>JAJQQW010000010.1:19835000-20512500 GCA_025583905.1 Ia io | reverse complement strand
GTTAGAAACATCGATGAGAGAGAAATATCAATCAGCTGCCTCCTGCACACTTCCTACTGGGGATGTGCCCGCAACCAAGGTACATGGCCTTGACTGGAATTGAACCTGGGACCTTTCAATCTGCAGGCCAATGCTCTATCCACTGAGCCAAACAGGCCAGGGCTAGAATATATTTTTACAAAAATTAAACAGTGTGTCTTGTGAAAAAAATAAATGGTATACCAAGTACAGATATATTTAGCATATATGAGTAAGAAACATAAGATGTAAATATTTAATAACAAAAATATATAGAAAAAATAATTAAGAGTGACCCACTTCCAAATATATACAAAACAGAAAAAAAAATAGTGAATGACCTATAAATAGATTTTTAAGTCTTTGGAGTGATTTATCAACAGAGAACTTGCTCTATTATGATGGACAAAAGCAAAAAGGAAGAATATCGTAAAATAATAAGATGAGGTAGCCCTCACTGTGGGCACAAATTTTGCTCATTCAGATGAAGTTTTGAGACCCACTTGCCAAAGTAATTTGCTTCACTCTATTTCACAGGCACATATATTGTTTGAAAATGTCTGATGTGGACCTGGATGTGTTGCTGTGCTTCTCTTTTGTTCTTCTAGCAAGTTGGGCATATTTGTATACATTTCTAACATTAAACTAATTACATTAACAATAGCAATAACAACATATGCTGTTTTCATAATGCACTTTATATTTTCCCAAGAAATTTCTGAAATGAAATCATCTGGCTTGAGTTGTCAATTCTATAACTATGGAACACTTTTTAATATTATTGTTTTAACTCCTCTACCTTAGAAAACTGTTTTCAGTGAATCATCTGATTTTGATGCAGCCTGTCTTAACTCAATGGTCTGCATGGGCTAATAATCCAGAGTGTGTCATGGAACTCAGCAAAGGTCTGTGAAACTGAGGTGAACTCATTTCTACTAATCTTTAGTTATTCACAGTTGTGCCTTTATTTCAGCATAAAATTCACTGGGATAGGCTTTTTATGAACATTACTCCTGATATAATATTTAAAGTGTCAGATGTATATTTATGAATATGTTTCAACTAGAGGCCTGGTACATGAAATTTGTGCAGAGAGGGGGGGATCCCTCAGTCCGGCCTGTACACTCTCGTAATCTGGGACTCCTCAGGAGATGTCCATTTGCCATTGGGCGAAGACCCAGACCTGGCCAGCCCCACCCTCATCAAGCCCCTCCGGCGGGGGATGCAGCTTCACATCCCCAGCTGGTGCCGGGCAGGGACGCAGTGTCATGTCCCTGCTGGCACTGGGTGGGGATGCAGTTTCAAGTCCCTGCTCACTTGTGCGCGCCTCACCGTGAACCCAGCCCCACACACCCATGTGCACCTGCCATGCACGCAGCCTCTGGCTGATCAGTCGTTATGGCATGAGGGTGTCACAACCATTAGCATATTAGCTCTTTATTATATAGGATGCTTAAAATGTCCAAAACGTAGGCTTAATTTAAGCTTACAGGAGACAGTCAATTGTTTTTCTCTCACATCATTCCCTCTCCCTCTCCCTTCTCCTCCTCCTCTCCCTCTCCCCATTCCTCTTTCTCTAAAAATCAATGAACATATCCTGGGGTAAGGATTAAGCAAATTTCCCAAATTTTAATTTTTTTAAATATATATTTTTATTGATTTCAGAGAGGGAGAGAAAAATAGAAACATAAATGATGAGAGAGAATCATTGATCACCTGCCTCCCGCAGGCCACACACTGGGGATCAAGCCTGCGACCCAGGCATGTGCCCTGACCTGACTGGGAATCGAATCGTTACCTTCTGGTTCAAAGGTTGACACCCAACCACTGAGCCACACCAGCCCGGCCCAGATTTTTTTTTTTTCATTGTATTATAAAGTAGCCAAGTATTTATTAATTTTTAAAGCATACAAAATGACATCTAATTCTATCTCAATTTGATTTTATATCATCTATACTAATAAAAGGGTAATAGGTTAATTAGACCAGACGTCTTCCAGACAAAGCTGCAGCGGTTGCAAGGACTGAGGAGGGCTGGCAGCTGCCACAGCTGTGAGGGCTGGCAGTGGCAGCAGCAGCGGGGTGATGGGAGCAGCGCCTTTCCCTGATTGGCCAGTCAGTTCCCATAGAGGGAGGCCAGAGGCAGCAGCAGTGGTGGGGTGATTCGGGTGGCGCCTTCCCCTGATCGGCCGGTCACTCCCGCAAAGGCGACAGTAGGACATCTCCTGAGGGCTTCCAAACTGTGAGAGGGGGGAGGGCGGGCTGAGGGATTCCCACACCGCTGGGCCTCTAGTACTTAAATCAAAAGATCCAGATGTAATCATTTCATGTAAATGAGTATTATTGGAGGGAATACACAGAAGTAACTGGAGTGCCTATTCAATTTCTGTGAATTAAAATCCATGATTGATTCCCCCATTTGTTCATTTCATTGTGAAGACGTAAGTGAGACATCTAACACATGGTATACATGATGCTCCACCAAGTCCAATCCATAGTTTTCACAACATTTTCCAATAAGAACAGATGAAAAACAAGCAAAAAAAAAAAATCCCTGAATTTTATATTTTATAGACAGATATCAAATGCAATCCAGTTTTGGATTTCCAATGAATAGGTAACCTAGGTCATAGATAAGAATATTGCAAGGTTCAAAGAAACACATTTTTTTAAAATCATAGTCTTTCCAAAAAAATCATTTTCAACATTTCCCCCAATCCTTTGCCTGCCATTTAAGAGTATTCCTAGAAGCTTGAATCTCCCTCATCTCACCATTCTTCCCTGAAAGTACATTCTGGCTCAGGAAACAAGGGGACTTAATAGGCTCAATTGCTCTGGACTAAAAAGCGTAAAGTCTATTTGGGGACTCACTTATTTCCAAAGGAAATCTGCCCAGTGCTGCTGAGAATGTACTTAACAAAGCTTTTAAATTGTTGGTTGGAGGTAAAATTGAGGAAAATAGGCCAGTCAATGGGAAGAAATGATAAATGAAGCATCCATTGGTGGGAAGAGATTTGAAGAATGTTAGCTCAATAACTGCAGAGACAAAGGAAAGAAATATACCAGAAGGAGGAAGAAAGGATGCATTGGCAAAGAGCCTCATTATATAAATTACACTTACTCTGTGCCCCAAGCGCTTTTCAGTTTCAATTCCTGTTGCTGAACCAGAAGACTTGTATCAATTCATGCAAAAATATTTCATCTTTGGAATGATTAATGAGATTGAATGTGACCAAGCTTCTTGTCAGTTTTCAGAAGCAAAGTTTTGCTTAGAAAAATCAAGCTTCATTTTTCCCCCTTTTGTGAACACAATTATGTTGTACAACATACAAAATTGGAGTGCATTCTTTACACATATAGAGGGTTCAAAATATATTTACAAATGAAATAATTAGGTATTTGAAATAATCAGGTGACTGATCCTGATTGTGTTCTGTTCATCCAAATAGCGACTCTTTTCATCAGCATGACACATTCATAGTGAAGAGAAAGGATTTTATAGGAACTAATAATGTTCTGTAGATTTTGTTTCACCCAAGAAAGCCTTATTGTGTCAATAGTGATTGTGTATAAGCCGATAGTGAACTGCTTTGACTACTGCTAAAATTATTTACAAGCTATGAAAGCAAATATTTCTATCAAAAGTATATAAAAAAGTTTCAATAAAAATTATAAACACATATTTGCTCATAGATAACACATTTTAAAAGCCAAAAGCCAGCATTATAAGTTGTCCATACGCAATTTTACTTTGCTAAAGAGAAGGTAGATTTTGACTATATAGATACTAGAATTTAAAATGTATTGATTGTGTATTATATACTAGGATCAAAAGTCTGTGAGGCTGTGAGGATATAAATATGAAAAATTAATATCTGACTTCAATGACATTATTAATTACTGTATTAAAATTTTTAAAGATTTTCCAATATTAAATGAAGTTATCTGGTGAAATAGATCACTGATAACTTAAAATTAATTAAATTTATATTTTTGTTTAGGTACACATGACCTAAATCTCCACTTGTCAAACATAGAAATGTCCCTTGTGAAAATATTTATACTGAAAATATCTTCTCCAATATGTCTGAAATGTATTTAAATATAAATCATGTGGAGATAACCATTTCTGCCTTTTTTGCTCACTCTTTCTCAAGTAGAAGGCTTTGATAAACATCAAAGAACATTTGCTAAAAAATAGAAACATTTAGATCCCAAGGTAGATTGTTGTAAAAACTTCCTTTACAATTGAAATACATATAAATCATTGAAGAATGAAAGCATAAGAAAAACCCAAAGATTGCTTAATATTTTTTTAAAACAACTTAAGTATAGTATATTATTTTAATGTAGAGAAATTTTGGTTTAGCTTTTTGTCTTTTGCTTTGAAAATACACTTTTTAAAATAAATGTTTTTGTTCTAAAGATAAATATATAGTTTAGTGACAATTCAACAGTTGAAAGATATATTTTTAAGAAGACTGAAAAAAAGGAAAAACAAAGTAGATTTAGCAATGTACTCTTAAATAATTTAGTTTTGAACTTTTGTTGCCTTTGGGAAAATGACATTGTAACCAAATTATTCAATTCAATAAAATCTGTTAAAGTGCAAGCTCTCTAGAGAATAATTATAAGGTTTTAACCTGCAAAATTAATTTGGGAGTAGAGATTGATTTTACATGCTGATTAAAATGGCCCTTCTTTTTCTTCTTCTTATCCTCTTCCTCCTCCTCCTCCTCCTCCTCCTCCTCCTTCTTCTTCTTTGCCTATTTTCTAGAATAAAAATAGAAATTAGAAAAATTTAAAGGTGACAAATATTTTCACTTATAAATGTATTACACTTGAACAATGGCAAACACACTGTTTATGCAGTTCAGTCCACTTCGAATCTTTATTAGCTTTCACTACTGTTAATTTGAATGATGAGTATCTTCTTCATTGGGTTGGACATCCTAAGATAACAACCTTGGTCTTTTGCCCACCCCTTCTTATCAACAAAAAAGAAATGATTAAAAGGTGGACTAGAATGATTCCAAAGGTGGGAGAAGCATAGATGATTCTTTTAGGGATTTAACTTCTTGTATCTACTGACAGCAAATGGACATTTTCTTTCTCTTTTGCTGTGAAGAACAGGTCTCCATGGGAAGGACATCTATTTTGTGAACTCTTTTGTTGATTTTTACTCTGTGAGTTAAATAATGGGATTGTGGAGGTAGTGGCAAGCTCCCAAGGCTGCAAGACCTAACTTACATTACTTAATCACATCAACAATAACAGTAACATGGAATAGACTGACAGCTCTCAGAGGGGTGGAGGGAGGAAGGACTGTATGAAAGAAGGTAAAGAGATTAGTAGAACATAAATGCAAACACCTTAGACACATATGACAGTGTGGTAATGGCTAGAGGGAAGGGGGTACGAGGGCTGGGTGGGGTTGGGCAAAGACAGGACAATGTGGACATCTGTAATAGTGTCAACAATAAAAAAAATTTTAAATAAAGATCAAGCTAACTGAAAATATCCTTATATAAATGCTTTTAAAAATTTAGAATTGTAAAAATTTTGCTAAACATGCAATGAGACTCAGAAAGGAAATTATTCAATATCTTCCTCTCTAATAAAATGGTAACATGCAAATTAACCATCACTCCGCTACATAAGCCATGCCCACCAGCCAAGCCACACCCACCAGCCAATCAGGGCGAGTATGCAAATTAACCCAAACCAAGATGGCTACAGCCACAGAGAGCAAGGTTTCCCAGGTAACAGAGGAAGCCAAGCTTTCCATAGCCGTTGCAGGCCTAAGCCTCCACTCAAGCTACAAAGTTTCAATTATAGAAGGTAAAAAATTCAAACAAATGGCAGCAGAACGGAGCTTGAAAGAGCAAGCCAGGGTTGCCGGCGGCAAGAGGGGAAGCAAAGCTTTCTGCACACCCTGGCCGGGCTCACCCGCTTAAGGCTACAAAGTTTCAATTGTAGAAGGTGAATTAACTGCCACAGAAATGGCTGCCACCCAGGAGGGAGCAGCAGGCTTGGCTCCGCTCCAGGCTACAAAGTTTCAGTTGTAGAAGGAAAATAAATTCCAGATACCAGGGCCTCCGCTTGGGTCGCCAGGGGTCGTGGCTGGCCTGCAAACCACCACAGGCCCCTCGCTCAGGTTGCCCCACGCCCCAAGGGAACCCCCACCCTGATCTGGGACACCCTTCAGGGCAAACCAGCTGGCCCCCACCCCTGTACCAGGCATCTATCCTATCCAATAAAAGAGTAATATGCATATTGACCATCACTCCAACACAATATGTCTGCCCACATGTGGTCAAAGATCCTGCCCCATGTGGACACAAGATGGCCACTACAAGATGGCCAGCAGGAGAGGGCAGTTGGGAGGCACCTGGCCTGCAAGGGAGGGCAGTTGAGAGGGACCAGGCTTGCAAGGGAGGGCAGTTGGAGGTGATCAACCCTGTAGAAGAGGGCAGTTAGGGGTGACCAGGCCGGCAGAGGAGGGAAGTTGGGGGCAAACAGGCTGGCAGGGGAGCAGTTCAGCATCAACCAGGCTGGCAGCAGAGTGGTTAGGGGGTGATCAGGCTGGCAAGCAGAAGCGGTTAGGGGCAATCAGGAAGGCAGGCAGGCAGGCAAGCAGTTGGGAGCCAGCAGTCCTGGATTGTGAGAGGGATGTCCGACTGCCCGTTTAGGCCCGATCCTGGGGGATCGGGCCTAAACGGGCAGTCGGACATCCCTCCAGGAGTCCCAGATTGGAGAGGGTACAGGCTGGGCTGAGGGACAACCCCCCTCTGTGCTCGAATTTCGTGCACCGGGGTTCTAGTTATGGTATAATATACCTCAACTAATTTAAGGGGAAAACAACCAGTTGATAAAAATACATTTGCAAATCATTTAGAAGTAATGATTTTTTTACACCCAACAACTTCTTCCAAACTGAGAAAAAGAGAATGCCATTCTTCTCTGAACCTCAACCACTAGGAAAAAGGCAAGTAACATAAATGGGAATTTCATAAAAAACCACACATAGTCAGTAAGCAAATGAAAGATGTTCACTCATAGCCATTGGAAATCGAATGCAATGATTCAACTAATTTAAATAAATTCATGCTTCACTAGTAACAGGTGTTTATCCTTTAATAGTAATAGCATCCCATATAATCCTGACCCTAAACAAGAAGAAAATATTTAAAAAGAATATTTCAATAAATTCTAATGAGAAAGATTATGTGTCTGTTCTAACCAAAGCACTGGAATAGTCTATACAGTAAAATATATTCATTGAACAAAAATATGGATAATATATTAAGTGCAATTCTATATTACTCATCAAAGGAGGAAGAGAAAACTTAATGGGTAGCATCTGGTGGAAGAAGGAGGAAGAGAATCATTTTTAGATTTTTTTTTTCTCTTTTTGTATTATTTCTTCATCAGTTTTTCCTTTTGGGGACAGCGGGGTAACACATGACCCACTAGAACTTAAACTGTACATAAACACACAGTTATCACACCGACACCTATAGTACATTAAAATCTAGAGGCTTGGAATACTTGGAAACGTGGAACATACAGAACACATTAAGGTGTTGTAGAGGAGGCCAGCTCTTCAGCCTTTTGCTCTTCCCTTGGCGTACATGTGTATGCTAAGTCACATGTTTGACGTTATGTGTCAAAGGTGGTACATAATTAAAATGTGTTCCATGTGATATTTCTAATTAGAAGCTCAACTTAATTAGAGATTATGCCTTTGCCTGAAGCTATAATGTCAAAATATCTATCACTTCAAGTTTATTAATTTAGTACATGTTCTGAGTGGATGAAGATGCTGGTAGAAAAAAAAAAAAAGCCATTCTGGCAAAATGTTAACTGGGCGATAAGATAATTTTATAATGTCTTTACCAAATTTAATACATGGGTCACAATTTATTTTCCTGATTTTAAACACTCTTATCTTTTTCACAGTTCTAAAATTTCTCATAACCACCATACTGTTCTTATTTTTTTCTAGAAAAACCCTACTCCATTAAATTTAGAATATATCTCAGAAAATACTCCTCCATCAGAGGGTGGTTGTCAGAAATATGTTCTTTGGAGCTGATAAAGCTCTGTGTAAGCAATACCATAATCAATAACATGCTGTGCTCTTATTGCTCTGTCCCAGCCTGTCTCAGCCCCACACATGGGCATTTACACACATGTACAAAGGCTGTGAGCTCCTTGTGAGATGGACATGGACCATATATACCTGTATCACAAGTGTTTCATAAGTAGTAGATGCTAAACATTAATGTTGTTTAATAAAAATGATCAAATGATATAATAATGTAAAGTGGTAGAGTACCCAGTGCTGTATTATTATTATAGTTAATGTTGGTGGAGTTGATGGCTTGTTCTTGATTTTACCTAGTTAAAGATCTGGATAAATTCTAGCTGTTCTACTTACTTGGTGAGTGTCCATGAATTTATGTAAGCCTGTCTAGAGATAATAAGTACTCAGGCCCTGGCTGATTTGGCTCAGTGGATAGAGCATCAGCCTGCAGATTGAAGGGTCCCAGGCTCAATTCTGGTCAAGGGCACATGTGATCCCCAGTAGGAGGTGTGCAAGAGGCAGCCGATCAATGATTCTCTCTCTTCATTGATGTTTCTATCTCTCTCTCCCTCTCCCTTCCTCTCTGAAATAAAAATATATTTTAAAAATACTCAGGATGATTATGAAGAAGTAATGGGGCAATATAAAAAACAATTATATGCGCATTTTGTAGCAAATGTAGAATATGCTACTGACATTTCAGTTTACCTTTTTTTTTTTTTCCTTCCCAGCCTTGGTCCTGATCTCATGAAGCCAATTTACACAATGTGTGTTAATCTTACCAAGAGAAAGAAAGTGTAATATTTACCTCAGTGTGATTATTATCCACAGTTCACTGTTGCCCAAATATATTGGTCTTAGTCCAAAAGTCTTCTCTAATTATTTTGATGTTCTAATTCTCTGATTCAAATTAAATTGAATATATTGAAATGAATATATCAGGTTGGTTAAAATACACTTTTAAGTTTGGCTCAGTGCATGGCAGACTCAGGCATGTTCCCTATTCCTGAGATGAGATACTAAAGTATATCATTGCGAACCACCATGACCCCAAGGCACTGTTATGGAGAGTGATTTTTGTGTCAGTGATATATTGATTTCACAAATGACACATATCTTCTTTTGACTGTGTCATCCTTTAATCTGTAACTTCTATGTAACAATGATAAATTATAAGGTTATAATGTACCTTCTGTTATCAAGGCTGATCCATCCATGCACAACCAAGTAAGGATTTCACTGTACCTTGAGGAAAACCTGTGCTTTTTCAGTTTAATTCATTGGAACAATAATTATACATGGGAATTACACACACACACACACATATCTATATATATATTCTATACTGATATTTATAGACATAATATATAATCTATTAGCAATATAATTATATGTATATATGCAATATATAATTAATGAGAAACATAATTATTTGAGTTTTTAATATTATTTGCATACAGCTTTTTGAGCCTGAATTTGCTTTGAATGCACAATATTATTAAAAACAAGCATCTTTAAATGTCATTAGATTTTTCTCCAGGTACTGGTATTCTTACAGTCTTCACCAAACAGTATTCTTAGTACTATGTGAAGTATTTTGAGATTGAGCATTCAAATGAACACATATGAAATATATGAAGACTTAAGGCTTTGCACAGATAACTGTCTGTGATCCTACATATTAATGAGGCATTATTTCTGTCCACCTAGCATGACATTTTGCTCTCATCTACATCTCTCCCTCTCATCTAAGTTTAAGTTCAGATTATCACAGAAATATATGTAACTAATTTATTAAAATGCCTAGGATTTGGAGGATACAAGCAGAAATATGTCCAGATAAATTTCTTTATAGGTATTTCTTGAAGCAAACAGTGAACTCACTAGTTTACACACTTAACTTCCTAGAAAAGAATGTCCTGGATGAAAAAGAAAATGTGTATTTGACACAAATGATCTCAGTTCAGTCCTGATTTTTAAGCTGTATATATTCAAGTGGTCTCATTTTACTTTTCAAAGTTATAAATCGTTCTCTTTCTAAAAAGGTGACGATATAAATTTCTGTCCCACTTAGAAAATGTATATTGCAATGTAAATCATTCAGAGTGATAAATCACTGTAATTTTTAAGGTAAAATGAATTATTCACTAGTGTTATTTTTTATAAATAATGTCACTCTATCATATAATTTATTAAAAACAGACTTAAAAAACAAAGATGAAATATTCTTTTCTGCCCAAAAGGAAATATAAATTCCAACAAATCTTTATAATAAAATTACATTTCCTCTTTTCTAATACCAAAGAAAATACCTTATCTGTTATTAAGGATCTATTCCTACAATTGTTATTACTTTTTTACATAAGAACCCTGCACTTAAAAAACTGATTTCCTTTATGTACATATATATTTTAAAAGTTAGGGTAAAGACATATATACTTATGTATGCACACACACTCATTTAGTAATTATTGAGGTATAGGCTTGATTTTGGAGTAAGAGACTATTGACTTTGATTACCACTTTAACCACTAACTGGTTCTTGGACCTAAAACAATTTACTTTGCTGAGCATACCATTTTTCTGGCTGAAAAATTAAAGCATTAAAACTTCTAATCTTTATGTTTCTTTTTTGCTCTTGGCATATTATAAAGCTAGATTTTGCTAGTGTGTGTGTGTATGTGTATATAACATTATAAATTTTGACATTCTGTAGAAGATTAAGGCACAATTGTCATTAAGGTATCATGAGTCATAGGAAAGTTTTTATCTGTATTTTAATAGCTTCATGCAAAAAAATCTCTACTTTTATTCTTTATGTTAAATTTTCTTTAGAGTTAACTATAAATTCATTAAGAGGAATAATGTGTAGACATTTTAATGACGAATGAAGACATCAATGTTACTGATAGCAGAGGTGCTTTCCAAGATGAGCTAACTCTTGGTGTAGATAAACTGGTTTACAGAATTTTGTGAATCAACAGTAAAATATTTATTAGTTTGAACCCAGTATCTAATGTCATGTATAGACAGTAAAGCCTATTCTGAGTAGTGACTTTATGGGAGATTTCACCTATAAGGTACAGAGAAGACATTATTGTTTATACTCATACTAGAGGCCCTGTGCATGAAATTCATGCATGGGGGGGTGTGTGTCCCATAGCCCAACCTGCACCCTCTCCAATCTGGGACACCTCAAGGGATGACTGACTTACAATCCAAGACTGCTGGCTACCAATCACTTCCTGGCCTGCCTGCCTGATTGCCCCTAACCTTTTCTGCCTGTCAGCCTGATCACCCCCTAACCACTCCCCTGCCAGCCTGATTGAATGCCTAACTGCTCCCCTGCCAGCCTGATTGCCCCTAACTGCCCTCCCCTGCTGGCCTGGTAACCCCCAACTGCCCTCCCCTGCTGGCCTGGTCGCCCCCGACTGCCCTCCCCTTTAGGCCTGGTTGCCCCTAACTGCCCTCCCCTTCAGGCCTGATCGTCCCCAACTGCCCTCCCTTGCAGGCCTGGTCCCTCCCAACTGTCCTCCCCTGCTGGCCTGATTGCCCACAACTGCCTTCCCCTGCCGGCCATCTTGTGGTGGCCATATTGTGTCCACATGGGGGGCGGCCATCTTTGACCATATGGGGGCGGTCATCTTGTGTTGGAGTGATGGTCAATTTGCATATTACCTCTTTATTATATAGGATCATGGGCCACTAGAACATTTCTTAATGTTCAGATTGAAGAATAGACCCCAAAAAATATAATTTCCTTGTGTAATCAAAAGTACAGAAGGTTTCAGTACAGTGAGTCTTTTTAAATGTTTTCTAGGAAGTTTAGTTCAGGTAACAAATAGCACTTAACGTTTACATAGCACTTAACGTTGTAGGCAGTCATTCATTTGGAGTTACAGAGTCCTAGGTGCCACTCTCTGAGATGCATGCCCTGCACAAAACTATTCATGGGGACCCCTTCTCCAGGCAAATTCAGTTCTTAACTGAAATAAGAAAAATGAGTTGCTTTCAAAATATTTTTATAAAGATTTAGTAGATGACATATGGGAGACATTTTTAAAATATGAAAGGCTATGAGAATAAAAACCAAGATATAAATCAAGAAGTAGAATACTTTTGCCATCCTCACTAATATGATGGCATCAATTTGATACTCAGGTATTTTTGTCACCTAGAGCTTTTTAAGATGAAGACCTGTGAATACAAATGATAAGACTGACACCTTTAGAGTGCTGTTTTTTAAGAAATTAGAGAAAGTGTTAAGGAGATGTATGAAAAAAAAGACAATGCTATCTAAGGAATAAAAAATATTTAAGTACTGTTTGTGAAAAAATATAAGAATGTAAAACATCACCAAAGCAGCTGAATGAATGAATAAGGAAAACTGTTAAAAATTTAATTTCCCATATGGAACAAAATGATTTTCAATCATAATAAAAAATCATGAAATGTTTTCTCTGGGTATTGTGTGTCTGAATATCTGTGTTAGACACATGTAAGGTTGTCCTATAATCATATTTTTGGCATACATTAAATTTCAAAGTACTGACTTTTAGAGAGTTTCCACAGTACATATATTCAGATAATGATGCCATTTTGAAAATATTTCCGGTTCTGCAAATAAAAATCCCAAAATATCTGACTTACTAATCTATTTTTTTTCATTCATCTATTTTCCAAATATCTATTGAGTACCTGTTATTTGTTAGACATTGGCTTAGGCCCTGCTAATATTGCAATTAACCAAACAGAAAAGAACTCAAATTCTGCATGAATCTTGTCTCCTATGTAGATTCCAGAGTTAACCAAGAAACTGGAGTGTCTTTTTAGTTATGACACTTCTGCATAGGCCTGATGCTTATAAACCATGCGTCAGCCGTCAAAAGTTGACAGCTGACTAGAAAAACTGTTGATCTAGCGAAACTAAGTTTAATTGACTGCTATAAGAGACGTGATCTTTAACTTTATGTGTCAATTTGACTAGATCTCAGTACCCAGCTGTGTGCTGCTGCACTTCTGAATGTTGCCGCAAAGGTGTTTTCGATGAGATTGACATTCAAATCTGAATTCAAGCAAAGCAGATTATTCACCCTACTATGGGTGGGCCTCATTGAAACGGTTCAGGGACTTACTAATCCCCAAGGAAGGGGAACTTCTGCCAGCAGATTGCTTTTGGACTTGAACTGCACATCATTTCTTTTCTGGGTTGTTAGACTGTTAGCCTGTCCGACAGATTTTGAGCTTGCCAGTATCCGTAACCACATGGGCCAATCCCTTAAGATAAACTTCTCGCCAAAACCGATTTGGCTCAGTGGATAGAGCGTCGGCCTGCGGACTCAAGGGTCCCAGGTTTGATTCCGGTCAAGGGCATGTACCTTGGTTGCGGGCACATCCCCAGTAGGGGGTGTGCAAGAGGCAGCTGATTGATGTTTCTCTCTCATCGATGTTTCTAACTCTCTCACTCTCTCTCTGTAAAAAATCAATAAAATATATTTAAAAAATAAATAAATAAACTTCTCTGTACATGTAAAAACCCTTACTGGAGCTGTTTTTGCTAGAGAACCCTGACTAACGCCAGTGGCAGCACCATTTTGAAAAAGTCTTAACCCTTTGCACTCGCTTGCTTTTTTCTCGATTCCTTTATTCTACTCGGGATTTAATTTTTTAAATACCCCAGATTTTACAAAGCGCAGCAGTAGAATAAAAAACTGGAGTTTCTTTTCATACAAACTTACTTATTTGGATTTTTTTATATTTCAAATTATTGATACATTCAATACAATTCGACATACGAGCTGCTACCGATGCTAACCATGTCGAGTCACACTCGACATCCGAGTGCAAAAGGTTAAGAGTATCTCAGAAGGAAGAGTGAGGACCCACAGAGTTTCATTAAAATGATTTCTCAATAAGTCTAGATAATTTTTAGTCACGTCTTGCGACTCGAGGAACTACTTTGGTTTGGACAGAGCTAATGGCATAATAGCTCTTGATGGATGTGCAGAGGGGAGGGTGTTGAGACAAGCAAGGACTGATAGGCAAGCTGCTAGTCCTGTTAGGCATGCTATTGCAGTTCGTTCCAAGCTTTCAACGAGCAAACATCTCCGGGGGCAAACGGCAAAGTTATTTTGCCTGTTCCCAGTATTTTCTCTTTTGAAAGCACAAGAGCAGGGGCAAAACAGTTTTTCCAGAATTATGTAGAATGGGGACAGGAAAGTGTGTCATATCAGTTCTAAGGTGTATATGTGTTTACCAGATACCAGAATTTGGGAAAAATAAATTAGCAAGAGTAAAAGAAGGTCTTGGAATGAAGAATCCATTTGTTGAGGCTTCTTGGATACCAGGCTATGTTTGTTGCTGTTGTTGTAGTTCTCTTTAGTGGAATATCTCCTGGGTCCCAAGTCAGAAGTCCAGCTTGCCAGCTTGGATTCCATCTCTCACTAACTTTAGGTCTAAAGTCCCTTAGTGTCTCAGGAGCCTGAGTTTACTCACCTTCCTTATGGTATGCTGGCTTGGGTTATATTCAGTTTTAAAATCCTGTTATTTCCTCCATAATAAAAATAGAGAATGCATGCCCTACATATATGACACCTCAGAGGATGCCTGAGGGAATGATGATGGAAATGAATATTTGGATGATATTCCATCCAAGAGGATGATATTCCATCTAAGAGGATGATACATTTCTTAATAAATAGTGACTGAAGTGTTGAATATAGAGATAATTAGTTGAACTGTGCTGTCTTTCTCATAGTATCTTAGTATATTACTTTGTAGCCCTTCAATTGACCAATGGAAGTAAATTAATAAATAAATGAATAAATTAGGCTGTTGCAACTTGGAAGACTTAATTAAATGGTTGAGCAAATCTTGACTTTATACAAATCTTTAAAATTTGTATAAAGTCAAATTTTAGTATTGTTAAAGCAAACATAGTTTACTCTGATTTGGTTAATGCTATTCATTTCTCCCTAATAAAATAATTCTTATTTTTATGGTAACATGGAAAGAGGCCAGATTCTGGCAAAACAAACAAACAAAAATCATACCTTAAATGGAGGTTAGAGAATGTAATATATATATATGTAATATTTACCTTTATAGTTCACAACTTCTATTTTTTCATCTAGGCATACATTTTGTTTGATTAGTTTTCCGTGGGGTGGGAAATAGTGCAATAAGCACACTTCTGCTGCCAATGACAGGGACTGTGGGTGGCCGTGTTTGGAGATCTTTGCCAGAGAGTTCTGAGATAGTTGCCAGGACAATTGAAAGTGTATTAGAATCAATTTTCTGCATTTCTGTTACGTGCCGGATAAGTCAACCGCTATAATGTGTGATAAATAATGCACTTACTTAGCGATGTTAATTTTGCACTGCCTGTCCTTCGTCTTCACAATTCCATGGCACTCGGATGACAGGGAGGTCCTGCCACAGGTATCAGCTGCCGCCTGCGCTGTGGGTCTCCAGCAGTGGCTCTGTTAATTATCTTGCCATAGTGTCAGAGGCAGATTGCAATCTCTCCTAAAGAGCAGACAGATTTAAAGAGGCAGAATTAATTAAAATTGATTTACACATTCTGTCACGGAGAGGTCTCGCGGGAGTCTCTCTTCACGCACCCCTCCTCACTTCATGATGTTGTACAACTTGGTGCAGGTGGGAATCCCTACCTTGGAATACTAATTATGGAGCCTGAATGGGATTAGCCACCATGATTGGCAGTGCAATGCATGAAAGGATTTTGAAATTTACTTCGTTTAAAGGATTTCTTGAGAGACCAGTTTTTTTCTAACTTGTATAAGCGGTTATTGAGAGGTTGACAAAGCTGAAAATCCAAGGTCACCAAGGATTATCAGAACACTTGTGAGTGAATTACACATTTTAATAGTGAGTTGTTCAACATTATATGCTTTTAAAAGGCATGAAAAGATTTGGAAATATAACAGAAGTATAAAAGTGTGTCAATGAATGGAAAAAAATCTCTATATTTTTTAAATGATAGTCTGAATTATAGAATTAAACTTGGACAGGGGAAAATCCTATATAATAGATGCCTAATATGGTTAAGTGTCTGGTCCTCTGGTCGTCCATTCAACCAATCAAAGCGTAGTATGCTATGATATGCTAAGGCCACTAAACCGCTTGCTATGACATGCACTGACCACCAGGGGCAGACAGTGGACCGGTCGACCAATAGCTATGACGTGCACTGACCACCAGGTGGCAGATGCTCTGACGGGTAGGTTAGCTTGCTGCTGGGGTCTGGCCAATCGGGATTGAGCAAGAGGGGCCAGACATGCCCTGGACCCCTCCCATGATCCCTCCCCAGTGGCCAACCTCCCACGTCCCTCCCCAGCCCTGACAATGCACCAGTGGGGTCCCTCAGCCTTGCCTGTGCCCTTTGGCAATCCGGGCCCCCTTGGAGGACGTTAGAGAGCCAGTTTCAGCCCAATCCCACAGGCCAGGCCAAGGGACCCCACTGGTGCACAAATTCGTGCACTGGGCCTCTAGTAGCTAATAAGAAAATAACTTGATAATCACATAAACTTTTTATACTATGTGTAACTAACCATGACCAATTTTTATCAAAAAGTGATACAAGCCCTGACTGCTGTGGCTCAGTTAGTTGCATTCCATGTGTTCCATGCACCCAGAGGCCACTGGTTCCATTCACAGTCAGGGACATGGGCGGGTTGTGGGGCATGCAGGAGGTAGGAGTGATGTTTCTCTCTCATCGATGTTCCTATCTCTCTCTTCCTCTCCCTTCCTCTCTCTCTCTTAGGTCAATAAAACATATTTTTAAAGTAAGTGAAACCATATTATCATTAGTTAAAATACCACTGGTAATCCTGGACACTAGGGGTTATGTTTTTCTTTACCAAGGTTCATGTCCATTCTAAGCTGCTACAACAAAGGAACCCCAAACATTTAAGTAAGATAAATATTCCCTTTCCTGTAACTGATCCAAATGTTTACACAGCATAAACAGTACCTGTGAAGGTGCAGTTTAGCGGAGAGTGCTCCCGGGCTTGTAGTGCTCGTCTTCCACCAGCTTTATGTGTGAGCCCAGGGCCCACCCTCACATCTTCAGGAAGAAGAGAAGTTACATGTGTGGCCTATCGCCTCCAAGAGAAAAGAATATGTATAGCAAAAGACATTAGAAAACAGTGCTAGATACCTTACCTTAGGTTCATATTTTCTTACTATTCCAGAAAGATCTAATTTCACACTAAGTGTTTTCTGGTAGATAGAGATTATCCTCTGCAGCTGAAGCAGGAAAAAAAATGTGGGTCAGCAGCGAAATGGGGCATTTATCTTCACAATGCAGAGTCCTAATCTCCTCCTCCCCTCCTCATCTAGTAGAAGTTGTCAAGTACAACAATAGAATTTAAATATTCATACAGATATACAACTTATCGCTATAAACACTTAACTGGTTTCTTTGACTTTAGAGCCTTTTCCTCTGAGGGCCGTTTTCTACATGGCTGGCAACCTTGTGTGGCTATTGTTTCGTGGTCTGAATTCAACTTTCCCAGTGGCCTCTGGCCTCCACTTTTCCTTGGATTCTGCTCCTCTTTCAGGTCTTATTTTAGAATCACCACCACATAAAAAAGCACAATTAAAAGATTTTAAAATGTATATATCATAACAAAGAAAGTAGTGCTGAAAAAGAGTGAAATCTTACCATTTTTACAACATGGACAGACCTAGAGGCTGAGTGAAATCAGTCAGACAGACAAAACAAATACCAAATGATTTCACTTACATGTGGACTGTAAACAACATAATAAATGAATAAACCGGAAACAGACTCATAGATACAGAGAACAGACTGATGGTTCCCAGAGGGGTGGAGGGTTGGGGGACTGGGTGAAAAAAGTAAAAGGATTGAGAAGTACAAATTGGAAGTTACAAAATAGTCAAGGGATTATAAAATACACCTTAAGGAATATGGTCAAAATATTGTAATAACTATGTATGCTGCCAGGTGGGTACTTGAAATATCAAGGGGCCACTTTATAAATTACATGATTGTCTAGCCACTATGCTATACACTGGAAACTAATAAAAAATAATATTGAATCTAAACTATAATTGAAAAAAAAATTACCACCATCTAGATTCATCCTCTTCCCATAGAGGATCCTATAATCCCTGTTCTTCCCACAGTCTGGAATACTCACCATACTATTCTGCTTTTGTCTATTCAGATGTCCAAATCCTACTCTGGTCTATAAGCGCTGATAAGCCAGAGACACTAATTTGAGTTGTTACCCCAGTTTCTAGAACAATACAAATACTCATTTAGAAAACATGTGACCATTCCTTCTTGTCAGCTGGTGCACAACATAATGGTGTTATTAGTCAAATTTCTAAAGATTTTCACATTGTTTATTGGCATTTTTTTACTGATTCTTAATGTATGATTTTTACGTTATTTTTGTCACTGACTACTAAATCATATTTGGTGCTTTTGACTTCAAAAAGTCAATCTGGATGATTACATTGAATTAGGCATCACAAACTCAAGGACTGCTTAATAATAGTCTTGAAATTTATAAAAAGAATGTATGGATGATGGTGAACAGCTGTTCTCCATTTTATTAAGAGGAAAATATGAGGAAATAGACATCTAATTGCAACAGAAGGGATTCAAGTTAGATAATAGACATTTTGATTTCTCCTTTCTTTTCTTAACAAATAAATTCTTTCTAAAAAATCTGTAAGGACTAAGACAATAGTAATATTTCTCAAAGTTAAAATTTAGAGGACCAACATTAATCAAGGGGAATTATCTGCTTAACTATAAAATATATATATTTCAACTATTTCTTTCTTTCCATGCCTTCTATTTCATCTCTACTAAGATTCCCGGCAAGATGCTTTATTAGGAATCTTGGCTTCTGCACTTTCTCTTTTTTCCATTGCTCAACACATAATGTCAAAAAATATTTATTGTTCTTTTAAAGCATATTAGATCATCTCCCTGCTGCCAATGTTCTGATGCCTTTGGGTATTTTCATATATTAATGCAAAATTTTGTTTTTAAAAATTTATTTTTCAATTACAGTTGACATTCAATATTATTTTATTACAGTTTCAGGTATACAGCATAGTGGTTAGACATTTATTTAATTTATGAAGTGATTCCCCCCAAAATTCAAGTGTGCACCTTGTACCATACATAGTTATTATGTTATTGACTATATTCCCTTCACTGTACTTTTACATCCCAGTGACTATTTTGTAACTATCAATTTTTTACTTCTTAATCCTTTCACCTTTTTCACCTAGTCCCCCTAATACCATCCTCTCTGGCAACCATCAGTCTATTCTCTGTATCTATGAGTCTGTTTCAGTTTTATTTATTCATTTATTTTGTTGTTTAGATTCCACATATAAGTGAAATCATTTGAATATTTGTCTTTCTCTGACTGACTTATTTCACTCACCATAATACCCTCTAGGTCCACTCATGTTGTTGCAATGGTAACATATCATTTTTTTCTGTGGCCAAGTAATATCCCATTATATAAAGACATACACGTACCACAACTTTTTTATCCACTTATCTATTGATAAACACTCGGGCTGCTTCCATATATTGGCTACTGTAAGTAACACTGCAATGAACGTAGGGGTGCCTGGCTCTTTCCTGTTAATGTGTTCTCAGCCAGACATCACCTCTTCAGGAGATATTTGAGGGCTACTCTATTCTAACTAAGGCCTTTTCCCTCAGTATCCCTATCATTCTCCTTGCTAAGTTTCTCTATGCAAATTGACATTTTGAGAAATCATCATGTATTTCGGTGTTTGTGTGTTGTTGTACATGTCTGTCTTCTTTAGGCAGCATGTGAACTCCAGGAGAGATGGCTTGTCTGGTTACTACTGCTCCCCCAGGATTAAAAAAAAAAAAAAAAAAGCAGGCACATCTTGATAAAGGTGTGCATAAGGCAAGTCGCATATTTATTTATTTGTTTAAAAATATTTATATTGATGTCAGAGTGGAAGGGTGCAGGAGAGAGAGATAGAAACATCAATGATGAGAGAGAAGCATTGATTGCCTGCCCCCCGCCTGCCCCACACTGAGGATCCAGCCTGCAACCCAACCCGGGCATGTGCCCTGATCGGGAATGGAACCATGGTTGATCCTCAGCCACTGAGCCATGCCAGCAAGGTGAAAGTTACATATTTAGAATGACACTAGATTTAAGAAAGAAGAGACAAAGGAACGACATAATACTTCATGAGAACCATTGTTAATACAGCTTTCATACTTTTTGGTTTATTTGAAAACTAATTATGAAAGTCACTCTCCTGTTAATTAATTTAGTACATTGTACATTAAGGTTTTTTCCCCCCTGTAATGTTCTATATTAACAAATATTAAAATAATCTTCATGGGTATTTAAGTGCAAACATTTTCTCTAATGAGACTACCCAGGGAGAAAATTTTATAAATCTATGCCTAAAACAATATTAATTGTACCTGCCGTGAAGTAAAATCAAAATAAATAGCAGCTGTTTCTGTAATATAATAAATTTAGTTTTTAATAGCTAATACTAGATTTGCTGCTTTTTGGGGGAACATCACTACATGTAAATGATAACAAATAAACAATACCTCATCAGTGAGCTGACTTTGTTTAGTATTAAGGTGATCACTTTTCCCAAAAGAATTATGGCCTCTGTGGGCTACCTGTGTGGAGAACATCATCCAAATGGATTTTAATGTTCTAATAGTCTTCAAGCTGTGATTATATAATGTTTATACACATATAATGATAGGATCATAATCTCACAGAAATAAATGTGTATGGTAGCATCTTATCATGAGTGTTTTGAATAAAATATGATCAGAATATTACTGTGAAATGTTGCAAGGTTATTGAGTGTGTTTTGCTAGCTGAAAACATACTGCAAACAAATAATTTCAGAATTATGAGTGAATGCATGCCCCTGGTTTGACAGCAAGCATATTTGAATGGTCAACTGAAACTGCTTGCAAACATCTTTCAAATGGACAAAAGAAACATTAATGTTCTATATTTTGTTTCTATTTCAAGAAAGTTGATAAATCTTGCAGAGGTTGAACGGATCATTTAACTGTAAAATCACAACTTGTGTGATATCTGGAGAAGTGATGTTAACCTTATATGTGAAAATAATCATGGATATAAAAGACAATTAGCAGTATGTTGATATGACCAAAAGAGGCTAACTGAGAACATACACTTTGGGAAGAACAAGATCAAGTACTTTGATTACACTAGTAATCTTATCTTAGTCATGATATAATTATTTTATCTTTTTATTGTTGTTAATCCTCACCTGAAGATACTTTTTTCCATTGATTTTTAGAGAGAGTGGAAGGGAGGGGGAGAGACACACAGAGAAACATTGATGTGAGTGAGACATATCGATTGGTTGCCTCCCAGTTTGAGCCTGCAACTGAGATGTGCCCTTGAATGGAATTGAACCCAGTCCCCTTCAGTCTGCAGGCCAATGCTCTATCCACTGAGCCAAACTGGGTAGAGCTAATGATTTTATCTCTGTGAATGTCTGTGTTACTCAGATATTCTCAGAAAGGGACCACTGCACTGCCTTGTTCCACCTTACAAACATTCTTAGATTAGTGCCATCTTAAAGAAATTAAATTTTCTTCTATCTTACTTTCTTTTTAAGTTATGACCCAGATTTCCCTTCTCAGCAAATTAAACCACTTATTTGTCTCTCCTTCCCTTACTTCTCTTCCATTTTCAATACATTTGACTATTCTCAAGTGCCTCAATAAAGTCATTTACTATCTGGAATTCGAAGGTTTGTTTTAAATCATTTGTTCTTATTCCAGGGTTATAAATCTGGTCCTCATGTTTTCTCTCCCTACCTTTTTTAAGTATATATTTTTCTTACATGAAATATCACCAAATGTCAACCACCACAAATTTATATACTCAGTTGAGACCTTTCTTCTGAGCCACAGAGCCAACTATCCAAGTATCAAATGGCTTTAACTTCATATCTTGCTGGTAACTCACTATCATTTTGTTGAAAACTTAATGTGTTTTTTCCCCCTTATTCCCCCAATCTACTTCTAAATCTGAATTCTCTACATTAAGGGTATCCTCAGTTTCCCAGATTATCCACTCTAGTACATTTTCCATTATTCCATCTCTTACGTGGTGGCCCTATACAGTTTAATCACTAACTCTTCATTCTGACTTAGAAATATCTCTTTGGATGTTGACTCTTTTCTGTATCACATATTGTGGCTTGTAATGCTTTTCATCTTTAGTTTTATTCTATTGCTGTTATCTCATTTAGGTTATCATATCCTCATCTGGACCACTGCCATGATTTTCTAATATGATTCTCTGTCCAGTGTACTTACCTATCCAATCTAATTACTTTTGTGTTACAGAAAGTAGATCAAATCACCCCTAGTTTAAAGACCTCAAATGGCTTGGTATCACCTAAACCTACTCTGTACCTACAGTATAAAGTCCATTTATCTTAACATGATATGCAGGCCTTCCACAATTTGAGTGCAGCTTTCCTCTTCAGTACCACTTCCTTTGGTTCTCCTGTTCAAGTTCCAGTTGAAATAGCACTCCTCTAGTGTGCCTTTCCTAATCTCTCCAGGGAGTGGGGGGATCCCATGCACTTTCCAATTTGCTTCCAGAACAGAAATAAAATACAACTATTGTACTATTGAAATATACCATTGCAATAAAATAATACACATGTTTGTTCGTTGGAAAAATGTGTGCACTATGATAGGAATGATGTTTCATCAGAGGGGTATGTCTAAGACATAAAACAGTTAAGGAATATGCACTGAATGAAGTAGTGAGAAATAGAAAATTCTTATGAATGAAGATGAGGAAATTGTGTGTGTGCGTGCGTGTGTGTGTGTGTGTAGTGTGTGTGTATGCAACTCAAAAATAATGATGCCATAACATAATGATTCAGTACTATTTGTAGTAGGACATGTGGATGTAGTAGAAAGGAAGCATGCATTTCTGAACACATGGGATGAGAGAGCTCCTTCTCAGTTCCCGTTTCCATATTCTCTCAGAATTCAATGTTGCCTTTTGTTTAATGAAGTTTTTAGAGAAAAGTAGATAGTGACATACATAGTAGATATTTAAAAGTCATTGCCTGCCCCAATTGGATCTCTTGGGGTGCTAGATGTATTTTACTCATCCCTGTAATACAGATTTGATTGTACTTAAAAGCATTTAAATCACTCTCTGTGTATTAAATCTATAACATTTCTTTCTTGGTTACATAATCTGGCTTCTCTTTTAGCATTTAGCTCTACAAGACCATTAAAATCATTCATTCTAAGGAGAACTTGAGGGGAAATCTAATATTCTAATTTTATTATTTTTCCCTTCATCACAATATAAAATGCTGCACCGGCTTTGCAAGCCATTCATTAGACATTCTGTGAATCAAAGAAGTTCAAGACAATACGTTTTCCAACATCACGACTAACCATCTGTTTCCTTCCAGATTCATATCTCAACTGATCTTTAGACATGCCTCTCATTTATCTCCATTACCTGAAAGTGCCAGACCCTCGTGCCTCTGCGCTCTGGATCAGGCCCTTGCTTATGCTCATCCTTCCAGCTTCTGCTGAGGAATTATAGCTCAAAGGCCCATGTGTCAGTCCTGTGCTCTAACTTGCCCACCAGAGCCACATACTGTACATTTAACCATCCCTTGCAGGTGTCTGAAAAGCACGTGTTTGAAACCCAACACAGTAGCCTTCATCCTCTTGCCTCATCAAGTATGCCTTCATCATCGTCATTCTATGCTAAACCTCTTTGTGTTTGTCTTTCTAACCAGAGAATTTCAAGGGCAGATCTTGTGGCTGGAGCATATAGGGCCTGGTCTGAAAGCCTGAACTTAAACCTGTAACAAATAAATCCTTGAGAGAGTTTAATTTTACCATTAAAATGTAATGAAACAGCATCCTATATAATAAAACCCTAATATGCAAATCGACCAAATGGCAGAATGATTGGTTGCTATGACACACACTGACCACCAGGAGGCAGATGCTCAATGCAGGAACTTCCTCCTGGTGGTTAGTGTGCTCCCACAGGGGGAGCGATGCTTAGCCAGAAGCCAGGCTCATGGCTGGCAAGAGCAGTGGCAGTGGTGGGAGCCTCTCCGGCCTCTATGGCAGTGCTAAGGACCCCTTGGGGAATGTCTGCCAGCTGGCTTAGGCCCGCTCCCCGCCAGCAGGTGGACATCCCCCGAGAGGTCCCAGATTGAGAGAGGGTGGAGGCTGGGCTGAGGGACCCCTCTCCAGTGCACGAATGTCGTGCACCGGGCCTCTTGTTTCTAAATAATGGTTTTGGAGAGAGTCAGTTACAACAGTGAATTCAATCTTAAGATCTATGCCATTAGTACAATATTCACAGTCTCCACTAATATTTTTGTAGGACTTTATTTCTGTAGATATAATAGTTGAAATTGGGTCAATGTTACAATAGTTGTATTTTAAATTGGTATACTCTATAAAGGAGATTGCTTTAGATCTTAAAAGTGTGCTTTTCTCCCTTTAAATTATAAAAGATAGCCCAAGTCTTTCATCAGTTTTTCTCTCACTGATTATAGCATAGGTGAGCTCTTTATGGGAAACAATTCTTCTTTAATATATTTAGGAGACAAATGTTTCTTGAGTTGCCAGAATACAATACCTTGAACAGTATAAACAGTGCCCAAAAGAAAACAAAATTCATCTTTATTCTCATTCTCACACTGTTCTACAATGAGCAGGTCAAGGTTATGAGACCCTGCTTTTATCTTTAGTTTTCTTCCCCCACTCCTCCATTCAGCTCTCACAAATGTTTTATTTGGATTCTCAATATTTGGGCTACCAGTGTTATCTATATTTTGGGAACACTTTGCTG
Source organism: Ia io (assembly GCA_025583905.1). NCBI lineage: Eukaryota > Metazoa > Chordata > Mammalia > Chiroptera > Vespertilionidae > Ia > Ia io. Next base: position 20,487,462 of record JAJQQW010000010.1, on the reverse strand, counting down.
TATCCAGTCTACCCATTTATGTCTCTTGTATTTCACCATGTTATATACAGTACCACTTCCAGTACTGAAGTGTTTGAGTACCATCTCTGTTATTTCACTTAAAATAGCAGGATACTGAGAAATCAATGTATCTGGTGTATAGAGCAAATAGAACTCATGCTCATCAACGTATTTGTTCCATTAAGAAAATCTTTGGGTCTTGTTTTTTAGCATTACACATATTTTATTTGAAAACATTTTTTTCAAATAATTTATTCCCTGAAAAAGTTTTAGACATGTATTTCTCCAAAACCAGGGTAAGTATCTTCACATTGGCACTTCACCAGTTTTTCTCTCACTGATTATAGCATAGGTGAGCTCTTTATGGGAAACAATTCCTCTTTAATATATTTAGAAGACAAATGTTTCTTGAGTTGCCAGAATACAATAACTTGAACAGTATAAACATACCCTACTCTCACAGCTATGTATAAATTTATTACTGAATTAATTTTGAAAAATAAAATATCCCAATTAACAAAAAAGTGTTGATTCTATTTTATTACAGGCAAAGTTAGAAAAATTAGGAACTTTAACTTAATTCGTAAGAGAGTCACCTATTTTGTAATGAAAATAATTTTGAGCCACAAAAGCTCAATATGAAATTTCAGTTACAAATAAAACTGTGTGTAAAGGAGGAAAAAATATCCACTAGAGTACAATATGAATGTATTTGAAAGTTGAAAATTTCTTTGCATGTTTGAATATCACCATAATCTGAAAAACACAAGTTATTAATTTATGATAAAAATTCTTTGTAAAAGAAACTTATAAGTAGAATTATAATTTTAAATTATCTTTATTGATTTCAGAGAGAAAGAAGAGGGAGACAGAGATAGAAACATCAATGATGAGAGAGAATCATTGATCGGCTGCCTTCTGCATGCCCAACACTGGGAATCTAGCCCGCAACCTGGGCATACTACGCCCTGACCGGGAATTGAACCGTGACCTCCTGGCTCATAGCTTGAAGCTCAACCACTGAGCCATGCTGGCCGGACTAGAATTTTTATCATTTTTATGTACTAATTGCTTATGTGTTCTGGCATTTTGAGTTTTAACTTATAATTGCTCCACATTTAGGAGGTGAAAGTGCACATTGCTTTAAGATTAGAAGCACTGAGGGGTATGAGTTAGGACATCAGAATCAAGGTAGATACATGGATATAGAAGTGAAATTCACAGCACCTAATGTCTCATTTTACCTGTGCAGTTCTCATTTTTAAAGTTTCTATCAATGATTCTATGTACAGCTGCATTTGGGAGGCGGCTACCATCTGTGCCCATCATATAATGGATGCTTTTGCCTTTTAGTAGTCATAGTTTGAGTTGTAAAATTTCTAATGTAAACATCTGAAGCAACATTTAATTATTTAAGCTTACCATAAAATTTTACAAATGAATTCTGCACTGAACTAGGTAACACGCTGATTTGATATATTATATTGTGATGCTGGGTTAACAGGTGTATAATTAATAGCAATTTAATACATTGCAGTAACAGGTATCAGATATTAAAGAGAAAGAGTGGACACACATAATACGCTTATTAAATTTCAAAATAATAATGTCTTGCTTTAAATATATTGCAATTCTCCAAAACAAGTTGATGTAAATAAGCAGATACGCACACACCTGTAGTGTTCAATTGTTTTTGTTGTTAGCTTTCCAACGCAAACAACTACAAAAAAATCCCTACTTTGGCAAATAGAAAAACCTCTGTAAAACCAGGTAGAATCATAATAAAACAGTGATATTTGCTTTTTCTTCCTTATGTCACTTTTTAGCCCTACTCATTAGTAGAAAGGGTAGGTGAACTTATTATGTTTAATTGTTGCTATAGTTGTGGGGTTTGGGGAAGTGGTAATAGGATATCTCCAAATAGCCTCTGAAGACCAATTAACCAAAGGACGACATGCCCTGTGCAGTCTGTGCTTCAGTTAAATGCCTACTCTAAGTAGGACTCAGTAGAGATACAACTTTCAATATACACATTGTGTTCATGCTGTACCCACACACAAATTATACTTTGGAGAAAGTAATCATTAAATAGTAAACTCGTTTATTTCAATTGACTGATGGACCAATTATTATATTTCACACAAGGACCAATTATATTTCACAGACTGTAAATATTTTTGACCTTTCAAATTGCCCTGTCATTATAAGAATACAATTCAGTTGCTTAAATGACAAACAAAATACTGCATTTTCAATATTATGACTTTGATGTTCTTAGGAGAAAAGATTTGATTTAAAAAACATGTCAAGTCTTCACACATTGATCTTCACCACAATCACAATTTAAAAAATCTCAATGGGATTTGTTAGTTTTGTTTGTTTGTTTCACTCTTCATTTGAGAACTTGATATAATGATGCTAATTTTCATCTATGGAAGAACAGTGAAGAGATATTTGAATAAGAATGGTATGACGTTTCTGACCTTTTGATTTAGCAATCATCAAAAGTGAAAATAAAGTTTAATAATGATTCATTCTAGTGTGAGTATAGACAAGTCAAAGAGGGGTCAGTAATTCTAGACCAATATTTAGAAATATTTACTATAATAAATTAATACAATTTCTAAGTATTTATTATTTATAATATATAGATGTATTTAGCTAGTCCATAGTTCATTAAGCATTAACTATGCACTTTTCACGTTTTCATCATACACAGAGTAATATTCTCATAACAATTCTATGTTATCTCCATTTATAGATGAAGACACAGACAGGAAGCATCTTTGAGGTTCCCAAGGTCAGCCAGATAGTAAGGGACAGAACACTCCATTTCCTGTCATTACACCCTTAATTGAATATTTTGATGAAGGGGGCATTACAAGTCCATGGTGAAAAATAATCAAATTAACAAGTGTTTTTTGATTGTAGATTATCTGGAAAAACAAAATTAAATGTTTACCTGATGGCATATGCAAAGATAGGTACTTGTTTAAGATTTAAACAAAAAAGAAGAAAATGTATGGCTGGCTATAAAATTTCAGGGAGAATCATGCTTTTAAAGGTGATAGATACACAATTGCTTTAGATTATAAAAAGCTGGCACTTGTCAATAGGAAAATGATTTCTCAGAAGAACATTTGGTTAAATAGTATAAAAATATAAAATTTTATTTACCAAGTAGAAATAAGAATTATCCAAATTCTAATAAATGAGTGCTTTAATGATAAAAATGGATTTAAAAATGTTAATAGGATTTGGTGAGCCTGTTCTTTAATAGTGCTGAAATATAAAGCAGTACATATTCTGGTAAGTCAATTTGTCATTCTATGCTAAAAATATTAAAACATATGCATACTCTTTGAACCATAAATTCTACTTTTTAGAAAGTATTACAAGTGCATTTAAAATAACAAAATGTCCAAAAGTAACAACCCAACATAATAAACTACTGAATGTGACCTACCATGTTAAACATATTCCAGCAGTCAGAGACTGACAAGAAGTTAGCCATAGTCACTGGGAAATAATGTCAGTTACTGAAGAGTTTGACAGTTTTGATACAAATTTTGAATTTTTTTAATGATGCAGAGATGAAAATAAATATTCCAAAGAAGTTTTTAAAAATGTCTCGCCATCTTTCAAATGTTAACATAACATTTAGAATATAAAATATCCTACCTAATAAAAAGGTAATATGCAAATTGACTGTACCATCGACACACCCACAAGCCACGCCCACCAGCCACGCCCACCAGCCAATCAGAGCAAGTATGCAAATTAACCCAACCAAGATGGCTACAGCCACAGAGAGCAAGGTTTCCCAGGTAACAGAGCAAGCCAAGCTTTCCGCGAGCCTTTGCAAGCCTAAGCCTCCACTCAAGCTACAAAGTTTCAATTATAGAAGGTAAACAAATTCAAACAGAAATGGCGGCAGAACGGAGCTTGAGAGAGCAAGCCAGGGTTGCCGGCGGCAAAAGGGGAAGCAAAGCTTTCTGCACACCCTGGCCGGGCCCAGCCTCCGCTTAAGGCTACAAAGTTTCAATTATAGAAGGTGAATTAACTGCCACAGAAATGGCTGCCGGCCGTGGGGGGAGCAGCAGGCTTGGCTCCGCTCCAGGCTACAAAGTTTCAATTGTAGAAGGAAAATAAATTCCAGATACCAGGGCCTCCGCTTGGGTCGCCAGGGTGCGTGGCTGGCCTACAAACCACCACAGGCCCCTCGCTCAGGTTGCCCCACGCCCCAAGGGAACCCCCACCCTGATCTGGGACACCCTTCAGGGCAAACCAGCTGGCCCCCACTCCTGCACCAGGCCTCTATCCTATCTAATAAAAGAGTAATATGCAGATTGACCATCACTCCCAACACACAATATGTCTGCCCCCATGTGGTCAAAGATTCTGCCCCCATATGGACACAAGATGGCCACTACAAGATGGCCAACAGGAGAGGGCAGTTGGGAGGCACCCGGCCTGCAAGGGAGGGCAGTTGAGAGGGACCAGGCCTGCAAGGGAGGGCAGTTGAGAGGAACCAGGCTTGCAAGGGAGGGCAGTTGGAGGTGATCAACCCTGCAGGAGAGGGAAGTTACGGGTGACAAGGCCAACAGAGGAGAGAAGTTGGGGGCAAACAGGCTGGCAGGGGAGCAGTTAAGCATCAACCAGACTGGTAGCGGAGTGGTTAGGGGGTGATCAGGCTGGCAGGCAGAAGCAGTTAGGGGCAATCAGGAAGGCAGGCAGGCAAGCAGTTGAGAGCCAGCAATCCTGGATTGTGAGAGGGATGTCTGACTGCCCGTTTAGGCCCGATCCCATACGGGCAGTCGGACATCCCTCCAGGGGTCCCAGATTGGAGAGGGTACAGGCTGGGCTGAGGGACAACCCCCCTCTGTGCACGAATTTCGTGCACCGGGCTTCTAGTTATATATATTATTTCAATATGTAACTCCCTTAAACCATAAATAAAGTAGTCAGTATAATGTTTCAAGTATAATTATCTTTAATAATTTGTCTTTCCAACAATATTAACTTTAACACACAATCTTAAAGATGAGACTATTAGATGAGTATTACCTGAGTAGCATTTTGTGTTTATATATTAGTACTAGAGGAAGACAAACATATCTAATCACTTTTGTTTCGCCATTTCTTTTGCAGTTTATCATGTTAATACTCCTTTCAGCACCCAAGAGTTTTCTCTCTAAGATTTTACTTATAGCCCACTGGTGTGGCTCAGTGGTTCAGCATCAACCTATTACCCAGGATTCCTAATTGGATGCCTAGTCAGGGCACATATCAGGGTTGTGGGCTCTATCCCCAGTGCAGGTGTGCTGGTGGCAGCCTATTGATGATTCTCTCATCATGGATGTTTCTATCTCTCTCCCTCTTCCTTCTTCTCTGAAAATCAATAAAAATATATTTACTGGGTCAAATGGGAGTTCCATTTTTAACTTTTTGAGGAAACTCCCTACTGTTCTCCACAGTGGCAGCACCAGTCTGCATTCCCACCAGCAGTGCACAAGGGTTCCTTTTTCTCCACATCCTAGCCAGTACTTGTGGTTTGTTTGTTGATTTGTTGCTTAAAGCCATTCTGACAGGTGTGAGATGGTATCTCATTGTTGTTTTGATTTGCAGCTCTCAGATGATTAGTGACTTTGAGCATGTTTTCATGTGTCTCTGGGCCTTCTGTATGTCCTCTTTTGAAAAGTGTCTACTTAGATCCTTTGCCCATTTTTTGATTGGATCGTTTATCTTCCTTTTGTTAAGTTGTATGAGTTCTCTGTAAATTTTTGAGATTAAACCCTTATCTGAAATAGCATTGGTAAATGTGTTCTCCCATGCAGTGGACTTTCTTGTTGTTTTGTTGATGGTTTCTTTTGCTGTGCAGAAGCTTTTTATTTTGATGTAGTCCCATTTGTTTATTTTCTCCTTAGTCTCCATTGCCCTAGGAGCTGTGTCAGTAAAGATATTGCTGTGACATATGTCTGCTATTTTGCTGCCTATGGAGTCTTGTGGGATTTTTATGGTTTCCCATCTTACATTTAAGTCCTTTAGCCATTTTGAGTTTGTTTTAGTGTATGGTGTAAGTTGGTGAGCTAGTTGCTTTTTTTTTTGCATGTAATCCCACTTCTAGGACTATATCCCAAGAAACCAGAAACACCAATCAGAAAGAATATATGCACCCCTATATTCATAGCAGCACAATTTACAATAGCTAAGATTTGGAAACGACCTAAGTGCCCATCAGCAGATGAGTGGATTAAAAAAACTGTTGTATACCTACATAATGGAATACTACACTGCTATAAAAAGAAGGAACTTTTAGCATTTGCAACAGCATAGTGGAACTGGAGAGCATTATGCTAAGGGGAATAAGCCAGTCAGAGAAAGATAAATATCACATAATCTCACTCATATATGGGATATAATGATTCACATAATTTGATGAACAAGAATAGTTCTAGAGACAAAGGGCAGGGGAGGTGGGGTGGTTAGAGAGCAACCAAAGGATTTGTATGCATGTATATTAGCATAACCAATGGACACAGACACTGGGGCAGTGGGAGCTTACTGGGGTGGGAATGGCTGGGGGGGGTCAATTGGGGAAAAAGGAGAAATATGTAAAACTTTAGACAATAAATAATATAGATAGATAGATAGATAGATAGATAGATAGATAGTATGTATTAATCAAGGTTCTCCAGAGAAACAGAACCAATAGGATGTGTGTATGCATATATACATTCATGGATTTAATATAAGGAATAGAGGTTGACAAGTTCTGGGATCTGTAGGGTGAGACAGTAAGCTGCACACTCGGGGTGTAATGTGCAGTTGTAGTTTGAGTACAAAGGCCTGAGATGAAGGGGATCCAATGGTATGGTTCTAGTTTGAGGCCTGCTAGTGCAAGACCCAGGAAGTCCTTACGTTCAAAAGCAGTCAGGTGGGAGGAGTTTTCTCTTACTAGGGACTGCCAGCCTCCTTGTTCTATTCAGTCCTTCAACAGATTGTACCAGGCCCGCCCACATCTTGCGGGAGCAATTAGCTTCACTCAGTCTTGAACAGCTCACCCTAAGACATAATTGGAGTTGAGTTTTTCTTACACATAATAAATATGTAAGTACAGAGGGTATACTCAGCATAACTACATGATTGTATATAAAAAACAATATTCTGCTCATGTAGGAAATGAGGTGGATGCTGAACAAATTAATGAAGTAATTCAAGCAAAAAATATCCCCTATAAGAATAGCTGAATGAGATCCATATTATATAAATAAACTAGAAGCCTAGTGCATGAAATTTGTGCACAGAGGGGGGCATTGTCCCTCAGCCCAGCCTGTACCCTCTCCAATCTGGGACCCCTGGAGGGATGTCCGACTGCCCGTATGGGATCGGGCCTAAACGGGCAGTCGGACATCCCTCTCACAATCCAGGATTGCTGGCTCTCAACTGCTTGCCTGCCTGCCTTCCTAATTGCCCCTAACCGCTTCTACCTGCTAGCCTGATCACCCCCTAACCACTCCGCTGCCAGCCTGGTTGATGCTTAACTGCTCCCCTGCCAGCCTGTTTGCCCCCAACTTCTCTCCTCTGTTGGCCTGGTCACCCGTAACTGCCCTCTCCTGCAGGGTTGATCACCTCCAACTGCCCTCCCTTGCAAGCCTGGTCCCTCTCAACTGCCCTCCCTTGCAGGCCTGGTCCCTCTCAACTGCCCTCCCTTGCAGGCCGGGTGCCTCCCAACTGCCCTCTCCTGTTGGCCATCTTGTAGTGGCCATCTTGTGTCCACATGGGGGCAGGATCTTTGACCACATAGGGGCAGACATATTGTGTGTTGGAGTGATCATCAATCTTCATATTACTATTTTATTAGATAGGATAGAGGCCTGGTGCAGGAGTGGGGGCCAGCTGGTTTGCCCTGAAGGGTGTCCCGAATCAGGTGGGGGTTTCCTTGGGGCATGGGTCAGCCTGAGTGAGGGGCCTGTGGTGGTTTGCAGGCCAGCCATGCACCCTGGCGACCCAAGCGGACGCCCTGGTATCTGGAATTTATTTTCCTTCTACAATTGAAACTTTGTAGCCTGGAGCGGAGCCAAGCCTGCTGCTCCCCCCATGGCTGGCAGCCATTTCTGTGGCAGTTAATTCACCTTCTATAATTGAAACTTTGTAGCCTTAAGCGGAGGCTGGGCCCGGCCAGGGTGTGCAGAAAGCTTTGCTTCCCCTGTTGCCGCTGGCAACCCTGGCTTGCTCTCTCAAGCTCCGTTCTGCCGCCATTTCTGTTTGAATTTGTTTACCTTCTATAATTGAAACTTTGTAGCTTGAGTGGAGGCTTAGGCTTGCAAAGGCTCGCGGAAAGCTTGGCTTGCTCTGTTACCTGGGAAACCTTGCTCTCTGTGGCTGTAGCCATCTTGGTTGGGTTAATTTGCATACTTGCTCTGATTGGCTGGTGGTTGTGGCTGGAGGGTGTGTCGATGGTACGGTCAATTTGCATATTACCTTTTTATTAGATAGGATGGCATATAATTAAGGAAACATGAGCTTCTTTTCCTGAGAAATACAGTGTTAGTTCACTTTCTAAATATGTAAGACTACACTGCAATTTAGGGCATATGCATGTAAATAAGGACATTGTTTTTTACTTGAGATTGGAAAGAATATTAATATCAATTATATTTGAACCTATTTCTGTCTGCTGAAAAGCAAATTATTTAATTGAGAAATCACAAGTTCCATTTAAATTTGACATCTTAAAATATGTTAATTCATGATAAAGACATCTAATTTAATGTCAATTATTTCTCCTGATAGCATAACTTAACAGCATAAACTTTATTTTAAGTGAGAAGAGGACAGAGTGCTTTTTTGATACCACCTTATATAACTATTTAAAAGTGAAGCAACTGGAACAATGAGCATTGTCAACATAAAAGCTTGCCTGTCAATCAGTGATGATAGATTAAAATGGTCCCAAATATATATATTTATTAATTAATATAATTATGGAATTATATTTATAAAAAAATTGAAGATGAAAATATAATGAGAGTGAAAAACAGATCTGATCTCTTAGGACACAACTAATGCAAAAATGAAAAAGAAAAGGATCTTAAAAAGATATGAATAAGCGAGATTCAAAAAAGATAGTCCAGCAATGAAATAAGAATAGGCTATCTTGGGACACGGAAATTGGGAAAAAAATAATAGTTCTTAGAAGTTTAAAGATATATCAATGGAGATCATTGGCTACAGATATTTATATGTATCCATAGGTAAATGCAAACTTATAGATCTGATTGCCAAAATTAAAAATAATATTAAGAAAGAACTTTAAAAAAATATAAGCATCCATTAAATTCAAAGGCTCGCTGAAATTCATGAAGGCCAAACAGAACAAAGCAAAACAAAACAAAACAAAACAAAAAAAATCCCCACAAATAATATTCTTCAAAGATATACATTTCTTTAAAATTTCAGAACTTCTGAAATTTTATAGAGGTCTTGAAATAGGTGAGGGGGTATTCTGGAGAATTCAGCTGATGAAAACAATTTTACCTGGTTTATTTTAAGACTGAATCCCCAATCAACTTGTTTTGTGACCTTTTATAATGGCCTTTCATTATGTATTCAAAAGACATATGAAAACAAAACAAACCTGGACACCTTAACAAATTCCTGATGCCTGGAGGATCTTTTGAAGAGATATTGTAACATGTTAAGGAATTAAAGTCTCTGATTTTTTTTTTTTTTTTTTTTTTCATTTTCTAGAATCTGTTAGTCACTGGTATGACAACCATTGTTTTTTGCAGGGATATTCTGTAGTTACTCTTGAAAAGTTGTTAGGAGAAATGTACATAATTATTAAGGAATAACTTTGTAAAATAAGTCTTTTTTATTTTTTTCTTTATAGATTAAGGTATTATATATGTGTCCTTATTCCCCCATTGCCCCTCACCCCCCTGTTGTCTGTGTCCATTGGTTAGGCTTATATGCATGCATCCAAGTCTTTTGATTGATCTCTCTCCCTTACCCCCGACCTCCCCTACCTTTCCTCTGAGGTTTGACAGTCTGATAGATACTTCTCTGTCTCTGGATCTGTTTCTGTTCATCAGTTTATGTTGTTCATTATATTCCACAAATGAGTGAGATCATGTGATATTTATCTTTCTCTGACTGGCTTATTTCGCTTAGCATAATGCTCTCCAGTTCCATCCACGCTGTTGCAAATGCTAAGAATTCCTTTTTTTTTACGGCAGCGTAATATTCCATTGTGTAGATGTACCACAGTTTTTTAATCCACTCATCTGCTGATGGGCACTTAGGCTGTTTCCAAATCTTAGGTATGGTAAATTGTGCTGCTATGAACATAGGGGTACATATACCCTTTCTGATTGGTGTTTCTAGTTTCTCAGGATATATTTCCTAGAAGTGGGATCACTAGGTCAAATGGGAGTTCCATTTTTAGTTTTTTGAGGAAACTCCATACAGTTCTCCACAGTGGCTGCACCAGTCTGCATTCCCACCAGCAGTGCATGAGGATTCCTTTTTCTCTGCATCCTCACCAGCACTTGTTATTTGTTGAGTTGTTGATGATAGCCATTCTGACAGGTGTGAAATGGTACTGCATTGTCATTTGATTTTGCATCTCTCAGATAATTAGTGACTTTGAGCATGTTTTCATATGCCTCTTGGCCTTCCTTATGTCCTCTTTCGAAAAGTATCTATTTAGGTCCCTTGCCCATTTTTTTATTGGGTTGTTTATCTTTCTTTTGTTAAGTTGTATGAGTTCCCTGTAAATGTTGGAGATTAAAGGCTTATTGGTGATAGCATTGGCAAATATGTTCTCCCATGTAGTGGGCTTTCTTGTTGTTTTGTTGATGATTTCTTTTGCTGTACAGAAACTTTTTATTTTGATGTAGTCCCATTTTTTTTTTTTTTTATTTTCTCTTTAGTTTCCATTACCCTAGAAGCTGTATCAGTAAAGATATTGCTTCGGCATATGTCTGAGATTTTGTTGCCTGTGGATTCCTCTAATATTTTTATGGTTTCCCATCTTATATTTAAGTTCTTTATCCATTTTGAGTCTATTTTTGTATATGGTGTAAGTTGGTGGTCTAGTTTCACCACTCCTGTTTGACATAGTACTGGAAGTGCTAGCCATAGTAATTAGACAAGAAGAAGAAATAAAATGTTTCCAAATTGGAAAAGAAGACGTAAAACTGTCATTATTCACAGATGGCATGATACTGTACATAGAAAACCCTAAAGACTTCATCAAAAAATTATTAGACTTAATAATTAATGCCAAGAAATCTATGGCATTTTTATACACCAATAGTGAACTCACATAAAGAGAGATTTAAAAAACTCCCATTTACCATTGCACCAATAAAAGTAAGATACCTAGGAATAAATTTAACTAAGGAGGTAAAAGACCTCTACTCGGAAAACTACAGGACAATGAAAAAAGAGATAGAGGAGGACATAAACAGATGGAAGAACATACCCTGTTCAGGGATTGGTAGAATCAACATTATTAAAATGTCCATACTAACCAAAGCAATCTATAGATTCAATGCACTCGCCATTAAAATACCAATGGAATATTTCACAGACCTAGGATGAACTCTCCAAAAATTCATCTGGAATAAAAAAAGACCCTGAATAGCTGCAGCAATCCTGAGAAAGAAGAACAAAGTAGGAGGAATCTCAATACCAGATATCAAGCTATACTACAAAGCCACTGTTTTCAAAACTGCCTGGTACTGGCACTAGAATAGACATATAGACCAATGGAATAGAATAGAGAACCCAGAAATGGACCCAAACTACTATGCTCAATTAATATTTGACAAAGGAGGCAAGAACATAAATGGAATCAAGACAGTCTCTTCAATAAATGGTGTTGGGAAAATTGGACAGATACATGCAGAAAAATGAAAGTAGACCACCAACTTATACCATATACAAAAATAAACTCAAAATGGATAAAGAACTTAAACATAAGACAGGAAACCATAAAAATATTAGAGGAATCCACAGGCAGCAAATTCTCAGACATATGCCAAAGCAATACCTTCACCGATACAGCTCCTGGGGCAATGGAAACTAAAGAGTAAATAAACAAATGGGACTACATCAAAATAAAATAAGTCTTTTCCATGTTAACTCAGTCAAGGAATAATAAGAAACTAATGGCTACATGCCAGTATCACACAACCCGTTTGATAATGTCAAAAAAGCTATCTAAGTATTTAATCATTTAGTATCTCAATTCCCACACACATATAATTTCACCAATCTTTGATCTAATCTCATCTCTGGAATCCAACCACTCCTTGACACCGATAGGATTAGAAAGGATGAAGAATAAATAAGATAAGAATTATCTCCTGCCCATATTACTTGATATCTGTCTATGTATGTGTATGTATGTATGTATATATCCATCGTTGTAAAGTTTCATAATTTCCACATCCTGCTGGAGAAGATATGAGAATTTATACTAATCAGGCCAATATGTGGGTCCTTAAAACTTTAAATTCTATTCCAGTGATCTACTAGTATGTATCTATCCTAAATACAGTAACACACTTTCTTGATTACTCTTGCTTTGTAGTTAAGATTTGAAATCAGGAAGTATAAATTTTCTAATATCATTTTACTTTTTCTGAGCCCCTTGATATCCCACATGACATTTAGGGCCAACCTGTCAATTTTGGCTACAATATCAGCTGGAATTTTACAGGAGGGCATATTTAATCTGTAGATCAATTTGGGAGTATTACCAATTTAATATTAAGTCCTTTGATCTGTGAACAGTGGGTATATTTCTATATATTTATGTTTTCTTGTAATTATTTCAACATTACCTTGTTCTTAACAGTGCAGACCATGTACTCTTTGGTTAAATTGATTCCTAGGTAAAGGTTTTATTCCCTTTGATGATATTATAAATGGCATTATTTTCTTAGTTTCATTTTGAATTTGTTCATTGCAAATTTTCTAATGTATCATTTTACTTCGTCCAGTGACTTTTCACTATTGTATTTTTTTTGTTGTTAATCCTCACCAAGGATATTTTCCCATAGATTTGTAGAGAGAGTGAAAGGAAGAGGGAGAATACTAGAGAGAAACATGGATGTGAGAGAGAGACATTGATTGGTTGTCTTCCCCAGGTGGCCACACCAGGGCAGGAATTGAGCCTGCAACCAACATACATGCCCTTGACCTGAATCAAACCCAGGACTCTTCAGTCCGCAGGCCAATGCTCAAACCAGACAGGGCCTGTTGTATTTTTTAGTCATTTTCTTAATGCTTGCTGTAGGGCTCACCATATACATCTTAACTTATCAGAATCTACCTCTGATATATATAATTAGTGAGAACAGAAACTTTACTCCTCTGTGTTCTTATTCCCATTCTCTGGGTTATAAGAGTCATGGAAATTGCATCTATATATCTTGAAATTCAACAATATTATAATGTGTATAACTTTATATCTTTTTTTTATAAACTGAGAAAACAAAAGGAGCGCAATTAATTATTTACAGGGTTTGTTATAGTGACATTATTAATGACCACTTCTGATTCTTTTCATAAGTTCCAGTCAGTTTGAGTTACCATCAGGTGTTATCTCCTTACTCCAATACAGCTTTGCTTTCATCTGCCTACTTTGCACTGTTCTTGTCAAATATAGTTCATGTCTATAGATTATAGTCCCAACAATGCAGTTATATGCATATTGTTTTATATAATACCTTTTTGAATTGGTTAAGATAAGAAGGGTGAAGAATGTACACTGTCTTTTAAGATTACATAATCACCTCTTCTGATTGCTGTTTCTCCCATCAAATTTTTGTTCCTCTGATCCCGAGATGGGTATGGGGATAATGGCATGTTTTTCTTGGAATAACAGCCCTGCTTTATGAGCAAGAAGCTCCATGAGGCAGCAGCCTCTGGTCTTTCTTCTTGCCTCTCTGAAGGTAGGAATTTCATGCTATGAGTGAGTTGGAATGAGGGGGGAGAATAGCCCAGTATTCTCAGCCTGCTGCCTATCAGGTGGAGCTTCCATCCTACCAGTTGGGGCTGGATGCAGAAAGAGCTCCCAGATCTCTCAGCATCACTTGCCTAGAATAGAGCCTTTGCCTGGGATGATAAGAAATGGAGTGTCCTGCCCCTCCTGGAGTAATTCTGCAGCCCTGGATGAAAGCCAGGGGAAGACGGAGCCCTGGGTTTATGGCTTCACAAACCCCAATGGAGGTCCATGTTGCGGATCAAATGCCATAGACTCTGCCTGTTCTCACATGGATTTAGTATATTTTAAAAATATTTTGATGTAGGTCTTTAGGAAAATTTTCATGAATTTTAATTATTTTTATAAGTTATTGTTACTTTGCTAGAGTGAGGATCCACAGGATTCCTCACGTGCCCATTCTGGCAGCCTACATAGTATTTCTAGAATTAGATCGCCATACAAATGCTTGTGCTTATCTAACATTGTTGAGAAATACTAGGGAAAAACTAGGAATATGTCCATTTTCTTCTAAAATATCTATTTATAAAATGATAAGTTAGGTTACAATATAATATTTGTGCAGGAAAAAAATGAGTGGCTATTATTAAATGGTGTTATAGGTCTCAAAGATTTTCCTTAATGTAAGTAAAAGAAAATTCATTTAAGTTTAAATAAGATGTAATAAAATAAAATCGCACAAGAAAGTTTTTGTTTAAACCTAACCAACAAAACTGTCTTATATTGTTTCCTTTATTGACTTCTGATCTTTCATTTTAATCTTGATTTCTATCTCAAAAGATATATAAGGGATAATGAATGCCAATATATAGCTTTGTTTAAGCAATCAAGAGCACACTAGAATTGGAGCTTTTCCAAAATCCACTGCATTTATTTATGGCAGTTTTGTAATATGAAAACTTTTATTATTTTTTAGATATGTGGAAATAAATTAGTCCTAGGAAAAAGTGAGGCTACTCTTGAAATAAAGTAAAAAACTAACTTAACGCTCAGACATAGTGTATATTTATTTATAGCAAAAGATTAGGTAGGTAGAAATCAGACTATGGAATGGGTTGACATTATTAATTTTCTGATATATATTAAAGTGAAATTGGGACATCAAAAAATTAGAAGAAACTTATCTATACTGAGGACTAAGAGAAAATATAAAATATTTACTGATAAAGAAGATATTTAATACCGTTGCTTTATTATAAAACCACTGCCAAGCCACTGGGAAATAAAATAAAGCAGATTTAGTGAAACCTTGAGATAATTCTAAAATTTTACTATGAGATAGTTTTGTCTTTATGTCTCCTGGAAAAAAAGCAAAAGGATAGTCTTAGCTATACATTATTCTATAAAGATTGTATTACTAAAAATCTCCTTAAATGATTATACTTTCTGAATTAAATTTGAAATAAATTGTTTCTTCTACTGAATCTGGACTATACTAGTATTAACAGTGACTTAAAGTTCTATATTAAATGCACACAGACCACATTCCCATACTAGTTGGAGGAACTCTATAGAGCTTTGAAAATCCTTGTGAGGAAAAGGATAATATGAATATGGCAAGATTATGTTGCTATGGCAACTGTGACTTCTCTAGTTCTAGTATTTCTTACATTTACACTTTCAGCCTTTGGCTTTTATTGCTATTTCCCCCCTAATCTATGTGATACATATGTGAAAATGCTGACTAAGTATAACAAGGAAAAGGTATTCAGAGTGTTTTAAAAATATCATCCCTAAATAAAAATAAATTTTAAAGTAAAAAATAAAGCTGATTTGTAACAGACTGAATACTTTATTTCCAATAATATCACAAATATGTATGTGTATATTAAGAATTTTATTAAGAGTTTACTTTTTTTGTTAAAAACATAAGTCTTAGAAATAGCAAAATTAAATATAATTATCTCTCTTGTAAATACATTTTGCCAAATAATGCAAGAAGAATTTTGTTGGATTAAACCAATGGATTATATAATCTCACTTAAAATTACTATTTATACTATATAATTGAGCTTCCACATCTTATTTTGAGGAGATATTATATATTTGTTAAAAATATAAATGATGTTACTAGTACTACATATATAAATGGTCAAATAATCACCAGGCTTTGGAGTAAAACTATTCTGGACAAGGAATTCCATGATCAATACATTTAAATAATTTATATAATTTAAGTGAAATTATTAAAGAATTGTTAGAAAATCAGAAATTGAATCTATATGTAGCAAAACTTGAGTCAGAAACTTGGTCTAGAACTTCCGTTATTAATCTTTTAGAGATTATCTGGCGAGTTTTGGTATAGACACTTTTTCAGATTGATTTGTAGTAACTTAAAGAACAAAAAATGTGTGTACACTGAAGCCCAAACTTACACATGAGTAATACATTCATTTTTCAAAGAAAGTAAATAAATAATATTTTCAGTCATGGATGCTTTGAATTCATTTAAATCCATTGATTTTTTTTTCCCCCCATAGGACTAGACAGGTCAATTTCAATTTATTTAGGCATTCTAAAATGATTAGTTCTTTGATAAGATTTGTGGACAGAAAATTTTTCTCTCTTGAAGTATGTGTGTATGTGTGTGCGTGTGTGTTTACTTGTATAGAAGATTATTCTAAGAAATTCTGGTTCTGGAAAATTTTAAAACTGCAATTCAAAAACTGTATTGAAGTGTGGATTAATAATAATCTATACTTTAGGCAGCAGATGTTTTCTATATAAATTTATATTTTATGGCTTATTAAAAAAATGTGTGTATACACACATATATATATGTCATGATAATCTCATATTTCTTTTACTAAGACATTCTAACAGTCAACCCAGTATCATTAAAAGACTAGTCTCTCATGAAATTTTACATATATTATGCATATTTAATCAGAAAGAAAAGTGAAGCAGTAAAGTAATAATATTACCATTATTATAGCTATACATTTAACACATGGCTTCTACATATCACATAGGGTTGTCTTATGTTGAGTTAGTTGTGACAGGTGGCAATATTACTTCTGATAGGAAAATATGTTAGAAATAAAAAAAAGTAACTAATATCCCCAAGGGTGTACAATATGTAAATTTCAGATCCAACAATTTAGACACTGATGTAACTGAGGCAAAGTCCACTTTCTGCAATCAGTTGAATTGAATTCATAAATTAGGCCAAAATAGTCAACAAGAAACAACGTATCATAATTATAAACTGGGTTTGTTCAAGTAAAACAATATCTGATCTTTATAAAATACTAACATGTACCCATAGCTCTGCTGAGAAATTTACATGGTCCCCTCATGAAAGGGATTAAAAAATATTATGTTGTAGCTATCCTATGTGTCCCAGTTTTATATTTTTTAATTTGTACCTCACTTTCGTCATTGTTTAATGCTGAGCTAACTAAAGACTAGAGCCAGGTTTTTATTGCACTTAATTAGATAATGTGTGAAAAGCTGTGACACAGGTATTGGTCTATGTTTGGTTTCCCCTTCTTCTTCTAGATTAAGATTTCTCAACAGATTTTTGCAAATTTATTTCTTCAATTAAAACAAAATATGATGTTGCTCAAAAACTGTTAGGAATTCAGGGGTCGACACTGGTATCTATTATACCCAACCACTGAACAATTAACACGTTAAGCGCCCTGTCAGTCACCAGTGACTGACACTATACTTTCCATCCGGAAGGCAAAACAGGCTGGGCGTTTAACGTGTTAAAAGCAACAGGGAAACCATCCAGTAGCTGTCATAATAGTGAATTCTTATTGGAAGCCTGGCACTTTCTATGCCTCCTATTTTTATTAGCCCATTTAAATTTTATGAAAAATGAGAGCAGGTCATAGTGTCATTTTTATTTTAAATTGAGGAAACCGAGAAACAGTGTGTTGAAGAAATTGATCTAAAATCACATAGCGAGTCAATGCAGGAATCAAAGTCCGGTAGTGTATATTTAAAGATTTAGCCTTATGTTAAATCCTTAGATGGAGAATGGGAAACCCATGTAGGTGTTGTCAGATGGAGGTACCAGCTCCCCTCCAATCTCCAAGGCAGGGCAGGACCATGTATTTCACCACAGAAGAGCAACTAGAATACTTTGTCTGCAGGCTAGTCAGTTCTGAAACCGAGCAGAGGGAGGCCAAAGTAAGTGTTTCCTGGTTGCTTCCACCAACCTCACTAATCAAATAAAGTCACCCCTGTCCAGAAGGAACCAGTGAAGCCAGGTATATTTCTGGAAGACAATTTTTCCCCCTAAAGAAACATGAGAAGTTTAGAATGAATGCCTCTCTATTTGGTATTCATTCCAAACTTCTATTTAGAAGTTTTTGAGCAAAAAACAGTTTTTGAGCAAACAGTATTCACTCTCAAAATACCCTGTGAATTATCATTTATATTTCATTTGTGATTTTGACCATGCTATGCCATAGAGTATTCATTTTATAGACTTGGACTTATGAGGGAAGAAGAGAGGCTGACTTTACATGAAAATGATGTGTAGTTCATCAATTTAAGTTTTATGTTGGCAAAAATATGACATCATGGGTGCATATTAATGAACCAGAACAGTATTCATAGAAGTTAAAAGAGGAAAAAGTGGTGGGAGAAATGAATCACATGACACACAGGATGAATATGTTGAACTAAAAAAAAAAAAAAATGACTCAAAAAGAAAATGGTAATTTAAATTTAATTTAAAATCTCTGTTCATATAAATAAGTTTTTGAATTTTGATGGTTTTGTGCAGATCTCTTTAGAAAATATCTTTAGGATTATAGTATGTAATAAAAGCCTAATATGCTAAGTGTCCGACTGTTTGTTTGACTGTACGATCAGTAGCTATGACGTGAACTGACCACCAGGGGGCAGACGCTGTGACCATTAGATTAGCTTGCTGCTGGGGTCCGGCTGATTGGGACTGGGCAAGACGGGCCTGACACACACTGAAGCCCTCCTGCCAGTCCCTCCCTGGCCCTGATCATGCACCTGTGGGGTCCCTCGGCCTGGCCTGTGCCCTCTCGCACTTCACGACACCTTGAGGGATGTCAGGGAGCCAGT
Source organism: Ia io (assembly GCA_025583905.1). Taxonomy (NCBI): domain Eukaryota; kingdom Metazoa; phylum Chordata; class Mammalia; order Chiroptera; family Vespertilionidae; genus Ia; species Ia io. The sequence goes on along the minus strand of JAJQQW010000010.1, from coordinate 20,468,390 downwards.
TTTGGCCTGATCCCTGCAGGCCAGGCCGAGGGATCCCATCGGTGCATAAATCCATGCACCAGGTGTCTAGTCAGTAAATAAAAGCTGAAATTAAATAAATTTTGCCATGTTTTTATTTTGAAAATATTAAATTAACAGCATAAAGCTAATGAAGTAAACAGTGATGGTGAATTATTTTTCTTTTTACTCATTTAGAACTCTGTGAATAACTCAGATAGCAGTAAAGCAATTTTAACATTAATTTGAAAGTTCAATTAAGGCCAATTGGTATTTAAAATTGTGTTTATTATCTAAAATTGATTGTTAATAAGGATGACTTTAGTTACTTCTTAATGAATCTAGTTTTGCCACAATACACCTGATGCACAAGTTTGCAGATATTTTTTTCTTGATTTGCTTAAGTAGTATAAGATTATTTTAAGTATTAAAAGTATGTGTAAGTATTCTAAATATTAAGTATTAAAATTATTTTATTATACATATGATACACAAATTACTTCAGATCATTTTTCATGACTTTTTAAAGTATTCATTCTACTAGTATAAGTCTGAACCATGTGTTGTTTTACTTTTATCAATGTTGAAATATTATTTCAAAAGAGGAGGTTATGGTTTGATTTCCTGGGGCTGTTTTAACCAAGTCCCACAAGTATGCCTTTGAACAACAGAAACTTATTGTCTCACATTCTGAAGACTGGGGGTCTGTGCTGAAGGTTTCAGCCACTGTTGCTTCCGGGTCTGTGATAGAGAAACGTTCCATGACTCTGCTAGCTTTTGGTGGTTTGCTAGCTATCTCTGGCATTCCTTGCCATGTGAAGCATTGCTTTGATCTTTGTGTTTATCTTCACAATAGCAATCTCTCTGTGTGAGAATCTGTATTCAAATTTTCCTTTTTTTAAAAAAAAAAAAATATATATATATTTTTTTATTTCAGAGAAGAAGGAGGAGGGAGAGGTAGAAACATCAATGATGAGAGAAAATCATTGATTGGCTGCCTCCTGCATGCCCCCCACTGAGGATCAAGCCTTCCACAACTGGAATCTAACTGTGACCTCCTGGTTCATAGGTTGATGCTAAACGACTGAGCTATACTGGCTGGGCAAATTTCCCTTTTCTTAATCCACCAGTTATGGTGGATTAAGAAGTCAACCTATACCTATATGAATACATTAGAGGCCCGGTGCACGAAATTTGTGCACGCGAGTGGGGGGTAACTCAGCCAGGCCTGTGCTCCCTCTCAGTCTGAGAACCCTTGGGGGATGTCCAATGGGGAGTGGGCCTAAGATGTTAGTCGGGCATCCTTAGCAATGCTGCGGAGGTGGGAGAGGCTCCCACCACCGCTTGTGTGCTTGCCAACCCTGAGCCCGGCTTCTGGCTGAGAGGTGCTCACCCTGTGGGAACGCACTGACCACCAGGGGTCAGCTCCTGCATTGAGCGTCTGCCCCCTGGTATTCAGTGCACACCATAGCTACCAGTCGTTTCGCCATTTGGTTGATTTGCATATTAGCCTTTTATTATATAGGACTAGAGGCCCAGTGCATGAAATTCGTGCATGGGGGTATGTGTCCCCCAGCCTGCACCCTCTCCAATCTGGGACCCCTAGAGGGATGTCCGACTGCCCAGGATCGGGCTTAAATGGGCAGTCAGACATCCCTCTCACAATCCAGGACTGCTGGCTCCCAACTGCTTGCCTCCCTGCCTGCCTGATTGCTCCTAACCGCTTCTGCCTGCCAGCCTGATAACCCCCTAACCACTCCCCTGCCAGCCTGATCGACGCCTAACTGCTCCTCTGCCAACCTGATTGCCCCTAACTGCCCTCCCTTGACAGCGTGGTTTCCCCTAACTGCCCTCTCCTTAAGGCCTGGTCGCCCTCAACTGCCCTCCCCTGCAGGCCTAGTCCCCCTCAACTGCCCTCTCCTGCAGGCCTGGTTCCCCCCAAGTGCCCTCCCCTGCAGGCCTGGTCCCCCCAACTGCCCTCCCCTGTAGGCCTGGTCTCCCCCCCAACCGCCCTCCCCTGCAGGCCTGGTCCCCCACAACTGCCCTCCCTTGCTGGCCTGGTCCCCCACAACTGCCCTCTCCTTCCGGCCATCTTGTGGAGGCCATCTTGTGTCCACATGGGGCGGCCATCTTTGACCACATGGGGTGGCCATCTTGTGTATTGGAGTGATGGTCAATTTGCATATTACTCTTTTATTAGATAGGATGTTAACTTAACCAATTATACTTGCAACAACCATATCTTTCTAATATTTTAAATTTATAATGGCTAATAAAACTGATCAATTTGCCGAAACCGGTTTGGCTCAGTGGATAGAGCGTCGGCCTGCAGACTCAAGGGTCCCAGGTTCGATTATGGTCAAGGGCATGTACCTTGGTTGCAGGCACATCCCCAGTAGGGGGTGTGCAAGAGGCAGCTGATCCATTTTTCTCTCTCATCGATGTTTCTGACTCTCTATCCCTCTCTCTTCCTCTCTGTAAAAAATCAATAAAATATATTAAAAAAAAACTGATCAATTTGATAAGAGCTATGACAAATATTTTTTTTATTTTGTCATAAATATTTCTTCTCTGATTTAATTTTTGTCTGTTTATTATTATATTTTTCTAATAGTGAATTATTTTTATGTATAAAAGAAATGTCATTTTAATCATAATGAATAACTTTTTAAAAACCAAAATTACACAAGTAATTTCTACATTTGATTTTTCCCCCAGTGTTAATTTTCACTCATATAAACACAAATTACTTAAAATTTAGAATTCTCAACTTTAAAAACAGCAAAGTATTTGGAACAGCTACATCTGTTCACATCTCACAGATGGCCTTTTGTGCTTTTCTCTGAGTTCTTTATAATTATGTGTGACTCTAACTTCTTTGGGGGTTGGTGTGAATGTTCTAAACATTATATTTCAACTTGAATTCAAACATGTTCAACAAGGTTTACAGTAAAAACCGTTATCATATCCTCTGTATATGTGGCTCTAGGGCTAAGATTAATTTTTGTCATTGTCTTCTGCTGAAACATGTTATAAAGGTATTGTTATAGACTGGCAAAAATGTGTGTGGCTCACCAAAAAGTCATCCCGGGCAAGACAATTTATTTCATTTATGATAATAATTTAAAAATACCTACTTCAAAGTTTTAAGAATAATTGCAAGACAAACTTTTAAGGCACTGAACAAAAGCTTGACCTAGAGCATTTCTGCTTTCAGAATAAGTAATAGCAGAGTAAGTATTCAGTCTAATGCTACAGATAAAGGCAACCAGAAAAAGAAACATATTAATAAAAAAAACACCACTTCCTAAATCCATTGCTGATTGTGGCAAATTTTAGCCCCAAGATGATGTCACTCCCTAATCTCTGAAACTGTCAGTATGATGAGCTATCATACCTGTGCATTTGTTAAGGCTCAGGGGACTTTTCGGATATAATTAGGATTACTAAGCAGTTGACCTTAAAATAGGGAGATTATCCTGGATTATCCAGGTAGGACAATTTAATTACATGAGCCCTTATATTAGTCCTTCGGCAGACACGGAACAGAGAGATTTGAAACGTGAATAGAATGGATACAGTATGCCTTTGCTGGCCTGACATAGACAGGGCCACATAGAAGGTGTGAGGAAAAAAATGAATTCTATCAATAATCAGTGACTTTGGAAAGAATCCCAAGACTGAAGTGAAAACCATAGCCCCACCAAGACTGATTTGGGGTTTATGAGACACTGGGAAAAAATTCTATCATGCTGTGCCTCTACATCTTACCCACAGAAGCTATGAGAAAATCAATCTGTATTTTTTAGGTGCTAAGTTTGTGATAAGTTGTTGTGGCAGAAGTAAAACAATGCAGAAAGCTAACATGACTGGGCTGCGCCAGCACAGCCAAGGGTTCCGCGAGCCTGATCAGGGGTGATGAAGGATGGAGAAATGATAGACAAAGAGAAAAAGCTGGGTCTAGGTGGATCTTTCTGTGCCTGGCTGAGGCCACAGAAGAGATCCAGACTGCAAAGTTGAGGCTTTATTTATAATCAGGGACAAACAAGGTAATATACAATGTTGGTGTAAGTTTCACTTGTTTTGGCAGCATTTGCTGCCCCTGCCACAGCCCACTAGCTACCCAGGAAAGATCTAGGGAGCAGTTACAAGACAAGCTTAATTATGCTTAGAGGACTGTGCCCTCCAAGCTGGGACTTGTTTGCGACTTTGCCAGCAGGTCAGTCCGAGGCTTAACCCTATAACCGCTCCCAACACATGACAATGAGGAACTGTTATTACAAAGTTTAAAGCAGCAGTCCAGCACTTGGGAATGCTTTTATTTTGGAGAAATTTGCCAGGAGACTGGGAGGTTAAGCAATACAAGTCCACCTTATATCCTAAAGAAAGCAAAAGTGAGCCTAGATACCACCATCTTTGGGCTCTGGTAAAATTCTACATTTTGAATAGGAACCCTGAAGGTCAGGACTATACCATACATTTAAGATTGGAATTAGTGCCAGGCTGGTGGTGCTCAGTGGTTAAGCCTCGACCTATGAACCAGTAAGTCATGGTTTGATTCCTGATCAGGGCAAATGCTTGATTCCAGTGGGGAGCATGCAGGAGGCAGCCAATCAATGATTCTGTCTCATCGTTGATGCTTCTCTCTCCTTCACCCTTCCTCTCTGAAATAAATAAAAATACATGTTTTGTAAATACTGGAATTAGTAAAACAACCACATCATGAATTCTAGCATAGCTTCAATCAATTTAGGATGACAGTGAATTTTATTTCCTGAAATTGGGTTAAACCAGTAGATCCAAAGTGGATGTAGTTTTTCCTCCAGAGGACATATGGCAATATCTGCAGATATTTATAGTTGTCACAACTGGGGGAGAGGGAGATGCTATAGATTTGTAATGAGTAGAGATCAGGGAGTCTGCTTAATCCTCTACAATACACGGAAGAGTATCCCATAACAAATCTTTATCTGTCTCCTAATGCCCATAATCCTACAGTTCATAAAACCTGTGTTAAGTAATCCCAGATGGCTGCTGCCTGCAGATTCCTAGGAGAAGCAAACACATAGTTTTTATGGAATACTTTAATATTTTGCTAGTCCTCAAGATATTACTACAAATTGTTTTATGAATAAAAATAGGCAACATAAAATAAAATTCAATAGAGCACTCAAGAAGAAAGCAATGAGAAATAGGACAATCGTAAGAGACCTGGAGAAATTCTTGATGAATAGAATCATTATAGACTTTACATAACTATCTTAATCCACTTGACAGATAAATGACAAGATTAAAAATTATGGCAGAGAAATACAAAATATAAAATGTTATATAGGGGAATTGCCAAATGGAATAACTAAGGTGCCAAATGGAATTACTTGAACTGAAAAAAAGCGCATTAACTGAAATTAAGAATCCAATCAGTGCTTTTAAAAGTAGAATAGGTAAAATAAAGACAATTAATAATGAGGAACATCTGAACCAAGGAAGCACAGAGAAATACAAACATTTAAAAAAAAGAGATTTATAAACTGCATTGAAAGTAGAATTAGAAGAACTGAGAGATTTATTTGTACTCTCACAAGGAAATAAGAAAACAAAAGAGGTAGTAGCTATATTTGAAAAGATCATTACTGGGATTTCTTAGAAATAAATGAAACTAATTTACAGATTCAAAAAATTCAACAACTTTTAAACAGCATCAAATGTTTTATTTAAACAGCATAAAATTCAATGAAATTTACAACTATACAGCAATGTAAAAATGCAGATAATAGTAAAAGAATAAAAAATGCATAAAGTAGTATACTACATTCAGAGAAACAATTAAAAACTACATTTTAAAAGGAAACAAAGAGCCACAAGTCCATGAAACATCTTCAGTGTGATGAAAGAAATGAAAAAAGAAATCTAAACTTTCTTACCTAGCTAAAATATCTTTCAAGAATAAAGGCAAAATAAAGGAATAGTGGAGTTTATTTCAAAGAAACTAGAAGCATGATACCACAAGGCAAGAAATGATAAATATGTGGGTAAAGACAAATGAGTACTGTTTGGATAAATAATGTTTTATGTACATAAATTGCATAGAAAGGCAGTATGTAAGTTATGGATGCAGTAAACAGTGTTCTCATTTCCTGTTTCTTCTGGCAGAATGAGTTACAATACCAAATGAAGTAAATTGCACTTATTTTTTAGATATTACTAAAGAAGAAATAGGCATCAAAAATTGCATTCTCCAAATCTTTCAAGTTACTTAATTAATTAAAATATTTACTAGAATAGACTAATCAGCAGTCAAATAATATAATGTTTATAATATAATACTTAATGTTTTGAGTAATTATACTTAGTATTGAATGAAAACATTTATGATAGGCCTATTCAAGTTCTTGTTCATTGACTTTCCTATATTGAAAATTCCTGGTTAATTTTTAGTAAGACACCCAATCAAAGATAAAAATTGAAAGTTGATGATCATAAGTGATCTAATAAACTAGACCCTTAAACTTCTATGTTCTTAGATGCAAATTGGTGATAACATCCCCCATTTACTTATGTTATGTATTGTAAACATTACAGTATATGAAAGAATGTTTTGAGGACACTAAAGGAAATAAATATATAATAGCATAATGTTATATATTTTTAAGAGAATAAAAAGGCTTATAAGACAAAATCGATAAACATTCTTTCAGTTTAAAAATATTTTTTATTAATTTCAGAGAGAGGAAGGAAGAGGGAGACAGTTAGAAACATCAGTGATGATAGAGAATCATTCATTGGCTGCCTCTGCAGGCCCCCTACTGGGGACTGAGTCTGTAATCCAGGCATGTGCCCTCGACTGGAATTGAACCCAGGACCCTTCAGTCCAGAGGCCGACACTCTATCCACTGAGCCAAACTGTCCAGGGCTAAACTACCTTTTCTTAAAGTTATTGTCTCAGTCTTTAGAACCAGACATGGAATGTTTCCAAAGTACAGGGCTTTGAGAATGATGCTTGTGTCAGGAGATGCCCAGATGTTTTAGATCTTTGTCTAGTGTGAGGGTCCTTTTGTTGTTATCTGTTCACAGGGCCTTTACAACCTGCTTAGCTCTTCACCCATGAGTGAACTGCTGCTGCCTTTATATGTTGTATTCTTATAGATCTTTTCTCTGTCTACTAACAGACCCCAATTTAGAATTAACACTTTTCATTAATCCTATTTTGGGCAGTTTCTAGAAATGTGCAGATGTATAATCTCATAAAAGTTACTTTCTACTTTCAACTTGTCAAACAAAATAATACATATAATGTGCTTTGTGTGAGACTAATATGACTGTGTATTGGATTAAGGGCTGTGGGAAGCGTGTGAGTTTATTTTATTTTTTTCTTTCAATCCCTTTATGCCTCCGTATGTTCGTGAAGTTTGAAAATTTCTACAATGCACAAGCCTTGCAGTGGTAAGGAAAAATGCTATAAAATGAAAGCTTTATGTGCCTTTTAGAGGACAGTGTTAGAAATTCTCTTCTTTACAGTAGCATCATATTTTCTGATCTTCCTCAGAGTTACTATAGAGACGTGTTGAATTATATTGCCCCTGCAACACAAAACACTCTTTTCAGTGTTTACAAGCTATATGTAAGGGGTGCCCCCAGTGCAATTCCGCTTCATTAGGGTGATGTTTTACAATAACTCTGCCAGAATGATGCAACACGAATAGAAACACCAGAATCACACACTTTGCTCATCTACAACTCAAGGTGCATAAACACATATGGGCAGAAACACAAATTTAGCATCCGTTTTAGAGTTTTCCCTTAGAGAGCAGCTATTTTCCTCTGTACACTCATTCTTCTTTCATAGTAGATATGCAAGCACACCACTTCCTGAGTGAATATGGATATGCATCTGCTTCGAGGGGACATACGTGTGAATTAGCTAAAGACTGCAGCTATGTGTACTCATATTTGGCAAGACATCTGGTGGATTTATTTTACCTAATTTAACTGCCAAATTTATGTGTTTCACTTGAATTTGTGAATATATCAATTTCAGGCTCTTGATTCTGTCCTGATTTAAGATCTATGACATGATGCACTATTTATCATAATTAGAATAGAAAATACATGCGTGAGTCATTGGGTCTTTTGACCGTATAAGTTTAAGGACAGTTATATATGTTTATAACAGAACTAAGATATTGATAGACATTATGTCAGTGAATCCCCACAAAAGTTATTTGAAATTGATACTAGTACTACACTTATATGGACTTGAATATGGACACAGTCTAAGAGAGACTAAGTAGCAGGTTCAAAGTCTAATACATAGGGTGAAAAGAATCTAGGATCTTTCTGGAAACTATGCAGGGTCTACTAAGCCTGGAAAGTAGAACAGTGAACAGTATTTTAAGAATTATCAGTTATTCTCCTTTTCTTTGTCCTGTACAACTCACCCTCAAGAAAGGTGTCCAACGCCTTGCCTCCCCCTGCATTGTGCAAAGAACGTCCAGAAATTATTTCCCACCAGGAGGAAGGTTTCATGACCCCACAATCCTGCCTCATTTAAGACAACAGCCTCTGGTTTGTGGTTCCCAGGGCTGGCTACAAATTGCAGCGTACATACAGCTACCTTTGGTTTTATAATTTGCTTAGAACAACTCCAAGATCTCAGTCCAAACGCTATGTTTACACTTAGCAGTTTGTTATAGTGAAAGAGTACAAGTTTAATTCAGCTAAGGGAAGAGGCAGATAGGGCCGAATCCAAGACAGGCCCAACCTCACAGCTTCTGGTCATGTACTCTCTGTGCAGTCATGGAAGGTCTCACCTCTTCCCAGGCATGAGGTGTGGCAGAGAGTATTGCCAAGCAGAGAGGGCCACTTTGGTATTTAAAGTTTTAATTGGAAATTGATTACATACTGTCTCCTTCGCTGATCATTAGCCCCCAGCCTCTCCCAGAAATTCGGGCTAATACTTTGAGTCTCCAGATCTCTATATGTTTGAACTGATTTCCTGTGTCCCAAAACCTGAATTACAATTTACATTGTTAGACTGTCTGGTGGTCAGAGTCCTAGTGAAACAAAGACATTCATGAATCTAGAGATCACCTCCCAGTAACTGAGGGCCGATATCCTTCACTAACCCATCTCCATTAATTTAATCTGAGAAACATAGTTATAGTACTATTAACAAATCAGCCTTCATTCCTGAACAAGAAAACCTGGTGAAATGTAAACTACAACAATAAAAATATTTCTCTTCCGTTCCCAATACAAGAATCTGTCTGGTGATTTTTTTCCACATTTGTGTAAAGTGCTTACCATCCATAAAATGTTTGAGCTCTCATTTTAATAGGAAGGGTTAATATGGGGGTGGATGGAAAGAGTGGTATGATTTTTGAACCTAATATGTACCACTGGATTGTACAATATGGCTTCCTGTAACCTCCATTGTATAACTGGGTATTTGTATTACTTTCTAAGGACCTAAATTGATGTTCTTTTCAGGCAATGGAAATGGAATACTTGATGAATTTGAGTAATTTCCACAGTATTTGTGTATCTAATAAACATGTATTAGCTAAGATAGTCACTCTTAAAATGTAGAATGCAATCAGACTGTGAAAGCATTAGTTATTGCCAGGGCTCTGCTTGTGAATTAAACACACACATGCTTTATGAAATGCCCAAATGAAGAACACCCTCGATTAAAACAGAATTCAGAGAATACGCTTATTTTTCCTTTTGTCCAAGGCCAGGAACACAATTAATGCTTAGACAAAAAGCTCTAGATTAAAAGGATATTAGAGCACTTTATGAGGCTGAGTAGGAAGGGGTTTCTTGAGGACAAACCACAGACAGCAACAGGAAGCTCTGTAGTGGACAGGTCTCCTTATATTCAATAGAAGTCGGGGGCCCCTCCCCCTGACCTACACGTTAGCAGACAATCCAAATATTTATTCAAGAGACAGCAACTCTCCAATAAATAAATTCTTATCTATAATAATAAAAGGGTAATATGCTAATTAGACCTGATAGCCGAACGACTTTCCAGACGTCCTTCTGGACGACCTCCCTGATGAAATTGGGGCTGCGAGGGCCAAGCCCCTTGCACAAATTTCGTGCATCAGGCCTCTAGTATTATATACTTACCTACCATTTTTTAAACTTCCCAGATACTTTGGGTCACATTTGTACATTTTTTCTTCTTTAGGACACAAACTCCAGTTACCTGTATCCTCATCCCGCCCTTCCCCAGTCTAGCAGGAAATGCTCACATCCCATCTGTCTTCTGATTTTGATAGTATTTTGGTGTTCACTTGTAGTCTTCTGTTATCTCAGTGTTATCCATTGCATTTCTGTATTTTAATGAATCTGTTTCGGTGTTCTGTTTTGATCTCTTGAGAGACAGCACTCTCTTTTATGCCTTTCCATTGGCACCAACTTCAATCACAATGTTTGGTACAAAGTTGCAGCACAGTAAGTGATTGGTGAATAAATGATTAAGTGACATAGCTAATACTTCCAGATAGGTCTCTAATCAGGGATGCAGATATATTCTTCAGGTAGAATTAATTTACATTGTTCTTCAATAAAGTGAATACATAATGTGAAATTATAATTCATGGAAATTATAACTCAGAGAAACTAAAGAGATAGATAATTAACAAGCTTCTTATATTTACTGATAAATATCAGATGTCTCAAGTAATATTATGATTTTATGCTTTAATTTTTGATAAGTGGTTGAGTGATTGTGCTGCTGATTACAAAGGAATCTGGATGCTCAGCATAACAGATATGCAGGACGGCAAAGTTCATGCCACCTTAACTGAAAGTTTGGAAATGAAAGTTATACTTTGTCCAAACAGAAATTCAGTTCCTTTGAGAGTAGGATGGACTTTTACCAAGAGCCGGGTGTTTGAGATTGGCATTTTTTTCTAAAAAGGAGGTTTGAATCTGTTCAAGCACTCAAAAAAGTCTAGGTTAAGCCCTTAGAATTTGATTCCAAATAGCATAGAAAAGATTGTTTTGGCCTGAGTACTTTTTTTGAAATGGTTATCCTAAAATACATGAACATCAATATGATTACTGAAGAACTTTAAAAATATTGTTGCAATATTAGTTAGGCCTATTGGGATATATTAGCTGCTAAATGAATGGTGTGGTGGTGATGAGTTCTTCAACAAGGCAGGGTCATTCAATTGTTTATGAATTATCACAGTTTTAAGTTATTGTTAAACTTTGTTCTCTCATTTTTTTCCTCATCCTTTTCCTCCTCTTTCTTTTTTTGCTAATCATATCTAGCCAAAAGTTCTGCTTAATTTTTTAAAAAATATATTTTATTAATTTCAGAGGGGAAGGGAGAGTGTTAGAGAGATAAAAACATCAATGAAAGAGAATCATTGATTTGCTGCCTCCTGCATGCCCAACACTGTGATTGAGCTTGCAACCCAGGCATGTGGCCTGACCAGGAATTGAACCATAACCTTCTGGTTCATAGATTGATGCTCAACCTCTGAGCCATGCCGGCTGGGCAAAGGTGTGCTTCTTAAATGAACTCCTCATGACCGGTCATCAAATAACAGAGCTTATTTTATGATTATTATATTAAAAAATCAGTATCATAATAAAAGTTGGTAATATATGGAAGGTGCTAGAGATCAAATGAGAAGAGCTATGCTTGCCCATGGAGCAGATATCATATTCCTATGACACACCCTTTCATGCCAGCCAATGAAAACGCCTCCCTTCATGCTGGGCTGACACTGTTTAGGAAATACTACCCTAATAAATTCTTTGGAGAGAAAGTTTAGGCTCTCCTGCCATAGGTCAACTAATGGTGTAGATGGAATGAGGTGCATGAACAGTTCTACATTAGAAAAAAAATCTAAGGAATGGGAGTCAATAAAAAGGAGAACCAACCCCTGTTTGAATCCTCAATCTCCAGTTGAAGGAAAAAATCAGGGCATTTTAGAAACAGTCATGTGTAATATAAAATAATAAGTTGTAAATAAGGCATTTGGTGAATTGAAATGAAGGCAAATAATTGAATTTTAGTTCCATAATGATATAATGTGGACTAGGGCAACACCAATAAGGTACATTTTGTCCCAGCATTGAATTAATAAATCAGAATACTGATTCAGTGCCATGGGTGAGAATGGAAAGACTGTATACCCCCAAACTTGAATATAATTGATAGCGCTAGAACTGCTAGAAGCTATGGAATGTGTAGAATTTAGGTTTCAAGGGTCAGGATAAGTAACCTGACTTCTGGGTTACATGAAATGTAGGTGAGCCTTAGCCGGTTTGGCTCAGTGGATAGAGCATTGGCCTGCAGACCAAAGGGTCCCTGATTCAATTCCTGTCAAGGGCATGTACCTTGGTAGCAGTCTCCTCCCTGGCCCAGGCCTGGGGTACATGCAGGAGGCAACCAACCAATTGATGTGTTTCACATTGATGTTTCTCTGTCTTTCCCTCTGTTCCATTCTCCCAAAATCAAATAAAATATCCTCCAGTGAGGATTAAAACAAACAAACAAACAAAAAAGTAGGAGGAAAATGTTGTAGGTCTAAACAAAAGAATTAAATAATGTGTCTTATAATCCACACACACACACACACACATACACACTCTTTGAATAATTAATTATAAAGGCAGTGTTTATTAAAATACACTTCATTTTCAAAATTGAGCTATCAGCTGTTAAAGTGTGTGTACATTTTTTAAGAACACTCTGTATATCAACAATATTGTTATACGTAGCTCTAGCATATAATTGATAGAAAACACTTATGGAGTGGATATTGTTAGATAGATTTTCATGTGCTTTGCAAATGTAAGCTTGACTTAAGAGACATGTCTGCTATTGTTTTCATTCTAGAGAAGGAGAAACTGAGAAAGGGAGGCTAAAGAACTGGCCTAGGTCTTATGACTAGTAAGTTAGGGAACAGGGATTGAGATCCAGGGTTGGGGATCTTAACTGTTCTTCTCTGAAGTGAACCAAGTGAGCACAGTGTCCTGTTTTAGACCTCCCTGTTCACTCTCCTGGAACTCATTACAAAGTAGATTGTAAATGATCCAGTTAAATTTAATAGACTTTTTAAAGAAGCTTATATATGGTGTTCCAAAAGTTTATTTATAGCTATTTAAATATTTTCTATAATATCCATTTCTTCCCAGGGTCTCTGTGGTATTGGAGAGGCACTGTATTGCTTATTCATTGGAAAATGCTTTCTGGAAAGTTAGTTTCTTTTGTACAAATCCCAGCCCTCCCTCATAGTAGCTTTGTGGCATTGAAAGCATATCATAAACTTTAATCTGTCTTAATGTCCCCACCTATATAAAGGGGCCTTTAATGTTTACTTCATAAGGTTATTATAAGAACAAACAAATATATGATATATTTTGAGAACTGTGTCTATCACAGAGGAGGCCATCAAAAACATTACTTACCTTTACACTATAGTTATTGTAAAGTAGAAAAATGTAAACAAGGAGCTGAGAAAAGAAGCACAGAAAGTTTCAACAGGGAATCTTATCAAATGATCTAGGAGCAACCAGATTGGTCGTCAAAGACCTTTTGTAGATTAAAGCAAGTATAAAAAAAGTAAGCATTTTGATTCTGAAAAACTTGAAAGGTGTGTTTTATATGTTTAATTAAATGAAAAAGAAAATATAAAAGGTATGCAACTTTGATCACCAAACACACACACACACACATATGAATATATGAATTTTCAGGCATAAGTTTTTGAAATCACATTTCTATGCCAAAAGATTGAAAATAATTGTATTTGCCACTTTAAAAAATCTTATCCATTTAAATTTCATTGAATAGAAGGAAGAATTATTGTCAAGGTAATAACAATATATATTACCTCTTCCTGAGCATTTACTGTTTTCTATGTGCTTGTATTATCTGAAATAATGTAGATTAGGACATTGATATAGACATAGACATAGGCATGTGTATGTATAATATTTATAAAATAAAATTGTATTTAATTAAAACATAAAATGTTGCATACTAATGAAGTGAATATTAGCAAATGTGGCCCTTAAATAATAATTTTTCAATTTAAAAAAATTTCAAGATAAGCCTTGGATACTTATGGATTTGGTTTTGTGATGAATGACATTTCTTTCAGAGTACAAAGTTGTTATTGTTTGTTTTAGTTTTTACCATCGACACATTTATTTTAAGTGTTATTGAATTTTTTTGGGTGACATTGGTTAATAAAATTATCTAGGTTTCAGATATTCAATTCTACAATATATCATCTGTATATTGTATTTTGTGTTTACCATCCCAAGTCAAGTCTCCATCCATGCCATTTATCCACCTTTACCTTCTTCTACCTCCCCCACCCTCTCCCCTCTGGCAATCACCTTACTGTTGTCTGTGACCATGAGTCTTGTTTTTTCTTTGCTTAATCTCTTAAAATATGTTTCACAAACATATTTTTCCTAAATAGTTGAGTAAGTAGACACATTGTCTAGAAAAATCAATACAAAACATTTTCATTAGACCATGTATTTGGTAAATTCCATAATCCATTGGATACAGATTCATTTACTGGGGATTCTTCATTCTAAACATAGTGTCAGGTTTACATATTATTTTAATGATTTATGACAAGATCTGCTTGTTAGTGAACTTACTAGAATACTTAAATGCAAAACTAAGTAAAACAATGTTTTGTTTTGTTTTTCCTAAGGATGAATTTTATTTCAAGAACAAAATCCTAAATGAAGCCTGTTTGTTTTGTTTGTGGGGTGCTAAACCTTCTAAAACCTTATCAGGTTACATATAGAGTGGCAAACAGTCTCCAGGAATGTTCCCACACCTTGTATTTCATATTACCCCCTTGACTTTATATTTTACCATTTAATTTTCCATTGTGTTTTAGTGTCTTGAATCCATTGCAGAGTAATGTGAATATCCAAAATCCCATTATTTTCCTGTTACTTCACTTTGGCCTTATCATATATCAGAGGACACTGCAACATGTTACTTCTTTATTGTTACCTTTATTAAAAATTATGTTCTTTATTATTCACCTTTTATTTTTTTGGGGAGATTTTTTTCAGTTTTTCAAATGGTTGTTTGGGAAAGTAGTATGAGAAGAACACTGAGTCATGTCCTGAGAGATAAACAAATAATTAAGATGAAGATCCTTAATTCTAGGCAGTCCAATTAATACAATATATTCATGCATGATGCACTGGCCAAATAAATATGAAGGAAATAATATATGCAAATAATGATGCCAATAATTTTCAAATATATAATTTTTTAACCCTCACAACTATCCTATGAAGTTGACATTAATCTATTTTTCATGAGGGCATAAGCAGATAATTCTAAGTGGAAGAATCCAATTAGCTACAGCTTTGCTAATCCCCAAGTACCACACCCTCTCCAATGAGGCTATCAATTAGAATAGGCAAAAGAGCAACTAATTGTAAAGGAGACTTTAAAAGCCTTCATTCTCTGAAAGGAGGGTATTAATCATTGCCTGCTTTATTTTTCTTCTGAATTCTCTTTTGCAAATTTCTAAATCCCAATTGCATCTGAAGATAGAAAAAGCCATTATTTTACTGTGTATAGTAGTCAAAAATCCTTACACCCAAAAATCTGAGGTAAATAACATTAAGAAGTAGTTCTGCAAAAGCCAACTCATTGGTCCTTATTCTGAAATTCATTATGTGGCTTACTTGTCCACAGTCATTACCATCCTAGTGCCTCTAGGGGATGGTGTCCTTTTTCCCTAAGTTAGACTCTGAACAGCGCGCATGTGAAGGACAATTTTAAATGTAATGAATAAAACTTACTTTGAAAGTCATCCCTTACTTTATATAAACCTAAATACATTTCTATCTCTTCACTCAAAAGCAGATCAGAAGCAAAAACTAAATATGAAACATAACATATTAACTTCTCAAAGTCAAAACTAGGAGCTTGAGATATATGAGTTAGTCACTTCCTATTTTTGAAATAAATTTGAGTTCTATACAGGTTAGGAAATAAACTTGGCTAATAGAAACATAAAATAATATATATTACAATAAATTACATGGACATTTGTTTCTCTTTCATGTACCAGTCTGGGCTCAAAAATAATCCATTTCTCATTGTGTTTAGGTGTCAGTTCACGATGCTGTCTGCTGGTCTAAAGCCTCATTCCTTCTCCTCTAGTGGCTGAGAGTTCAAGCTCCTATGTATACATACAGGCCACTGACCATAATTTCCAGCTTCTGCTCGCTTCATTTTGCCTCTTGAGGACTTTCATGAGTCAACTGACCTGCAAAATCAGTTTTATAAATACATTTATCCAGCATTTCTAGTTATTTTTATCTTCATGTCTAGGTTACGTGATCCTTTTTTACGTCATAAGGAGAAATCTCCCCAGATTATTTTGTGTTTGTGCTATACTCTGATGATAGAAAACTCTAGTCTACATTTAGAATAACTTCTTTTCTGCTTACAATGCATACATTCCCTTCATTTATGTCACCCTAAACATCTCTTGTCTGTGCCATTACCAAATGCCATCATCAAATCCAACCTACACACCCATTGCTAGAATCATAATCTCTCTGTGTTCCAACCACACTGGCCTGAAAGCTGTCCTGCTTTCTTCTCCCACAGTGTCTTCCACATCCAACACAGCTGTACCCTTTGCCTAAGGATGCTTTTCTTTCCCTTTCACGCATCTCACCAACCTGGTTGTGCTGCACACTTTCTCAAAAGACACATCTCTGACCTCCCTTGCCTAATCAAATCACAACTATAATTTCTCAGCACAGTTGCAAAGATTGTAGAGAGTAATTAATTCACGTTTATGTGTGCTTGGGAGAATGTGTTTCTCTGGTTGCACGTGTCTATCTTGAGTAAGAGTGTTGTGAACGCATGGGCTCTGTGTGTCAGCACTGAATTTTTATCTCCCATGTTCACCACAGTGCCTCATACAGAACAAACTGCAAACATCAATCTGTTTCATAAACAAAATACTGTGTGAGTAATCTACTTGACTAAAAAAGTGGGGGACTAGGCCTTGACAATATTTTCTATTTGAAGGAGCAACATTTTCCTTACAATTAAGATAATAATCGTTACCATATCTAACATTGCTACCTCAGTCTAATATTAGGCAAGACTCCGAGTCATTTTGTTGAGAACAGGGTTAGCCTTACTGTTTCAATGTTATAGAGCCAAGTTAGAATTGAGGAAAGGCTAGCTTATTTTCCCAATGACTGCATTTTTCCTGAAATAGCATGTGTTATTTGAAGACTGTTTTAGTATCTTCCAAACTCTTATGATCAAAAGATATCCCCAAATAAACTTTTTAACAATTTCAACTTAGAGGAAACCATAATCTAACATCAAATATGTGACAGCAAAGAATGTCAAACTCAACCTTCAAGCTTCTAGTTTTGCAAAAGATGGGTGCATTAGATTTCAGATTTGGGGCTAGAGTAAGTAAATACAATATTTCACATAATAGAGAAACCAACTGCTTTTGATGAAATTTTTGAAAAGATTGGTTTCCTCAAAAAAGAGTCATTTTTTGAGGGGCTGCTCAAGGTGATGGTTCTGTTATTGATGTTCTTTGTATGATAGTTCCTCTTATTGTGCATGACACTGATGATGATACCAAGACTTAATACCTTCCTTCAGTGAGTGTAATGTGCAGGTATAACTGGGAGATGGTCCATAGAAATAACTAAAATATGAAATTGGAGAGCATGGTAAATATTGAACTAAGGTGCAATCATTAGTTAAAGTTAACTACTCCTATTCAGTTCAATATTAATGTTTAGTCCCTGTTAGTATTGCACAGTGAAAATTTTAGGAAAAAAATTACGAAGAAGAATTTAATTTGCACAAATAATTACATTAGTGCAGTAAAGGGACATTAACAATTAGTCTGTATGTTTAACATGGAAATGATCCTGCAGAGTTTTAATTGAAGAGATTTATGCATATTTAGTAGGCTTAATGTTGTGTCTTCTTGGATCACTCTGCTGTGCAATGTGGGCGGGGTGTGATTAGGTTATAATAAGGCCAATTCACAGTGGTGCATCAAAAATGAGGGTCCAGATGTGTGATAAGGGCAAATGGGACCCTACCAAGAAAAATGTTATAGCTGCAGAAAAGACACTCTGCACGTAGGTACTTGGATCTAGGAAATATTCTTGAAATGAGCCTGTTTTGTTTTTGCTTAAAGTTATTTTGTTATGCAGAGTGTAAAGGGATTATTAAAATTGGAATTCCTCTCCTTTCAGAATAGCCATAAAAAACAAAGGGCTATAATGACACCACATATTATAAAGTAATTAAAACCTCCCTTTCTCTGACTTTGATGCCTCCGAACAGCATTTAAAATGCCAATAAATTTTGGCTCAATAATTCAAATAGTGGAATTTTAATGTAATAAATATTTACATACAAAGATGTTTGTTGTAGCTATATTTATAATGGTAGTATATTCAAAATCAGTTGTTATCCATGGATGAAAGACTAACTAGCTATGATATATTAAATAGTTAAGCATTACATGTTCTCTAATTTAAATATATAACATTCTAATACATGGAAGAATGTACTTTAAATGAAAAGCCAAAATATTAAATTAGATTTGAAATACAAAACCAAAGGAAACAAATATATCATATAAAAATGATTAAGATATGAAAAAATATTTATATAATTTACAAAAGTATGATTTGTTACATAGGACTTGCTTTGATTCCTTGAGCCTTCAGTTTGTGTATATGTTCCTTAATAGCCCCGTTACTTTTATGATATGGGATATAAATTATAGATTATTAAATATAACCAGATTAGATTTTTTTAGATACTAAAATTAAAAATATATAAATGTACATGTTTCTTTTATTAAAATTAGCCAAGGGGATAATTATAAATTAAAACCATTTAATTAATAATAAAAACATTTAAAAATACGCTATATAGACATGCTGTAAAAGATGCAAAATGTGTAGAAATTAAATGGGATGGATGTCTGTACCTGCCACTAAAAGGAACTAATTTAGTTAATGCTCTCGAACTAAGCAGTCAGAACTGACACTTTATCTCTAAGTGGTTTCTTTTGTCCAAAGCTCATTTAAGTGCTTTGATATACCAATTATGTAACAGACTTTTTTTTTTTTTTAGATATTTGAAGCCTCTCCAAAATTAAATGATGCAAATAACACTTGTCACATCAGGTTTTATGATAATTATTCAAGGAAAAATGCAGGTAAACCATAATGTATGGAAACAATTTCTATTCACCTTATTATAGCATTTTGATATGGTATTCCATTAGGAGAGGGGGAGAAATGATGCTGAAGAAATTTCCATCAATTTTAGTCATATTAACAAACATAAAAGTAATGATTAAATACAAACAATGTGGTAATGTTCTCTTTTTTGTTTTATTATATCTCTTTATCCCAATTTGCATATTAACAGGAAAAAAGTAATTATCATCTCCCTTGGTGGCATACATAGCCTTATTTTTTGGGCTGTGTCATTTATTGAAGTTGAGGAATGTTCTCTATTTTTTCCTCTTCAAAATACTTTACTCTTGCAAGAGTTTTAATAATTCCGATTTAGAGTTGTATAAATTGTGTGTGTGTGTGTGTGTGTGTGTGTGTGTGTATTTTTCTTAATGCAACCCTTATTCTTCTCCAGAAAGATTACTTTGAATGTGTACTGCAAAATGGAAGCTGGAGTGTTTATATTGCTACCAATTTCCCATAGAATCTGAAGCTGAGAGCTAGGTGACATGATTTTGGATTTGTAATAGAAAAGCAGTGAACGTGTTTTATTGACCTCATTAAGATCCTTGCTACTCAGCCATTCATTAGCTTTATAGCCCTAAGCAAGTATATTTAAACTTCCTACATCTCAATTCCTCCTTCTGTATTTGGAGAAAATAAGATTACTACTTCAGAGAACTAATAAATATAAACCCTATCTAATAAAAGAGTAATATGCAAATTGACCATCACTCCAAGACACAAGATGGCTGCCCCCATGTGGTCAAAGATGGCTGCCCCCATGTGGACACAAGATGGCCGCCACAAGATGGCTGGCAGGGGAGGGCAGTTGGGGGGACCAGACCTACAGTGGAGGGCAGTTGGGGGGACCAGGCCTGCAGGGGAGGGCAGTTGGGGGGGACTAGACCTATAGGGGAGGGCAGTTGGAGGGGACCAGGTCTGCAGGGGAGGCCAGTTGAAGGGGACTAGGCCTGCAAGGAAGGGCATTTGAGGGAGACCAGGTCAGCAGGGGAGGGCAGTTGGGAGGTACCAGGCCTGCAGGGGAGGGAAGTTGGGGGTGACCAGGCCAGCAGGGGAGAGCAGTTAAGGGGAGCAGGCCAGCAGGGGAGGGAAGTTAGGGGTGACCGGGCTGGCAGGGGAGGGCAGTTAGGGGCAACCAGGCCTGCAGGGGAGGGCAGTTGGGGGGGGCAGACCTGCAAGGGGGAGCAGTTGGGGGGGACCAGGCCTGCAGGGGAGGGAAGTTGGGATGGACCAGGCCTGCAGGGGAGGGCAGATGAGGGAGACCAGGAGAGCAGGGGAGGGCAGTTGGGGGGGACCAGGCCTGCAGGGGAGGGCAGTTGGGTGGACCAGGCCAGCAGGGGAGGGCAGTTGGGGGGAACCAGGCCTGCAGGGGAGAACAGTTGGGGAAGACCAGGTCTGCAGGGAAGGGCAGTTGTGGGCAATCAGGCCAGCAGGGAGGGCAGTTAGGGGTGACCGGACCAGCAGAGGGGGGCACTTGGGGTAGACCAGGCCAGCAGGGTAGGGCAATTGTGGGGGGACCAGGCCTGCGGAGGAGGACAATTGGGGGGAAGGGGAGACCCAGGCCCGCAGGGGAGCAACCAGGCCTGCAGGGGAGGACAGTTGGGGGGGACCAGGAATGCAGGGGAGGGCAGTTGGGGAGGACCAGGAATGCAGGGGAGGGCAGTTAGGGGTAACCAGGCCAGCAGGGGAGGCAGTTAGGGGTGACTGGGCCAGCAGTGGAGGGCAGGTGGGGGTGACCAGGCCTGCAGGGGAGGACAGTTAGGGGCAACCAGACTGGCAGGGGAGGCCAGTTAGGGGGTGACCAGGCTGGCAGGGGAGAGCAGTTAGGGGCCATCGGGCCGGCCCAGGGGTTAGGTGAGCGTAGGCGTTGATCAGGCTGGCAGTGGAGTGGTTAGGGGGTGATCAGCCTGGCAGGCAGAAGCGGTTAGGAGCAATCAGGCAGAGGCAGGCGAGCAGTTGGGAGCCAGCAGTCCTGGATTGTGAGAGGGATGTCCAACTATCCCACAGGGCAGTCGGACATCCCTCAAGGGGTCCCAGATTGGAGAGGGTGCAGACTGGGCTGAGGGACACCTCCCCCCCCACCCCATGCACGAATTTTGTGCACCGGGCCTCTAGTGTTTATATAAAAAGATAGAGAAGATTATGCAAAGAATATACAAAGAAGATTAATAATTTATTTAATTAGGTTTTTAAAAAAAATTTCTATAAACCAAGGAGAGGCCCTATCTTCATTTTTAACATGATGTTACTTCTACATGGTATAAGCAAAGTGGAACTTTATGAATCCAAATTAATATGTGAAGCAAAAGAAAATTAACTTATAATAGGTACAGAAGAAAATTCAGCACTCCAAAAGGTGAAAGTCACAGCATGTACCACTCATGTGATAAAATGGATTCAACATCTGCCTACAAAAGTGGGGTTCATAGTTCTCTAAAGAGCATAAAGAATGTAGAAGATTTTTATCAATAATGGAAATAGTATTTATAACTTTTTCTCTAGTATTATGAGAAAAAGTTATAAATACTATTTCCTAATACTAAATATAGCCTCTCCCTTTGAGTTCAGGTAGTTCTGGATTTCCTATAAATATTACTGTAAGTTATAGATATTCTAACCAACTATTTGTAAGCTTCCATGTGCATTACTACTTAGTAGCACAAAATCAGCATTAAAATAAGGTTTACTCCTTCACAGTTCCTTGCCTGAGAATTTCTTGCTGAACCTTTGGGTGTTAATGACATAACCCTAATATTTTATGTACTTTCCCTCAGGAGTGTTTCAAAAGAGTTCTGGCTTAGTTGAAAACACATAACAGAAAGTACCTTGAACTGGTTTAAGCAAATGCATTTTATTATAAGCATACTGAGCTATTTTAGGATCTCTAAGGCTAGAGCCCCCTTAGCCAGACCTCACTCTCTCCCCATTTCTCTGCACAGCACTTTAGCTAGCTCTCTGGGCAGCTTCTGTTTCCGCTGCTTTCTGCTTTCACTGCCTCTGCATATACCTGGGAGACGATGACCACAGAAAGTTTCCAAGTTTAGAAATCCTCATTTGCAGCAGCTTTTGGAATTTAATTGCCCATGAAAAATAACGAAAATCAATCTATTTCACCATGTACTTCATGAGCCGAAGTCAAATAACATAAGCATGTTTGAGCTAATCACTGGCAATAGGTAAAGTGACATATCAATAGAAAAACCAGGTCCTATTTGAGTTGGGACAGCAATAAGACACCCCACACACATTTTTGTTAGTGTAGAGGAAAATTTCTAAACAAAATTAGAGATCTAGCAGGAAATAAGACTGTGGGAAAAGATGCTAGGTACCCTGGAACATTCAATCCAAATCATTTGCCCATGGAAGTTTGAAGAGGAAGAGAGAAAAAAAAGTTAATATGTTAGTAGTGGAAGACTCTGAAGGGTTTAATTTCTCAGCATGTCATTAGTACACCCCACAGAAAAAGTATGCACCAACAGGAATGTTCTAGTTCACGTGCATGTGTGAGAATAGCATGATAGAGTGACAATCCACAGTAATGTGATTCACCCGATTCTCACCACTTTGACTTGAATTTAAGCTACTGGGAAATCATTGAATTATAATGTGGCTTTTAATTTGGATATATCTGGAGGAAGGGAACACTCTGCTTAAAAGTATCTATATCTCTTATCATACCTTCTGTCTTATATTTGCACTTGTAAGTTTGATTTACTTGTGTTAATTCTCACATGATTGATCATCTTTGTGTATTTGGGCACAACATCTGTAGCCCCCTCCTGGGGACCACATCTTAGGTCTGGTTATACTAATAGAAGTATAACCAGAGCCATGCACTGTTTTCATATGGCTCTGGTTAGTATTCAGGGCATCTCCCCCAAGGGCCACTGTCCTCCTGTTTGGCTGTATTTTTTGTTAATGCTACAATTCACATTTACTTTAGAGCTTTTGTATGGAAAGCCTTTTTGACATTTTAATACATTAGTAAATCTTAGATAGGACCCATAGGAAACCCTTTCATACTAAATTCTACTTTCTAGTGAATTGAGTTAACACATTTATTGGTATCCAATATAATAAAAGCCTAATATGCTAAGTGTCTGGTCTTCCGTTCATCTGTTCAACCAATCAAAGAGTAATATGCTAATGGTATGAGAAGGCTGCTCAACCGCTCGCTATGATGTGCACTGACCACCAGAGGGCAGGCAGTGGACTGGTCAAACAGTTGCTATGACATGAACTGACCACTAGGGGCAGACACTCCAACTGGTAGGTTAGTTTGCTCCTGGGGTCCAGCTGATTCAGGACTGAATGAGATGGGGCGGACACACCCTGGAGCCCTCCCATAGTCTCTCCCCAATGGCCAACGTCCAGCATCCCTGCCCAGCCCGATCTTGCACTGGTGGGGACCCTCTGCCTGGCCTGCACCCTCTCGTAATACGGGCTAAGGGACCCTCCCTCCCCCCGAGTGCCCAAATTTTGTGCACTGGGCCTCTAGTTTATAAAAATATTAAACAGTATATGACAAAGATAACCACAAATTTAAAGACATATTTTCAATTATTAAATCACTAATAGGTAGTAAGGTCTAGAAGATAAAGAAGAGTGGTTTATCCTAGAACTCTGGGTGAAAGAAAAATAACACACCAGATGTATAAGTATGAATGTCTCTTTATATTGCTCTTTTAGATTTTGATGCACATGAGAAGAAATACATAAGTTCTCACAGCCTTTTATTTCTTTCTTGTTCGCGTCATTGCTTTAGAGGCAATATACCAAATTATTTTCAGATCAGTACACCCGCATGCATTCTGTTCACAGAATACACAACTTACTTTTCTGTCATAATAAGAAATGCACATCAAACACAAAGAAATACAGGTTTCACAGCTACAACTATCTGGGAATCAGGTCTTTATTCCTTTTTTCTCATGTTGTTTGACTTTACTCTTTGAGTTTTCAAAATAGAGAGGAACTATGTCCAACTATTAATGACTAAAACTCATCTCCCTTCTCCTGCCCTAAAACATGTATACAAGTACTATTTAGTTTTTATCTTTAAATTACAATACTTATAATAATTGTAAGTATTATTTAGTTTTTATCTTTAAATTATGATATTTATAATAATTGCCTAATTCTCTCCCCCTCTCTCTCTCTGACACACACACACACACACGTACTCTCACACACACTATACATCTATAGTACATCTGGGGATTGCATACAACTAAGTTGCACTGTTTTTCAGTAACATAATATGTAGGTGACAATGGCATAAATTAAAATTCTGATTGAGACACTTAGGCAGACTCATCCCTTCAGTCACCCATGAAAATGGCATGCTTGCAATTTTCCATATGAATATCACAAAGTATTTTCAGGCTCTAGTGTGTTACCATGACAGAGAGTTTAGGGTTATTGAAATCAAGCTGTGTTTTCATGCAAATGGTCTTCATTTATATGGCCATTAAGAGAGTGTGTCCTGTATGAATTTCCAAAAAAGTAAATTGAGTCCAATGGCATTATTGTGCTGGAATTGCTGTCACAAAATACCTGGACCTTATGGCTTAAACCAAAAAAATCTCATTTTCTCAAAGTTCTGGGGGCCGGTAGTCTGAGTGAGGTGCCAGGAAGATTGATTTCTGGTGAGGCCTCTCTCCCTACTTTAAAAACTGTAGCACCTTTCTATATTCTCACATGGCTTCTTCCTCTTTGTATACAAACACCAGCCCAACTGGCTTAGAGTCCCATCCTTATGACCTAATTGCCAGGCCTTATCTTCAATTAGGGTCACATTAGGGATTAATGCCGCAATGTGTGAATTTGGACAGAAAGGACATACTCCATAATACTAATGTTTTTGTCAAAGCAGTTGGGACCTACTTAAAAGTGAGGAGTTGAATAGATGAAAATGTGTGCTCTTTAGGATAGAGGCACGTTTCCTCTTATATACTGCATGGTGTAGCTTTGCAGTTAACCTGTGACATCTTTGCATCAAAGCCTTTGATACTGTCAATGGAAATCATCCCTTATCTATAAGTTAATATAATTTACTTTACTGTTCCTGTGATGAAAAAGAAATATAGCCCTAGCCAGTTTGGCTCAGTAGATAGAGCAATGGCCCACAGACTGAAGGGCTGCAGGTTGGATTCAGGTCAAGGACTTGTATCTGGGTTGCAGGCTCAATCCCCAGTCCTGGTTGGGGAGCATGCATGAGGCGACCAATCAATGTGTCTCTCACGTGGATGTATCTCTCTCTGTCTCTCCCCTGTCCTTCCACTGTCTCTAAAAATCAATGGAAAAATACCCTCAGGTGAGGATTAACAAAAAAAAAGTAAAAAAAAAAAGTACAGTAGCGATGTATCATCCAAATGACAGTTTTTATAATAGTGTCCGAAAGAAATTCCCTGGGGGAACTGCCATGTAGATCTCACTCTGGTCTTGAAGTTGGTATCCCAAATCTAATGTTCTTCTTAAATCACTCCAATTTGTTTTACAAGATAAGAATTATTGTCAAGATTTGTTTTTCTTTGAAAGTCACATACTTTCTTTGTCTTAGTGCCAGCAACATCAGGGCGCTAGTATAGGCTTCCTGCTATGTTAATTATTTCAATAGCAATGGAATTGCTGGCATTTCAACTTTGCTAAATTATGGTGAATATTAAATAAAACTGCATGAGTGATTATTTTAAAAACGCTAAGTGAGATAATGATACTGTTGAAATGTGAATTGAAATTTTATTGGTATTGTAGGAGGGACAACAGGTTATTCTAGCCTATGAAAGGCTACACCTTAGAAAATGAAGTTAATTTCTTATTAGGAAACACGTTGTTACTATTAAGTTACCCATGGTTATGAGAGTAGAACATGTGTACTGGTCTATAATCTGATAAATGTAAAAAGAAAAATGAAGATTTAAATAATATATAGTCTATGGAAATGTCTGAATAGAAAAAAAACCCACATGTATTAACACAAATGAGGGCTAAAAGGTATTTGACAGCATTTGAAATTGATTCCTAATAAGAACAGAGAATTCATATTATCACAATAAAGTCAATATGCTATTTTACTTTGTTGCAAAGAAAATAAAAATAAAGGGGAAATTATGTTTTTAAAGAACTAAAATTGAGATTTATTTTTGGTGGAGGTAAGAGACAAATATTATTTGCATATAAATTTATATAATTTAAAAACTAACTGAAAGAACCAGTGATGATTGAGTAAGGTTTTTGGATATAAAATTAATATTCATAAATCTGTGGCCAATTAAAATGGTGAATGGAAATTAATTCATAATATCCTCCATGAGAAAATAGGAAAGAAACCAACAATGTTACCAAAAATGTAGAGGACGTAAGAAACAATATAAAAATCTTCCTAAAGACCAATAAGGAAAATTTAAATATATGGATAGTACGGTTTTTAATGTCACTAGGAAATATCCAAATTTCAAGTATTACAGACTTAATTTTTAAATTCTAAGTGATTTCAATTAAAAATTCAATACAGCCTGGCCCATGTGGCTCAGTGATTGAGCATTGACCTATGAACCAGAAGGTCACTGTTTGATTCCAAGTCAAGGGCACATGCCTGGGTTGCAGGCTCCATCCCCAATAGGGCTGTGCAGGAGGCAGCCAATCAATGATTCTCTCTCATCATTGATGTTTCTATTCTCTCTCAATCCCTCTCCCTTCCTCTCTGAAATAAATAAAAATATATTTTAAAGTTTACAAATATAAAATAAGAATTCAATACAAATTTGGTGCTAGTATTTATTTTTAAAATGTCAAAAAATAGAAAACTTAGAATAACCAAGGTTAATTCTGTATTAGAAGTAATTTTAAAATATATTTTAATATTCCACAGTAATTTAAGATATTAATAGTAAGTGAATCAAGTTTGAGATTAGAAGGTTTAAGGAAACCATACTTTCTTTGGAAGTAGAACATTATTTCCAAAGAAATTATTTGAAAATGCAGTATAATTCTTTGATAATTTAAATGATCAAGTGCTGATATAGAAATACTGTTGGGCAAAAAATTGATAAGAACCAAGTTCTACAATACAGAAGATGTGACAATAAATATACCATCTAAAGAAATAGGGGAAAACAGAATATTTAATAATTCTATTAAAATTATTTAGAATTAAAGAAATATTCTCTATCAAAATTAACTTTAAAAGAATTTTAAAATTCTAGTGTAAAATGGAGGTCATATCAACATCATAATCAAATGTAGGTAAAATTCTATTAGGTTTTGGGATGTAGAAAGATATTCAAAGAAAAAAAATCATGTATGTAGGTTGCAAAGAAAATTCAGCCATTC
Organism: Ia io; assembly: GCA_025583905.1. Classification (NCBI taxonomy): domain Eukaryota; kingdom Metazoa; phylum Chordata; class Mammalia; order Chiroptera; family Vespertilionidae; genus Ia; species Ia io. Next base: position 20,440,760 of record JAJQQW010000010.1, on the reverse strand, counting down.
TCAAAAGCAATTTGTCATTTTATGACCAAGTTTTAACACTGTTTATTCTGTTATCCAGTAATTCTAATTTTGTAGTTTATCCTAAGATGAAAATATCCTAGATAATAAAAGCCTAATATGTTAAGTGTCTGGTTGACTGCTTGGCCATTCAACCAATCAAACTATAACATGCTAATGATATGCTAAGGCTGCTCAACTGCTCACTATGACGTGCACTGACCACCAGGGGGCAGACAGTCGACCAGTCAACCAGTTGCTATGATGTTCACTGACCAGTAGTGGGTAGATATTCTGACTGGTAGGTTAGCTTGCTGCTGGTGTCCAGCCGATCGGTGGGGTCCCTCAGCCTGGCCTGCATCCTCTCACAATCCGGGAACCCTTGGGGGATGTCAGAGAGCTGGTTTTGGCCAGATCCTGCAGGCCAGGCAAGGGACCCCACTGGTGTACGAATTCATGCACTGGGCCTCTAGTCTATTATATTGTTATTTCATATTGATGAAATAGGCAACACTTTTATTTTTCTGTTTATAACTATTTCACTATAATGCTAGGAAAGGGCTTCAAAGCAGTACTCTAAATATGGTATACCTAGTCCACAAATGTCATATTTGTAAGTGTTCTAAGAACAAGTTTGTGGGTTTATTTTACATCAACTATAATGTGGCATGCACATTTATACTGTTAGCTGAGATATTCTAATGGCTATGTAGATACTATTGAAGCCCAACAACTTCCACCCAATAATTCCTTATTCAAGTATTCTCCCACTCTCTCTCTTTTTTAAATATATATATATATATATATATTATATATATATATATATATATATATATATATATATATATTTTTTTTTTTTTTTTTTCATTGATTTCAGAGAGGAAGAGAGAGAGAAACATCAATGATGAGAGAGAATCATTAATTGGCTTCCTCCTGCATACCCCACACTTGGAATTGAGCCTGCAACCTGGGCATATGCCCTGACCAGGAATTGAACCATAATTTCCTGGTTCATAGGTCGATGCTCAACCACTGAACCATGCCAGCCAGACCAAGTGTTCTCTTTCCAACTTATGTGCTCACACCAGAATCTCTGCAATTCCAGAAGTTGCAACCAGGACATTTTGCAGTTCAATTAAAATATTGCTGAATGTTCTATAGAGAAGATAGGTATTACTGATACATTCTGGAATACTGACATCACCCATGGTGTTAATGCAATTATTAGAGTTGTTGCAGTTTATTTCTAGACCACCTCCTCCCTTTTTCTTTCTCTTTTTACACTTCTTAAAAGTTTAGGGTGTATTTTTTGCAGTTCCATTTATAAAGCAGACTCTATTATTGGGCTTTGAAATCAATCATTTAACACCTGTTCTAAAAGTAAATAAATGCTAATCGGCAATTTTGTTATTATTCAAAATACCAAAATACCTTCTTTTTAATTAGTTAGGTATGACATTCTTAGTCTTGATCTAGTTCTAACCCAAATGCCAGGACCATAAAAAATATGAGATTTCAGTAATTGATAAGATAGAGTATTATGCCTCCACTGATAATGTTTATTTATTTATGTATTATGACTTTATATAAAGTCAACCAGCATCCTTTCATTTTTGGCACTCTTTTTTACATCAGTTGCAGCAATATTTCTTCCACTTTTTTCCCTTGAGAAATCCCCTTCCACTGGGATAATTACACACTCCTCTCATTTATAATGAAGAGAAAAAACACTCACATTGGCAGATGGTATTATTGAGTATTGAGAAAGGAATATAGTAGACATGTTCCAGTACTGCAGGATCTGCTATTAGTTGGCCAATGGATTCAACAATTTGCATTAGATATATTCAAAGTGGCAAAAAAAACCGAATTCATGGTTCAATAATTCATTATTATATTTATTTGAAAACTGTGAAAATAATTTGAATATGCATATATTCTATAATCAGTGTATATTTTATATCATTACTAGAGGCCCAGTGCATGAAATTCATGCATGGGGGTGTGTCTCTCCGCCCAGACTGCACCCTCTCCTATCTGGGACACTTCAAGGGATGTCCGACTGCCTGTTTAGGCCTAATCCTACCAGGATCGGGCCAAAATGGGCAGTTGGACATCCCTCTCACAATCCAGGACTGCTGGCTCCCAACTGCTTGCCTGCCTGCCTTCCTGATTGTCCCTAACCGCTTCTGCCTGACAGCCTGATCACCCCCTAACCACTCCCCTGCCAGCCTGTTTGCCCCTAACTGCCCTCCCCTACAGGCCTGGTCACCCCTAACTGCCCTCCCCCACATGGTCACCCCTAATTGCCCTCCCCTGCAGACCTGTTCTGCCCCAACCGCTCTCCTCCTCAGGCCTGGGTCCCCCTCAAACTGCCTTTCCTTGCAGGCCTGGCCGCCCCCAACTTCCCTCCTCTGCCGGCCTGGTCACCCCTAACTACCCTCCCCTGCAGGCTTGATCGCCCCCAACTGCCCTCCCTTGCTGGCCTAGCCCTACCAACTGCCCTCCTCTGCTGGCCTGATCGCCCACAACTGCCCTCCCTTGCAGACCTGGTCTCTCCCAACTGCCCTCCCCTGCTGGCCATCTTGTGGTGGCCATTTTGTGTCCACATGGGGGCAGTCATCTTTGACCACATGGGAACAGCCATCTTGTGTGTTGGAGTGACGGTCAATTTGCATATTATCCTTTTATTAGATAGGATAGAGACTTGGTGCATGGGTGAGGGCCAGCTGGTTTGCCCTGAAGGGTGTCCCGGATCAGGGTGGGGGTTCCTTTGGGGCATGGGGTGGCCTGGGCGAGGGGCCTTTGGTGGTTTGCAGGGCATCCATGCCCCCAGCGACCCAAGTGAAGGCCCTGGGATCTGGGATTTATTTATCTTCTCTAATTGAAAATTTGTAGCCTGGAGCAGAGCCAAGCCTCCTGCTGGCTCCGTGTCTGCCACCATTTTTGTTGGGATTTATTTATCTTCTGTAATTGAAACTTTGTAGTCTTGAGCAGAGGCCTGGGCCCGCCAGCAGAGGCGGAAAGCTTGGCTTCCTCCATTGCTGGGAGCAACCCAAGCCTCCTGCTTTCTCCGTGGCCACAGCCATCTTGATTGGGTTAATTTGCATACTCCTGATTGGCTGGTGGGTGTGGCTTGTGGGTGTAGTGGAGGTATGGTCAATTTGCATATTACTCTTTTATTAGGTAGGATACCCAGAGGAGTTATTAAACTATTTTAGCCATTAAAAAACAATCATTATTTTTACATTTTCAAACCACAATTTAATTATGTTCTCCAGTTTTCTCCTTGAAGTAGAAATTGACTTGTTAGTAAAGTAACATTTATCTAGTGCTTTATATCTGGACAGCATTTCCACATGCACTACCTTGTTGAATTCTCATGAAACTCCTGAGACATATTGGTACTCCCATTGCAACTAAATGGGCAAGTATATGCAGGTGAAAACAATTCTGTCAAGGTCACATAGCTGGTAGGTTGCAAAGGTTTTCTGCACCTTTGTTTGAGTCATATGTATGTGTACACAGCTATAAATCAGGGATTCCCAGTACCCTTTCCTCAAATTTAATAATCTACTAGAGTATCTCAGAACTTAGGAAAGTGCTTCACTTACTCTTACCATTTTATTAAAGAGGATGCAATCAGGAATAGCCAAATGGAAAAGATGCAAAGGTCAAGGTAGGCTGGGGAGGTGTGCGGAGCTCCCATGCCCTCTACTGATGCACTCCTCATCCCCCAGCACCTCCAGGTATCCACTGACCCAGAAGCTCTCTAAATGCTGTTGTTTAAGGGGCTTTGTGGAGGTTTAATTTCACGGTGTGATTGAGTAAATCATCGTCCATTGACAATTACTTCAGTCCCAGGCCTTTCCCCCTCCCTAGAGTAATGCAGGGTAAGGCTGAAATTTCTAAGCTTCTAATTAAGGCTTGGTATTTTTAGTGACTTGTCTTCATTCTGAAGCTATCTAATCACCTCATTAAAACAGAAGATGAGCCCATCTCTTATATCAGGAAATTCTATGGGTTTTAGGAGTTCTGTGCTGGGGACCATAACAGAGACCACACTAGGGGACATTGTAATAAAGGAAACTTTAATACTCAAGTAAATAGAGTTAAGAAATGTTAGGGTGCTATATCTGTATCTATATGAAAGCAATATGATCCTATAATAAATACAATTTCTAATCATTCTTTAATTTTAACTATGAATCACCTCATCAAATACTTATTAGGAAAGCTGAGTCATGTGGAGCCGATTTTTATTATTTATTTATCTATCTACCTATTTATTTATTTAACATGGCTGATGGATAAGAAAAAAGAACATTTTAAGAATATATATATTTTTTACAGTAGCAAGTGATAGAGTGAGGATAAAATACAGAGGACAGAAATAGGTAAAGATATTGGAAATCTATTAAGAGCTAAAATGCAAGTACTATGTGTTAAGTATGATTTTTTATGTATTACTGATTTCAATCATGAAAATAACTCATATTAGTCTCCCCATCCTATTAATGAATACACTGAGGCTTATAATAGGCAAGTAGATTTTTAAAAAAATCTTTATTGTTTAAAATATTACAGATGTCTCCATTCCCTCCCACCTCCACCCCCTCATTGATGCCCTCCAGAATAGGCAAGTATCTTATTCAATACTAGAAGCCCAGTGCATGAAATTCGTGCACAGAGGAGGGTTGTCCCTCAGCCCAGCCTGTACCCTCTCTAATCTGGGACCCCTCAAAGGATGTCCGACTGCCCGTTTAGGCCCGATCCCCCAGGATCGGGCCTAAACGGGCAGTCGGACATCCCTCTCACAATCCAGGACTGCTGGCTCCCAACTGCTTGCCTGCCTGCCTTCCTAATTGCCCCTAACCACTTCTGCCTGCCAGCCTGATCACCCCCTAACCACTCTGCTGCCAGCCTGGTTGATGCTTAACTGCTCCCCTGCCAACCTGTTTGCCCCCAGCTTCCCTCCTCTGCCGGCCTGGTCACCCCTAACTGCCTTCTCCTGCAGGGTTGATCACCTCCAACTGCCCTCCCTTGCAAGCCTGGTCCCTCTCAACTGCCCTCCCTTGCAGGCCTGGTCCCTCACAACTGCCCTCCCTTGCAGGCCGAGTGCCTCCCAACTGCCCTCTCCTGTTGGCCATCTTGTAGTGGCCATCTTGTGTCCACATGGGGGCAGGATCTTTGACCACATGGGGGCAGACATATTGTGTGTTGGAGTGATGGTCAATATGCATATTACTCTTTATTAGATAGGATAGAGGCCTGGTGCACGGGTGGGGGCCAGCTGGTTTGCCCTGAAGGGTGTCCCGGATCAGGGTGGGGTTCCCTTGGGGCGTGGGGTGGCCTGAGCGAGGGGCCTGTGGTGGTTTTCAGGCCGGCCACGACCCCTGGCGACCCAAGCGGAGGCCCTGGTATCTGGAATTTATTTTCCTTCTACAATTGAAACTTTGTAGCCTGGAGCAGAGCCAAGCCTGTTGCTCCCTCCCGGGTGGCAGCCATTTCTGTGGTAGTTAATTCACCTTCTATAATTGAAACTTTGTAGCCTTAAGCGGGTGAGCCCGGCCAGGGTGTGCGGAAAGCTTTGCTTCCCCTGTTGCCGCCGGCAACCCTGGCTTGCTCGCTCAAGCTACGGTTGCCGCCGGCAACCCTGGCTTGCTCTCTCAAGCTACGTTCTGCCTCCATTTCTGTTTGAATTTGTTTACCTTCTATAATTGAAACTTTGTAGCTTGAGTGGAGGCTTAGGCCTGCAACGGCTATGGAAAGCTTGGTTTCCTCTGTTACCTGGGAAAACTTGCTCCCTGTGTCTGTAGCCATCTTGGCTGGGGTTAATTTGCATACTCTCCCTGATTGGCTGGTGGGCGTGGCTTGGCTGGTGGGCATGGCTTATGTAGCAGAGTGATGGTTAATTTGCATATTACCATTTTATTAGATTGGATTAAAAACCTTACTAACTAGACTCTTCAACAAATGGTGCTGAGGTAACTGGATATCTGCATGCAATATATAAAATTGGACCCTTCCTAAAAACACTAAAAAAATTAACTCATGCCCTGGTTGGGTGGTCCAGTTGGTTGAAGTATCATCCCTTACACAAGGTTGCAGATTCCATCCCTCCTCAGGGCACCTACCTAAGTTGCAGGTTTAATCCCTGCATGGGGCATGTATGGGCGCAACTGATTAATTTTTCTCCCTCACATCAATATTTTTCTTTCTTTCTCCTTCTCTCTCTAAAATCAAATTTAAAAAAAACCAAAAACTTATCTTTAGGTGAGGGCTAACAAAAAAAATGAACTCATAATAGGTCATAGGTCAAAATGTAAGAGCTACATATTATAAAGCTCTTAGAAAAAAAACACACAAAAAAACAACGGAGTAAATCTTCATGACCTCAGGTTAAGCAAAGACTTTTTAGCCATAATATTAAAAGAAAAAAAAAAAAAGTAACTTACACAAACTGAATGTTATAAGAATTAAAAATATTTGTGCATCAAAGAATACTATCAAGAAAGTGAAAGACAATGCACAGTATGAGAGGAATATTTTAAACCAGATATATACAAAAGTATATGCAAAGTATAAAAAAATAATTCTTGCAATTCAATAATAAAAATACAAATAATTAAATTTAAAAATAGACAAAGGTTCCAAAGAAAATATACAACTGTTTAATAATCAAATGTAAGACAATAACATCATTAGTCATTAAAGAAATTCAAATAAAAACTATACTGAGGAGCCTCAGAGGGAATGGGGGAGGGAGGGAAGAGATCAAAGAGATCAACCTAAGAACTTATATACATAAATGAATCACCCATGGATACAAACAATATTGGGGGCGTACTTCTGGGGAGGGGGCAGGAGTGAAGATTAAGGAGAAGAGGGGTCAAGGGAGAGAGGGGGACATCTGCAGTACTTTCAAAAATAAATGTAAATTAAAAAGAAACCATAATAAGACACCACTTCTGACCCACTAGGATGCCTATAATAACAAGTGTTGTGCAAAGTTGGAAAAAATTTTGAATCATCACATATTGCTGATAGGAATACAAAGAAGTGCAGTTGCTTTGGAAACAGTTTCATAGCTCCTCAAAAGTAGTAAATATAGTGCTACCATATGACCATGTAATTCTACTCCTATATATTCTTAAGAGAAATGAAAACATAGGTCCACACAAAAACTACTTCAAAATTTTACACAAATATATCACTCCTAATATTCAGAGAGTGGCAATAACCCAAAAGCCCACCAATGGATGGATGGGACTAAAAATGCATTGTCTCCATAACAATGGAATGTAATTTGGCATTTTAAAAGAATGTATAGTGATGCATGCATGCATGCTACAAGTATTTACCTTGAAAATATACTGCATAAAATAAACCAGTCACAGAAGACCACATAGTATATGACTCCATTTATATAAGCTGCTCAGAATAGGCAAATTTATAGAAACATCAAATAAATTAATGGTCCTAGTAACCGAGGGTGGAGAGTAAAGATAAGGAGTGACTGCTAATGAGCATGGTGTTTCATTTTGGTGATAAAAATGTTCTAAAATTGCATTATGGTGCTGTTTTACAACTCCATGAATATGTTAAATACATAGAATTGTACATTTTAAATGCATGAAATGTTCGTTATTTGAATTACATTTAATCAAGCTATTTAAAAAATAACTAACAGCATATGAAGCCAAGAAGTTTGATTTCAAATCTATAATAATAAAAGCGTAATATGCTAATTTAGACTGGATGACCTTCTGGATGAAGCCGGGGCTGCGAGAAGCCAGGTGCTGGGCGGGGGGAAGGAAGGCCTACTCTTGCACAAATTTCGTGCATTGGGCCTCTAGTAACCGTATAAAGGGTCCACTAAACTGCTATATTTATCATTGATGGTCAGAACTTTCGCCTTGGCAAAGTTAGTTTTGCACTTTACATTTTGATTCTATCATAGAAAACACTCAGTGTTCTTTCTTTAACAAGAAATATGGTTTGGTATTGATTTGTTTGAAGGATATGATACAGTTTGGTAGTGATTATGATTGAAGGTTAAAAACTATTGATTCATGATATGTGTGTATTTGGCACACAAGTATATGTGTGGGATGTGTAGTGTTTGTAGAAGTCAAAATTGAAAGGAAGCTCAGATATATCCTTAGAAGTCAAATACCAATTCCTGTAGCTTTTTATATACATTCCTTCAGTAACAGAGGGAACATTTTCATATCACAAATGCACTGATGTTCTTTGAGATATTAAGTCCAGATTCTTCTAGGTTTTTGAAAACCTAATAAACAAGTTGTGTGTCATATTTTATGTTTTACCTAGAATTATATTATTTAGCTAAATAAAGGCATCAACAGTTCTCATTTTCAATTCACTGTAATGACAGTGCTCACAAGTGTATGTCTAAACCTGCAGCTTTTAACTTGCAAGCATTTCTTCTCCCCCTCGTTATGTTATTTAGACTCAGTTCTTATTACTTAATTTTGCTAGTCAAAAGCCAGAAACCTTGGACAAATAATGCACATCAGGATGTTTGTAAGTTCCCTTGTTTTCTGTTTAGAAATCATTGGAACTGTGGGAAACAGGACCATTAGTGAAATACATGTTGGAAGACACACATTAAGGTCTATAACATTGTCTTTAACTGCAGTTATATTACTGCCTTTTATTGATATTGACTTCGTGTTAACAAAGAAGGATTAAATTGAGTGGCTAGAGAGTACTGATTCTACACATTCCTCGTGTAAGCCTTAGGGCAAAGGGATTTCAAGGTCATTCCCTATGGCTAGTGACCCTGCATTGATTCAGAAGGTGGGATCCCTAGGGCTTGGTTTGCATGAACAATGTTGGAAGCCTATATAGGTGTAGGGTATTATCCTAGAGGAAACCTTTTCCACTAGTTCAGATCTGTCTTGCACAAATTTCATTCCAGGTTATCCATCCAATTTCTTCTTTAGCGGGGAAGGTGATATAAACGAAAGAAGGGAGGGAAAGATGCTGATTTATTTTAGGCACTTAGCTCAATTTGCTTTTACTTGTTTGGGAAATTGCTTTTTCAATGCAGAAAATGTGTTGCAGTGAAGTAATTCAATGGGTTTGATGACACTGCAGTGTGTTTCTCCCCTGTATCTGTTATATGTGTAAATGAAATGCACAGACTGCAGTATTAGTTATTTACTTCCTTTTATTGCCTCTCTCTTTCTTACCTACTAGATTACATGTGCGTTAACTGAAGGTACTGTTTACACTTATTTAACATTATTGACTGAAATAACCCGGAATCTCCTCCAGTGAGGACTGATTTAGCTACAAATCAGTGTTCCAACTCTGAAATCATTAATCAGCCTTAGGCAAGATCCATTATGTGGGATTTCAATGAAGAAGAAATATTAACAGTTCCCTGGAAGCAACGTTACCTTCACATTGGCTGAGACTCCCTGCTGGAGCAGCAAATCTCCCTCCAGTAATAATTATAATACATTAGTAGAGGTTTAATTTCCAATAAGTGCTGTCTGTTTAAGAAATGGCAGTCTTACCAGGGCTCAGCGAATAATAGATCAGGTTATCAGCAAGAATATGGAATTAGGTGAAATTAATTTAATTGGAATTAAATTAACATGGAATTGGATGAAAGATAATAAAAAATTCATTACAGTTTGAAAACTGTAGGAAAAGAGAAGCCAATGTAAGTGGTTCAGTGGCATTTTTATAGAAAAACTCTGTTTATAGATCATCTCGCTGGATGATATTGGGTCTGGCTGTGATTTTTTTCTTTAGTTGGTAGGGAAATATTAATTTACTAGTTAGCATCTACTATGATGGTTGTAATACTTTTTTTCTGAGGCATAGAAGTTACTGAAAAGAGTAATAGAACTATCGGGTAAATTCATTCTTTACAACTATACACAGTGATTCACTTTTTTTTTTTTTTGGTCTAAATTAACATTCCAGTAAACATTTTCCAGTGTTGAAAAAGTAGAATTTCATAGGAGAAATTATTGCTGAGATAATTCTACTTAGGAAGGTATTATGCTAACTAAAATGCATCAGGCAGAGAAAGACAATACCATATGGTTTCACTTATGTGTAAACTCAAAACAAAACAAAAGACACAAAACCAAACCAAAACAGACTCATAGAAACAGAGATCAACCTGATGATTGCTAGAATGGAGGGGAGTGTGAGGATGGGTGAAAAAGGTGAAGAGGAATATAGTCAATGATATTGTGACAAGTTTGCATGGTGACAGATGATTATCGGACCTAATGAGGTGACTATATTGTAAGGAATATTTATGTTGAGCCACTACATTATAGACCTGAAACCAAGATAATATTGTATACCAACTATACTTAAAAATAGATGAATGTTTCTATGAAGTTAGACTTGAAAAAGGTTTAGAAAGTTTCCTCTGAGGTTTTAGAATAATCTGGGAAGGCTGCAGATCACTTATAATTTGAATAAAACCTCTGTTATGTACAAGGAACCATATTAGGGACCTCTATAGTATATGTTGCATTGTCAGCCTTTTAGTAACATATAAAACAGTCATACATATATTAGTAAGACTTGCTTAACTTTAAGTACAATGAATACTATTTATAATGCTTTAAAAGTTTACCAAACTCTTTATTTCTTCCAGTATTATTACATATCTAGATGTCCACAAATTGATGTACTAACATACATAGAAGTTTTGATGTTTGCAAGTATCGTGTGCTAATGGGGTCTGTGTTGTAAAGGCATTTATTGTAACAGGTAGACTCAATTCTCATATTGAACAACTATCTAGCTCACTGCATAAACCAGATGATGTGTGTGCCAGTGCTTGAAAATTGTTCTTCAGGTTCAATGAACTATTGATTTAAGGAATTCAAGGTGATTCCATTACTGCATAAAGAGATTCATATTTTCTTAACACTGTAGATTTTGTAGTTTGATTTATGTGTCCATGAGTGTATGTTTGGAAACCTCTTTATACTGCTTGATGGATTTCATGTCATAGTGTCAAATATAGAAACCAAAATCAAAGAACCATTATAAGTAAGCTCTGCCCCCCCATTCTATAGTGAAATATATGTTAAGAATAAATTTGCACAAAACTTATCTAAAACAAGCAGAAAACCCCACCCTTCTAATTCTATCTATAAATAAGATTGAAAACATAGCCTAAGAAATTATTATATTTCTCAAAATATGAAACAATTGCAGTGTTTCAAAACTTATTACATTTAGCAACATCTTTGGAAAATATAACTGTGGGCCTTATGATAATTTTGGGAGGGGGGATATACAGAATAATTTACATAATTTATAAAATTGAAGTTAGTGTTTAGTTCAAAAACACTCACAAATTGCCTCTTTTACCGCTAAATATTCAGCATACCTCAAAAAATGACACCCTAAATTCATTAAAACGAAGGTGATATGACAGCTCACTATTTTGCAGCTCCTTCTCACCCAGCATTTAATGATCTCCACTAATAACCTGAGAACATCTCTGTCAGGAATGCAACTTACCAAAAATGCTTTTGCATTCTATATTTTAGGTTAACAGAAGGTAGACCATAATTAAAAATGAACTTACAGTTACATGCTCACTGTTAAAACATGACATTTAGCATAGGAAAGAAAATCCACATGATGTATTTTATGTGTAATACATTGTATAATATATATTATATGTAATCTGTATTTTTCACATAAGTGGATACCTAAGGTATTCATCAATTTGATCAATGGTTACTGGTGTTGTAACACAGAGTAGTTAAAAAATGTATTATTTCATAACACTCCTGTGTTACAGTATAATTTTAGAGGTTGTCTGGTTAGAAATAATTCAGGCAGTTCATTCAGGAGGTAAGCCACTGGGTTTCTCAGATACCTTTTTCTTGAGTGCACAGCCATAAACACATAATGGTACGTGTGTAAGAAATATCAACATCAGAATTTTAAAAATACATTTCTAAAAGTTTAATGAATGTAAACTAGTCATCATCTCATAGGGGAGTATTAGAGTATTTGTGGATCAGAGAAGGTATATGACATTTGGTATACACTAAAATACAGCGACAGGTCTTCAGGATGAAACTTTTCAGAGTTAAAGAGGGTGAAGGTGAGTGAAGGATCCATTCCAGAAATAGAAGAGAGAGATTTGAATAAGAATGTAGATAAAGAGTGAGCAGTATATCCTATTTAACTCCAAAAGGCTCTAAGTAGCTGTCCTATTGTTTTTTGTTTGTTTGTTTTAGTTATTTTTTAGAGAGAATGGAAGGGAGGGGGAGAGACTGAGAAACATCTATCTGAGAGAGACACAAGGATTGGTTGCCTCCTGCAGGCTCCCCAACCAAATCTGGGGATCGAACCTGCTGAAGCCCTATTCACTGAGCCAAACTGGCCAGGGCCTGAGTGTGTTTTGAAGGAATAGCTGAATCAGCCAACATGGTAATTCACATAACCTAAAAAATGGTTGTCAAAGACACATGCTGTCATATGGTTCAGGTTGTGTTATTGAAAGAGACTTAAACATGGAGTTAAACAACTATATGCCAATCTAAACCCTGCTGTTTCCAGCTTTGTGTTCTTCAAACAAGCCATCCAAGTACTCTGAGCTTGTTTCTTCCCCTTTTACAGGAAGGAATAATACTTGATGGCCAACTGTTATTTTTAGAAAATCAAAAGAGAAAGCATGGTATGTTACTAACAACAACAACAATAGCAGAAATACTATCAAAGGTAATGATCAACAATAGTTGTGCAATAAAAATAGAAACAAGGTTTGTTTAGCATTCACTGAATTCAGTATGTTAGATGCTGTTAATGTATCTCATTTGTTACATTACCATAACCATGTGAGAGATTTAAAATTAGTGTTTCTACTTTAGAGTGAAGAAAAGAGAGAAATATTAAATTATTTACCCAGTTTATACAGTTAGTTAATGGAGCGGGCACATTCAGGTTTGTACAAGTTAGTTGCTAAACACTATGTGTTGTCTCTCCACTCCCTATAAAATGAGGATATTTCTAAGTATATACTTCTAAGCAAGACCTTATCATAGGATAATGTTGGTACCTATTTATTATCTGCTCTTAAAGGAGCTTGCCTTCTAGTTCAGTGCTCAGTACATTCAAGTAAATGAGACAGTGAATGCTTGGAGCCTATACAGACTTGGTCTGACAGCTTACACTTCTACATGGTGAATTAAAAATAATGTTTTGTTTGAAATGTAAACAGCTTAAGCAACAGAAAGAGTTTCTCACATTTTCAATCTCATGTGTTAAGTTGGTGTGTCTTCATAATTTTATCTGTAGTCACATATTTATGCAATGTCTTATCTAGATGGTAGTGTTTAGAACATATAGCACCATCTGGTATAATTAAGGAGTAGAGGTCAAATGATTTATGCCTCACATATCTTCATGATTTAAAGTTTATTAAAATTATCAATTCAACTGAAATTTGAATTAAATTATATATTTTGTGGACAATTTTTCCCTGTGTGGATAATTTGCACAAAAGATCTGCCCTATGCCAAAAGCAACTCAGTCACTATGAACAGAACGTGCCATTAATATTTCAGTAGAAATTTAGTGTGGGAGATGATCTTCATAAAGACTGACCCCTGGCACACATATTTTTTTCTCTAATTGGAAATCTTTGAGAAGGCAAATTTCAGATTTGTATTATTCATATTATTATAACTATTTTGTGAGAGAAAGAACATTACATTTCTTCAAACTACATTTTCTTTTAGATGAAGAGAAGAAAGAAGAGATATTTTCGTTACATGTGTATTTCCTGATTTTTTTATAAATGTGACATTTTATCTGGTGGGAATATACAAAGACAATAATTCTGATTCATTAATTTTTCAATTTTATATTCCAGTAAACATATTTTCTTCTAATTTCCTAACATTTATCTGACCATTTTTTTTAATTATAAGATGATGACATCATTGTATTCACTTAGGAAATGAATTATGGTCATATGCTTTTAGTATGCTTTGAGCCATATATTTTAAGGCACCGTAGTTATGGATTTTCATTGCAACACATAACTGGCAATTACTGTGAATATGCCTTGTTTGATTGCCCTATGGATAACCTCAAATGCACTTCCATAAACTTTGAAGTTTAACAGAGATATATGATTTCTTAATTTAATGGAAAATGTCTGTGTAATATAAAATAATGGATTCACTTAATGTAGTTACATCTAGAAATACAGATCTCTATATCTCATGTCCTACACATGCTTGAGGTAAAGAGTAATCAACAAAAGGTTGAGAGAGAGCCTAACCTAATCGGCTCTTAACATTTGGAGTTCCTATTAGGTACACTTTTTACATTGTTCATTGTCACTTCCTTCTTTGTTCAAAAACATCTAGTTTAGAAAATATATTTTTGGTTTTTATTTTTATAGTGCTTCCTTTTATTACAAAGTAATAATGCAAAGGCTTCTAAGGTGACTGAGAGGTACATTTTCTACTTTAATTTTAGTCCTTTTTTTCCCACATCATCTAGAATGGCCATGCTTTAAATGATTTCAGGGGATAGAACTCAAGTTCTCATACATCATCAATTCATTCCTGATGAAACATTGATTCCTGTGATCCTTAGAGGTGGGGAGTAAATCTTAGTCTTGGAAAATTGTATGCTTTCATTAGTTTATAATACAACTAAGGTTATTATTTCTGTTGTCTTTATAGGTAGCAATAGCAGCTTCATGAAGTTAGTTGGTAACATTTCATTGGTAAAAGCACTCCCAAAACAATGTGCACAAAAGTTGCTGCTATACACTCCAAGTTTGTCATCTAAAAACACATTTACTATTAGATTTTTTTTTTTGTACAAGAAATGTTGGTTTATTGAGAGGTTTTCTCAACCAGTTATATCCATTACAATTGGTTCAGGATTCAGCATAATAACCAGTGATTGTGGCTAACTGAAAAAAACACCACACACAATAATTCAGAGATGTATGCAGGCAGGAAGTAGAGCAGGGAGTTACCAGCAGACTCTGCAAGGGAGGGAGGGCATCAGGTGCCACATCATATGGACCCTCTGTATTCTGACCTTACTTCTCAGTTCTCATTTGTGCATCGCCCTTGAAGTTTCTCCGGTCTCTGAGTAGCCTAGCTTGAGACAGAGGTCTGAACTTTTGGCTCAGCCATTTATGATTAGGGCACTAAGTCAGGAGCATCAATAAAACCGATCTGTAATTCAATATCTAATTTGTCATACTCAAACAATTTAATTTGTGTTTGCATCAGCCAGCTGCATTCGGCTGTCATTTTAGGCACTACTTTTGGGTGAGAATTTATATTTTTAACAGTGTCCCAAGCCACTTCAAAATTACTAAGGTAGATAAAACAATTGATTATTTAATTTGTAAGCTATATCAATATCTGATCAGTGGTATATAGATGCACATACTATTAAGGAGTCTAGTTTCTCAATGTGAAAAGTATTATTAGTTATTATCTATATAATAAAAGCCTAAGTGACCATTATGGCAGAAGGACCAGAACAACCAGTTGCTATGATGTGCACTGACCACCAGGGGGCAGACGCTCAATGCAGGAGCTGCCCCTGGTGGTCAGTGTGCTCCTATAGGGGGAGCACCGCTCAGCCAGAAGACGGGCTTAGGGCTGGCGAGCACAGTGGTGATGGCGGGAGCCTCTGCTGCCTCCTTTGCATGCTACAGTGCAGGAAGCCGAGCCGTAAGGAGCCTGACATTAAGGAGCAGCAAGCTAATTGGTAAGGAACGAGCAGGTGGGCAGTAAGCACGAGAGGGATTGCGAGAGGGATGTCAGACTGCTTGGGGACCAGGTCTAAGCCAGCAGTCAGACATCCCTCAAGGGATCCAGGACTGCGAGAGGGTACAGGCCGGGCTGAGGGACCACCCCCACCCACCCCAGTGCATGAATTTTGTGCACTAGGCCTCTGGTTATTAAAAAGAAGTAGCATACACCTAACTATTAGTAGGATTTAGATGTTGTTTTTTTCCCCTTAAATTTTGCCCCACCAAAAATATTAAATTCAAAAAAGTGCTCTCATAATATGCACATAGTTATTTTGGGACTTACCACACTGTGGAAGTTTATGTAGCCTGTGTACCATCTAGAACAAGGTACAAATTTGAAGACAGTCTGTATTATCTTATTATTATTTGTAGTACTTACCAGAGTTCTCAATAATGAAGTAGAATGTTTCCCCTTGTTAAATGGTTGAAGTTCAGAATGCTTTGTTTCTGGCCAGAATTGTCATTGAGTAGCATGTTCTTTACTCAGTAAGCATGTTCTGAGTGACAAGTCTGTATAAGACCCTGTGCTTGGATAAATGATCAGCAAGTGGGATGGTCTTTTAAAAAAAAAAAAAAAAAAATATATATATATATATATATATATATGTATTTATTGATTTCAGAGAGGAAGGAGGAGGTAGAGAGAGAGAGAAGCATCAATGATGAGAGAGAATCATTGATCAGCTGCCTCTTTCAAAACCCCTACTCGGGATGAGCCCACAACCTGCCCATGTGCCCTGATGAGGAATTGAACCTGAGGCCTCCTAATTCTTGGTTTGGCACTCAACCACTGAAAACACAGGCCAGGCTGGACTATGGTCTTAAGTCTAGTGGGGGACACAGACGATCATAAGTTCCTGCAAATAGGTGGGAATTTGACTCATTAAATGCTCTCTGAAGAAAAGTTACATTATGATGTACATTTTCTGAGAGGATCTTCACAGATGTTACCTAACGTTTTCCTGGCAACATTAAATGTGTTGTTTATAGTAATTTAATTTTCTGGTGAGTTTAGCCTAAAATTTACTTACAAGTTTACATTACCTTATTTATCCCATGTTATAAAAATTGCATACCTGATGTCATAGCAACAAAAACAACATAGTACTGGGAACATATTATTTTATGAGTGTGTCAATTTGTTGGGAATAATTACCAATGAAAAAATTGGTAATTTATGAAAAGAGTGTTTTCCCTAAATGTATCTTACTCAATAGATATCATATCTTAAACTGCTTTGCCGCTTTTCATGTTTTTTTTTAGATCGGAAGATGTGCATTTATAATAATAAAGTTGTAAAAATCAGGAAAATAATATGAATTTAGTTTCAGTACTCCCAAGGCATATAAACTTGTTAGTTTAAATTTTAACATTACTATCATTTGATTACAACAAAATAAGCTTTCAGTAATCTACAGGTATTTGCCTCTCCGTGTTCATGAATCACAAAGAATCATGCTGTACAAGAAGTAAATTCCTCAAAACACTTTTCTACTATGTAGACCTATTCTCACAAAACTGGCTTTATTGGATGAGGAGATTCTGGTCTATAGAATCTTACATTTTAAAAAATTTTATATGAACTTAAGTTCTCCGTTAAGTGCATTTTTTAGAGATATCCATACAATAATTGAACATTTTTCAAATCAGTTTCAGAGTATGAGTATGCAATAACTATCTTTCCTCTTTACCGTTAATTTTCAAAATGATCTTTATAAAAAATGCTCAAGTTCATTGATAGAGAGGTGATGCAAAAACTCTAGAAACTGAGTTTCTATTAAATTGCATAAATAATTTATAAAACCACCACTCATAAATACACTTAATTATCTATGGTTTGGGAGCATCTGGTAAACTTAGGTAAATTAGATGCCCACATAATCCAAACATCTCATTTTTCCTTATAGTTAGAAGTGAGCTTCCTAGAAAAACATCTCCAAGACCTATTATTTGCCATAAAATCAATTTCATTAAAAGTACATTAATATAAAATCTGTGTTAAAATTGCTCCTGCACTCAAAATTTATCGTTACTCAATGCAAAAATAAAAAAAAGATACAAAGTTAATACCGATCAAGTTATCAATAGTACAGGAAGCATATTAACCAAGAGCAGCCTTTTAAAGACCGCAATCCTTTACAAATGAACAAGAATATAAATACAAATAATCTATATTCATTAAGCATTCCAGGAAGAAGTTTTATTTTGCCAAACGTTGTTACTGTACTTAATACTATGATAGACACATGGGGACAATAAATTAGCATTTGTTTAAAAAGAAACAATCAAATTTGTATTAAAGAAAAAAACTGAAATATTTTCCTAAAAAGGAATTGTCTGACATTATAACATCACATTATGTGTGATCTAATTTACACTCTGAGTACACTTATGATTTCAGAAAAACTGTAGGGGGCAGCATTGATGATTGTCTTCTGGTATAAGGGATTTATGAAATGTGAAAGAATGGCTTGTAATGAAGATGATGCCTGTCCAAATTGGGTATTGAAACAGTGCCCAGAGTCAGAAAAAAAATTAAGATTGTATCTATCTCAGAGAGTGTGTTATAGGTAGTGCTCATAAATGTCATTAAGTATGGGCTACCAAGCAACATTTTGGAATATCTTGAGAACTCAGGAAATAAGTTTAGACTTTATTAATATGATTAAAATTGTGTTATAATAAGCAGTAAAGGAAATATGGCAAAATTCAGCCCCCCTCCGACAAATTTAAACTGCACATTGACCAGTTCTTTTCAATCTGACATTTCCGTATTGCAACACATGATCGCAAAGATTTATCTTCTTTATTGACAAAAGACAGTCTTTAATTACGATAATATGCATAACATTTTGAAAAATCAATAGTCAATTGTCTAGCTTTATTTGTTGGAGGAGAAAAAGGTGGATTTTCCACCTACATGTATGAAACGGTTTTCAGTGAAAGGGGAAGGGAACTAGGTAGGACCTGTAAAGGGGATAGAAAGAGTGATAATGGCAAAATAGAGACAAAGCAGAGGATTTTTATAAAGAAATGTCAAGGTTTATACCCCCCAAAATTGGGGAGAGTAAAGACACTGTGTAATAGTCACAGAATCTTGTTATTGAATACTTTTCTTTGACTCAGTTAAACTTTTCTCTCTGTGGATGTTGCCTCAGGTTGAATTTTAGCCCGTGGAGATAGAATGATAACCACTGTTTTGAAGCTTGGCCCATAAACATCTTTTTTTTTTTTCTGTTCTAGGGCTTCTTAGCCTGGGGAGATGTTTCTCACTAAGGGGCATTTGACAATATCTGGATACACTTTTTATTATTACAGTGGGGTATGATCTACTTGAATCTAGCTGGGAGAGGCCTAGGATGCTGCTAACCATCCTACAATACACAGGAGGGTCCTCCCACAACAAAGAATATTCTGATTTAAAATGGTAATGGAATTGAGGTTGAAAATCCTGCTCTACTCTGTCTTCTCTATCTCAGCATATAGATGTCTCCAACAAACTCAGACACCAGCTGTTAAAAAATATTGTGAGAAAGAGTAAAATTTTATTGATTTCAGAAAGGAAGGAAGAAGACAGAGAGATATAAATATCAAGGATGAGAGAGAATCATTGATGGGCTGCCTTCGCAGGGCTTCTTTTGCGGATAGAGCCTGCAACCCTGGCATGTGCCCTGACTGGGAATGGAACAATGACCTGGTTCATAGGTCAACACTCAACCACTGAGCCATGCCGGCTAAGTGAAAATTTAAAATTTTATTACTGTTTTACAATTACATAGTTTTATTTAATTTATGTTTTATTTAAGTGCAGTTGGTATTTAAACTTATATTACTTTCAGGTATAAAATGGTGCTTAGACATTTTTATACCTTGAAATGTCATAATCCCACTAATTCTAATAAATATCTGTCACCATGTAAACTTATCACAATATTATTGTCTAAATTACCCTTTCCATTAAAATATTTTAAATTTAGTGTAGTAACCCTAAGGCTACTATATAGATGATAGATAGATAGACAGATAGATAGATAGACTTGTTGATATGCACATGAGTATAATAAGGTACTTCTTTCAGTGGAAGGTGGCCAGATGAAGAATTTTGAAAATAGAAAAAAAAGAGAAAACTATGACCTACTGTAATACAAAGTAAATATTCTACTTGATTCACACTTAAATTTTAATTTGAATGATAATATTTTAATTTTGAATGGTGTTATAGTGAAATGTTGGAGGAAATAAACACTTTGTTAAGAAAAGACCAAATTAAAATAAAATGTCTACAGTTGATTTTTTAATTGTATACTAAACCTTAAAAAATGTGTGGTCTAGTTTGAATTTTATCAAGAAAATATTTATGTTAAAATATCTTAGTAATATTTCTCATAGGGAATGCTTGTAAAGCACCACAATTTCTGAATATAAGATAGTTTAATAACCCCTTGTGGGTTATTATATGATAAAATATTTCAACCACTAGCTATCATTGGTATTTTAAAATGACCTGTCATATTATGTAGAACTAGAGAAATGTGAGCTCAAAAGGACTTACTGTCCAAGTAGAGATCAGTGGTACTTTCTAGACGGTTTAAGTGAGCTTTTAATATTCTTACTTCTGTATTCTAAATGTTCTTAAACATGTTATTCTGATAATCATAAAATGTTATTATAGAAAAATTAGCTTTAAAAAGCTGCTGTGTCTGCATTGGGTCCAAAGTATGGTGCCTCAGAGAAGTGCTGCAGGATTTCACTTGAATGATCACCCACCCATGTTTACTTGCCTTGGAACCTTTTTAATTTTACCTTTTGCTTAAACTCCTGACCCAAACATTGTGGTTAAGGGTCATAGTAAAAGGCCAAGAAAAATGGCTTCATAGTGATAATCAATGCATAGAAGATTTGGAGAGGCTCAGCTGCTCTTAACAAAGACCCAGCTCATAGTGGCTCACACAATAGAGAATTTATTTTGCTTATATAAAAAGAAATCTCGCTCATCCATGTCACAAATGGAATAATATCCTTTTTAAAGGATGAATAATATTTCATTTTCTGTGTGTGTGTGTGTGTGTGTGTGTGTGTGTGTGACTCCTCTATTGATAGATACATGTGTTTTTTTGTTCATATCTTGGCTATTGTGAATAATGCTGCAATGAACATGTGGATGCCTATGTCTCTTTGAAATCCTGATTCAAATTCTTTTGGATGCATACCCAGAAGTGGAATTGCTGAGACATGTAATAGTTCTATTTTAATTTTTCTTAGGAACATCCATATAGTTTTCCATAACTGCTGTACCATTTTATATCCCACCAATAGAGTACAAGGGTTTTAATTCCTCCATGTCATTGTAAATACTTATACTAAGTGAAATAAGCCAGCCACAGAAAGACAAATCCTTCATGATTCCACTTGTGTGAGGTATCTAAAATAGACAGACATATCAAAAGTCCAGTCATATCAAAAGCAGAGCTAACCATTGTTGATTTCTCTTTTGACAATTTTAAGCAGATAAAAAGTAGAGGATGTGTATTGCATGCCCACAAACAACTGTGCGGGTCATTGGACATTTCTTTCAGTGCAGTATTGCTGTGCAGGCTTTCATTCTTCAATTGGTGTGCCATCTGTCAGGCTCTACTCTATATTACCCTCATTTCCAGACTTTTGCTCCAACTGCTTCTCTTATATTCTTCTCTCATAGATTTTGGGAAGTAAAATTTTCAGCCAGAAAAATTGATTTTCCTATGGTAAGCTTGACTAAAGCAAACACATGCAATCAATATATTGAGAGGAACATAGACAGACATTCTCTTTGTGGGCTAATTGTGTGGCCTGGAGCTCTGGATGGGTGGATGATTTTGTTGGGAGGCAAGCCATGGTTTATTTCTAGCTCTCCTGTATTTTTGTCCTTAGTATTTTTGAAAGATTAGGAGTACTAATAAACTGTTCCATGAATAATATTGACACATCATGTAGACATTTAGCTTCATTGCAATTAAATCCATTTAAATGAAATGTAAGGTATTTTAACTATTTTCTTAGCAGAGTAGCCAGAATACTTAGTCAAACTACCTAGGTTTGCAATCTGCTAATGTAACTTTGGACAAATTGCTTAACCTGTTCATTTTATTTTTTATTATTATATGTAGAATGGAGATCTCAATACTATATAGTTGTGATTACAGAGAAAATTGATGTGAAGATCAAGTAAACATCCAACTGCTTTATTATTACTATTATTGAGAAAAACATAGTATCTCCATGATAAAAACAATTATTAATAATAGATACCAATGTTTATAAGCAAACCCTGGGATCATGCTATGCATGTTAGCTATTTATTAAATGAATTTAGAACTCAAAATTTATTGTTCAAGTTTGAAAATAAATTAAAACTTAAAATATGTGTTAATGCCTTTTAATATTTTGTTAGTATATGTTGGTCAATATACTCAAAAGAACTTTATGTACCATAGTTCTACCTTCTTCAGAAATGAAAATATTGAAAGTCTAGTAATCTATGTGACTTTTACAATTTAACAAAGCTATATGGAAAAAAATGCCTTCAGTTTAAAAAAATTAGCAAATTTTAAAATTTAGAAAGATGACCAAAGTGAGTAATTGGTCAATTAGTATGAGGTTTTATATGTAATCATATTACTTAAAAACTACTAAATAGGCAAAACTCTATACTCAAAAAATTGAATGTTATAAATTTCATTCTTGAAATTTGCTATAATGAATAATCCTTAAAAGTTAAAAAACTTAAAATAATAATAACATATAGCATTTCTCTTTTGATAACATTTATGTGCTGATACACTCCACTGTCTGTGCTTCACATCTAATTCTACCATCACTGTTGAGGGTTTAATTTAATATCTCTCCTTTGTCTGTCTCTGTCTCTCTGTCTCTTCCCTTTCTCTCTCTGTCTCCCTCCCTCCCTGTCACTCTCTCTTGCTTACACTCCCACTTGCCTTTTATACTAAAACATTACCTATATATTGTTTTGCCTTCTTTCAGCCAGGTTTCCACAAACAATATCCAAAATATTTGGGCATATCTGATTGTAATTTGTTTAATATGATAATACTAGAGGCCCAGTGCACGAATTCTTACACTGGTGGGGTCCCTCGGCCTGGCTGGCAATTGGGGCCTATCGGGGCTGTCTTGCCCAGTCCTGATTGGGGATGATTGGGGCCAGCTGGCCGAGGGGAGGGACTGTGGGAGGTTGGCCTACCATGGGAGGTTGGCTGTGGGAATGCACTGACCAACAGGGGGCAGTTCCTGCATTAAGCGTCTGCCCTCTGGTGGTCAGTATGTGTCACAGTGACAGGTCGACTGGTCATTTGGTCACTTAGGCTTTTATATATATAGACTAGAGGCCCAGTGCACGAATTCTTACACTGGTGGGGTCCCTCGGCCTGGCTGGCAATCAGGGCCTATCGGGGCTATCTTGCCCAGTCCTGATTGGGGATGATTGGGGCCAGCTGGCTGAGGGGAGGGACTGTGGGAGGTTGGCCCACCATGGGAGGTTGGCTGTGGGAATGCACTGACCAACAGGGGGCAGTTCCTGCATTAAGCGTCTAATATGTGTCACAGTGACCGCAGTTTTTTTTATATAATAGATTATATTGTGGCTTATTATGTATGATCCAAAAATCTGTATGGGTGAAATTAGGACTTCCACAAAATTACAAACTAAAATGAAAGAAGCCTGAGGATATTTTATCACATTAAAGTAGGTGATGAACTGTCATTTTACTGAATATTGTAACTCAGCAAATGTTATTAAAACTAAACAAAGTTTTACTGCAGTGAGAGTCATGTGAGGCATCAAACTTACTCTCAAAACAAGTACTTTTATGCATAAAGAGTAATTTGCATGAGAGAAATTGATTATTTAATTGATTTGCTTAAATATATTATAGCAACCTACAGGATATTTACATTTCTAATAAAAACAGTATTTAAACATATAAAAGGTAAACTGTGGAAATAATGAAGCATGTGACTTGAGGACATAAGTGGTTTGTCATCACTATGGGTTGCATTCCCTTGTCACTGTGAGAGCTAGTTGTGTCCTTTGCAAAATTTAAAAACTAATACTCAGGTAGTTGTTGCAAGAAGAATGTGAGATTGTTGTGTCCAAGATGGAGTGATTAAAATGAAAGGTATCTGAATTATGTATGACCCTCTGAGAGATATTCATTTCTTTCTCTTCTATTTTCTGTCTTTTTGTGATTCTCATAGTTTACTTAAGCATGCTATAATTTTTACTTAGATCATCTCTCATTTTTATCATTGTACTGTTGAAAGGGGCGTGATTGTGCATAAAACCTTTTTTCTATATTTAGAATGTCTCTAGCTAGGTTCACAGAGTAAAAACCTGAGCCCCAATGTACATGTATTTGTAGGATTATTAATATAATTATAAATTCCATGCTATTTCTTAGTGGGAGAGGAGATTGTAATTGGTAATACTTAGAGCAAAAGCCAAGCTGTCTTTTGGTGGTGTTTACTCTGGCTTTGCAAAGAGTTTTAAAATCTTAGTGTTCTCACTATTGGGGAAGAGTGACCAGCTATCTAGTTATATATAAACTAGAAGCCCAGCACACAAAATCACTCGACCCTGCCCACCCACGCTCATCTTTGGTTGTTCCATCGTTACGGCCATGGCTTTTTATAATATAGATGTTGGCAGCAATCAGGGTTGTTTTTTCTTTGTTCCTCCAAGCCGATTGCAGCATATTACACAGACTGTGTTTATAATGTGGCAGAATTGCATCTCAGGGAACAGCTGACAACTATTTCATCAAAACATGGTTTAGCATCCCTTAAACATACATTTTAAAAAATTTAAAAATAATTTCTCACTCCTTAAAACAGAGGAGGGAATAATAATGATAATTCCATGTTGCTTTTTAGTTTTATCCCCAATCCATAATCAGATTCAGACTAAAGGGACATGTACAAAGAAAAATAACGAGTATTAGCTTTTTAACATGGATTAAATAATTATTACTAAATATTTTCTTTTAAATGTCTATTCTTTATTTGTATAAACTGAAGCAATTTACTAATAGTAGTAATTAAGTTTATGGAAAGATGTTGGGGAATATCAGCATATGAAAATGAGTCTGTCCTGGGAGTCTAGAAATTTACATTTCTAGCCAATGTTCTTATGCTAAATGGCAGAGCAGCCTAATTCAATATTTTGGTTTTCAGTGTATAGCTTGAGAAATGAAGTTATATGATTTCTAAAATTATTTAAAGATCTTAAGTCTGTGGCTAGAGAATATCTGAAAATAAACACTGTCTTAACTAAATGTTAAGGGGAAAAATGCACTATTGTCTATTTGGCAATGAAATAAGAGTATTTCCTATAAATATTATCTGCATTCATAATGAATGTTTCCTGGGGAATTTTTAAACAATTTCACATTAGAGTAGCAGTAAATAGAATAATAATTGCTGAAATGTTCAAGAAAAACAAAGTGGATTTTAAAAGCGGAGTGGGCACTGCTAATGAGATTCTAGCATTCAACCCAGATCATAAAAAGGCAAACAGGAGAGAAGCTAATTTCATTCGGGGTATTCCCTTAACTGCAGCTAATCTTTTGTTAGGAACTATATTAAGTGGTGGAGTTGTGGCTCTGAAATGATCTCATGTTCACATTGATTGTACCATCTCATTAGCTTTCCATTTGTATAAACAAGGTTTCTTTGCTTCTTTTAATTGCACATTAGAAGTAGCAGGGCCCACTGGGAGGCAGAAATCCAAATTCTAATACAAGGTCTACAGAGATGTAATTGCAAAGAATTTAGAAAGTTGCCCAATTTAGACTCTTCAATTTCTTAATAGAAAGTAATGAAAACTTGGGATTTGTTTTCGTTTGTTTGTTTGTTTATATGTTTGTTTTTACTCTTGGATACGAACAGTATATTTAACCAATGCATTTTGATAACATATTGCTACATCAAAATTATATTTAATTTTTTGAAGGGTGACTGCAAACCAGTGGTATTACTTAAAACTTCACATTTTAAAAATATCTAAACAGAAACATATTTAAATCCATGAGTAAATGAGGTACTAAATATGTTTTAAAAATTAAGGCAATTAGCTCTGACCAGTGTGGCTCAATTGGTTGGAGTGTCCACCTGTGCATCAAAAAGGTGCGGGTTTGATTCCTGGTCAGGGCACATTCCTAAGCTGTGGATTTGATCCCTGGTCCAGGCATGTGTGGGAGGTAGCTGATTTAGTGTTTCTCATCTCTCTCTCTCTCTCTTTCTCTCTTTGCTCTTGCTCTCATTTCTCTGTGAAATCAGTGAACATGTCATTGGGTGAGGATTTAAAAAAAATTAAGGTAATTGATAAAACAGCGATTTAATGTGGAACAATAATATTGGAGGTTGAAGGAGAAAAATTACCTTGCTGTACTTTTTTGATAGCAAACAAATTATCTAAATTTTGATAGATTTTCCCCCTGCTTTTTATCATTATTTTTCCAATGAAAATATTATCTTAGAACTTCTAGTATCTTTTAGATGGTGCTAGGTCAAAATTGATCAATATCTGTAGTAGCAAATATGTATGATTTCTAACACAGCAGACTGGTGTGAGAAAAATAAAAATAATTATTACTGTCAATCAGATATCAATCTTCAAATAAGAAACCAGATTGAAGTTTTACTGTAGTGAAGAATGTGAATTCTTATCTTGTTATATGTCCTGCTCTATAATTTACCTGTCAATGCATAGCAATAAAAACTTGGGGATAAGCCAACTTTGTAGTTAAAGTAACTCTGAAATAGAGGAACTTCCTAAGTATATTCTGTGTGTGTCTTTGTAATGTATGTGTATTTGCACATAAATATGTGTTTGCTTTGTTTATCCAGTTTGGATGTTAATGATTGTAAAATGACTGTTAAAGATTTTCATCTTTTACAATCTTTTTGAGAAATGTATCTGATATATCAATGAAATTTTTCTTCAAAATATGAGTGAAATAAAATATGGACTCATTTAACCCCAGTGTTTTTTTTAAACATTTACACTGGGTTAGATGTTGGTCAGATATAAAGACCATTATTGAAACACACACAAGAAAATTTAATGCTAACTATGACTTAGGTAATAGTGTGATATCATGTTAAATTTCCTGTTTTTCACAATTATACAACTGCAGTTATGTAAAAAGGTAATATTTCTAATTTTAGAACATCAGCAAAATATTTGGGGATAAATGTGAATGATGTCTATAACAAATTTTAGTAGCCCTAAAATTCCCATATATTTGTATGTATGCATGTGTGTATAGACAGTATGCACATGTGTTGTACATGTGTATACATATATATATATTTCATATATATATGTATACATACATACATATATATATATATATATATATATATATATATATATATATATATGAAGAAAGGGGAGATAATAAAGATAATATGATAAGCAAACTACAAAAGTTAGCAATTGGTGCAAAGTGAAATGGTAGAGTGTACACAGTTGCTTTTTGTTCCATATAAGCTATGTTTTTCTTTAGTTTTGAAATTATGAAAAAAGTACATTTATATGCTTAAATGTATATATGCCTAAGTATACTTTTTTTGTTCAGATTTTCAGACAATGTATGCATCAAGCTATAAAATTCAACCACAATGTCTCCCCAAGTATAAAAATTATTTCTATTAACACCAAATAAAATTCACTGTGTCACAGTATTCTCTAATTTGCTAAGTGTTTTTTGTACCACACTGTGAGTCGGGTACTGATATCGCCCAGTCACATGTAAGCTTTAAGACATAGGTAATTTCTCTAAGCTAATAAACTGCTGGAGTAGACTTGAAAGACAGATGCAGATTCCAAAATTCTCTGTGTGATTTTGTGTGTGTGTGTGTATGTGTGTGTAATTGTTCAAACTTCCACTCCAAACAGTACAATTACCATACGACTGAGGTTTTTTTCTCATTCAACATATGGAAAAAAAAACACAAAAAAACACTGTTACATACAACAGAAAATTAAACAGATTTATGTATTTGTTTAAAAACATCATCCTGTTTTTATTCCCACTGGTGTTTTAATTCCAGAGCCTAATGTAAAAATTATCCCATTGGGCACTAAAGAAACTAGATAATTTCACCTATTAACTTGATTGATGAGATTGTTAATAGGGATATCTTTGTACTGTTGAATTCTAAATAAAAAATATAACTTAAGAACCTCTCAACATTCTTTGCCTTGGAGAAAATAGTATCATGGAAGACATTTTCCACCCGTGAAATGTACATAATTTATGGAGAAAAGCAGTTCTCACTTTTGCTACATTGCAAGATTTTTTTTTAAATCCCTGACTCTGACTCATTCAGCAGATCTTGACAAGACAATGAAGGAGTTTTATTAAAGGGTTGGGCCATAAAGACTCAATAGAACTCTTGAGACACGAGGTTTTTTTCCTTTCTGTGTGAGGATGTCCTCTTTCCTTGAGACTATGACCAGCTGGGATTATCCTATTTGCTGCCTTTGCATTATCTCAAATACAAACATAAACTAAAATGGAAGGTTGGTGAGCAGTGCTTTATTTCTTTCAGAATAAGGACATTGTTTTATTATAACTGGTTTCTTACCACGTTCTCTTTTAGATAGAATTGTAAATCTAATTGAATTTAAATAGATATCCATCATATATCTACTCTCTATGCACATCCTACAGAAAAAATAGAAACTTTTTAAATTGAAATCATAGACTAAAATTCTATATGCAGAACGAGTATACAGTTAAAAAATGTTTGTTCTGTCTCATGGCTCACAAGAGCTGATCCAGGGGCACAAATCGAAGGGCAGTGCCAAGAAAAGAAAAATTGGCAAGGACTCCCTTCCCCTTCATTAACCCAAATAAGCAGGGAATCATAAACTAGGATCATGCTCCCTCAGAGGGCTTCCTGCCCTTAAGGGTTTTCTAGAACATTACTTATTGTTATCCTGACGTTGTTTACATGTCTATGCCTAACGTTTCTTAAACCTCAAGAGTAGAAAAATAAACTTCAGTTATCAGTCTTCCAAGTTCAGTATAAATACAAAGAATATAGTTTTGATTTTTTAAAGAAAAGTATATTTGAAATGTAAACTACCACTCATGGAAAGCAAATTAGAAAGAATTTTCTAGTATAAACTGGAGATTCTGGAAATGTCCTGTTTTACATGCTTATCAACAGTTGTAAATTTTATCCAAAGAGCTCTGATCCTAGAGATTTCCACTCACATGACTTCGACATATGATCAAGGTTTCAGAGGACAGAGCCTAATATTTTACTAGAGAAATAAAACAATGCAGAATGAATAAAAGTCTGATTTTATTTTTAGAAGCAACATGTACACAAATGGTTTATCATCAACAACATATTCACAGATTACCTGCAAGTAGATAAAGCAATTTATATCATCCCATTTTTTAAATGAGGATAAAAGAACTGAGGCTCAGGGATATTATGTGGTTATTTAGATATGCATATTTATTTGTGTGTTTGTATTTATTTGCAAACACATCACACTGCTCACTGAGGCAGTTCCAAGGGGGAACCAAAGACAGTTCCTTTCCTGAGGGCATCAGTTGCAGACCAGGGCCTGGAGCCGAGATTATCCCTCCTAACCCAGCACTCTTCCTTCCAGAGGCACAGCTCCCTGTTTTTAGTATAATATTTTTACCTAAATGATTTCTACTGTGCTCCTCAGCTCAGTTTCTTTTATTCCTTGACATTGTCACCACATTGGTCTTACAGCTAAGTGCCATGAACTAATCCTGTTATTTTCAACCCAAAAATGCATTCTCCATTGCTTCTATACATGCCCCCCCCCCTGCTTTATTAACTCAGCTGTATGTTTTAATTTCTTTGCCTCCCTCTGAAGCCACCATCCTTTTAAAGTCTGGCAAGGAAGTGAACGAAGTATGTTGTCACCTGTATTCTGGATGGCTGTATTTCTCATTATGGCAGCTAAAGATAAAGTTAGCTTTTTTTGGCATCCACATCAACCTATAAGCAATTATTAGTCCTACTGTGGACTAAAACATCGGTGTGTATGTATAAATGTATTAATGCACATAAGCTCTGTCTCTTCTTAGGTCTTATGCAATTTTATAATTTCCAGCTTCGCATATAACACTGTACAGCAAGTTGTCTCCAGCAGCTGCTTCCACCTTCTTCTTTCTTCTGGAATTTCCAGCTCTTTTTTTCCCATCACATTTTCAGCCTTGTTGACTATTTTATTATAGAAATTAAATCCATCAGTGTAGCGGCATTTACATCTAACTCCTCTGTTTTCTTTCTTGTTGCTGTAGATAAACTTTCTGAGCTTTCATCTGAGGCTGTTTCAAATAGGTTCAAAAAGACAACATTGACATCCTAAAGGACATTCTTCCAACAGTTTCTTCCTAAATAATTTAAAAAATATATATTTCTTATTGATTTCAGAGAGGAAGGAAGAGGGAGAGAGAGATAGAAACATCAATGATGAGAGAGAATCATTGATTGGCTGCATCCTACTAGGGATTGAGCCCACAACTCAGGCATGTGCCCTGACCAAGAATCAAACTGTGACCTCCTGGTTCATAGATCCAGGCTCCACCACTGAGCCACCACAGCTGGGCAAACCTTTCTCTTTAGTTGTCCCTACATTTCTTCTAGTTTAGTTGGAAATTTCCTAAAAAATAGTTGCTTGCTCTGATTAAATTCAATTCTCCTCTGATGTTTTTCTTAATCCACTTTAATATTAATTGACAAAGACAATTATACATATTTAAAGTATACAACATGATTTGAGATGTATATAGTGGAATAGTATGAAGGTTCCTAAAATAAACAAACAAACAAACAATACCTGCTGTATGGTCCAGCAGTTCCACTTCTGGGTAACATCCAAAGGAAATTAAAATAGGACATTGAAAGGTATCTTTACTCCCATGTTTACATAAGCATTATTCAAAGTAGCCAAGATATGGAAATAACCTAAGTGTCCATTTATGGCTAACAGTATTAAGAAGATGTGGTATTTATAAACACACAAAGAAATATTCAATCAGGAGGAAGAAGGAAATCCTGCCATTTGTGACAACTTGGATGGATCTTAGGGCCTTAATGCTTAGAGAGATGTCATAGACAGATATTGTGTGATATCACTTATATGTAGAATCCAAAAGAGCCAACCTCATAGGAACAGAGGGGAAATGGTCTTTATGAGGGACTAAGGGGGTGGGGGAATTGAGATGTTGTTAAAGGGTATAAACTTGCAACTAAAAGATGAATAAGTGAGATCTAATGCACAACATGGTTATTATAGTCAACAATACTATATTATATATTTGTACCATTTTTAAATTGGCCTTTTTATCCTCAATCCATTGAAACATGCCCCTTTAAATGATATGATAGTTATTTCCTAAATGCAGTGATCAATTCTGAATAGTCATCTTATTTGACTGATGAAACAGTTGGCCACTTATCCTGAATAAGAGATTGCACTTAAGTTCAGGTTTCTCTTCTACTCACTTTCTGAGCTCTCTATCTCCTACAGTGAGTGACCCTCTCCTTCTCCCTGATCTGACAATGTTACAGTTCCCCAGCACTAGGTCCTTGGTCCTTTTTTTTTTCTTTCTCCTTTATACTTCCTTTATTGGTGGTCTCATCTGATCTCCAGGCTTTAAAAACTATCTATATAGTATATAAGATATTAGACATATGTGTACATCTTGTACATATATATAAAGGGTAATATGCTAATTAGACCAGACATCTTCCTGATGTCTTTCCAGACAAAGCCACGGTGGTGGGGGCCAAGGCAGAGGTGGTTAGGGGAGATCAGGCCGGCAGGCGAAGGCAATTAGGGGCAATCAGGCCGGCAGGCGAGGGCAGTTAGGGGAGATCTGGCTGGCAGGCTGAGGCGGTTAGGGGCAATCTGGCATGCAGGGGAGCAGTTAGGGGCATCAGGCCAGCAGGCAGAGGTGCTTAGGGGTGATCATGCAGGCAGGCAGGCGAGCGGTTAGGAGCCAGCAGTCCTGGATTGTGAGAGGGATGTCCCGGATTGGAGACAGTGAAGGCCGGGTTGAGGGACCTCCCCCACTCCTGCTGTGCATGAATTTCGTGCACTGGGATATATATATATATATATATATATATCCCTGGCTAAAGTATTTATCCTGAACTTTGCCTCATGCAATCAATGGCTTACATACAATATCACTTAGATGTTAAAGAGACACTCCAAACTCAATATGTGTGTTGTCGGCAGAGCAATTACCCCAAAATGACCATTTTTTAATTCCCAGAATCTGTGGCTATGTTACCTTACATGGCACAGGAGATTTTTCAGATGAGAATAAGCTAAGGACCTACGGTAGATGGGGAGATTATCCTGGATTATTTAGATCAGTCCAATGTGAAATCATATGGGTCCTTAAAAGTAGTAAGAGAATCTTTGCCAGCATCATGGTCACTGAAAAATGATCAGAAAAAGGCAACTTTGCTGAATTTGAATATGGAGGAAGGGGCCATAGGTAAAATAATGGGAGTGCCACTTAGAAGCTGGAAAAGGCTGGAGAATGGAGAATGGGTACTTCCTTAGAGCCTCCAGAAAGGATAGCAGACCTACTGACAACCTGACTTCATGTCAGCTGGTTCTGGAGGTCTTCTCTCCTCTATAACACTAAGAAAGAAAAAAATTGCATCATTTAAGTCATGAGGTTTATGATAATTTGTTATGAAAGCCATTGAATGCTAACATGATATATAAAATGAAAACTTTACCCACAAATTGCTACTGGAGTCAGAGCCCAGATGACTCCTTTGCAAATCCTAACACCATCCTGAAGAACTAGATTGTATGTTTGTTGTTTTCAGACCAAGAGATTTGAGTTTAGCCCTAACCGGTTTGGCTCAGTGGATAGAGTGTTGGCCTGCAGACTGAAGAGTCCCAGGTTTGATTCTGGTCAAGGGCATGTACCTTGGTTGTGGGCACATCTCCAGTAGGGGGTGTGCAGGGGGCAGCTGATCAATGTTTCTAACTCTCTATCCCTCTCCCTTCCTCTCTGTAAAAAATCAATAAAATATATTTTTTTAAAAAAAGAGATTTGAGTTTATTTAAAGAAGCTTGGTGCTCTTTCAGTGCCTGGGCCATCATGAGCTTTCATTTTTTACTTTCAAAATTTGTAAGCAATACATGCTCTTCAAAATTATGTTTAATCAATATTTTTTTCTTTTCTATCCAAAAACCATTATACTTGAAGAACAAATTAAGAAAAATATTGGACATAATGTTTCTTGCTTTCTTTTTCATGGAATATCATTGCTCTTTATTCTCAAATTATTATTTTATTTCTTCGTTGTTTTTAATTTGCTTTATTTTGAATAAACTTGAGTTTATACTTTGGGAAATTCTTTTATAAGGCATTGTGGATTAAATTTAGAAATATAATTCAATTGTTGGCAATAACTGTCATCATAGAAATATTTCCTTATTAAATGAGTTTTAAAATGTGGACTAGCTAAATCATAATACTGTAAATAATAGAGTAATAAAAATTCATGTGCCTGTGGCCATTAACTGGAAGCCCAGAGGGCTTCAGTAGTAAGTAATGTAACACTGTATGACATAGGAAGAACCAATGCTTTCTGTGCCTTACAAGAGCTTTGCTTTTTGTATGTTTATTAGAATTGCAGTTTCATTTATATGCAACAAATGCACACAGCTTAAGTGAACCCTTGATGATTGCTACACAGGTATAAACTCATGCGATCAGGCTCTGGGTTATGATACAGAATGGCCACCCCCTGGGAGCATCCCACAATCACTTTTCTCGTCAATGCTTCCACAAACTCCTCCACCCAATATAATCACTCTCTGATTTTTGTCTTAGTTTTGAATTTTATATAAATAGAATTGTAGGTTCACCATATTTTCTCTCTGACACTTATATTAACCATTTTATCTATACTGTGCTATCTAAAATAGTTTATTGTATTGCTATTTACAAACCCATTATTTAAGAGTATAACATATATTAGTGCAGTATATGTTTATACATATTTTTTCTTGTTTCTAGTTTTGTCTATTGCATAGAAGAATATTTTAATATGTCTTTTTTTGGCAAACATACTGAATTTTCTTGGATTTATATTAGAAATAGAATTGCTGGTCATAGGGTGAGTTTACAGTTAGCTTTGGTAGATTATGTGAAACAGTTTTACAAGATAATATTTTGGCCACTTTATACTCCCACTAGCAATGTACACTTCTTACAACTTTTTAATCATTATGTCATGCGGCATATTTTGGGGTGACATAAGCAGTTGGGTTAATTGTGGTGCTAGTGAATAAAGACAAATAATTTTTGGCAAGAAATGAGGGAATGATAAGGGGTGAGTTAGTTTTTTTAGAACTTTTAAGAGTAATTACTTATTAGTAAATTGAATATTGTTATCTGGAGCTTAAAAGAGGTATTCATATGGAAATAAAAGCTTAGAAATAATACATTGATGATTTTTCAAATCTTGAAAATGCATGAAAGCAACCAGGAGGAATTGTATGTATGTATCCATAGATGTAATATATAATGACAATATGGTGAGAATAAATTCAGTGTGTTGAACAAAAAAGCAAGATCAGAATGGAGTAATGAGAGTAAAATGAGCCAAACTTGGATAGGCAGGACGCAATCTGATCTCATAGTTACCTATGGACCACGGGATAGATATGGGCTTTTATCCAGATGGTCTGATAGGGAACTATTGTAAGATTAGGAACAGGATTCTGACAGAATCTGATTTGCATTTTTAAATAGCTATTCTCTTTCTGGCTGCTTTGTGGAGCATGGGCATCAATGGGCTGCCTTATAGATACATGAGGAAAGTCCTGTTATATCTTAAGGGAAGGATGACAATGAATGACTAAGTAGTTAGTAGTGGGAATGATAAGAGATTCAGGTTATAATTTATAGGTAGAAATAAAAGAACTTGCTGATAGACTAGTCTGACATTTGTGAGAAAAATGGAAATCAACAGCGAATCCTGAGGTTTTTACTTTTATTCAGAGTTACTCATAAATGATGGTTGTACTGGGGCATTCAGAAGAGCAGGGCTGTTTGGAAGGTGGTATAATTAAGAATTTAATTTTTAAATTCCTCTTTTTCATCTAAGTGAAGATATCAAAAGGTAGTTGAATATATACAAATCTGGAACTTAATGAAGAGCTCAAGGCTAGAGATATTAATTAGAGACTACATTTAGGAGTTATTTAAAGTCATGGGTTTGGGCAAGGTGACCTGGGTAATGAATATGTAGAGAGATGAGAATAGGCATGTGCTCTAGTGAAGATAATGATGATGACTATGACAATACTATTTATTATTTATAAGATATGGGAAAAAATATCCCAATCTAACTCAAATATAACACTCTTTCTACTATCTACAATTAAAGCCTAGTTTCTGAATATGTGTGGGTTTATAGGAAGTTAGTACATTGCTAAGTGTTTACTGCTCCCCCATAAAATTTCCATCTAATATATTGATTCCACTCTGCTTTTTCTTTGGGCATATAGCCATTCAGCTACCTATCCCCTGGCCTTTTCTATCATGAAATAACCAATCTCACTGTGCTCACATACAAAAATATTTTGTATGTGAGCACATTTCTCAGGAAAATTTAAATTTGGCAGATGATTGTCTTTTACTATTTAAACCCTGAAACCCCTAGAATCTATTTTCCTATCTAAAGCTGTTTATCTATTCATTCCTTGCAAACATACATTTTTTGAGGAATGTTTATATATTTTCAAACAACGTTTTGGCAAAATGTACACCTGATTTTTGTTCTAATTTTTACTACTGAGATCCTATATTTGATATCAGCTATGAAAATGACATACAAAGATTAATAATTAAATGTAATAGCATTTTATTTAACTCCATTCTTTTGTGCATCTAAAGGGTTACTATAAAATGAAATGATAGAACATAGTGAAGGAAGAGGAAATAAATGACAAGCAGGTTCTGTGGAATTATTTGAAGTTGTAAAAGGTGTTGACTTGTAATGCGGCTACTCGAAATACTATCTCATAATTCAAGAAGGGGTTTGAAATCACGTAACCCAGTTTGACTGGTGGTTCTGGTGATGTGCTCCCCTTAGTCTTTGGTAACAGTGGTTGAAGAATGTCAAGAAGGAGCCTCCTGTTTTAATTTATCATATGCGATTTTAACTGCAAAACACTGGTGCTGATTACAATTATGCTCTATGGTTATATGTATTATTATCATCATCCCTTAAGTGCAGTACAGATCATTTGCATAATAAATTCATTCACCTACTCATTCTAAGTCCTCACTATACTGCTAGATTGTTACCCTCTTATCTCAGAATATCTGTTACATCCTGTCTTCATTGCCTTGGCCATATTTTACATTTTAGTCTTTCTCTACTTTGTGGCTATTATGTACATGTATTTCATCCTCATTATTCAAAGCCTTGATTTTAATCATTTGCCATTTTTGGACTGTATCTTACCTTCACTGTGGTAGCTCAACTTGATGATTAATTCTTAAAATTATAATTTCCATGGACTAAATGTTTGTGCCCCCTGCACCTCCATTGAAACCAATATATTTGGAGATGGGGACAGTAGGAGGTAATTAGGTCAGGAGGGGAGGGCCCTCATTATGGGATTATAAAAGGAGACATTAGAGATCTTGCCATTGTTCTGTCTTTCCACCATGAGTACAAAACAGGAAACCATGAACAGTGCCCTTACCAGGTATTCAGGCCCTCCAGCCCTGTGAGAAAAATTTAAGCCACCTGATCGATGATGTTTCTGAGTTAGCAGCCTGAATTAAGGCACTAACACTTCCGTGTGAGAGAGAGACTCCCCTATGGTTTTCCAGAACTTGGAACATAGACTTTGAAGAGACTTTTTTCTTTACAATCTCCTTTCAAACGCCTTTGAGATGTAATTTGCATACCATAAAATTCATTTAAAACTGTACATGTAGAAGTGTGCATGTACCATTTGAAAGTATACAACCAATGCCTCCCAGTATATTCAGTTACACAGAACCCACCACAGTCAGTGGTGCAATCCCTCCCGATCCCCTTCTCTCCCCATAGGACCCCTATGCCCCATAGCCATCTGATATTATAAATAGAAAAGTAAAGTAAAGAACAGGGGTATAGAAGTGTGGGTTTGGGATGGGAAGGGGCAGTTTTCAATTTTAGATAGAGTTCTCAGGGGAGACTGAGAGCCAACGTTGCAGTCAAGACCTGGAAAAAAAAAAAAAAGATAGTTGTGGCCTTTACTAAGAATGAAACTCAAAGTCCACTTTCATAATTTCTTTAAAATGTTTTGATTGGTGGTACTTGATATAAAGGGGCCAAGTCTCTCTGTAGCAGGGTTGGGGACCGTCCATCCCACTGGCCTGAAAAGGCTTGTAAAATCATTTGGTCTGTCCTTGCCAGCCAACGCATTAGGGGTGAGTTAATGAAATGTTTGACCAAATATAGCAGGCTAATTTTTAAGCTGATAATTTTGGTGTTAAATATCCAAATGGCTCTTGGCAGAAAAAAGGTTCCCCACCCTGCTTTATAGCATAGTCCTCTAAGTAAAGGGTCTTAAATAGGAATTTTCTTTTCTAGAATGACATTTCTGTTATTTGTGTGTGTGTTTTTACCTATGAAAATATTTATTTGTGGAGAATCATAAGTCAATAGGGTGGTACACGCAGACTCTCAATGCTGACTGCATTTTACACTTACAAACGTGTTCATGAGCACAGTGGGCAGGGCCAATGGAACCATCACCTGTATCTCACAGAGATGGTCCCTTCACTGCCCGGACCAGGGGCCATGTGCTTTGTTCCCAGCTGCATTACACTCCTGAGAAGCTTCCAGAATCTGAGCTCTTTTTGAGGAGGGACCAGGAGAGGATAGGCTGGGCTCTGAGTCAGCACCTCAGTCCTCCTGTTGGTCCAGTTTTGTACTCATTGGTTGAAATGCCAACTAAAAATCGGAAATTAGAAGGTAGGCAGTTATAGTGCTAAAAGCATTCAAAACATCTTGCAGCCTGCGTGGAGGAGATGAAGCATTTTTTCCAGTTCCCCACATAGTACCATGTCCACTTCCATCACCAAGACAAAGGTCGCAGCGTGGCTTGCGGTGGTACCACCGGGGAGGTCTGGTCCTCGCTTTCCAGCCAACTCGCAGGCCACAATGTCCCAGGCAGGGCTAGTGACCCCTGGCCTCAGAAAGGTGTCTCCCAGGTTTTTCTCATATCAAATATAGGAATCCTTAAGTGCAAATATCAATTGCAATAATAACAATAAAAGCATACAATGTGGCTATTAGCAGTTATCTCTCCTCACCTGTGTCCTCTCAGCACACAGGGAAAAGCCTGCCCTTCAGATGGGCTAACACCACAATGCCGGTAGGCTACTTGCAGTGACTGATACGAACTTGCCACTTTGCTCCCAGGAAGTTTTGATATTGATGTTGTAAAGTGGCTCTGTGATGGATAGTGTGCCGAGTGATGCTTCATTCCCCCAGATCATCTCAGACTTGTTATCTCCTTCTGATGAACAGAGGGCACAAGATGAAAGAGGTTAACTGGTGGCAAACCCCCGGGAAGACAGAATACAGTGCTTAATGGGCGAGTGTTCCTTTTCCTCCGACTTCTAAGTGTCTGTAGCAATCATGTCATCTTTCTAATTATCCGCTTGCAAATGTATACATATGACTTTCTGAGCAGAAACATGTCGAAGGGAGTAAGGAATTGATAAGCACTTGTCCCTGGAAAGGGAACTGTGATCGCTCGCTAAATATTCAGTTTAAATGTCTCTAATATTTCCAAGCACTGCTTTATTGGTTGTTTGTAAAATGCTATGAAAAAAATATGCCCTAGAAGAATAGCTATACTCTATGTAGCTTAACAAACATTCAAAGGAGCAGGTGTATACCCAGCAT
Source organism: Ia io (assembly GCA_025583905.1). Lineage (NCBI taxonomy): Eukaryota > Metazoa > Chordata > Mammalia > Chiroptera > Vespertilionidae > Ia > Ia io. Next base: position 20,401,927 of record JAJQQW010000010.1, on the reverse strand, counting down.
CAAGCTTAGGAAACAAAACAAGCCCTTCCCCTGCAAGGTCCCTTTGTGCCTCTTCAAACAGACGTTGCTATTTGCCCCCCTCTCAGTGCTAACCACTCATCCTAAATATTTTATTCATATATTTTAGCATTTTAAATACTTTTATCATGTAGGTGTATCACTCAGCAATATATTGTTTACTTTGTTTCTGATTTTAACCTTGATATAATTGGAGTCATACTAAAAGTATTCACGTATGGTTTAATTTTGTTCACATTTTGTTGACATTGATCCATGTTTTATAGACACATATATAATACTAGAAGCCCGGTGCACGAAATTCGTGCACGGAGGGGGTTGTCCCTCAGCCCCGCCTGTACCCTCTCTAATCTGGGACTCCTGGAGGGATGTCCGACTGCCCGTTTAGGCCCGATCCCACCGGGATCGGGCCTAAACGGGCAGTCGGACATCCCTCTCACAGTCCAGGACTGCTGGCTCCCAACTGCTCGCCTCCCTGCCTTCCTGATTGCCCCTAACCGCTTCTGCCTGCCAGCCTCATCACCCCTAACCACCCGCTGCCAGCCTGGTTGATGCTTAACTGCTCCCCTGCCAGCCTGTTTGCCCCCAACTTCCCTCCTCTGCTGGCCTGGTCACCCCTAACTGCCCTCTCCTGCAGGGTTGATCACCTCCAACTGCCCTCCCTTGCAAGCCTGGTCCCTCTCAACTGCCCTCCCTTGTAGGCCTGGTCCCTCACAACTGCCCTCCCTTGCAGTCTGGGTGCCTCCCAACTGCCCTCTCCTGTTGGCCATCTTGTGGTGGCCATCTTGTGTCCACATGGGGGCAGGATCTTTGACCACATGGGGGCAGACATATTGTGTGTTGGAGTGATGGTCAATATGCATATTACTCTTTCATTAGATAGGATAGAGGCCTGGTGCAGGAGTGGGGGCCAGCTGGTTTGCCCTGAAGGGTGTCCCGGATCAGGGTGGGGTTCCCTTGGGGCATGGGGCAGCCTGAGCGAGGGGCCTGTGGTGGTTTGCAGGCCGGCCACACCCGCTGGCAACACAAGCGGAGGCCCTGGTATCTGGAATTTATTTTCCTTCTACAATTGAAACTTTGTAGCCTGGAGCAGAGCCAAGCCTGCTGCTCCCTCCGGGGCGGCAGCCATTTCTATGGCAGTTAATTCACCTTCTACAATTGAAACTTTGTAGCCTTAAGTGGGTGAGCCCGGCCAGGGTGTGCAGAAAGCTTTGCTTCCCCTGTTGCCGCCGACAACCCTGGCCTGCTCTCTCAAGCTCCATTCTGCTGCCATTTGTTTGAATTTGTTTACCTTCTATAATTGAAACTTTGTAGTTTGAGTGGAGGCTTAGGCCTGCCACGGCTATGGAAAGCTTGGCTTCCTCTGTTACCTGGGAAACCTTGCTCTCTGTTGCTGTAGCCATCTTGGCTGGGGTTAATTTGCATACTCGCCCTGATTGGCTGGTTGGCATGGCTTGGCTGGTGGGCGTGGCTTATGTAGCGGAATGATGGGTAATTTGTATATTACCATTTTATTAGAGAGGATGAATAGCTACATGTGCACTAATGTAAACTAAATGAATATATAAACATTTATATATACATATGTTTGAGTGTGTGTGTGTGTATGTGTGTGTGTATGTGTGTGTGACATATTTATGCATTAAGCCAATGCTTCTGTAAGCAGTCTTACGCATGTTCCTGGTGAGGGTTGAGGATATGTTTGGATTTAACATATGGTTCCTCTTCAGTTCCACTAGGTCACACCAAGAATGGCTTTCCAAAGTGATTGTAGCAAACTTGCACCATCAACAATTCATGACATGTATACTGTATACGCTTGGAATTGCCGTATCATTTTCAAATAAACCTAGATTGTTCTTTATGCTTGGTTAAAAAAGATAGTATCACAGTATTCAGTCAAATGTTAAATTACTTAAATGCCACATGTATTTCTTATCTTTTAGAGCTCAAGTTTTCACAATGCCAAATGACACTCCAGGAGAGATAAAATTCAATTGTTTTCCCGGTGTTCCTCATCTCTTCTTCCCTACTGTCTTACTCTGATTATAAGAAATACTAGAGGCCTGGTGCACAAAATGTGTGCACTTAGAGGGGGAAGGGTCCCTCATCCTGGACTGCACCCTCTTGCAGTCCAGGAGCCATCAGTCAGACATCCTTATCGCTGCTGCGGAGGTGGGAGATGCTTCCACCTCCGCTGCTGTGCCATCCAGCCATGAGCCCAGTTTTTGGTTGAGTGGTGTTCTCCCTGTGGGAGCACACTGACAGCACATTGACCACCAGGGGACAGCTCCTGTATTGAGCATCTACCCCCTGGTGGTCAGTGCATGTCATAGTGACCGGTCGTTCTGCTGTTCGGTTGATTTGCATATTAGCCTTTTATCATATAGGATGAGTCTCTTTGCTCTCCCTCTCTCACACATGTAATACCATAGTGCATGAAAAGGACACTAGCATTGGCAAAGGAAAACATTCATGTACATGTTCTCCTAGCCTTGGGCAATCACCTAACCTTTTGTTGATTCAGCCAGTTCCCTTTACAGAAAGTGAAAGTAACAAAGCCTATTCATAATATAATGGTTGCTGTAAATACTGAAATGGTTGCTGTATACACAAGCCTGGCAGAGTGCCTGGTCCATTTCAGGCAGTTATAAAATATAGTTAACATTTTTATTATGGGCATTTCATATCCAAACCTTAGTTCCTATTTCACACTCTTAGCTTTTTTGATAATTTTTTTTCTCCCTGTTCTTCACTGACCAGTTTCATTTTATCCTTCTAAACAGAGCCTTGTAATTGGGTACAGTTTACACATTAGAGAATAAAAATGTCATTTTAATAATTGACATTTCATTGAACTCTGTGTTTACAATCTAAGTCCCAATATTTTTATTTTCTCTTTTCCTAACTCATGTATATTTTTTGTTAAGCTATAGTAATTGGCTGGGGAAAAAAGTTATTCTTTTAAACTGAGAAATAAATCATGGATCTGTTATGTAAGGGTAAAAGACAATTGTCATGATTGGCACTTGATTGTTGCATAAACAGGCGACATTGCATTGAAATGATAGATAAAATAGTCCCTCAAAAACAACTCCTAGAAATTGACCTGACTCCTGAATACATCACCCAATGTACAAATCATATGCCATCACTTGTGTCTATCTGAAATTAAATCATACTGCCAGGTTTCATTTCTACCTGAGCATGTGTGAAAAACTAGGTTTGTACCTGACTTGCTAATGCCCAGGGACACTTGGGGGAAGGTGTGCTTCTAGGTCTCCTAGAATCTAGGAGATCAGAAGTTCCAAGCAGCAAGTAGATACAATGAGCAAATTAAATTTATGTTTTAAAAGATTCACCAGATTCACATATATAATGAATTCTAGGGAAAAGTTGTGTTGAAATGGGCTGTAGAGATTAGTGGCATATTATATTTAGCCAATTTATATATGATTAATGGTCAACTGTTACACAACTATTTCTGTCAAGCAATTATATAGTTTAGGTGAACGATTACATTGAAAACAACAAAAAAAAAGAACTTGCATCAGCATTTCTCAAATTTGTCTACTCTACATTAGGATGGCAGGTAAAATAAGCTTCCTAAGAACCACTATTATAGTAAATGGAATTATTTCCAATAATTCACATATATTTAGTTAAGGTTTCAGTTAGAAACAAACTTTCAAAAATGTTGATTAGTAAGAGATTGTAATATACATAAATCAAAATCTACCTTAAAAATAATATTGGCTAATTTTTAAATGCTTTCTATATGTGATTTAAAAAATTTTAATGCTTCCTATATGTGACTTTTAAAAATCATCTCTTGTAAACATTTATAAAACAATATTGAGACCTTCCATAGAAATATGAGTTTAGGGGTTGCCTAGGAATGAATGTGGATAGAATATTAGTTCAGAAGGAGTTGACAGATAACTATTTCAATTTCAATAGAAGATAATATCAGCACTTTAAATTTAGTAGGAACTTGATATGGTTCCAATTGTGCCACCCCCTAATTTGTGTGTTGAAGACCTTACCACCAATGTGACTGTCTTTGGAAATAGGGCCTTTAGTGGGTAAAAAGTTCAAATGAGGTCATAAGGGTGGGGATCTAACCTAATAGAACTGGTGTCCATATAAGAGAAGGAGGAAACCCCAGATTGCTGGCTTTCTCTTGGCCATGAACTTGGGGAGAAGGAAGCTGACTTTAAGCCACAAAGGGAGCCTGCATCATAAAGAGAAATACTGGTACCTTGATCTTGGACTTCCTGGCCTCCAGAACTCTGAACTTCTGTTGTTTGAGCAACCAGTCCGTGGTACTTTGTTATGGCAGTCCAAGCAAACTAATTCAGAAATAAATTATTATAGAGAACAAAATAAAAATGTTTTCATGTTTAACAATATTATAGGTAGGTTTTAAACATTAATAGTATATACCAGTGGTTGGCAAACCATGGCTCGTGAGCCACATGCGGCTCTTTGGCCCCTTGAGTGTGGCTCTTCCACAAAATACCATGGCCTGGGCGAGTCTATTTTGAAGAAGCGGCATTAGAAGAAGTTTAAGTTTAAAAAATGTGGCTCTCAAAAGAGATTTCAATCGTTGTACTATGGATATTTGGCTCTGTTGACTAATGAGTTTGCCGACCACTGGTATATACCATTGCCCAGCCTGTATAGCTCAGTGGTTGAGTATCGACCTATAAACCAGAAGGTCACGGTTCAATTCCCAGTCAGGGCACATGCCCAGGTTGCAAGCTGGATCCCCAGTGTAGGGCATAAGGGAAGGAATCTGATCTATCAATGATTCACTCTCATCATTAATGTTTCTGTTTGTCTCTCCCTTCCTCTCTGAAATAAATAAAAATATATTTTTAAAAATAGAATATATCATTATTGAATTATGACCATGCAGCAATCACTACCTACATGAGGTGACACGGTAATTTTCCCCATTTTCCTGAAGGGAAATATGAGGTACATAAAAAATTTACTGTCTTGTCCAAAATCAGTTGAATGCTGGAAATGGGAGAACCAAGGTTCTAAGTTTGGCAGTCTTCTTCAGGAATCCATGTTCTCTATGCTTACAAGCAAATGAGAGCCTTTCCAATATTTATATTATGAAGTTATTTACCCACTAATGCTTCCATGTGTGTGATTTTTTTTGAATCATCTCTTGAGCTAATTGAAAAGAGTAGTTTATGAGTTACGAGTTTCAGAAAATTAGTTTTATTACTTTTCCTAAATGATCAATTATTTGTAATACTAAATTGAATGTGTAAAGTAGTTTTTAAAGAGTTATATATTTTATTAAGAAATAAACTAATCTAGGCCGTGGATATTATGGCAATTTTATAAGCACTGTTCTTTAAATGAATCTGGCAAAGAAATGTCATTTCTTAAATTTTAGTATGCCGTAAAGCCAGCTAACCAGAAATTAGGAGACTTGTATTGTTCTGCATTCATCTTATTAACTAGTCTGGTGACCAGATCCCTGTCTTTATTTCAGGTTTTTATTTCTTTTTGCAATCTGTAATGTTGAAGTAATATTTGCTTTGATTATTGTCAGTGTGTTGAGAATCAAAGGAAAGGAACAATTATCCCGTAAGTTTTAGCTTTCTGTTGTTAAAAGATAGTTTGAAATTGAGTAGTTAATCATCTCCAAGCGAATGAGGAAAGTAAGGCCCAGATGGCTAACTTAGTTATGTAGCCAAGCACTATAAGAGCATCGTTATAACACAGAACTTTTTATTGCTCATGTGGTTCTTTTTCCAGAATTGAAATCATAACCAATTTATGCCTGAGTGCTAATCTGACATTTAATTCTTAGGGTGTGTATAAAAACTAACAAGGATGATTAAATGATCAATTCATTAATTTTTGCTACTTGTATTTTTATTTACCCTACTAGAGACCCGGTGCATGAAATGTGTGCACTCAGCAGGGGGGGTGGGGTTGGTTCAGCCCGGTTTGCATGCGTTCTCACAGTCCAGGAACCCTCAGGGGATGTCTGACTGATGGCTTAACGCTGCTGCGGAGGCGGGAGAGGCTCCTGCCACCACCTCTGCACTTGCCAGCTGTGAGCCCGGCTTCTGGCTGAGCAGTGCTCCCCCTGTGGGAGCACACTGACCACCAGGGGGCAGCTCCTGCATTGAGCGTCTGCCCCCTGGTGGTCAGTGCATGTCATAGTGACTGGTCATTCTGCCATTGAGCCAAAACTGGCTCTCTGACATCCCCCGAGTGGTCCCAGATTGTGAGAGGGCACAGGCCAGGCTTAGGGACCCCACTAGTGCACGATCGGGATGGAGAAGGATGTGGGAGGTTGGCCATCCCAGGAGGGACTGTGGAGGGCTCCAGGGCATGCCCAGCCCATCTGGCTCAGTCCAGATTGGCCAGACCATAGCAGCAAGCTAACCTACAGGTTGGAGCGTCTACCCCCTCATGGTCAGTTCACGTTATAGGGACTGGTCGACCAGTCAACTGTTTGCCCCCTGGTTGTCAGTGCACATCATAGCGAGTAGTTTGAATGGCCTTGGCATATCATAAGAATATTACACTTTGATTGGTTGAACGGCTGACTGGACGACTAGACACTTAGCATATTAGGCTTTATTATATAGGAGTCCTCCACTCAGAGAAATGACAAGAAGTAATACTCTTATTTTATGTGGATATATTCGACTTCCATAATTCACTACATTTTGTTTTTTATCAATGCATGCATAAAGACATGTGATTCATTTCCTTGACTTTGGCTGTTACAATATATTTCTCTGGGCAGGATAGTCTTTGCATCTTTTAAACAGAGAAGCATTTTAAATTTAATTTTTTGTCTGATCTATTTCCTTTAACAAGTTCTCAAAAGCTATTTCATTCTCAGAATGCTTAATGTGAACTTTAAATTCTTTTGGCAAAAACTTAGCATCAACTTGTTTGTTTACAACATCATCAAGATTGTGTGGAATAAGTTTCAGAATGATACTGCCCATAATTCGTTGCCAGATAGAACCTAGATTTCATGTATATTCACATGTAAGTTTCCAACATATGTGTTTCTGAAAAAGGCTAGAAGAGATTTAGAGTAATTCTCTTTATCTTTCATATGAACTATTTTACTGATTAGTTGAAATATAGTGCTTTCAGGAAAAGGAAACTTTTTAATCAATAATAGGCAGATAACACAAAATTCAGGAGCTGAATTGGGATTTAAAAAAAAAAAATAAGTAAATCACAATATTAAGTAGACTTGAATGTGAAACCAGATAAAATCTCAGAGCAAACAATCCACTTGATTAAAACATAGACTTACATGCTGAGAAAACAGTTGGGAGATGCCATTAAATGGTAGATTTATTTCACCAAGTCTTAATATTATTAAATATTTGCAATCCTTTTCCATGTCCTTTGTGCTTTTTTTTTTTTTTTTAAATGCTAGAAGAGTTAGGTATGTCTGTGACCTTACTTTAATTTGATTTCAGCATCAATACAAAAGTTTCATAGGCACATTGTGAAGTAAAGTGATTTATTTTTCTATTATTACCTCTGGGAATTATGGGGCATCCTGAACATAAATTCTAATGAGACCCTCATTCACGTGCACAGTAACAAAAAGAAAAGTCAATTCTAGAAACAAAAACTTGTGTAGCAAGGTAAGGATAAAATTGGATTGTGTATAACTATTGAACTATCCATGTAGAAGTTTGTCTATGCTTATTTTTATATAATTGCTTAACTTTTAACTTTGGAAAGTCCAGTAATAGATGTGTTCCAGTGACCCTTAAAACAATATTTTGACTATGTAAATCTTAGTAAAACTACATTCATTATAAAAATTAATTTTAATAAAATATAACAAAATGATCAAATTTTTGACTAGGTCTTTTGACTAACTTCTTTATTACTACAACTTATGTTTCTGACAATCTCATTTTTATAGCTACCATGCCCACAAATAAGATTAACCTGGTACCATAAATATCATGAACTTTATTCTTTTGCGAGTCAGATACCTTTTTTAATACTAATGTCAGGGATTTCACTCCTAAACCCATCAGACTTTTTCAAAGGAATGCCATACCAAGGTCATGGGCAAGAGAAAAACTTATGAATCACAAAAAAATCAGAGAAAATGAAGCCGAAGGACTTAGAGAACGTGTTTCCTGAAGAAGCTGCCCCACATACTTTATTCTCATACCAATGAGCAAATTGTGTTATTCCAGCAGCCTAAGGACATGAAATATTTATATATCATTTAGCTCAAGAGTAAGTCATGAAAGTTAAATTACTTATTTTTCATATAATGTTTCATTTATGAATGGGGGAAGGATAAACTACACATTATCATTTCTGTAAAAAATATTTAAGATTATTTGCATTATTTTGCTCTATTACTGATGTATATTGATAAATGACATGCTGAATTTTTCTCTTGCAAACATTGACTTTACCTCAATATTTATTTGACAAATATTTGGTAATCTTACTACATCCCAAACCCTGTGCATAAAGCTGGGCTGAGATGGAGGCTGCATTTGCTCCTGGCATAGCAGCAGAGATTGCTGAAAATAAGTGAATAAGATTCATTTATCCTCCGCCCCCTACCATGTATTGAGTTCCTTCATTAGTTAAGACATTGGAAATACAGCAGTGAACAAGGCTGAGAAAGGACCTCTCTCTTGGGTTTATAGTTTAGTATGATGAAACCGATTAACAAATAAAAATAAATTTTAAAGTATCAGAAACTGATCATGTGACTTCGGAAGAGTCCTTATGGAGACGTGCTTCGGCTGATATGGAAGATAAAAGGAACCTGCCATATAATGACAGGGGAGCAGGGCATCCTGTAGGACACCTTGGCTAGTGCAAAGAGCTTAAGGCAAGAGCATACCCAGGGTCTTCAAGGAAATAAATTAAGTCCGGTGTGTCTGAGACAGAGCAAGTGATGGTGACACAAAGTGGGGGCAGCAGGCAGGAGGCACATCAGGAAGAGCTTTGGAATAAAATATTTTAATTCAGTTTCAAATGAAGGCTGCTAAAGGATTCTAACACTGAAAACTGGGAGAGAAATGATCGGTTTACATTCAACAAAGATGATTCTGAGGATCAATAAATGGCGGCAAGACGATAAGGGAGACTTTTAAAGTTGTCCAAGCAAGACATACAGTGCATGAATAATGGTAAAAATGAAAACTAGATGGGTTTTGTATGTTTTTCTTATGGATAAGACATGTGTCTCAGAGGTAAAGTAAATATGTTCTTTAAATAATTATATAATATTTTTCAATGTTGTTGATGTAGTAAGAAATGATCAATTAATGCTGTATGAGAAAAATGAGACATTTCCCATAGAAATTGACAACTGCACTACTGAAAATTCAACAGCAGCAAAAAATGAGATGTTAAATTTTATGTATAGGAATGAGGTAAAGATGTATACATTATGATGAGATAATTCTGGATATTCCAATGTGATTAGAACACAAAATTATAGAAGAATGAGACAAACAATGTAACTAAAACAAGATTGTGATTGTGTTAAGTAGTTTGGACATATGGGAATGTAGAGAATATATTGTTTTGAGATGATTAAAATAAGACATGAAAAAATAACATTAGATTATCTGTGATATACTAATATCCATTGGATCATACATTGGGGCTAGAAAAATTAAAGGAAATATCATCCTCTCTCCCGAGAGATGCTAACAAAAAGACGAGGGTTCAGGTTAGGCCTAACTCTGGGGGTGAATTGACACAACCTTTACTGCCTGCTTTATGCCAGGATGATCGTTTGCTTGTAATTCCCCTCCATACACATCACTCTGCTGCTCAGCCTTCTACTTTGGTTTATGCTATTTTCACTTTATGAAATGTCGTTTCCACTCAGCTTCATCTTCTTTATATCTAACTACTACTTATTCATGGGTAGTTTAGCTAAGATACCAGCTTCTCGCCTTCTGACACCATTACTCTTGTTCAGCACTTCTGTAACTTTCTCAGCAAACCTCGAGCATCAAGATATAATATTTATATACTAAGCTCCTCCATTAGATTTTCAGTTGCTTGATGATTGTTGCATTGGCTATTCATACTCCAGAACTTGATATAGTTTCTGACACATAGAAACTGATCCATGATTTATTTTTATCAGTGTGTGCATGTGTGTGTATATCAATCTGAGCCTTACTCCTTGGTTCTTTCATCAGGTCTTATTTCTTAAAATATAAAATTTTCTTCCAGAGGCATTTTCAAGAAAGATAATAATAATAATATCACAATAATAAACAGCTTGAAGTTTAAAAATTATTACTATACTCCATTTGGTTTATAAGTTAATATTGCTCTTAGTTTTTTTCTCCCTGGATACCATAGTAACTTACTAGAGAAGAATAGTTTTCATTAATATACTCTATATGCTTTGATGATAGCAACCCTTAATTAAAATTAAGAAGATAAACAACTTTTGTGTCAAATAAATAGAAATAAAAAATACCAGTTTGTTGATTTTTTAATATTTTTTTTTGCAAGAAGGTTTAATGAAGGAATGATCCTTAGTCATCTGCTGATCATGGGAGAGGAAGTGTAATCTGCACCATTTTTGATGAATGAGGCTGGGCAATTTACCATTCTTCATTCATTGATTAAAATTGAACACTTTTGTGCTGTGCTGGTGCTGCACTTTGCAGCATCTGTGCTTATCATAGTAGATGTTTATTTTCCGTTTTAGTTTCCATTCACTGTTCTTTGAAGTGATTATCCCAAGTGTAATGAAGTATTTTTAAGAGCTAACATGTAGCTAGTAACACAAAGTTGACATCCCCCTCAAGGGTGATGGAGGTTCGTATTGCCTACAGATGAGATTGGCACAAAGGGTTTTCTGAGTTTAGGTTTGGCATAGAGTGTCATTTAACAGAAAAGCTGACTTGTTATCAGTAATATCAACATTTATAAAGGTTCTTTTGAAATAATGCTAACCTTACCTTGTTTTACTGTCAATAACAAGCAGTTGTATTATATCCGCATCTCTTTTTTATTGAGATATAATTGACAAAGATTACTATATTAGCACTAGAGGCCCGGTGCACGAAATTCGTGCATGGAGGGGGGTTGTCCCTCAGCCCCGCCTGTACCCTCTCCAATCTGGGACCCCTCAAAGGATGTCCGACTGCCCGTTTAGGCCCAATACCACTGGGATCGGGCCTAAACGGGCAGTCGGACATCCCTCTCACAATCCAGGACTGCTGGCTCCCAACTGCTTGCCTGCCTGCCTTCCTGATTGCCCCTAACTGCTTCTGCCTGCCAGCCTGATCACCCCCTAACCACTCTGCTGCCAGCCTGTTTGCCACCAACTTCCCTCCTCTGCTGGCCTGGTCACCCTTAACTGCCCTCTCCTGCAGGGTTGATCACCTCCAACTGCCCTCCCTTGCAGGCCTGGTCCTTCTCAAATGCCCTCCCTTGCAGGCCGGCTGCCTCCAAACTGCCCTCTCCTGCTGGCCATCTTGTGTCCACATGGGGGCAGGATCTTTGACCACATGGGGGCAGCTATATTGTGTGTTGCAGTGATGATCAATCTGCATATTACTCTTTCATTAGATAGGATAGAGGCCTGGTACAGGGGTGGGGGCCAGCTGGTTTTCCCTGAAGGGTGTCCCGTGATCAGGGTGGGGTTCCCTTGGGGCGGCCTGAGCGAGGGGCCTGTGGTGGTTTTCAGGCCGGCCACGCCCCCTGGCAACCCAAGCAGAGGCCCTGGTATCTGGAATTTATTTTCCTTCTACAATTGAAACTTTGTAGCCTGGAGTGGAGCCAAGCCTGGGGCTCCCTCCGAGGCCGGTAGCCATTTGTGTTGGGGTTATAATTGAAACTTTGTTGCCTTAAGCAGGTGGGCCCGGCCAGGGTGTGCAGAAAGCTTTGCTTCCCCTGTTGCCGGCGGCAACCCTGGCCTGCTCTCTCAAGCTCCATTCTGCCGCCATTTGTTTGAATTTGTTTACCTTCTATAATTGAAACTTTGTAGCTTGAGTGGAGGCTTAGGCCTGCAACGGCAGGCAGAAAGCTTGGCTTCCTCTGTTACCTGGGAAACCTTGCTCTCTGTGGCTGTAGCCATCTTGGTTTGGTTTAATTTGCATACCCACTCTGATTGGGTGGTGGGTGTGGCTTGTGGGTGTGTCAGAGGTATGGTCAATTTGCATATTTGTCTATTATTAGATAGGATCATGTATATAGCATTATAATTTGATATATGTATACACTGTTAAGTGTTACGCATAATTAAGTCCAGTTACTATTCATCGCCAGACAGTTACCAATTCTTTTTCTCTTGATGATAACTTTTAAGATACAATCTCTTAGCAACTTTTAAATATACAATACAGTATTATTAACTACCAGAGGCCCAGTGCACGAAATTCAGCACAGGTAGGGTTTGTAGGCCTAGCCAGTGCTCAGCGCCGATCTGTGGGGTGACCAGCAGGGTGATCAGGGCCCCCACTTGCACCTGCCTTGGCTGGCCTGGCACTGCCTGCTCGCCAGCCCCGCCCCTCACTGCTGCTGCCACCTCTGGTCACCTCCCTCTGCTGGGCAATCAGGGGGGTCCCTGCTTGCACCTGCTTTAGCTGGCCTGGGGCCTGCAGTCTGGGGGCAGCTCCTACATTGAGCATCTGCCCCCTGGTGGTCAGTGCACATCATAGGGACAGGTCGTTCCACCAGTTGTTCCACCATTCAATAAATTTGCATATTAGGCTTTTTTATATAGTATAGTCACCATGCTGCAAATTACATCTCCAGGACTTATGTATTTCATAATTGCAAGTTTGTACCTTTTTACCACCTTCACTTATTTTGTCCCTCCCAACCCCCTGCCTCTGGCAACCACTAATCTGTTGGCTGTATCTATGAGTGCTGTTGTTGGGATAATTTTAGATTCCACATATAAGTAATATCACACAATATTTGTTGTTTTCTAGCTCATTTCACATAATATAATACCCTTAAGGTCGACTTATGTGTTGTAAATAGCAAGTCAATTTTTTTATGACTGAATAATATTTCATTGTATATAGGGGTGGGCAAAATTAGTTTTACAATTATAATACAAATTAAATAGTTAACAAATAGCAATACAAGAACAAACATTTTTTGCATCCTTACTACTGTAAATCTACTTTTTTCCACTTTTGTTTATTTAGTTTCTCTTTTTGATACAACAAAATTATAATTTTTCTTTTTACTCGAAGAAACATTCTATGTTGTTACTTTTTAGGGAAAATACTAGTAGAGTGCACTATTTTAAATATTGCTAAATATCTAAAGAATATCTTAATTTATTCCATAAGCTGAATTTATACGTATAAATATAATGCATTAAATTATTAACCTATTTATTAATAATTAGAGGCCCGGTGCATGGATTCGTGCACCAGTGGGGTCCCTCGGCCCAGCCTGAAGGGATAGGGCTGAAACCAGCAGTCACACATCCCCCTAGGGGTCCCAGATTGTGAGAGGATGCAGGCCAGGCCAAGGAACAACACCAGTGCACGAATCCGTGCACCAGGCCTCTAATATGCATATAAGATCTTTGGTTAATCTCTTCCCACCCTTGACCCTCTCCCTTCCCTTTGAGATTCATCAGTTTGTTCCATGTTTCCATGCCTGTGTGATGAGCATCTGCCTCCTGGTGGTCACTGCGCATCATAGCTACCAGCCGGTCGGCCAGTAAGCCGGTTGCTTAGGCTTTTATATATATAGACTAGAGGCCAGGTGCACAAAATTAGTGCACTGGAGGGGGGAGTTCCTCAGCCCAGCCTGCACCCTCTCCAATCTGGGACCCCTCAGGGGATGTCCAACTGCTGGGTTAGGCCCAATCCCACAGGCAGTCAGACATCCCTCTCACAATCTGGGACTGCTGGCTCTCAAATGCTTGCCTGCCTGCCAGCCGGATCACCCCCTAACCATTCCCCTGCCAACCTGATTGATGCCTAACTGCTCCCCTGCCAGCCCGATTGCCCCCAACTGCCCTCCACCTGCAGGCCTGGTCGCCCCCAACTGCCCTCCCCTGCTGGCCTGGTCACCCCTAACCGCCCTGTTCACCCCTAACTGCCCTCCCCTGCAGGCCAGGTCGCCTCCAAGTGCTCTCCCTCCCCTGCAGGCCCAGTCGCCCCCAACTGTCCTCCCCTGTTGGCCTGGACACCTCTAACTGCCCCCCCCCCATGCTGGCCTGATCACCCACAACTACCCTCCCCTGCCGGCCATCTTGTGGTGGCCATCTTTGACTACATGAGGGCGGCCATCTTGTGCAAGGGTGTGAGGGTCAATTTGCATATTACCTCTTTATTATATAAGATTATATGATTGCTGGCTGTTTGAGTAGCATTAAAATAGAAAAATTAGTGCCATCTGGATTACTTTAGTGACCTTCATCTCCATAGCTAATTAATCAACATGTATTTTACCTTTGATATTTAACATCACCATCCTAAACAAAACAAATAGTAATTTACTGAAATATCCATCCAACTGTTCCCTGTATGCAACTTGTTCTCTTCTAGAATTCCATAAAATTCCAGTAAATTTATTTACTTTTAAAAACAACTTCAGATATAATTCACATACCATGAAATGCAATGATGTACAATTTGATGTTTTTTATAAATTCATAATTATGCAACTATCACATTTTTAGTTTAAAAATATTTCATCATCTTCTCCACCCCCTCCCTTACCTCTGACAGCTGTCCATCTGTTCCATATATTGAAGTCTCTGTTTCTATTTTGTTCATCAGTTTGTTTTGATCATTAGATTCCACATATAAGTGTGATGATAAGGTATTATTCTTGAATTGTCTATTTTCACTTTCATTTCTGTAAGTTTTTGCTTCATGTATTTGGGGCTATGCTGTAGCGCCATATAACTGTTTAATTATTTTGTTTTCCTAATTGATATTTTTGTAATTATAATATTTTTATCCCTGGAACAAGTTTTAAGTATATTTTATCCTTTATTAGTACAGACACTCAGCTCTCTTTTGCTCTTTTTTAAAAAAATGTATTTTTATTGATTTCAGAGAGAAAGGGAGAGGGGGAGAGAGATAGAAACATCAGTGATGAGAGAGAATCATTGATTGGCTCCACACTGGGAATCCACCCCACCACCTGGGCATATGCCCTGACCAGGAATCTAAACGGTGACCTCCTGGTTCATAGGTCGATGGTAAACCACTGAGCCACACTGGCCAGACTCTCTTTTGTTCTTTTGGCTCCTATTAGCATAGAATAGTTTTTTCATCCCATTCAAAGTATTTGTTTATGTGTTTTTTAAAATCTAACTTGTCTCATAGATAACATAAAATAGTATATTTTAAAATCCACTCTTCTGATATCTGCTTCTGCCTTTAGATTGGAAGGTTTAATCAATCTATCCTATATAATAAAAGGCTAATATGCAAATTGACCAAACGGCAGAACAACTGGTTGCTATGATGAGCACTGACCACCAGGGAGCAGACACTCAATGCAGGAGCTGACCACTGGTGGTCAATGCACTTCCACAGGGGGAGCGCCGCTCAGCACCACTCAGGCAGCACTAAGTATGGCCTACTTATGGCTTAGGCCTGCTTCCTGCATGCCTAAGCCATCAGTCAGACATCCCCCAAGGGCTCCCAGATTACAAGAGGGCACAGGCCGGGCTGAGGTACCCTGCCCTCCGGTGAATTTCGTGCACCTGGCCTCTAGTATTTAATATAAGTACTAAGTTGCATTTATCTTGATTAATTTACAGAAGATACAACATGCAAAATTATTTACCAGATTTATGCATTCAGGATTCAGAGACAAAAATCATAAAAGTGTAATTGAAAAGCCAGACGCCCATCTAGTTAGGAATGTAGTCAATGCTCAATGTAAACCAGCAGGAGCTGCCATCATTGGGATCACAGGGGCAGAACTGGCTGTGTGGTCTTGGCAATTTGCTCAGATGTGTTCTCATACAATTGCACCTCTTCTTAAAAACAATTATGCCAATATTTTGAGGAATGTTCAACATATAAAATATGTAATCTTCATCTGAAAAGTAGCACAGACAATGAAAGGCATGGAGACAAAAACAAATGAAAGAAACCTTCGTTGATATAAATGAATCTAACCTGAGTCTACCATTAGAAATCTGACTCCCACACGTAAAAAAAAGTAATAGAAAGTGAGAAAGGGCTTTATGATTTCATTCCTAAGATATCTTTTAAACACATGTCTTTGAATGACTTGCAGAAGCAAAATTACCCCCAGTTACTGACCCTTGACTTCAATATTCAGGAAATGTGAGACTTTTTCAATACTTAGGGTGATATTCAGACAGCAAAGAATTCAGTGCTGAGTTTTGCTGCCCATTAAGGTCAGCACACAATTCAAAGTTCAGACACAGTACAACAATAGCTTTCTCAGCGAAGCCCTGGGTATTGACAGGAGCTTCCTCGAGTTCCCAAGTGTAACAAACACAGGACTATATCTATAACTGCCATCAAAGGTACATCGCTGACTGAGGCTGCCCTGGGTCTTTGCAAGGCTGATCCAGCCCTGATGGCCAACCCTCTGGAAATATGCTGATAAAGGCTCACATTGGCCTAAGGATGTAGCTGTTCTCAATCTGCAGTTGTAAATGAGGGTGAAGTGCTATATAACATACTGTATTCATCTATGTCTTGCAAATCTTATCACAAATCATTATTCTAACTAGTGGCCCAGTGCACAAAATTTGTGCATGGGGGGGGATGTCCCTCAGCCCAGCCTGCACCCTCTCCAATCTGGGACCCCTTGGGGGATGTCCAACTGCTAGTTTAGGCCCAATCCCTCTTGTAATCCAGGACCACTGGCTCCTAACCGCTCACCTGCCTGCCTGCTTGATTGCCCCTAACCACTCTGCCTGCTGGCCAACTCATCCCAACTGCCACCCCCACCAGCCTTCTCTCTCCCAATTGCCCCCCCTTGACGGCCTTCTCGCCCCCAGCTTCCCCCCTGCTGGCCTGCTTGCCCCCAATTGCCCCCCTGCTGGCCTGATTGCCCCCTACTTCCCCCCCACCAGCCTGCTCACCCCCAACTGCCCCTCCGCCAGTCTAATCATCCCCAACTGCTCTCCCCTCCTGGCCTCATTGCCCCTAATTGCCTCTGTCTCAGCCCCGCCACCATGGCTTTGTCAGGAAGGATGTCCGGAAGGTCTCCCAGTCTAATTAGCATATTACCCTTTTATTAGTATAGATAGGATATGACATAACCCACCATAACTATAACATATCTACCAGTATTACTCTATGAGAATACATACTTTTCATGCTATAGGAAAGCATCTATTACATTACATTGTATATGTTGTAAGTAGTAGGAAATACTGTATTCATAGCAATAGTATACATCCTGTGACTTCCCTTCCTGATTATTTGGGAATGGTTCCCCAGTTCTTTGAACGTTTCCTGGCCCCTGATGTATTTGGAAAGAAAATAGCTCTGAGTTTGGAGAAATTAAATTACAATTATGACTCTAATTCAGCTTCCTCCTGTACTTCCAGCCAGATAACAGGAAAAACATCCTGGGGCCAGCACCTCCTATGGCTGAGCTCCGGAGTGAGGGCCCACGGCCCAGCACTGGGCAGGTGACGGCGACTAGAGGCACCTCGGGTCAGTCCTGCTGTCAGCCCAGTGACCAGGGCCCTCTGCTCCCAGCCCCTCCTGAGCCCCGGTGCCTCCTAACAGGGTCCCGAGTCTGCGCCCCCAATCCTGCTGCCCTCTCCTTGCCGGTGACCAGGACGCAGTGGCGCAGAGTGCAGGTGTCCCATTCTCATTAAAATGTTCAACCCGCACTTGCTCCACTGGTGTCCACAAGTGGCCCAGGGACAAACAGTGATCTCAGAGGCACTTGCCGCCCCTGCCAGAGATCAGGCATGGTGGTCTGAGGTGAGACAGCCCTGCCAGGCCCTGTGGCTGTGGCTTGGACCCGCTTCCTTAACCAGGGACCTGGCGCTGGGTGGGCGGCAGCGGCACTTCCTCCCCAGCCTGCATTGGAGCGGGTCCCTGTGATTTCAGAACCGAACTCTGAGGGACTCCCCGGGCAGTAGTGGCCCTGAGCCTGCGGGCTCTCCCTTGATACCGCCATGGCTTGCTTCTCACACTTGCTGAAAACCTTCTTGGTCCACTTGCCATGGTAATCAGTTCGGGCTGAAAGGATTGTGTGACTCGGGCAGGGCTGAGGGGACTGGGTGCTGCCATCCTGTGGCAATGGGCACCACCAACTTTGTGACGGTGTGACGGTCAATTTGCATATGCCATCTTTATTAGATAGGATGGGAAATTATATGCAATTCTGAGTTCTGCAACTAAATACTTTCTCCTTAACATAAAATAGATTTTGAAATGTAAAGTACATTCATTTTGGAAGCAGAGAAAGCTGAAATATAAAACCCAGCTTGGATGCCTTTGAACAAATTGACCTTGGGCAATTTGGTGGACTTAAGATTTTGTTTCCATAACTGTGAAAGGGGCATAATTTATGTCATGCCTGCAGCTTAGCATCAGTAACATATTGATTACTTATGAATAGTATTAGCCATTGTTATCACCTGTGGATTCTATTTTTGGCAGTTTATGGGGAACAGTGAGAACTATTTTCTGTGATTAAAACTGTAGTTGTATCAGGCAAAAGCCTATGCTTTAGAAAACACTGATTACAACTGCGTTTTCTAGTTATCCTGTAAATTGAGTTGGGATCAGCTACTCTGTTGTCCTACTCGCATGAAATGAATTAATTTCCATGTTCAGACAGAATCAACAAGGGCAGTCTATTTAGTGGACATTCCTGAAGAATCTGTAAGTCGATCATTATCAGGGTAAGTTCTGAAAATAATATCTGGTTCTAAAAAGATATAACAGCATTGGGTGATGGGTCAAACTGTGGGCACAGAGCATGTATGTGGTAATGGGTAGATTTCAAATGCAAAAGTGCTTAACAATATGTGCCAAAGCCTTACAAAAATGTTAGGTGTTACAAAGCAAGGTGATATTTTCCTTAAACGGGTGATCTTTCCTCTACTTTTCTTCCCTTCCCCTCCCTTTCTTACTTCCTTCTTTTTGTCATACCAATTTGAGGCAGTTAATTATATTTCCATTCATTTAAGCTTTCTTTATTTATAGTTTTCAGTTTTTTATTTTGAAAATCCTCAAACACACTGAAAAGTAAAGAAAAATATAAATAATACATAGATATAATTTATTCTTATCAAATGTTAGCCAAATATGTTTCATTGACTTTATTTTTACCTAAAGAATTTTAAATAGGATCTCCGATATCTTGGGATTTTACCCTCAAATACATCTGTATACACCTCTAAAATATGAGGATGTGTGTTTTTATCCTATTTCACAATTAAAATTTAACAACTGATTATCAGGAATTCCCTAATGCTATTTAGTTCATAATCTATGTTTAAACATCCCTTATTCTCTCTAAAATATTTTCATACTTTTTGAGTGTTTGTTTAAAAGAAGACACACCCAGGGATTGCAGATTATGTTTTGCCGCTGTGACTCTTAATTCTCTCTCTTTTTCTTAACGTTGACTTGTTGAAAAAATCAGTCAAGTTGACATAGTAGATGTTGACTCAGTGCAGTTGCAGTACCTTTGTCACTCATGCTTCACAGGTAATGCTGTACATTGCCTCTTGTTGCAAACCGCAAGCCATCCAGACCCTTTGTAACCCCACCCATAAGGCCCCCGAGACTAACTCTTGGCTCTTGGCAGTGGCAAGCAGACCCCGTGAAGACTTGCTGCTCAAAAACCAAATAATCTATGAGGTGATAATTAGGTAGCATGTGAATATCTAATTCCTTGCTAATTTTTTTACCCAAAGACCTAACCATGTGTTTGGTACTCCTCCCCAGAAGCTAAAACTTCCTATACAACCTTACCATTCACCATGTTTATTACCTTGTGTCTTATGGAAACATGAGCCTTTCCTTATCAGTGAGTCTATTTGTATGGGAAAGGCAGAATAAATAACTATTTTCTTTTTCGTTTACAAAGTTTTAGGGCAAGTAAATAGGGATAAAGTCACCGCTAACCTTGGCTTTTTCCTGGTGCTCTTTTGTTAGTTTGTTTAATCTGGTTTTATTTTCCTATTCTTTTTGTAAATTTAATTTTATTGATTTCAGAGAGGAAGGAAGAGGGCAAGGGAGATACTAGAAACATCAGTGATGAGAGTCATTGATCATCTGCCTCCTGCAGGCTCTCTGCTGGGGATCGAGCCTGAAACCTAGGCATGTACCCTTGACTGGAATCAAACCTGGACCTTTCAGTCTGCAGGGCGATGCTCTATCCACTAAGTCAAACCAGCTAGGGCTAATCTGGTTTTATTTCCCTTTTCTTTGTTTTTATTTGTTTTTTAACTATCTCTTTCCCTTTAATTCTTAGAGTGAAGTAAGTTTTGTTTGACAGGGATCTCAAAGAAGAGCATAAGCATCCATTCACAAAATCCATGCTATTATAACAAATTTCCCAAGAAGTTGAAAACTTCCTTTTCCCAACTTTTCCAAGGATATAAGTGAGACAGGGTTTTGGTAGTTTTTATATATAATGACTGATTATTTCCTTTGGTTACATATAGAAACAATTAAGCCTAACACAAGCAGTGAAGCAAAAAATGATTTTTTTTCAGTGATTAATTTCGGTTAAAAAACAAAAACAAAACAAATCTGTGATTAGCTAGTTTGAGACACATCCAAGACTTTGTAAGTATCTCATCAAATAAAAACAATGAGGGAGTCATGCCATTCTTCTTATTGCACATGATTAGAGTCTTGGTTTCACTGTTTATCTAAATGACATTCAATAATGCATTAGCCAGGCATGGAGGTACCAGCAGCAAAAATGCCTACAACCCCATAAAATCTGCCGTCTCTGTCAGTTCCTTCTCATAATAGTCTCCCCCACACTTAATACATACTGGCACATTTTAGATTTCCCTGCATGAACTAGTCTCTTTCCAATTGGATTTCCATAAATTGTCTCTTTTCAACTTCAGGGCCTTTGCAATGCTCTTTTCTCCCCTTAGCAATAATGTTTCCACAGTCCCTTTCCCCACTGTCTTCTTTAC
Source organism: Ia io (assembly GCA_025583905.1). Lineage (NCBI taxonomy): Eukaryota > Metazoa > Chordata > Mammalia > Chiroptera > Vespertilionidae > Ia > Ia io. The sequence continues at coordinate 20,380,782 of JAJQQW010000010.1, read as the reverse complement.
CCAGGTGATCTGCTCCTTCATGATGGCTAAGCTCAAAATAACTCCACGCAGGGAAATCTTTCCTGAGCCCCTCAGGTAAGGCCAGGCTCCCAGCTTTATTAATAGCCTAAAGTTCCCCTGGATGGCATCTACCCAGAGCGTGCAGTTACATAGTCATTAGTACATTTGAACAATATGTGTGTCGGCCTCTCCCAGTTCTCAGAGGGCAGGGCATGTGTTGATTTCACTTCATCGTTGTTTTTCAAGAAGCCCAATAGAGAGCCTGGTGTATCACAGAGATATTATAAATGTGTGATGAATATATAAGTGAAACCTAATTGAATCTATATTGATTTGTGCCCTGCATTTTATACTTTATGAAATGAGGCATCTACACAATATGTGGAGAGCAAGACAAGAGAGGACACAGATTCTCACTTCCTTTATGTCAGCTTTAGAATTTTTAAAGACCAAGAATGATATTCTTTTTTGAATTAAAATGCAAAATAAGTCTATTAAAATGTTAAACGAAACAGTTCCATAGCTATATTCTATCATCTTGGGAATCTATTTCCACTCATGTGATAGACATGACTGCCAGGGAATTAAAAGAAGATATTTAGGCAAAATATTCCTCTACCCTTCATCAAAGCAATCACCTCTCCATGTCACTGAACATTGCATTCACACTCATCCTTGCCAAGTTATGTTTTATTTTTTGTCATGTGTGCATTTTGATCACAATTCTTTCCGGAACAAGTCAAGACATGCATAAATGCATACAGAACATGTTGTAAGCAGCATGTAAAGATGTTTTGGCAATTGCAGACCTATACTGAGTATCTTCAAATAAAAAGGTTAAAGCACTGTTGTTGTTGTTTACTGTACACTGAAAGATTTGTAACTCCTAAGTCATCACAACCTTGTCAGGGCGCTTGAGCATTTTGACTTTCAATGTCTCTACAGAAGCTGGCAGAGGATGCCCACTGTGTGGTTGCAGTGGCTTACAATGATTTAAAAATAATATTTGCATTTGTTTCCTCATACATCATAAGACTCAATAAGGGCACATTAAAGTCAATGTCAATATTTATAGCCACTACATTTACAAACATTATCATCTCTTTATCTGATAATTTCAGTTTGGAAGTTAACTAAAACTGATTTGAAGTGGTCACATTTCAGTCTGCCAGGATCCAAGTGATAGATGTTTCAGGCTTTCCATTTCTGTCTCCTATTACAGAGGTTAATAGTTCAAATGGGAAATTAGCTCTTGTATGGAATATGACAGGAAGAATGTATGGGTGCATGCCATTAAATTGCTTATCACTGGCTTCCCCCTGCCCCACTATTTTTTTACCTCCTCCTGAAAGAATATGAATACTATCAAACAGGCTATAAAAAACAAGCACATCCCATTGTACTCGATCTTCATTATGTGTAGCTTTTCTTAATTTCATTTCTTCCAAGTTATTTCTCTGCCTTAAACTAGCCAATATTTTGGTCATCTAACCTTCAAGTAAACACACAGCTTTGAGTCGATGACACACTTTACTGAAGACTTATGGAATCCCCTGCATATTTCTCAAGTAAAATTAACTTTTTTTTTCCCTCCAAACCTCAGCATTACACCTTGCATTCAAAAACAGCTTATCAAAGCATTCCCTTAAACAAAGGCAGAGCTCTCTCTTTAAAAGGATGCCTGATCTCAGTTGCTTAGATTTTAGCATTCGTCACCACAGAATCTGTGTGACTGCATATACATCTATTTTTGCACACGTAGAATTTTGCAGGCATTTTTGAACATTCATATTTTGTGTAATGTGCTAAGAATTAGATATATAAAGATACATGATATATAATAGCTATTCTTAGAGTCTAGCGTAGAACGCAAACACTTAGGCCAGAAACTTTAGTATATATTATTCGTGCTGCAAAAGAAGTTTGTTATAAGTGCTGTAAAGAATACAAAAGGAGAACTTAACTGTTAGTAGTGATTCCCCAAGATGTCAAGAGGAAGAAAAGATTTTCCAGCTTAAAGAGTGACATGAGCGAATCACTGAAATACTTGATGTGCATAAGTATGAGCTAGTGGTTAAAGAGGATCTGCATAATGTGGGTAAATAACTGAGACTCTAAAGACTGTAATAACAGAGATGATATTAATACCTTGGAGAGAGTAAGGGCTGGATACATCTTCAAAGCTGAGCGACAGGCCACCCCAGCCCCATTTGCTTGTTTCTCGAGAACTTGGATGGACTAGAGATCCATCTTGATCCCATCGTAGTGCCCTCCACCCCATCTTCCTTGGGGTTCATTGATTTAGAGGTGTGTGTCCCATGGCTGAGAGAGCTTGTTCACTCACCCAGATGGGGCAGGGGTGTCAGTACTACATGGACACTGAGCTCCTGGCATCCTCAGTGCTTTAAGCAGTACTTCTAAACAGCTTATAATTACCTGGGTCTTGTGAATCTAACAAGAAGAACCAGGTCTTATCCCTGAATTTGAAGAAGCTGGTGTTCCTGGGTGACCTGAGAAAGGACAGCACTACTGATAAAGGACACTGTGGAACAGTGCAGAGTGCTGCTCACCTGGTGCTGATGGCCTGGCACCAGTGCTGAGAGTTCTTCCTGTGCTTCCAGGCCCCCAGGTGCCCTCCTGCCTCTGTACCACCATGGGAGAAGGCATCAGGTTGTTCACACAGAGCATCCTGGATTGGATTGGATCTCCATACTCTGAGGCCCCTCCCCAAGGACCTGTCCTTCACCCATGGCTTGCAACAGCCCCTGCCAAAGGCCACCCCCTCAAAGTTGCTGCTTTTGCTGGTCAGCCTGTTGGTCAAGGGCATGGCAGTGATGCAGAGGAAATGCAAATCATTACTGATGTCACATGGCTCAGGCACTAGAACTGGCCTGGCCTTGCCAAGCTCATCTAAGACCCAACCCAACATACAAGGACTTCATGGGCTGTCCCCTTGACCACAATGTGCCCAAGGATGAGATGAATAAGGAAGCCACCATAGCCCTCTGGGAACTGTACTGACTGATACCTTGGAGGGAACCTTCACCCTCTCTAATCTAGGACCCCTCGGCGGGATGTCTGACTGCTAGTTTAGGCCTGGTCCCTGTGAGATCAAGCCTAAACCAACAGCCAGACATCCCTCTCACAATCCGGGACTGCTGGCTCCCAACTGCTCAGCTGCCTGCCTGCCTGATCACCCCCTAACCACTCCCCTGCCAGCCTGATCAACACCTAACTGCTCCACTGCTGGCCTGGTTGCCCCCAACTGCCTTCCCCTGCTGGCCTGGTCCCCCCACAACTGCCCTCCTCTGCAGGCCTGTTCCCACCCCAACTGCCCTTCCCTGCTGACCTGGTCTCCCCTAACTGCCCTTCCCTGCCTACCTGGTTGCCCCTAACTGCCCTCCCCTGAAGGCCTGGTCCCCCCCAACTGCCCTCCCTCCTCAGCAGGCCCAGTCACCCTCAACTGCCTTCTCCTGCAGGCTTGGTCCCCCCCAACTACCCTCCCCTGCAGGCCTGGTTCCCCCTCAACTGCCCTCCCTCTCCTCAGGCCCAGTTGCCCCCAACTGCCTTCTCCTGCAGGCCCAGTCACCTCCAGCTGCCTTACCCTGCAGGCCTGTTTGCCCCCAACTGCCCTACACTGCCGGCCATCTTGTGACCACTTGGGGGCGGCCATCTTTTATGAGGGTGTGATGGTAAATTTGCATATCACCTCTTTATTATATAGGATACTTACAGTATAATATTATTATTTATACTCAATATATTGTATGTTAGATCTCTATGGCATATTTATCACTTGTTACAAATTTGTAGCCTTAAACATCATCAGTGTTATCCCCCTCCACCCATCCCTGGTAACTGCCATTTACTTTCTTCCCTCCCACCCCCACCCCAACACATGTTTGACTTTTTAAAATTCCACATATAAGTGACACCCTGCTGTCTGGCTTGTCTCACTGAGCATATATAATGTGATAAATATCACTACAATGGGAACCATGTCACGATGTAATGTGTCAAAGTAACATGCAGTGCACCTTACATGTACACAATGTTACAGGTCAAATTCATCCAATTAAAAATAAATAAATAAAGAGAATTGCAGCTTTGTGGAAATGAACAGAACCCTGGAATTTCTGATCTTTATAGCCACCGTGCTGGGTAGGGAAATCCATTAAACAGCATATGCTTGAAAAAATAGCTGCTATTTACGACCTATAAAAAAATCACCACCTACTGGTAACTTTGTGATCATTATCTGTTGCCTCAGAGTAGCCTGGCTAAGTGAGTGTTATGTGTCCATCCACATACTCTGAATTTTCCACATTCCAGAACATGGCCTGCATATTCTTCCGGCAATCCCTCAGCTATAATGATTCATCTGTGTTCTCTATAGAGGCCCTATGCTCCAGCTGTGAACTAGCTTCTCTTGCCTCTCACTTATCAAGGACCTGGCATTAGCATCCCTTTCTCCTGCCCAACCAATCTCATCCCTCTGTGGACCATTTCTGTTAGCATAAAAGCCCCCTCATAAAGTCATTTTCAAGTTAACTGGCCTATTTATTTCTTGACCTTTTTTCTCTCCAATTTTATATTTTTTATTTTATTTAAGAATATTAAATATAGTTGGCATACCATCGAGTAGTTTCAGGTGTACAAATAATGATTTGAAATTTATATACCTTACCGTGTGGTCACTACACTTAAGTCTAGTAGTAGCCATCTGTCACTGTGCAAGGTCATTTCTGTACTATTGACTACATTCCCTGTGCTGTGTACTACATCTCTGTGGCTTATTTCTAACTAAAAGTTTGTACTCAAATCTCTTCATTTACAACAACAAAGATGGACCTAGAGGGTATTATGGTAAATGGAATAAGAAAGGTCCTTCAAAGTGTTGTCTGTCTCTAATATCTATCATTGTTCACCTCACATCACCTTGTGAACCCTATAAAATCACACTTTTATGCCATCACTTCAACAAACTTGTTTTTATTACAGTCATCCTGTGAAACCACGGCGTTGGTTCTGCAACCCCTTTATTTGACTTCCAGCAGCATTGTAAACAGTCCGTTACTCTCTTCTCCTCGAGAACTTCTTCCCTTGGCTTCCGGGTTCCCACGCCACTCTGATTTTCCCTTGACCTCACTTCTCTTGCTTCTCACTTTTACTGCTGGTATGTCTAATTTCCACCGCATTCACCCTCATAGTCCCCTGGCACTCCGTTTTTAGGCATCTTCCCTTTGTGACTGTGTTTGTTTCTGTCTCCACCTCAACACTGAGTAACGACAGGTGATTTATTTCCTCTGCCAATGGACATTTTTACTTGCATGTTTCATTGGCATCTGAAACCAAACTTTTCCAAAACTGAGCATTTCATTTGTACCAACATTTTTGCAGTGATTGTTTTAGTGCAGTAAAATGTGATTTGTGTGTGTCTTTTTTTTTATATAGCTATATTTAGTTTCTTGACTGTTCCACCCTATTCCCACCTTTTTCTATGAGAGATTCCTGGCTCTCTACCTCTCTTCTGCTCTGTTTATTTATAAACTTCTTACTTGAAGATTTTTTTTTTCTGCTTCTAAAGTATACCTGATGATCTACAAACCTTTGACTCACAGGCAGAGATAATTTTTACTTAAGGCAACAGGAACTGGGCTTGAGTAAAGAAAAAGGGATAAGCCTTTTACATCTAACCTTGGTTTTCTAAGTTGAACATATGTTTCTTTCGGAGGTGGTATTCTATCAATGAAAGACTCGGAGTCAATTATCTTCAAACAAGATTCTTTCTCCAATCAATAAAGAACATTTTCCCATTTCAATTGGCAGACATGACTTAAATGTTGGCACAGCTTTCAAATACTTATCACACTGTTAATGAGGGTATATATATATTTTTTCAATCCCAAAGGAACTGGCATCACGGACTGCCAGATAAAATGCAGTGTATTATAAGTGGCAAGTGCTTTTAGCTTGCAGCACTTACAATGACACGAGAATATATTACCTGTCATCTCATAAAGAACCATGTATTTTGGGGGAAAATATACTATTCTGGTTAATTCCTTTTTGATTATTTTATTCATACTATTCTCCCACCTGGCATTTGAATCTTCCTCCTGACTTCCAGGGTTTCACTCTGTGCAAGGCTTGATTATTACATTAGGAAAAACATGAGGAGCTGATAAGTTGACCTTGAATCTGAAGCAAGTGATGAAACAAAAGGCAAGATTCATTTTGCTTTCCTTTTGTTCGGTACTCATTTAAGTTATTTATAAGATAATGATACTTTTCTTAATTGTCAAATTATTCTGATATGTCAGGTTTATTTTGTTTCACATGGTTAATCTCAGTCGAATAGCAAGATTAAGCAGAACACAGAGTATGTCATCCGGTAGTTGCAAGAGACATAAATTCTTGGTTGAAGGGAACTGTCTGACATTATTGAACCAATATAATCAAAGCAGGTCATAGGTGATAGAAGTTTTTCGCTTTTACAGAATAAAACATGTTTTTCTCCTTTCTGACAGCTAATTATTTTGACATACATCAGTAAATTATAAATTATTTAATAGTTGGAAATAATTAGGAGCATTTTAAATGACCATATTATTCAAATGCTAGTATTAAAAGGAAAATAACATACTTTGAATTTTACTTAATGGGTGATTTGCATATATAGTTATTTCCCTTTGAATATGTCTTAGAGGCCTTGCATACTGATTGTTCAATTGGTGTCATATATATATATATATATATATATATATATATATATATATATCCCAATATTACAGAGCTATTGGTGTCATATATATATATATCCCAATATTACAGAGCTATTTCTACAGGGGCCAGATTTAACCCAAAATTTCTGGGTCCAGAGGCTATGTTCTTCCTTATTGAAATAAACTGGGAAATCCATATGATGTTTAAGTTTCTTTTATTTTTATGCTAGTTGAAAAACAGGTGGGTTTAAGTCAGACCCAAGAGCATAATGTGTGCCTGGAAGCTACCAAAATCCACAAAAATTATTGCAATGGCCATTGTCTGAAGTGTTTTTCTTCCTGAAAAGAATATACAACATATGATACTATTGGAATCTCATTGCTTACTAGTTAAAAGTAAAAGTCACTGTACACTATATCCTAAGGAAAATGAAATAATATACATATTTCATTTAATATTTATGTAAGTATATTTATTAATGTTATAATGAACTAATGTTCACCTTGACCAATATTTAAGCTTTTTTCTTGGGCAGTTCTATCACACATTTCATACAGTCCCAGAGGTGTTTGACTCTGAGCTGGTATGTTCTCATAGTATTTTAATCCAGAAATATTTTTTTTATAGAAGTAGTAGAAATTAAAATGTTATCAAGAAAATAAAATTTCAGTGATAAGGTACATAGGCAAATTTCATAAAAGAAAGGTATATTTATACTGTTATTTACCAAAAAGAAACCATCAGAATTCATAGAGAAATGGCCAAAGGACGTTATTTCTAGGCTAGAAAGCAAACATAAAATATTTTATCTGTGATGATTTGCAGCATTTTGATTTTGTAGTTACTCTTATAAAAGAGAGAATTTCTTGAATGTTACAGAAAATGCCTAAATTTCTATTCAGCAATATTGAAGTTACTCAAATTGGAAAGTCTCAAAAAGAAAAATTGTCAATTTGAAGTAGAATGATAGTTATTAACCCTTCTTTGTGTTATTTTTCATTTCCTCAAGTACTTGTATTGTAGTCTCTCCTACCAACCTTGCCCTTTACCAATTCTTATCAGTATCCTTTTCTCCACCCAAGATTGACTGCAGGATGAAAGGATTTTTAGTTCAAGCAAATGGATAATGAATGGTGTCCTTTTCTGTACCAGGAAGTATGCTTATTTTGGTCTAGGAGAGACATGTTCAAAAGTGTTGTTCCATAGATAGTTTTAGAATATATCCAATTTATAATACCCAGTAGGCAGTTGGATAGCTGGGTCTACATCTTATGAGAGAAATCTAGAACATCAGACTGAATTTTGGCATTCAAGTTAAGAACAAATGAGAGCCAATAAGGCATAATTGGATTGCAGACAGATCCAGCACCAAATAGGAAATAGCATTGACATTGTCACCTAGAATACTGACTTAGTCAAAAAAGGCCAATGACTGCCAGCTGTGTGCACCTCAGTGAATGATTTAAGTTTTCTAAAATTCAATTACCTTGGGGGATGTAAAAGTAGGGGAGGGGAAATGGAAGTATGATACCAACTTTGATTATTTATATAAACATATATATTCCTCTCAGGGTCAATTAAGGTAATGTAAGTGAAATGACCTTGTAAACTACTAACTAAAGTTTACATTATACTTAAAGTGTTATACAAACAATAGATATTATTATAATCCTAATGCAATATAGATTATTGGCAAGTTTTTTTAAAATAATTTTTATTGATTTCAGAGAGGAAGGGAGAGGGAGAGATGGATAGAAACAACAATGATGAAAGAGAATTATTGATTGGCTGCCTCCTGTATGCCACACACTGGGGATCGAGCCCACAACCCCAGCATGTGCCCCTGACCTGGAATACAACCGTGACCTCCTGATTCATGTGATGATGCTCAACCACTGAGCTATGCCAGCCGGTTGGCAAGTTTTGTTTGATTGCAAAAATACTGCAAAGTTTATGAATTCACTGGGGCAATGCATATTTATATTTGTACTAGAGGCCCTGTGCATGAAATTTGTGCATGGGAAGAGGGTCCCCTCAGCTCAGCCTGCACTCTCTCCAATCTGGGACCCCTCAGGACCTCTGGCTCCTAACCGCTCACCTGCCTGCTGGCCTGATCTCAACTGCTCTCCCCTGCTGGCCTGATCCCCCTAACTGCTCTCCCTTGTTTGCCTAATCACCTCTAACCTCCTCTGCCTTGGCCCCGCCAACATATCTTTTTCCAAAAGGATGTCCGGAAGATGTTCAGTCTAATTAGCATATTATCCTTTTATTAGTATAGATGCCACCTTGTCCTAAAAATGCAGGTTGTTCCCAGGTTTTCCTATTGTGGAAGGGGATCCTGCAGTAGCATCCTGGGTTCTGACCAGGGCTTATGCGCTTGTGCTTTATCTCAGCAGATGTGATTCCTAGAAGAAGACTCTTGGATGTACCTTGAACATTTCTATCGAATTTGCTAAATCATCCTCCAAAAATGTTGAACCACTTTAAACTCCCATCAGCAACCATGCGTGTGCCCTCCATTCCACTTTGATGTCAATATCATTGATTTCTCACTAGAAGCTTTCCTCCCATCAGCTGGGACTGCTTGGTACTTGAGCCAACCTCATTGTTCAGCTGGGGACTTGATTTCCCAAGATAGAATTATGGAGGAGGAAAAATAGTTTTCCTCTACCTTTCTGAGTTCTTAGTGGAGGCCCTTGTAATGAAAGACCGATTACCAAGAGAAAAACAAAAGTTCATTAACATGTGTATCTCGTGTATATGTGGGAGATCCCAGGAAAAAATGAATAACTCCCCAAGGTGGCTTAGAATGCAGATTTAAATACTTTATTCCTAGGGAAAGGGGACGGGAGATGTAGGCCTCTTAGAGGAGAGTAAATTATTTTTAGGAAAGATGAATGGGGGTGGGAGGAAATAGTTTGTAACAAAGTTTGGGTGTGATGTCAACTTCTACTCTCCTGTCCTGTGACAGGAGTCAGTCTTCTTTGCCTAATGACACTTCTCCTGTCAAGGGGACCTATGACATTTAAGCTCCTTTTTGGGGGTCTGATTTTAGGCAGATCAGGAGACTTCAGTGAAAGCTTCTGCATGCATTTACTGTTTTTCAAGCATCTGTAGCTCAAGATAATCAATATAACAACACAGCATATGTTGGGGTGGCATGTTGTCTGACCTTCAGAATAAACCGAACAAAAGCTTGTTTCCTCTCTTAGATGATTTGCCACAGTAGCGTTATTCCCTGGAGATGGTATTCTGACCAGACCTTCCTGGGAGTGTCATAACATACCCTGTGCTTATAGAAAGGTGTGGGCCACATCACTACATAAACCAGGGTTAGTTTTCTAATCTTGTGGAAGGGAGATAAAGTTATGATAGTTTATCTCCCTTTCCACAGGTTTCTTGTGGGTTTGTGTCTCTGCTGCCCCTCCCTGCCAGCAGCCCCAGCGCCTCGGCCGTGGGGCTTGAGGCTGCTGGGTTCCAGGACTGTGGGTTTGTGTCTCCATCTGGCCCCAGCAGCCCCAGCACCATGGTGGCGGGCCTTGGGGCTGCTGAGTGCCAGACCCCTCTGCAGGTTTGTGTCTCCGATCCAGCCCCCAGCATCTACAGCATTGCCTGGCCACTATGGACGTCACCATCTTTGTTGGGTTAATTTGCATACTCACTCTTGATTGGCTGGTAGCTTAACGGAGTGATGGTCACTTGCATGGTTCTCTTTTATTAGTGTAGATTCCCTGGCGAAGTGTCAAAAATTATCTTTTCTTCTTGAAGTCCATGCCATTCACAGAATCTTAAAGTAGAAGTGGAACTTTAAGATTACATCATGCAAAAACCTTAATTTTACATACACAGAGAACACAAATTTATTTTAGGTTATTGATATTCTTAGAATTCAAGTTTCCTAATTTTCAATGTAGTGCTAAAATTTACACAGTGAGAAATTAACCAATTGCTTGGGAGGAGAACCAGCTCTTCAGATCTTCAGAACCTTCTCCTTTTCTAATCAATTGATTAAAGTATCTCATCAAGTATTTTCTATGTCTTTGGAGAATATATATATATATGTGTATATATATATATATATATATATATATATATGTATATATGTATATATATATGTATATGTATATATATGTGTATATATATATACATATACATATATATATATATATATGTATATATATATTCCTACAAGCTTTCCCACCCCAAACCTCACCTCCTAAAATCATTTCATAGCACAAAATGGCCAGCAAAGAATGAAAAAATGCAAAGCTTCCAGAATGACAGATTCTCAGCTAAAGGAGGGTGATGACTGGGTCAGATGAGTCCATTTCTGGAGAAGCCCACTGTTTGCTGTCACAGGAAGCGGTCAATACTACAGTTTTTTGGACCAGACACTGATGTCAAAGATACCCTGAACATGTGATTGGCTGGGACTGCTGATTGGGAGGCAGACCACTTATTCCCTCAGTGCATCCTTAATTTTCTTATTTGTCAGATACTGCCTATGCTCCTCTAGTGCCTGAGATAACTGATGCATGGTGACTTTTAGGCAGAGGTGGTTATCATAAAAGGTGAGGTGCAACCAGCCAGGCTCCTCACATATGCAAGACTTGTCAGGGGACAATATCAGCTAGTTGTCCAAGAAGGGATGATAAAGGAGCAGCTCTTCCTCAAATATGGATAGTTTCAGGTACTTTTTCAAGTTGATTCAGACATAGAGGCTTGAGATATGATTGAGAAAAGGGAACTTTAATGCTTTCAATGTGTTATTGATATACCTGTGAGCTGCCTGCAGCCCAGGAGTGATTAGTGGGCAGTACATGTTGTCAGTTCATTCTGTGTCCTGGAGAAGCCCACACACGTTGTGCTTGGTGATGGTAGGAATGCTGTGGAGGAAATCAAAAGGGCTCATGCCAGAGGCCACCTCCTTATTGTGGGTGTACAGAGTGCTTAATGGATGCCAGAGATCCCCAAACCCTTACTGGTGCCCCAGATCACACAGGTCCTGTTGGGGTCAGGCATATCTTTCCTGCTCAGAACACTGTGGAATGTGATGGACTCATCAAACACAGTTCCCATGTAAATCTCATCTGTAATCACATGTCGGTTGTACCTCTTGGCAAATTCTAGATATTCCTTCAGTGAGTCCCGGGAGTAGATGTCTCCCAGAGGATTATGGTTAATGAACACAAGGCCTTTGATCTTTCTTTCCTTAAGCCTAACCTCAAGCAGGGCTTTCTCCAACTTGTCCACAGTCAGCTGGAAGGGATCAGTGTTCACCTCAGTGATCTTACTGTCCAGATGGACATAAATCAGCTCAATTTTCACATACAGGCAGGAATAAAGGTGAAACCAGCATAGAACTGGGTGGGGGTCAGAAAGGCCTCACCTGGATCACACAGGACCATGGTCTAGGTGAAGAATACAGAGCAGCAGCCACTTAGAACAACCACATTTTTGAATCAAGCTGGACAGATGCCTTGCAGTAGTAGGCCAGGAATTTGAGCCACTTCTTCCCACAGGAATGCTCGTCCTCTCCAGTCAGAATTTTGCAGAAGGGCATCATCAATGATGTTCATTTCACTCTGACTCAACCTTTTTTTAAAAAATATTTTATTGATTTTTTTTACAGAGAGGAAGGGAGAGGGATAGTGTTAGAAAAATCGATGAGAGAGAAACATCCATCAGCTGTCTCCTGCACACCCTCTACTGGGGATGTGCCCACAACCAAGGTACATGCCCTCAACCGGAATCAAACCTGGGACCCCTCAGTCCATAGGCCGACTCTCTATCCACTGAGCCAAACTGGTCAGGGCTTGACTCAACTTTTTATTATTTTTTAATATATATTTTTATTGACTTCAGAGAGGAAGGGAGAGGGAAGGAGAGAGATAAACATCAATGATGAGAGAGAATCATTGATCGGCTGCCTCCTGCATGCCCCACACTGGGGACTGAGCCCCCAACCCCAGCATGTGCCCTGACTGGGAATCGACCTCCTGGTTCATAGGTGGAGGCTCAACCACTGTGCCATGTTGGTTGGGCAGCCTTTTAGTCATCAAATCAATGCAGAGCTTGTTTTCACTGATACCAAGGTCAATGAAGCCCAAGGTCTTCTTGTCTCCATGGTACTTGTGTCCCTTGGTAGTTCATGTAGTCTAGCTGGTATAGTATAAGGCAGAGATGTCAATCCCATGTTTGCACATGTCATGACCAATGAATGCAGCTTCCAAATTTCTCAGTTGGTGACTTAGTCAGGCTGTCTAGATGATTGGGCCTGCTGCCCACCTCCAACATCATCCCTAGAGTCCAGAGAAAGGTGGTGGTGAGGGGGGAGCAGTTGGAACTTCAGACTATTTGTGGCCCCAGAGTGTAAGAGATTGAGCACTGTGGATGAGGATGGCTTCCTGACCCCTGATGGCCTGACTGTGCCTCTGCTTCTCCAGCACCAGGTCCTGCTGCAGGTGCCTGGTCTCCAAATGAATGATGTAGTCCTCTGTGGTCTGCTGCAAGTGCCAGATCAGCTCCATCAAATGGGTGTGGGGGCTTAGGTTTCTAAGGCCCCGGCCCCTCATCTGGCCACAGGGCTTGTGGAGGGTAACTCATACTCTGGGTCTTTGTTGTGGTCTCAACAGGCTGGCTGAAACCTCATGTTTGTGTAAATTTGTTGTATTGCAACACAGCTACACCTATGTTGCACATATATGCCGCCAGGTGTCGGGTTGGGTAAGCAACATATGTGGATGAGGAATGAAGCCTTCCCTTAAATAGGTTATTTTCTAGCTGAAGTTTACAGTGGATATGAAATAACCATATGTATACAGCTCAAATTTAACTCCTTTATTTATTTGGATGTTCTTGAATGAGTAAAAGCATAAATGAAAAATAATTGTGGAGATTTAATTGTTCTTAGGCTCATCAAGACCTGGTATATCAAGTTCTGTAATGAAATATCTATTGCAATTCCAGACATATCTCCTTGAGATCATCTGTAAAAATGTCTTTTTGTCTTTATTGAACTTGGATGTGACCTATGGATAGATGCTTAGGATGCAACAGATATGATTTTCCTGTTTTCTGAGACCTTAAGTAAAATACTATATTGAGTCCTACATTCTATAGCAATCAATCTATATAGATAAATTTCCTACATCAGAGAAAACCAACATTATATAAAATATAGCTTTATGAAGAAAAGAGAATTGTGTGTATAAAGTAGATTAATGGGGTTTGTGATGCTGTTTTTGCATGGACTTGTTACAAATTTAATATCTTTTGACTAATTTTTGGAATTTCATTTAAAACTAGGTTAATTGTAGCTGTTGGTGCAAAATATGGTGGAGAGAATTATGTAGTATTTGGAATAATTACTGAATAGCTGAAACCTGTGCCAAAATGTTACAAAGAGAAGTAACTTCAATGTAGCTATGGGTCATTAACTGAGGGTAGGCTGATGGAAAAGGACATTTTGCATTAAATTTCAAAAACATTTGGAGAGCATAGAGGACAGCCAGTCCTTATTGTTTTATTTATTTATTTATTTATTTATTTATTTATTTATTTATTTATTTATTTATTTATTTTTACTTCAGCAATGTGTTCCTGAAATAAACTTCAAATATCAAGATGAAATAAGTAAATCATTCTGTCCTTATAAAGATTAGGTTAATGTAAATGCATATTGTAATTTGCCCCATTTCCCTTGATAAATTGTTTATTTCAGCTGATTCCTGCATGATTTCAGCTACTTACAGAGACTTGAGTTCACAAATATTTACTGAGCTTATACTCTACATCTGGAACCCTTTCAGGCACATTCTTCTCAGCATTTTACCCTATGCTGGAAATTTAAAAGCAAGTACTTTACAGTTTATAACTTCAAGGAGCTGAGAGTCCCAGTGTGGCAAGGATTGAGCTGTCAGAAGCCAGGAAACAGTGAAAATTGAACTGAAAACCCCGGTGGGCACTGTATAAAGAGCTCTGAATGCGACTCATGAATTTGGGCTGTATTGGTCGCGTTATCAGATTTGTATTTTAGATAATTAGTATCTATTTTTTAGCCTGTCAGGCATTTTTCTTTTTTTGGCATCAGGGCTTCTATATTCTGATTTTTAAAAAATTAATAGATAATAGCTGAAACCGGTTTGGCTCAGTGGATAGAGCGTCGGCCTGCGGACTGAAAGGTCTCAGGTTCGATTCCGGTCAAGGGCATGTACCTTGGTTGCGGGCACATCCCCGGTAGGGGGTGTGCAGGAGGCAGCTGATCGATGTTTCTCTCTCATCGATGTTTCTAGCTCTCTATCTCTCTCCCTTCCAAATCAAGTATAGCTAATAGTTATTGATTGTAATCAAGTGATAGGCTTTTTATATTAACCACAGTGCCAAATTGATAAAAATTAGATGAGATTGCCACCAAGAGAACAAACAGAAAGACCTTGAGATGTAAGCCAACGAAGGCATAAGCAAAACTGTAGCCCCGAGAGGTACCAACTGATACTGTCAGCTGTATGCTTGATTCTAGCCATGCTTCAGCCTTCTGAATTTTCAGCCATTTGGCCCAATATATTTTGTTTGTCTGTTTAAATCAATTGGAGTTAGATATTTGCTATTTCAACAAAAATTATCGCAACTAATTAAAATAATCCTATGAAGAGAATTACCAGTAAAATGGGAGAGTGCAATTAAAACAAAAACAAAAAACAAACACTTAATATAAGAGGACCTGAACTAGGAGAATAAAGAAAATAAAAGCAGTCCTAGCCAGTTGGCTCAGTGGATAGAGCGTTGGCCTGCGGACTAAAGGGTCCCAGGTTCGATTCCAGCCAAGGGCACATGCCCAGGTTGTGGGCTCCATATCCCCCAGCGGGGAACGTGCAGGAGGCAGCCAATCAATAATTCTCTCTCATCATTCTCCCTTTCTCTCTGAAATCAATAAAAATATATTAAATAAAAGAAAATAAGAGCATTTGGATATAACACTAGAATAATAAAATGATTCATATATATGGAATCTAAAGAACAAAATAAATAAGCAAACATAATTGAAACAGACTCACAGACACAGAGAGAAGACTGGTGGTTGCCAGAGGGGAGGGGGTTTGGAGGACTGGGTGAAAGGGCTGAAGGGATTAAGAAGTACAAATTAGTAGTTACAAAAATTATCATGACAGAATAGGAAATGTAGTCATTAATATTGCTATAACTATGTAAGGTGTCAGATGGGTACTGGAAATATCAGGGGAACCACTTTGCAAAGTATATAATTGTTTGTCCTTTATGCTGTACACCTGATACTAATACAAAATAATATTGAAAGCAAAACTATAAAAGAAATGAAAGAAATATACCACAAAAATAATACAGATTAAACAAAGTGAGGGTCAGTAAAAAAATTGCTGGATCTTGCATGTAAAACATTATCAACCTATTTTTAAAAATTATAAAATGCTGAGATTGCAATGGATTTTAGAAAGAATAGAGGTTAAGAAAATGAAGCCATTAAGACAATCATCTTTGTAAACTAAATTTGGCATGGAAAGGAAAGCAAGGGTATATAGGTGATGCCTAAAGAAAAGAATGTTAGAAAAAGTCATGTTAACCTATTTGTAATGAATTTATAGAATTAGGAGGAGAAGGTAGAGCAGGAGGAGAGATAGTAAAAACTTAAAGCCACAGGAGAGAAGTAAACTAAATTTTACATGAATCTGGAGGAGGCAGAAGATTGCAGCCTTGGAACGGATAGGGAGTAGTTTCACCTGAGCCTGAAGGAAAGACAAAGTGAAAGTGAAAAGTGAAGAAAAGTGAAAGTGAAAAGTGATGAAAGAAGAGAGCATGATGGTTTTTATTTTTGTGAAGAAGAAGCTAAGGTGATGAGCTGGAAATAAGGCCAATGGGATTGGAGGGTTGACGTTCAAAGCAACAATAGTGGATAATAGAAAAAGGTCTGGATAAGTTGATTTTATATATATATATATATATATATATATATATATATATATATATATATATATATATATATATATAGACAGATTATTATGATCTCTGAATGCATAATAATTTGGCCACTCAGTGTATCAGTGTATGTATGTATGTGTGTGTGTGTATGTGTGTGTGTGTGTGTGTGTGTGTGTGTGTGTGTGTGTGTGTGTGTGATATATATATTTTAGAGGCCCAGTGCATGAATCTGTGCATGGGTGGGGTGGGGTCCGGCCTGCCTGGCCAGGGGGAAGGAACATGGGCAGTTGGCTGGCCTGCGTGGTCAAACTCCTGGTCAAGGACAGTTTGCATATTAGCCTTTTATTATATAGTATGTATATATATATTTATTTTTTTATTTATTTATTTATTTTTAGAGGCCCGGTGCATGAAATTCATGCACGGGGTGGGGGGGTGTCCCTCAGCCCAGCCTGCACCCTCTCCAATCTGGGACCCATCAAGGGATGTCCAACTGCCCGTTTAGGCCCAATCCCACCTAAACAGGCAGTTGGACATCCCTCTCACAATCCAGGACTACTGGCTCCCAACTTCTCGCCTGCCTGCCTGTCTGATTGCCCCTAACCTCTTCTGCCTGCCAGCCTGAATGATGCCTAACTGCTCCCCTGCTGGCACAATTGCCCCTAACTGTCCTCTACTGCAGGTCTGGTCCCCCCCAACTGCCCTCCTCTGCCGGCCAATTCACCCCTAACTGTTCTCCCCTGCAGGCCTGGTCCCTCCCAACTGCCCTCCCCTGCTGGCCTGATCACCCCCAACTGCCCTTCTGTGCTGGCCTGGTTGCCCCTGACTGCCCTCCCCTGGAGGCCTGATCACCCCCAGTTGCCCTCCCTTGCAGGCCTGGTCCCTCCCAATCGCCCTCCCCTCCAAGCCTGATCATCCCCAACTGCCCTTCCTTGCAGGCCTGGTCCCTCCCAATTGCCCTCCCCTGCTGGCCTGATTGCCCACAACTGCCCTCCCCTGCTGGCCATCTTGTGGCAGCCATCTTGTGTCCACATTGGGGCAGCCATCTTGTGTGTTGGAGTGATGGTCAATTTGCATATTTCTCTTTTATTAGGTAGGATATATATATATATATATATATATATATATATATATATATATATATATATTTGTTGTTGTTAATCCTCACCTGAAGACATTTTCCCATTGATTAATTTTAGAGAGAGTGAAAAGGAGGGGGAGAGGCCGAAACATCGATGTGAGTGGGACACATTGATTGGTTGCCTTCTGCATGTGCCTCTACCAGGGCTAGGGATCAAGCCCCAACCTATATATGTCCTTGACTGTAATCAAACCTGGGACCTTTCAGTCTGTGGGCTGATGCTCTATCTATCCACTGAACCAAACCAGCTAGGGCTGAAATATATATATTTAAAATCCAGAGAAAACTAGAAACCTGTTTGTAATGGAGTCTTTCTGTGAATATTTTTCCTAATGATGCTGAGCTACCTGGAGCTGGATCTGAGAAATGAAATGATTGAGAGTATCCAAGATTTATTTTGAACACATGGTTGTGGTAGAAAGTTAGAATAGCAAATGAATTATAGCTGAATACCTTGTCAAATGGAATTTCAAGGGGGCAATACACTGGGAGAACAGGTTCATTAAGGACAGGATCAGCTATAAGGATAATGAGAATAATTATCATCTCAAGGAGATTTTCCTCTTTTTCTATTTTATTGTATCCATGTGATAAGATAGATGTTAGCTGAATTTATTGTAGTAATCATTTCACAGTGTATGTAAATCTAATTATTATGCTGAATGCCTTAAACTTACACAGTGTTATATGTTAACTAGAGGCCCATTGCACGAAATTCATGAACGGGGGCGGGGGGTGGTGTCCCTCAGCTGAGCCTGCACCTTCTCTAATCTGGGACCCCTCGAGGGATGTCCGACTGCCCGTTTAGGCCCGATCCCAGTGGGATCGGGCCTAAACGGGCAGACGGATATCCCTCTCACAATCCAGGACTGCTGGCTCCCAACTGCTTGCCTGCCTGCCTTCCTGATTGCCCCTAACCGCTTCTGCCTGCCAGCCTCATCACCCCCTAACCACTCCAATGCCAGCCTGGTTGATGTCTAACTGCTCCCCTGCCAGCCTGTTTGCCCCAACTTCCCTCCTCTGCTGGCCTGGTCATCCCTAACTGCCCTCCCCTGCAGGGTTGATCACCTCCAACTGGCCTCCCTTACAGGGCTGGTCCCTCTCAACTGCCCTCCCTTGCAGGCCTGGTTCCTCCCAACTGCTCTCCCCTGCTGGCCATCTTGTGGTGGCCATCTTGTGTCCACATGAGGGCAGGATCTTTGACCACCTGGGGGCAGCCATATTGTGTGTTGGAGTGATGGTCAATCTGCATATTACTCTTTTATTAGATAGGTAGAGGCCTGGTGCACGGGTGGGGGCCAGCTGGTTTGCCCTGAAGGGTGTCCTGGATCAGGGTGGGGGTTCCCTTGGGGTGTGGGGCGGCCTGAGTGAGGGGCCTGTGGTGGTTTGCAGGCCAGGCACGCCCCCTGGTGACCCAAGCAGATGCCCTGGTATCTGGAATTTATTTATCTTCTACAATTGAATCTTTGTAGCCTGGAGCGGAGCCATGCCTCCTGCTCGCTCCATGGCCGGCAGCCATTTCTGTTGGGGTTAATTCACATTTTATAATTGAACCTTTGTAGCCTTAAGCAGAAGCCTCGGCCGGCCAGGGTGTGCAGAAAGTTTTGCTTCTTCCATTGCCGGGGGCAACCCTCGCCCCCGCTCTTTCCAGCTCTGTCTGGATTTGTTTACCTTCTATAATTGAAACTTTGTAGCCTTGAGTGGAGGCCTAGGCAGGCAAGGGCAGGCGGAAAGCTTGGCTTCCTCCGTTGCCTGGGAAACCCAAGCCTCCCTCCTGCTCTCTGTGGCTGTAGCCATCTTGGTTGGGTTTATTTGTATACTCACACTGATTGGCTGGTGGGCGTGGCTGGTGGGCCTGGTTTATGTGTGTAGCAGAGTGATGGTTAATTTGCATATTACTCTTTTATTAAGTAGGATTATTTCTCAATAAAACTGAAAAAAAATCACAGGGAAGTAAAAAGGCTGTAACACAACATCTAGTTTTTAAAAACTATATATCCTAGGTGATGACAAGTTTTCTATACACATTATAGGAAAACTCATGTGGAATAGGGCTGAAATTTACTGTCATGATAGGGGATTGTGTTCTGGAAATTAAGGTATTGAATCAGTTAAAACATGGACATTATGAGGTATTTTGAAAGCTGAAAAATAAAAGTTGAAGAAAATGATATGATATCAGGGACCTTTCACAGATAGCATGCATTCAGAGAACATGTATTAAAAATAACTTTATTATATATTCACAATAATAAATAAAATTACAGAGCAGTGATACAGTCTCAAGTTTAAATGAAGAGTTTGCCATTTTTTAATATTGTCTAGGACATAACTCCTGTAACTTTCATTCCCATAGATCCTTGTTTCATTGATGAATCTAAGCAGGTTATTTTTACAGCTAAGTTTGTTTTAGTTCAATATTACTCTTTCTCAGTCTTCCATGCTTAAATATTGTATTTTATGTATTGGCAGTAGAGCATCTGAAAAAGAAGTAATAGTATTTTACCTTTCAAAAAAAGCAGTTGGTTTTATATTGCTTTGTGATATACACTTTCATAAATGACCTCCATGCATAGCATTTGGGAGAGACTGCATGTAGGAAAAGGGGTGGTTTAGAGATTATAAACAAAGCTGCATTAACGCTAGACTGGAGTCACTTAGAGAGAAAAGGAAAGCATTAGATCAAGTTTAAATGGGCAACATTAATGAGAGTTATGGGCACACATCTCAAGACAAATACACCCCAAAGAATTTATAGAACACCTCTCATAATTGGAAAAAGACAGATTTTACAATTATCCTCAGGAAAGGCCACCAACAGAATACAGTACATAGCTTAGTGTCAAGAGGAATGTATGAGACAATAGGGAGACTTCATTGAAATTGAAAGAAAGAAAAGAGAAGAAAACATGGACTGTGCAATAGAACAGAACTGCAGATAGGTCCTTTTATAAGATAACACACTGAAAACATGTAGATGCTGGACTGAAATTAAAATGGTGTTTAATTGCTACTGAAAAACCATTGGTAAGTAGCCGAGTAATATTCTATCGTATATATGTACCACAGTTCTTTATCCAATCGCCTATTGATGGGCCTTTAGATTGCATCTTGGCTAGTGTATTGTTTCTCAAATAAAAATCACAATAATTTAAGCATTCTTGTCACATAAGTCAGTCTATTAGAAATGTGGAAGCTATACTATTTTGAATGAATTTTAAAGATTAATCTTTACCTTTGTTTATTTAGAATTTGTTTAAAAAATCATTAAAGCTTCTATATAATGCAGTGTTTAGCAATGTCAACTGTGTAATCAGTTTTATTTTAAATATCTGCATATTTTGTGGAAGAAAATTATAAATCTCTAAAAGATCTAAAATTTAGATGTCTTGTTAAAATCACAGGATATGCACCCTTGTATAATTCCTACCTACTTAGACCTATTATATGTATAAATTTTTTTAAGGACATAAGAGTTACAAGCTTAAGGATGTACCTCAAAAAATTAAGAACAGAGTTACCATATGACCCAGCAATCCCTCTTCTGGGTATCTACCTTAAAATTTTGAAAACATTTATTCGCAAAGATATACTCACCCCTATGTTCATTAAGGTATTGTTAATGGTAGCCAAGACATGGAAACAGCTGAACTGTTTTTCCAGAGATGATTGGATAAAGAATATGTACTTCTGTTCAATGGAATACTGTTCAGCCATAAGAAAAAATGAAATAGTGCCATTTGTGACAACATGGATGGACCTTGAGAATATCATGCTAAGTGAAATAAGTCAGGAAATGTTAAGAACCATTAACAGTATGTTGGTTACCAGAGGGAAGGGGTGTGGTGACAGTAAAAGGTAAGGGGGGTCAATTATATGGTGGCAAAAGATTATTTGCTTGGGTGGTGGGCACACAATGCAGTATACGGATCATGTATCATAGAAATCTATACTTAAAACCTATATATTTTATTAAATGATATCACTCCCATATATTTAATTTAAAAATTAAATAGTAGTTGAACTTCCCCCTGGAGAATTGTATATACAAGCAATATTTATAGCCAAAAGAAAAGGGGTGGGGGAGGAGGATATGAAGGAAAACAGGAAAGAGCTAATACGTTTTTCTTTGCTTCTGAACACACAAGAATCCATAGACATGAGAAAGTCTGAAAAAGCAGAGAAAATGGGTTTATTTATAGTCATAAGCCCTTTGCTGAGCCTTTGGGCATATTTATAATCTGAAGCCATCTATATTTACAAAAGGCTAATATGCAAAGTGTCCACTCGGGAGTTTGATGGGAGACTGGGAGTTCGATCGCTTACTATGACATGCACTGACCACTAGGGGGTGGCGTGGAGTGAAGGAAGGCCTCGGCCGTCAGCTGGAAGGCCCTGATGGGCCCTGATTGCTGGCCAGGCCTAGGGACCCTACCCATGCACAAATTTTGTGTACAGGCCCTCTAGTATACTATAAAAGATGGAGACTTGTTTTATGAGTGCTTACATACAATCTAAATTGTACAACATAAAGCATAATACTGGCTCAGTTACTAACTTGGACTAATGTCCTGAGAACCAGACACCACCCCCAGTTTTATTAAAGAAAAAGATTAGTAGTTTATACTAGGATTTTAGAAAAAGTGACACAGACTTAAAAAGTGCAATTTTGATATCCCTTCTGCCACATGAGTGTTTTTAAGTTACCCATGTATGAAAAACAACCTTAAGGGGAAGCATTGATACTTATGCTGTGGCTATTGAAATTTTTCCTTTTAATGTTGCAGAATTTTTTGCATAATTGGCCTAAATTAGATGTAGATAAAAAGAAATGGATAGAAAAAAATCTCCATTTAAAGAGAAATAAGTGAAGATGATGAAAAGTAAATGTAATGAGAAAATTTCAGAAACGTTTTGTTTTCCTAATACCAGGCCAAACAATACATGCTTCCATTTACTTGTTGGGTTCTTATAAGTGCTAATGCATTTAAATGAGCTTGGAGTTGTGTCCCTTGTGATTCTGAGCATAATAAAGTGTTTATAGAGGTGAATTTGGGACTTCATAGTGAAGCTGTAATTTAGGTTAGTTGTTCTTTTCAGGTATGAGGAAATCAGGTTTTCTCTATAGTAAAAGAAATTTTAGATCTTGTCACTAATTATTATAAATACAGCTCCATTCTTTCATAAGCATTGTAAAGATGGTTCTGGAAGAGAAAAACAAAAACAAAAACTTGAAATAATACCAGTAATTCAATATGCTTTCTATTAGCTAGATATAGTTTTAACTATCTAATTTGCCTAAATTATGTCTTGGTGTCCTTTTACATTGAAGATATAATCTTATCCTCGCCATTCCATTAACTGCCTATAATCTTTGGAATTGTTTACACTTTATCTAGTTTCCTTCTGGGCTGCCTCGCCAGCCCAGCCTACACATTCGGGACTGCTTCAGGCTTATTACTATGATGTAGGAAGTTATTAAAATATGTTAATTTACTTGACTGAGATAACTGTAAATTAAGCCCTTATAACTTTCTGCCTTCCAGGCTGTACACACTATATAATACCTGAAACAGGATATTATTCTACAATCAAATAGTTTTTCAGAAAAAAAAAAAAATATGGCTTTCTCTGTGACCATTTCCTTGCTGTTAGTGTTATAATTTAAGGAAAATCAATGGTCGTTGACGTGTAGTGAATGCTTGTTCTAGGTCAGGCAGTCTCCTACACACTTTGCATGTTCTATGATTATCTGTGTCTTATAGATAAGGGCTGAGTGGGTGAATAACTTTTACATCATAGAATTAATCAGAGGCACAACCCTGAGTCCTCCCCAGATTTCCTGGCTCCATGGTCAATGATCTTAGCTCCCATAACATATGGCCATTTAAATGTTATGATAGGAAGAAAGAAGAGCAATCCTTCCACAATTAAAAAATTCAGTACCATTTTGTAAATATGATTTACAGATAGAAGCTTTGATTTACTCCTTTGGGAAATGAGGAGTGAATGGAACAATTTTTCAGAATTTATGGAACTTGATTAGTTTTTAGTTTCAGAGAGCAAACTCTGCTGGGCTGAAGAGAAAAAGGTGGGAAACTATCTTTACCTTGGCACACGTGATCCTATATTTCTATTCCCCCAATTCCCACTTTACCCCCTCCTTTCTCAGTCTCAGTACTACCCTCATTGAAATATTTATGTTCCCCAAGACATCAGGATCCTGCTCAACCTGGGAGCCTCTCCACGGGATGTTCCCCCTGCTCTCTCTGTAGCTCACCCCAATTTTCTTGGCTGTATGTCTTAAAAGGAATTTCCTCTGATATTGCTTTAACTGCCAAGGTTAAGTTAGGGATCCTACTTAATGCACAAAATTCTATTGAACAGAACAGTGCAGCCATTGAATTTTAACTTGCTTATTTCTCTGCTCCTGGAAGGGCACTAGGTATCTCTTATTTATCCAACTGCAGCGTGAAGGCTGCCTTCTGTTCCTCCCACTCTTCCAGGGTCTTAGCCTCCCTGAACAGGATGAGGTTTGGTGGGTGTACTGCTTGTCCCTCTCAGCTCTGGGGGAGGAGCCAGTGCTGAAGCCCAGAGCCAGCTGGTGGGAATTTTAATGGGTGGCTGGACATGGCTGTCTCACAACCAGAAATTCCCCTGCTCCAGCACTGAAGCAGGGCCCATGACACCCCTGCTGTGGCAGGCATTGCAATTGGAGTTTAAGTTTCTAAATCATGGAGAGGGGAGTGGTCCCCAGAACAGTAAATGGAATGAGGGCTTTGGAGGATGCTGAGAAGTGATTGCCAAAACATAAAGAAGTCATTTGCAAAGCCACACTAGCTGAACATCAGTTCTGCTTATATCCCCTATTCAGAGTGCACAAGAGGCAATCTGCTCACATTTATGGAAGAATGGGAAAGAAGTGAAAGAGGTAGGGAGACAGGGATGGATGGTAGGAAATATTTTACCAAATTTCAGGAAATAAAGAAATAAAAAGTGCCTGTGTCACATGCTGAAGCACAAGGGCCATACCACAAACAGGGCCAGGGCTCTCAGATTCTGCATCTGATTTCCTTTTAACTCTCAGCCCCTGGTAGAGCTGGCCAGTAATTGAATATTTATTCATATATAGCTATGCGTGTATGTGTTTTCAGAATTTCATAACAGGAACCAATCTTTTTTATTTTTTTTAAATTTTTTATTGATTTCAGAGATGGAGAGAGAGATAGAAACATCAATGATGAGAAAGAATCATTGACCAGCTGCCTCCTGCATACCCTAGACTGGGGATTGAGCCCCAAATAGGAATTAAAATGTAACCTCCTGGTTTATAGGTCAAAGCTCAACCTCTGAGCCACACCAACTAGGCAGGAAACAACCATTTGGTGTAATTTTTCATAGAACAAAACTTAAAATGAAATCTGCATTCAGCTCTTATCTCTGTAGTTGCAAACATGCTCTTTACATATTAGGGCTATGAGGAATCCTTGGCTGTTGGAACATTAATCTTAGACAAACATACACTGACTCTAAGAATTATTTTCCTGAGCAGAGGCTGGGAAACTCACCATCTGGAACCCTGTCTGTATCTAATGGCATGTGTGCAAGTTGAAGGACATGGGTAGGTCCAGAGAGTCTCATGAAGGCAAAATTAGGAAGTTAAAAGATAGGTTCTTTCAATGCAAAATGAAAGATTGGAAACACACAGAATAGAAGAAACTGATGACATGGAATTTGAGATAAACAGAATATAAATACCAATTTATTAGTTTATGAAATAATAAAAGGAACCTACTGTGTGTTGAAGGCAATCCTATATAATAAAAGGCTAATATGCAAATCAACCAAATGGCAGAACAACCGGTCGCTATGATGCGCTCTGACCACCAGGGGCCAGAGTCTCAATGCAGGAGCTGCCCCTTGGTGGTCAGTGTGCTCCCACAGGGGGAGTGCTGTTCAGCCAGAAGCCCTGAACTGGGCTTACAGCTGATGAGCACAGCAGCGGTGGCAGGAGCTTCTCCCGCCTCTGTGGCAGCGCTAAGGATGTCGGACTGCTGGCTTAGGCCCGCTCCCTGCAGTTTTCAATATTGCTTAAATTCCAATATAGTATATTACAAATTAAACACATAGCAAATAGCATCAAAATATTTTTTAAATGAAATAAAATCCTTCAATTAACTTAACCCACAATATTTGTTCTAATTATAATAGCCCATACAGAAAGAGACAACCATCACGATCATCATAATAATTTAAAGAAATTTGTTATTAAACAAAACAAAAAAGCAGAAGAGAGCTCTCTGGTTGAGCCAGAACCAGTGTGAAGGCAAGTGTAGGATACTGTCTATTACCTAAGGTTAGAATAGGAATCAATATTACAAAAATGGACTTTAGGGAAAAAATGAGAAGGCTTTACAATGTAGTTGATCTTTTTAATTAACATTTATGTTTTATTGATATAATTTTCTCTTCCAGGAAACTTAATTCCTACCTACACAGTTTTCTATGAGATTAAGTAGAAAGGATGAATTAAGATACTTTACTTTGTGACCTCTGTCCTTGACTTTGCCTTCCCTCTGTGAAGGATATATGGGGATGGGGGAGGGATAGTCAGTCTCCAAGCTTCTTTGTGCTTCTAAGAAGGTAACCAGACGAAAGAGGTAAGGTAGAGCTTATCAGGCTTTATCAAATTTTATTCCACAAGAAGACCCTAGTAAAAATGCCCTCTGCACTTCACAGAGAGCCAGCGCTGCTCAGGACCATTCCCTGTGACAGACACTTGGCTGGGGAGCTAGTGTCTTCTTAAGGGCAACTCTATTTCAGGGGCTTAGGGGGCCAGTAGTGTGCCTCAAAGCATGTATTGATCCTCCACAGCCCAGCACAGCAACTTCATGCTGTGGATTTCTGGGAGATGGGACATAATCCCAGATTTAAGGAGCTTATCTAACACTTTGTTCATCAAAGAGCTTAGGGAATAAACATGAACATTTGAAGAAAAAATAAATAGCAAGATATATAGCATACAGAGCGCAAGATACTTAGTCCAGTCAGATAAAATCAGAGCCTTTTGCCACTAAAATGGCCCTGAATGATTGACAGCAAAATTTTAAGTTTTAGAAAGCCCATTTGAGTTAATACACACTAGTCAAAAATGATTCTGGTTGTTACTTCATGACTGTTTTCTTTCTCCTTTACACACGTATTGCACCTTTGTAGATCTCAGCAGTTCGATTCTAAATGCTCCACAACTTCATTGCAATTAATTTATTTAACTGGGGGAAATCTCCTTGGAAAATGAATTTACAACATTCACATTTTACCTTGCAACACCCAGGACTCCTGACCCAGGAGGTCTTTGAGACCTGGAAACTGGATTTAAAAACAACAACAACAAACCACCTAGAAATATAAAGCCACACCCACATGTCTTTAGGTGTATAAATGCACTGACTAATAAGAGGAGGATGTTGCAAAATTTATTTAAATAAATTTCTGAAGACAACTCTATGTTTTGTGTTAGAAGACTAATAAAAGAGCTTTCTGTGGGTCCTATAGGAATATCTAGCTCTAATTTTCACCAGTACTGCAAATTTAAAGAACTTCTTACATCAGCACAATAAGGCATTTCATGAATCTTGGAGACGGACATTTTGCATTGACACAAAGTGAACATTACAATTTTATGTTCTCTTTTTTATTACTCTTTTTTAAAAATACAAAGAATTTCAGTTTTCAAAACTGTGTGGAATCACTCGAGGGTGATGTAATATAGAGTGATGCCTGCTCACACTCCTGGGATGTAAAACAGGTGCCTCACCTGCTGTGTCTCTGAGAGATGAATGAGGAGGACATGTAGGTCTGTTTCTGGATTTGTCTAACGGTCAAATCAGAGCAGCCAATAAAATATAGGACTCTTTCTTAATCTAGCTTTATTCTTCAGAATTTATTTAGAATCAGAAATCGAGGAAGGAAATTCTAAGTTTTAGCCCTCACACATCAATTGATTAAAAAAAAAAGAGATGTATGTCTTTTTCTACATATCAATGTTTAAAAGGAATTGATGTTAACCTGAGACTTCTACAAATCCAATGTAATAAGCCTTGCTTTTGACACCATTTTAAAATGAGTTGAGAGAGGATTTGAAAACCTTGTTACCCCATAAAAAATAATTTAATCCTCAGGGAAAGGAATTAGAGGAAAAAGGATCCCTGCATGCAAAATTACATCCCACCAAATTCTTTTGTGCAAGAAATAAAATGTGTGAGGTTTTCTCCTTGTATTTAAGTAATGAGGAGAGACAGTACCTTTCATTTAATGGCTTAATAGTGGTATATTTCTGACAAATAAATTTTCAAGGAATAAAAACATTGTTCCACTAGGTTTTTTAGTATTACATGTTAAAGAAAAAAGGTCCTTTATCTCAGCATATATACCAGCACCTATCACCAATTTGAATTCATTCTGTAAGTTAGAATTGAAGGGCTTGGTAGGATAATATGTGACATTTCCTTGCAATAGTGCCTCTGAGAGATGTCATATTTAAGTTATTAGAGCCTCGAGTGTTTATTATTATTTACTCTATGTTACTAGGACCCAGTGTGCTCTTAACATTGAACCTTCCCCTTTAATTTATTTAAAAAATATTTCTCTTAAGAGCTTTTATATAACTTTCTGTTTCCTACATCACCTAGGAATTATTGAATTTGAGTGCAGACGTATTTACTGTTTAACACATAAAATAAAATGTCATGTGAGAGTGGAGGGGGCTTGACTTCATTTCCTAAAGGTATTTGAAGCAACTCTAGCTGATATCTAAGGATGAGGAAGTTTCAAGTGGGGACAGAGTTAGTTTCTCTTTAGATCTTCATGTTTACTCTACATACTTACTCTCCCCAAATGCTCACATCTGTATTTTAAAGAACCATATAACTCTTTCATGCAACTGGACATGCAATTGACATCTTGGGTCTCAAATAAATTCAGTAAGTTCTTAAAGAAATGCATAAAGGAAGATTAAAGTGAAAAGCATTTTTATTGTATGCCTTTAATCTTATGCTGACTCTGACAATAAAATCTCATTATTATAGGTTTTTAGCTTTTTGAAGTTCTAAAAGGATTTAAAAATTATCAAATTTATTAGGGTGACATTGTTTAATAAAATTATATAGGTTTTAAGTGTATAATTCTATGATACATCATCTGTATATTGAGTCATGTGATCACCACCCACTTCAAGTCTCCTTCCATCACCATTGATCTCCTCTTTACCCTCTTCTACCTCCCCCACTTCCATTTTACATATAAAAGGATATATATCGGGTTCAAAGAGCCATTAGAATCTAAATTACAATTCATTTTTCCAATGCCTTAGTAATAAGTTAAGCCTTCTACATTATACTTCCACATTTACATATGATATTATATAGAAATAAAGTGTGTTGAAAAATGGTGTATGTTGCAAACACTGACAAAGGTAAGCAGTAATAGTTTACCTGGATTTAGGAATGAGGAATTATTGTTCATGTAAGTTTAACACAGATACACAGTGGGATTAATGAAGGCAAGAATAAGTTCAAATATGACATAGGAAATGAGTGTCAAGAAATGTGCTTAACAACATGTAAAGTTAGCATTAAAATCTTTATTTTTCATTATTACAGCATGTTATTATAAATACCAGACATTGCATTTTAAAAATACACTTAGGTCATAGGGGCCATGGAGGATGTGACAAAAATAGGATTACAGTTGGTCATATGAAATTTAATGCAATAGTTAACACATAAACAATAATACAATAATAAATTCTGCTTCAAGACTGTTGAGGGATTGAGCTCAAAACCTGGGCATGTGCCCTGACTGGCCATTGAACTGTGACCTCCTGGTTCATAGGTCGATGCTCAACCACTGAGCCAAGCTGGCTGGGCACTTCTGTATTTTTTGTACTCACAACTGTAAACCTACTTTTGTCCTACCCTGTATTCTGGAAACTTCCATATATGTAAAATCCCCACCAGGCTAAAATGTAGGATAAAAATTTTATTCCAAATCCCCAAGGTTAAAAAAAAAAAAAAAGATTATGGATTGATTATCTTTTTAGAACAGGAGCTCTGACTTTAATCAGAATTAGTTTGCTTAAGTTATATAATTTTAATTATCTTAAATTATAATAAATTATAATTATATATTAGATTAAAATATTCACCATTGAGCTAATGGAGGGGAAATTGGATATTTGAGTAATAAGGATTGTGCCTATGTGTAAGTAAAAACAAGTTTTCCTTGCTGAGTAGTATTTGTCTAAGGTACCTATAACTTTTATGCAACTTAGCTGATTGTAACACATTCTATTTGAATGTTGACTGTATGCAAATATGGCAGCTTTTACTAAAGTTACTTTAAAGCTAAAAATGTTATAAAAATATTGACAAATTCCATTGTTCAAATTCTTTTTCACCCAAAACTGCCTAGGAATTGTGTCTGAGTAGAGTATATGGGGCGTTATCCAAGGTGCCCCTTGAGATAAACTTAACCATGCAGATGTTTGGACATTAAGTAGTTGCTAGTGAAGAGACTACTCTAAGCAAGTAGGACCGAGGGTAGGCATTATCATCTGACCTTATATTAATACTAGTAGTCCTGCATATGAATCCGTGCACCTGTAGCTCGCCAGTAGCTCGCTGCTACCCTCCAATAGCTCTCCGCCCACTGCCATGCCCTCCTGTAGCTCCCCTAACCCCCCTCCCTCCACTCCCCCTCATAGCTTGCTGCCCTGCCCCCTCCTGTAGCTCTCCGCTGCCTACTTGTAGCTCGATGCCCCACCCTCCTGCTGATCCCTGATCCGGTCTTTACATAGTTGGTCATTATGTCTCAAGGTGTAACGGATAATTAACATATTCCTCTCTTATTGTATAGGATAGTTAAGACTGCCAGAGGAATTATGCCACACAAAACTATGCAGTTGTAAATCACACAGCACACTTTATTACTCACAAGTTTCCTGGTGCTGTGGGCTCAGGCTTAACGGGGTCCTTGGGGAATAGTGGCATCCTCTGTGGGAAGCGGTGGATCCATCTTTGGGTGGTTGGCTGCCTGATTGGGTCGACTCAGCGGGAGGAGGGCCACCAAAGTCTCTTGATCAGAGGTTTGGCCATTCGGCCAGCATGGAGCAAGGCAGCGTGGAGAGTGTATCAAGAGGATGATCGATGTCTGAAGTCGGGGACCCGTTTTTAAGCCTGTTCTGGCCCCCGGCAGTCCAGGAGGCTATCAGTAGCATATGTCATCACACAAGTGTTAATCAGAGTACAAGCTGGTTATCAATCACAGCGCGACAATCAGAAGGTGTCTATCAGGTTTACATATGTCATTCC
The DNA here is from genome assembly GCA_025583905.1 of Ia io. NCBI lineage: Eukaryota > Metazoa > Chordata > Mammalia > Chiroptera > Vespertilionidae > Ia > Ia io. Next base: position 20,349,591 of record JAJQQW010000010.1, on the reverse strand, counting down.
TAGGGTAGCATTCAGCTATGGTCTTATCTATATCATGCAGCTAGGGCTTGCCCTGAGTGGTCATTCCTTGTGCTCTTTAATATTACTCTTTAATATTTCACACAAGTATTTCACAAAAAATAATTTTTCTATAAATTAGTTACTAAGACAAATTGAATATAAGTTCTTGTCAATTTGTGGTTTTGTTTATTTTTAAATGCAAAATAAATGATTTGATATTTGACAAATAGCGGACAGATAGTGCTATCAATTTTAGTATCACTTGACCCAGCAGAATATCAAGTAGCCTTCCCTTCTGTGTACCTGGTAGAAGATGATCAGTTATGCACAAACAGCATTCTGATCTAGGAAGCATGCAATTCACTTTGCTGTTCAAGAGCAAAGAAAGCAATTGTCTGACTCTTAAAATCCACAATGTTATATGAGGTGTAGAACTCAACAGTTTATTAAACACTGTACTATAAAATAAGCACCTTTGGAAGAAAGGTAAACCAAAATTTAATTTTTTGTTGTTGTTTTTTGTTAATTCTCACAAGGATATTTTTCCATTGATATTTAGGGAAAGTGGAAGAGAGAGGGAAAGACTGAGAGAAATATCAATGTAAGAAAAACACATCGATTTGTTGCCTCCTGCACGCCTGGGCCTGGGAGGAGCTCTTGACTGGAATCAAACATGGGACCCTTTGGGCCACAGGCTGACGCTCTATCCACTGAACCAAAAAACTTGATTTTGCAATTATCATAATCTTTTCTATTTCTTTAAGAATGATTTTTGGAGGAATTGATTTTTATATTTTATGTGCCTCTAAGATAATTTTACATTTGCAGTATTATTTTTACTGTTCTGTGTGTTTTTTTGTTTTGTTTTTTTGTTTGTTTGTTTGTTTGTTTTCAACATTTTAAATCATATGGTGAGAGGGGAGAAAAATATTTCAATTATGTGTACATAAATGATGAAAACTGAGGTAATTTTAAAGACAACTTCATCAGTTTAAAGACACTTTCATCCATAAAAAAAGTACAGCTTTTCACTGGGGGTTAGCTGGAGAATAACTAGTAACTGTGAGTACTAGATAACACTTCTAAGGCCAGCTTTCTGAGTTAAATCTCAAAGGATCTACATATTTATTGCAAGATAGAGGACTTAAAGGTTTGGGAAACAAACATATTATTTGGGGCTTCAGCAAAATTTTTGGATTCCATCATATACGGTGCAATGTACTAGTATCTATATAATCTATATAATAAAAGCCTAAGCTACCTTTAAGGTGGAACGATCAGAACGACCGTTTGCTATGATGCACACTGACCACCAGGGGGCAAATGCTCAACGCAGGAGCTGCCCCCTGGTGATCAGTGCACTCCCACAGGGGTAGTACTGCTCAGCCAGAAAGAAGCCTGGCTCATGGCTGGCAAGTGCAGTGGTGGTGGCGGGAGCCACTCCCACCTCCGCAGCAGTGCTAAGGAGCAGTTAGCTGAACAGTAAGGAGCAGCGAGCAGGAGGGCGGTAAGGAGTGAGGGATCCTGAACTGTGAGAGGGTGCAGGTTGGGCTCAGGGACCCCCCCGCCCCCTCCAGTGCTCGAAATCCATGCACTGGGCCTCTAGTAAAAATATAAAAGCTCCTTTGATTCATAGCCTAGAGATGCTATAAAAATTAAGGTCAATAATTCTTGACTGGAAACATCATTGCCAAAAGTTATAATGAGATGCCAGGAGCAAAAGCTAGCCCGCCTTGTCTTCAAATGTTTCCTTTGTGATTACACCCACAGCTGTCTTAACCTTCACACTGTTACAATTTGCAGACTTACTGGGAGGAAAGCATGGGAAATTATCCATGTTGAATATTACAAACAATTAAAAACAGATAACAATGCCAAATGCCTCTCCTTTATGAGTGTATGGTTGGCTCTTATTTTATTTTTTTTTGGAATAAAAATAAAAGGATTCATAGCACTATTCCAAAATGGTTTACATAATTTTGAATTAAAATGCACATAAGTTTGCGTTTTTATGATATATGTTCACGAACTAAAATACAACAAAATGAAGAATTCTTATTTCACTGTTGTTTTGTCTTTTGCTGTTTGATTTCCATTCTATTGGGAGTTATATACCTAGCCAATCGTTCCTATGACCTTTAAGTTGTTTTATGGGATAAAGTTACTTATCTGTCAGTGTCACTACCAGGACAAGAAGAGTAACCTATTTATTTTTATTTGAACAACAAATCTATAGCTAGTTTCCCAGTACTCAGGACTTCAGGAGTTTAGAGGGTATAAAGGGAGGTGGTGAGGAGCCTAGGGAATCGCAGTCACTGGAGCATCATTGTTCTACTCGGGTGCTGGAACAGTGACATTTTTGTTATTTCACATACAAGCGAGACCATATAGTACAGGATTTGTCTTCCTGTGTCTATGAGACTGCAGAAGGCTTTCTGCTTTGCAGAAACTTCCTCTACTTTAACCCTTTGCATTTCTTGGCTGCTGCTCATCATGCCACCTTCTGTATGAGCTTTTTGAAATCTCTGCCTCTAATGGCTCTTAGTTATTTTCCACACGATTATGGGTTTTTATCAGTGTTTTCCCTTTATTGTAATTGTAGTAAGCCTTAGGCAAGAAGGGAAGCAAGTTCAGTCTAGCATTGTAAATTTGAAGCGTCATTGTCTTTTTTAAGACATAAATAACTTAGACAAAAATATTGACTTTCCGAACTGAATAATAAAAAGTTACACAGTTAAAAGTTGCTATTAATTCTATCTTTCCAACGAAAAGATTGAGAACAATTACTTAATTCAAGCCATTCAACTAATCTTTATAATATGAGCTTCTAATTTGATATTTTATTGACTTGGGGTAATTTTTGAAAAACGATTAAGATTTCTCCTCATTGATTGTGCACTTAACTCTGGGTGTTATAATTAGGCCCAAAGCAAATAACAGATATAGAAATCTTGACTTGAGCTTTCTAAGTTTAAGAAAAGATTGATTGCCCCACTGAAATTGATTTTTATATATTATATTCATGTTCCTGTTTCTTTTCCCTTTTTCATTGTAACACACTCTCTTTTGATTAGTTTATATGATTATTTTGAATGCTTATTTTATTTGACAGAAAAGCTAAAAATGCCTTTTTTAGGTTTGGCCATCTGTAAAAGTTACAGTCATTGTTCAATTTTCCATTCAGGCAAACCTCCTAGGTAATCCCATCATGGACTATAAGAGCAGAGTAGGAAGTACTCTGTCCACTATTCTGAACTATTTTTAAAATGAAAATGTTAGATTTTTATATATCTCTCTATTTAAAAAAAAATTGTACAAAGAAAAATGTCCTTTTAAATCTGATCTCTTTTTTTTTTTTTTTTTTAAACTCAGTCCTTTTCTCTTAGGCTATTTGAAAATATGTGTGTTTTAAATGTTCCTCATGTGCATACATGTTACATGTACAGTATATTGTCAAAGAAAAATGCACTAGATAAGTTAAGTAGGGAAGAAGACTTTATTCAAGATTATTATAATAGGTTAGAGAGATTAAGCTCAACTCCCCTGTAACAAAAGTTGGGAGAATTTTAAACACTGGGGTGAGTGATTGGAGGAGTCCTAGAGATGTTGGGGGAGGTTGGTCAATGTGATTGGGCCGTGGCTGTGTTGCCTAGTTGACCCTTATTAAAGTTAGGCTCATGTCCACCCACAGAGACTGGGGGATAGGGGCTCTGTTTTTTTATTGTCCCTTTAAAGAGGATGATTCCTGGGTCTTTAGGAAAGGCATTCTTAGTTTATAACACTGGCAAGAGGCTGGGAGAAGACATACATCTCAAAGAAGAATTTATAATTGCAATTTTTCCAAAAGGGAAGTCAAGGGCCTGTAGTCAGAAAGGAACTGTCTAAAATTTAGGCAAGCTGAGGGAAATGTTAAGGCTGTATGTCAATATTCTCTAATAAAAACTTTGATCTGAAAACAACTACCTTATATACAATAAATAAGTATTTATGCAACCAAAAGTGATATAAAAACCATCATATATGAATTTGTTCATCACTTAAAAGTTAAAAACAACCAGGGGCTTGGATAACATCATACTGGATCTCTCCATACCTGTATTCTCAACAATAAATAGGCTGGACTGAAGGATTTCTAGATATATACACTGGATATTGAGGGGACCCATAGATTGTTTATGAGAAAATACGTTTTCTCTGTGTCACTACATTCCTCACTTTTCTGTGGAGATGGAGCATCTATTCATCAGGATGTATTTGTCCATCAAAAGTGAATATCATAATAATGATTTAATAAATATTTTGCAAATTCCACTCCACCAGTATTTGGAATTAACTTTGTTTTATTTTATTTTTATTTTAAATAACACACATTTTCTGCATTTCCAGACATCAGCAATTTCACAAGTCTCTTTCCACTGACCATCCCAAAGAATTGCTTTGAAGAGATGCTAATTTGCTTGCTATGCCTTCTGATTTCATCAAAGTAAACTTTGCGTGATGACCTGGCCAATTTGATCAATTGCCTCTCTTATTGTGTCCAGCTTTACACTACATGTTAAAATTTAATTTTTAGCCCTGCTGGTGTGGCTCAGTGGTTGACTATCAACCTGTGAACCAGGAGGTCATGGTTCAATTCCTGGTCAGGGGACATGCCCCAGTTGCAGGCTTGATCCCCAGTAGGGAGCATACAGAAGTTAATCAATGACTCTCCCTTCCTTCCTCTCTGAAATCAATAATTTATATATATATATATATATATATACATACATATATATATTTATATATACATATATATATATATATACACATACATATACATGTATGTATAACATTTTAACTGAATGTGGAAAATTATTTTTTCACTTGAAAAACTAAAATATTTTTCTTAATAGATAATAAGATATGAACTCCCAGTACCATTTTTCTTCTTTGTTTTTTGTTGTTGTTGTTGTTTATATTTTACTAGAGGCCCAATACATGAAATTCATGCAAGAGTAAGCCTTCCATTTCTTGGCTGCTGGCACTGGCTTCCCTTTGGCACCTGGGACCCAGGCTTCCCTCCCACACCTGGGACCTGGGCTTCCCTCACAGCTCCAGCTTTGTCAGGAAGGTCGTCTGGAAGGATGTCTGGTCTAATTAGCATATTATGCATTTATTATTATAGATTATAGTATTACTAGAGGCCTGGTGCACAAAATTTGTACATGGGTAGGGTCCCTAGGCCTGGTCAGCGGTCAGGGCCGATCAGGCCCTTCCAGCTGCTGGCTGGGGCCTTCCTTTATTCCACGCCACCCCCTGGTGGTCAGCACACATTATAGCGAGCAGTCAAACTCCTGGTTGGTCAAACTCCCAAGGGGAAAATTTTCATATTAGCCTTTTATTATATAGGATGTGCATTTTCAATGAAGTGCCTGAAAATCTCTATAATGTAATATAAAGTATAAATATGAGTAATCTTAAATATATGAATACTTAATAGATTCTTAAGGAAATGCTCACTTGAGATATGGGTTTAGATACACATAAGTTGTAATGTCTATAAAAGTCAGCTATTGAAGATGATCATAAAGTGAAAAATAATTCTAAAATATTTGAGAAAAACACAGCATGTCTGGTTTATTTATTTTATATTTAAAGCCTATAATTCTAAAAGGATTTTGAAGGAAAAAGACCCTATTTTTTGAGTTCCTATATTTTCATTGTTTTATCCTTTCAGAAGAACAAAAGGTTGGGTAATCTTCCCACACACCACTCATTTGGAGTATATTTTTAGAGTGATGGCATTTTACTTTCCATAGGCATATAGCTGCTTTCATTGTGTGGTTGGTTTATTGTGAAGATATGTAAATGAAGCATCCAAGGAAAGATTCAACCAGGAGCTGTTGGATGTCTGTATTGTTTTCCTGTGAGAAAATTCTTTACCTTATTTGCTTTTAGTTGTATTTTTAATTTATAAAAAGAATATATGAAATGTGTCTATGATATCAATTTAAAGCCATGGGATTCTCCTTCCTTTTCTCTCCCTCTTCCTTTCTCTCTCTCTCTCCCTGTTTCTCTCAATCTCTCCACCTCTCCTCTTCTCTCTGTTCCTCTATGAGAGAAGAGACAAGAACATAAAAGTTAAGTTTAAGCTGGGCGCTTGGGAAGAAAGTTGGTACTAGGAGTTTAGCAGGTTGGCAAGGGGGAGTTTTTATTTAATCCGTTTACTGATTAAATAAAATATATTACTTAATCTGGCATATATTACTATGCCAGATTAAGTAATATATCACTCATATGGGATTGTTCTCAAGGTAAATGTGCACTTCCTGGGTAAGCAGCATTTTGTTTTAATTTTAATTATAGTGTCCTATCACCATGATTAAGTGTTCTTGAGAGGGTAATAGCCAGATCACTACAATGAACTTGTTTTAAGTAGATTTTAAGAGTCCTTGTTTGATTTCTGTTTTTATTTTTTTCTCTTTGATAAATGGCTCAGATCACAGTGCAGGCATGTAAAATAAACAATTTAGTAATATCTACAAACAATTAAATGACATCAGTATCAATAGTAACTTACTCTATGCTAGCAGACATCAATAGCCTATTATAGTGACCATTACTAGTATTTCCTGAGACAAAGATATATACTGGACATATATATTTTTTAAAGCTATGGCGTATGTGATACATTGTGTTTTGCCAAAGGTATATATTACTATGTTGCATCAACATTTCATCAAAATAACTAAGTTTATAATTCAATGAAATAATCAAAACAATTTTGAACATCTAATATAGCATCTGTATCTCAGAGATAAACATAGATTTGTTTTGACTTTGCCTTTACTTGACAGGTTGACAGTTTCCAACATTCAAATCAGTGGGTCAGTATTATTGGCTTATTAATAGTGTAAAATATCACCACCATCTAGTAAGTGCCTACTTTATTATACATGTTTACATGTATCAGCATAATTGTCACAGTAACTACTCAAGATAGTGGTGGTTACTACTGATGCATAGAATAGAAAATTATGGTTTCAAGAGATCAAGCAACTAGTCCCATCTCATATAAAAATAAGTGAATGACAGATCATTGAAGCTTACTCTCATTTAAGTACACATTACATGTGCACAATATCTAGGGGTGTGTGTGTGTGTGTGTGTGTGTGTTGGGGGCAGAAGAAAAATCCCAACCTGGATGAAGCACAGGAAAAGTAGAATGGACAGAAAGGTTGAGGTAGAGAGGAGCCAGAAACCATATGCAGGGTTTTCAGGCCACTGTGAAACACTTGGGTTTTATTTTAATTGCAAAGTAAAGCCAATAGATACATGTTAAAGCACTTAAATACTTATGCTGCATGTTGGCTGGAGGATGGGCTATAGTAATATAGTAAGCAGGAATAATATCAAGGAAACCATTGTTTGCAGTATGTGGACAAAATGTAATGGTCATTCGGACTCAAGTTGTAATATTAAAGATCTTTAGTCAATCCTGGAGATACTTTAGAGTTAGAATGAACTGGATGCTCTGAATCTTTCAATTTTGGGTGCTTGAAAGAGGAATAAAGAGTGACGTCCCCCCTGGGTTTATCCTGAGCACCTAGGAGTGTCTGATAAGAGGAAACCTTAGATGAGGGATATATACTGATATGATGAAACTTTAGATGAGGGATAGGTTTTTGTGAGGAAGTATGACTTCTGAGTCTTCCATGTAAGTTTAAGCAGCTTATTAGGCAATCAGGTTTGTTAATTGCAAGGAGGAATGCCAGTTATGAATCATAAATGAGATTAAAGTTCAAAATACACATACTTTAAAATGTTATCATTGGATGGAATTACTCAGGAATTGAATTAATAGAAGGATTAGGAACCAAGTCTTAAAAATATTTCACTCAACTGTGTTGATCTGAGGAGGAAAAAGCGGTAGAGGAAAAATAAATTTCTACTGAGATATGAACCAAACAAGGAGAGAGGGAGTCATGGATTCCAAGGGTCATTGTTTCAATGACTGTAAAATGTTGCTGAGGATGTGGAATGAAAGGAAGACCAAGAAGTGACTATTGAGTTGGGTGGGATAAAGTTGTGGCTGAATTACTTTTAAGGTGATTTCGGTGAAGTGGTTGAGTTTACCACCAATTTGGACAGGAATTGAGAGAGACAACAAAGTAGAGGCAACAGATACAATGAGAGCTGTCAAAAGGTTTGTTGTGTAAGAAACCTAAAAATGAGAGCCACGAGAGAGATGACTTTGGAAAATCTTTTCTTTTAAGCTAAGCTATGTTTGCTCTTTTGTAAAATCTGGAGATTGTCAATCAAAACCTGATGTCAATTATGAAATCTATATTCAATTATCTCACAAGATTTTTCGTTTGGAGATTAACCATGACACCAATGAGAATAGTATAAATCTATGAAATAGCTCTCTATATTTGAAAGTTCCATTTTTTAAGAACCACATAGCCACTACTAGGTGAATTTCAACTATTGCCTTATATCAATATTTTATTCTTTACTGATAGACAGATTATATATAGAATGGACGAACATAAGACATTGATTTGTTAGTTAACTGAAAACAATTCTACTCTGTCAAAGAACAAAAAAAATAGTTGATAAAAGATCACTAAGTGTCTTGGCTGTGATGCACATGAATTGGGATTTGATACCTTATGAATAGGAATGTTGTGAGATCCAATGTTGAAAAAGTAAAATTTTTATTCCTTCACCTCCAAAAAAATAGGTTTGGGACTCTTAAAAGCAAATCTTGAAACATGTATTTGGGGTCAAATAGTTTTGAAGGGAAGTAATTCCAGGAAGCAAAATGAGATAAAGGAAAGTGAGACAGAGACATGGGATGACAACAGGTGCAAAAATTACCCCTGTGAGAAACTGTGATTCAATTTTACTGGCAAACTTCTATGATATTCTCACTGAGTGATGAGGAATCTGGGATATTTAGTGACTATCTCCTGCCTCTCCATTGTTACCCTGCCCAGAGCTGGGCAGATATGATGCAGTGATATACACACGAAGCACCTGTGCTGGAGGAGAATGCATGCAGCCTTGAGAATAGGCTAGAGGTGTAGGGACAGACCAACATCCAGGCTAGAACCATCTAGCACTTCAACGTCTTCTTATGATGGTGCATATTATATCGTGGAATGTTAAGGGGTGGGGGGGGAAGACCAAAAATAATTTATATAATTTCTTAGAGATCTTTAAACTAGGAAACAGTTAAACCAGTTCAAAGGAAGAGCAAATTAATTATTGGCAGAATAATCCAAATAAATTATTTCAGTCCTTTGGATATATAATAGAGTTATTTGCCTGTAAAAACCAACTCCTTTGGATTAATATTAGAGGTTTTTACATCCAGATGAAAAATAATGCTTGAGAGACTTACTTTCAATCACTGCTCATTCAATATTGCAGTCCTTCATTCAGTATGTTTAATTCTTTGAAAATTCATTTTTACAAATCCCCTTAATGCAGTTACCTATTTAAACACTGAGTAAACTACATATGCTTCTCAACTTACTATGGGTCTATGTCTTACTAAACACATTGTAAGTCAAAGATGCATTTATTACACCTAATCTGTTGAATATCATAGCTTAGCCTAGCCTACCTTAAATGCGCTCAGTACACAATATCCAAAAAATGCTGCAACACAGAACACTAAGTATCCATTATTTGCTGTGGTGACTGCATGCCTGGCTGGAAGCTGGGCCTCACTGCTAGTGCCTTGCATCAGGACAGAGTATCCTAATGAATATCTCTGGCAAAGAAAAAAGATGGAGATTTAAAATCAATTGCACCATTTCTTCTCAATATGTATCCCTTTTCCACCATTATAAAGTAAAAAATCTAAGTAAAAATATCTTAAGTCAGGGACTGTCTGTATAATTAATGTTAATTAACCCACTACCAAAACATATCAAACAAACTATGATGTATTAACACATTATTTATAAAACTGTATTTTTAAACTTTATCCTGGATAGACTATATCAACATACCTGGAATATGTTGCCACATGTTTTAATTTTATTGTAAATTTAGGATGCAATCTATAATAATAAAAGGGTAATATGTTAATTAGACTGGACAGCCTAACGACATTTTGGACATCCTTCCAGATGAAGCTGCAGTGCCGCGGCAGGCTGGGGGCTGAGGCAGAGGCAGTTAGGGGCAATCAGGCAGGCAGGTGAGCGGATAGGGGCAATCAGGCAGGCAGGTGAATGGTTAGGGGCAATCAGGCAGGCAGGCAGAGTGGTTAGGTGGAATCAGGCAGGCAGGCAGAGTGGTTAGGTGGGATCAGGCAGGCAGGCAGAATGGTTAGGGGCGATCAGGCAGGCAGGCAGGCAAGTGGTTAGGAGCCAGCAGTCCCGGATTGTGAGAGGGATGTCCAACCACCAGTTTAGGCCCGATCCTGCAGGAATCCCTGTGGGATTGGGCCTAAACCAGCAGTTGGACATTCCCTGAGGGGTCCCGGATTGCGAGAGGTTACTGGCTGGGCTGAGGGATCCCCCCCCCCCACTGTGTACGAATTTCGTGCACTGGACCTCTAGTATAAATGAAAACAGAAGGGTTGTTTGATAAGATTACCTAGATAGGAAAATGGTATAGTTAAGAAAATATTAGAATGGCACATTATCTGTCAATGTTTAAAAAAAAATCATTTTTCTTTGAGGCAAAAATGGGCCAATGCATTTTTATTCTCAGCATTCTGGGTCACCTGCCAGTCACTGAGAAGGTGAGTTACTAACTTCTCAAGAAAGATACATCTCTGTATTTCTCCGTATTATTGACTCTGAAGTGTACAAGTGACAGTAACAGATCTATTGTTCTCTATAAAGAGAACTAGTCACTAATGGATTAGACATTCACAAGATAACCTTTAAAAATAACTTTCATACTAATTCTCCCTACTCCGTTTTGCTACATAACTGTTTTGTTTTTTAGAGTTACAAGCATTTTCTTTAGGACACTATTTTTTAGCATATGTACTATAAAACAGCCCCAAAATGGGCATGCACCATTATTTTAAAAATGTTAAATTTACTGAGGTAGCATTGGTTAATAAAATCATATAGGTTTCAGGTGTACAATTTTATAATACATCATCAGTGTATTGCATGTGTGTTTACCACTCAGAGTCCAATGCACCATTTAAGATGAGTCAGTATGATTGAAAATGCAGAAGTTGTCTACTAATGCATGACCATCTGAAGCACTTTAAAATCCCAATTTTGAAACATCAGGTGAAATATTGAATAGATTAGGTCATTTGTTTTGCATTTACTTGAGATAAGAATAAGATAAATTGCTTTGCCTTTTGTAACACTACAAAGTATTTAAATTAAGATTGTAAGTGAAGCCCTGGAAAATAAATTTACTTTGATACTTCCTGCAAAAGGCTTTCAACATATTATTAAATAGTTGTGTACATATGGATTATAGATCTTCAGTACATTCTGATACACCACATGGCACTTTTCTTTCTTCTTGATTATGTAGACGTGACACACTCTAGTAAAATTGAGATGTTGGTGTAACAGAACTTTGCCTAATATAATGTGATTTATGGTGGAGTCCAGCATAAAGTTAACTGAAAATTTAGAGAACAATCATTTTTCCAGGTATTCAGTAAGGTCTCATAATATTTTAGAGACTGGGCATTACTTAACATATCTAAAAAGTAAACTGGCTCCATATATGGAAGTTCAGTGATTTCTTTGTTTACACACAGAAATTTATGTAATAAAGTTATCTGAAAATGCAAGTTTTCACCAATCTCTCTTTTTTAAAAAAATATTATTCCTTCTGCTATTGCTTTTGTAATTTGTATAATTAATATGTATTTTATTTCATTTACTATAGAATTAAATATATGACTATATTTAATAAAATTATAGTTTCTGACAACACAACAAATCTAGAGAATGCTTTACTGACATTATTTAAGTCCCATATATATTTAATAAAACAAATAATTCACATGATTTTTTTTATTTTCTCTGTTGACCTGATCACTTTGTACTTTAGCAATCTATAATAATAAAAGTGTAATATTCTAATTAGACCGGACAGCCAAACAACGTTCCAGACATCCTTCCAGATGACCTTCTGGATGAAGCTGGGGCTGTGAAGGCCAAGGCAAGCCGCTGTGGCTGCGAGGGCCTAGCCCCTTGCACGAATTTCATGTATCGGGCCTCTAGTTACATATAAGTTCAAAGATGTTAAACAAATGCAAAAAAAAAAGTAGTTTGAATTTAATTATATTTTACATATTGTTTACTTATACATAATTTTAAATGTATAAAATGATATAGTTTGTGGATTAAACCATAATTAGTAATGATTATACATATGCTATCTATAGGACGTATTTTTATTTTTATGAATGCTTACCAAATGGTTTAAAATATATGATCTGAGGATGCATATATATTCTTTCAAATTAGTGTTTTGAGTTTCTTTGAATATATACCCAGAAGTGGAATCTCTAGGTCATAAGGCAGGTTCATTTTTTATATTTTGAGGAAACTTCATACCGTTTTCCACCATGGTTGCACCAATCCACATTCCTACCGACAGTGCACAAGGATTCCCTTTTCTCCATATCCTCTCTAATACTTGTTTTATTGATGCTAGCCATTCTGACAACTGAGAGGTGATATTTCATTGTGGTTCTAATTTGCATTTCTCTGACCATGAGTGATGCTGAGCATCTTTTCATGTGTCTATTGGCCATCTGTATGCCTCATTGGAGAAGTGTCTATTCAGGTCCTCTGCCTACTTTGTAATTGGATTATTTGTGTGTTTGTTGTTTTATTTTTGGTGTTGAATAGTATGATTCTTTATAAATTTTGGATATTTACCCCTTATCATATGTATTATTGGTGAATATGTTCTCTCATTTAGTAGGTTGTCTTTTTACATAAAAAAATTATTTTGATGTAGTCCCATTTGTTTATTTTTTCTTTAGTTTTTCTTGCTGGAGGAGATATATCAGAAAAAAAAACACATTGCTACGAGAAATGTCAGATTTTACTGCCTATGTTTTCTTCTAGAATTTTTATGGTTTGAATTCTTACATTTAAGTCTTTAGTCCATTTTGAGTTTATTCTTGTACATGGTGTCAGAAAGTGTTCCAGTTTTATTCTTTTGCATGTGTCTCTCAGTTTTCCCAATACCATTTATTGAATAGATTAATTTTACCCCATGTATGTTCTTTCCTTCTTTGTCAAATGTTAATTGACCATATAGTCATGGGCTTATTTCTGAGCTCTCTCTATTCTGTTCTATTAGTCTAGTCTGTTTTTATGACAGTACCATGCTCTTATGATCACTATAGCCTTGTAGTATAGTTTGATATTAGGAAGTGTTATATTCGAAATAATATATGCATCCCTATGTCCACTACAGCATTATTTATAAAAGCCAAGATATGGAAGCAACCCAAGTACCCATCAATAGACGAGTGGATAAAACAAGCCATGTATACAATGGAATATTACTTGGCCATAAAAAATAATGAAATCTTATCATTTGTGACAGCATGGATAGACCTGGATGATATTATGCTAAGTGAAAGTAATCAGATACAGGAATACAAATATTGTATTCACTTATATGCCAAATGTAAAGAAAAAGTAAATGAACAAAAAAAATGAAACAGACTCATTGACACAGAATAGACTAGTGTTTACAGAGAGGTCAGGGCTTGGGGAACTGGTAGAAAGAGGTGAAGGAGTTAAGAAGAAGTAAAACTTGGTAGTTACAAATAGTCACAGGGACATAAAGTAGAGCATGTGGAATATAACCAATAATATTGTGATAACTATGTATGATGCCATTTGGGAACTGGAAATATTGAAGGTAATACTATGTAAATTATATAATTTTCTAACCACTGAGCTTTGCACCTAAAACCAAGACAAATAATATTGAAAGTAAACTGTAACTGAAAAAAAAATATAAAATATATGGTATGAGACTTCAAATTAGAGGTGCTGGTACCCTTATTTCAGTCTTAGGTGTTTATGACCCTGCTGTTCTTGTTTCCCAAGCCTATATGGATCATCTAGGAATCTATTTTATAGTAGTTTTATCTGTGTTTACGTTGCCCTCCATGACTGTTAGCATATTAATTCTTGTCATACAATTTCAAACAATTTCATGGCCTGAAGTGGCAAAAGCATGACCTGCCATTGCTAAAACTAAATATAATCCGAGCTGATTTAAATGCTATGGCAGTGATTTTCTCCCTACGCAGCAGGCTAACCTGATGGCACTCTTCACAGGCAAAGTGGTCCCAGCATTGATGGATATTGAGCGAACATCAATGATGTCTTCATGTCTTTCCCACTACATTGCTCTAAGTGTCTGAGCATAATGATCTAATCAAATTAGGGTTAGGAGTCTATCCTACCTTTTTACACAAATAGCCACCTCAAAGGTAGCTAGAAGCACCTTGTAAATACCCAACAAAAAAATCACAGGTTGCACAGACAGACAGAAGAGTGACTGAAAAATCATGTTGTGTTTTGTGTGCATGTGCATGTTATAGGTGTTTTGTGTGCATGTGCATGTAATATGTTATTTTTTGCCACCTCTCATTGAAATATAGTTTACACTTAGCTTTCTCTAATTGAAAAAAAAAAAAGAAGATCACCTGTAGTTTCTTCTTCTTACAATAGGGAACATAAGATTCTCTAATCATGTGATCACTGAGAAGGGAGAGTAAAGTGCCATTTTATGATGTGTAATCTTATGGGGTATTTTTAATGCCCTCACTATTCATTCAAGGATGAATGATTTGAGATTCTATGAATATCATTGTCATCTTTGTACACAATGTGATAGTACTTTTAAAAAATATATATATTATTGATATTAGAGAGAAAGGGAGGGGGAGAGAGAGATAGAAACATCAGTGATAAAAGAGAATCATTGATTGCTGCCTCCTGCATACCCCCTACTGGGGATTGAGCTCACAACCAGGACATGTACCCTTATCTGGAATTGAACTGCAACCTCCTGGTTCATAGGTCAACAATCAACCACTAAGCCACGCTGGCTGAGCTGCAGTGTTATAGCTCTTGAGCTTACAGGAAAAGACCTGGTCTTGCTATAGAGTGAGGGGGTCCATAACTGTTCTGTGGAGTTAGTTGCTATTGCCAACTAATCCTATCTAATAAAAGAGTAATATGCAAATTGATCATCACTCCAACACACAAGATGGCTGCCCCCATGTGGTCAAAGATGGCTGCCCCCATGTGGACACAAGATGGCCACCACAAGATGGCCAGCAGGGGAGGGCAGTTGGGAGGGACCAGGTCTGCAAGGGAGGGCAGTTGGGGGCGATCAAGCCTGCAGGGGAGGGCAGTTAGGGGTGACCAGGCCGGCAGAGGAGGGAAGTTGGGGGCAACCGGGCCTGCAGGGAAGGGCAGTTGGGGAGGACCCAGGCCTGCAGGGGAGAGCAGTTGGGGGGGACCAGGCCTGCACCAGAGGGCAGTTAGGGGTGACCAGGCCTCCAGGGGAGGGCAGTTAGGGGCAATCAAGCTGGCAGGGGAGCAGTTAGGCATCAATCAGACCAGCAGGGGAGTGGTTAGGGGTGATCAGGAAGGCAGGCAGGCGAGCAGTTAGGAGCCAGCAGTCCTGGATTGTGAGAGGGATGTCCGACTGCCCGTTTAGGCCCAATCCCACTGGATCGGGCCTAAACGGGCAGTCGGACATCCCTCAAGGGGTCCCAGATTGGAGAGGGTATAGGCTGGGCTGAGGGACACACACCCCCATGCACAAATTTCGTGCACCGGGCCTCTAGTTTCATTATATATGGAGCCAATCTCTCTTCATCAATTAATTACCTTCTTGTCATTCTTTTGGCTGTTTAATTTTTCATCAGATTTTAAACACCAGGAATCTGTTTGTGAGCTTTGTCTACTCTCACATTGCTATGCATCAGTGTGAGGCAGTTGTGCTTAGGAGACAACATAAAGGAGAAAAGAGAAAGTGGACTAATTTTTGTCCCATTATTATCTTTTTCCATTACTTCCATTTACCTTTCTTTTAAATCCTCTACTTTTGGGATGAGCGGAAAGAGGAAAGTCTTTATTTTTTCCCTCAACTTTATTGAAATATAACCGTTTATAACTTTTAAGGTGTACAATGTAATGATTTTTTATCCTATATAATAAAAGCCTAATATGCAAATCAACCTTATGATGGAATGACCAGCGGAATGACCGGTTGCTATGATGCGCACTGACCACCAGGGTACAGATGCTCAACACAGGGGCTACCCCAGCCTGCAGACCCCAGGCCAGCCAAGGCGGATGCCAGCTGGGGCCCCCTGATCACCCCGATGGTCACCCTGCAGAGGGAGGCGACCAGTGGTGGTGGCAGGGGCCGAATCCGGTAAACCAGTGGCACCAGGCCAGCCAAGGCGGATGCCAATGGGGGCCCCTCCAATCATCCCACTGGTTGCCCTGCAGATCGGCCCTGATCACCAGCCAGGCCTAGGGACCCTACCCATGCACGAATTTGTGAACTGGACCCCTAATCCTATCTAATAATAGACAAACATGCAAATTGACCATACCTCCGACACACCCACAAGCCATGCCCACAAGCCACGCCCACCATCCAATCAGAGCGAGCATGCAAATTAACCCAAACCAAGATGGCTACAGCCACAGAGAGCAAGGTTTCCTAGGTAACAGAGGAAGCCAAGCTTTCCGCCTGCCCGGCCAGGCCTAAACTTCCACTCAAGCTACAAAGTTTCAATTATAGAAGGTAAACAAATTCAAACAAATGGCAGCAGAATGGAGCTTGAGAGAGCAGGCCAGGGTTGCTGCCGGCAGCAGGGGAAGCAAAGCTTTCTGCACACCCTGGCCGGGCCCACCCACTTAAGGCAACAAAGTTTCAATTATAACCCCAACACAAATGGCTGCCTGCTGAGGGAGCCCCAGGCTTGGCTCCGCTCCAGGCTACAAAGTTTCAATTGTAGAAGGAAAATAAATTCCAGATACCAGGGCCTCTGCTTGGGTTGCCAGGGGGCGTGGCCAGCCTGCAAACCACCACAGGCCCCTCGCTCAGGCCACCCCACACCCCAAGGAAACCCCCACCTGATCCGGGACATCCTTCAGGGCAAACCAGCTGGCCCCCACCCCTGTAGCAGGCTTCTATCCTATCTAATAAAAGAGTAATAATGCAGATTGATCATCACTGCAACACACAATATAGCTGCCCCTATGTGGTCAAAGATCCTGCCCCCATGTGGACACAGGATGGCCACCACAAGATGGCCAGCAGGAGAGGGCAGATGGGAGGCACCCGGCCTGCAAGGGAGGGCAGTTGAGAGGGACCAAGCCTGTAAGGGAGGGCAGTTGGAGGTGATCAACCCTGCAGGAGAGGGCAGTTAGGGGTGACCAGGCCGGCAGAGGAGGGAAGTTGGGGGCAAACAGGCTGGCAGGCAGAAGCGGTTAGGGGCAATTAGGAAGGCAGGCAGGCAAGCAGTTGGGAGCCAGCAGACCTGGATTGTGAGAGGGTTTCCAGATTGGAGAGGGTACAGGCTGGCCTGAGGGACAACCCCCCTCCGTGCACGAATTTCGTGCACCAGGCCTCTAGTATGTAAATATTGCAAAATTATTACCACAGTAAGGTTAGTTAGCACATCCATCACCTTCCATAAACACAATGTGTGTGTGTGTGTGTGTGTGTATGTGTGTGTGTGTGGTGAGAGCTTTTAAAATCTACTCTCTTAGCAACTTTCAAATATACAACACAGTATTTTTCACTGTTGTCCCCATGCTATAAATTACATAGAAAGGACTCATTTACCTTATAACTAGATTTTATACCTTTTGACACCTTCACGCATTTTGATTTACATGTTTTGTTTATATGATCTCCTTTGACCTCCTATAAACTCTATATTAAGGCATAGGTATTTTTAACCTCACTTGGCACTTAAACAAAGGCTAAAAATACCTTATTTGCCTTAAGCCTCACAGTGAGCTCACTATAGAAGTTAAGAACGAAACTAATTCCCCTGGCTCCAATTTTACTGCTTTTTCCTCTTAATTGAAGAATTGTAGGAATTTATAGTCAAGAGTGTTCTTTGACCTTTTAAAGTAAATCAGTAGGAAAGTTGTCTTTTTATTTGAAAAGACACACATAGGAAAATGCCTTGGGAACAAATCATAGTTATTGCTATTTGCTTATTTATATGCTCCTGTCAAAAATTATCAATGCCGATGAACATAAAATCGAAGTCAAGCATCTGTGAATTTCATACATACACTTTTGTGGAGAGTGAGGTAATCTGTATCATAGGCATCATTAACTGAAGCAATTAAGTTCAATGTCCTAGTTTCTGTTGACAAGTGTTACCATTTTTAGGATTTTTCTTCATGACTTACACTGCTTCATTGCTCTTGTACCTCATGAGAAAAAAGAATCACATTTCTGTTCATTCTTTTTAAAATTCCCCACTGCAGCCAAAGGTGATAAACATGAACTGTCTCAGTAATTAAGTCAAAGTGTTTCTCTTAAGGAAGTTCCTCTTCGAAATAAAGCATTGCTAAAGGAGGTTACTTAAGTGCAAACCTATCATTAATTTCAAGGCCACTTGTGGGGACTCTCCTGGTGATTATAAATCACTAAAATTGGTTTACGACTGTGCTATTAAAATAACTTAGTAGGAATCATGATTCAAATGATTCAACATCCATTGGGCGATCTGAGTCATTTTCTCTTCTCTACCCACTTATTTTCTACCAGTTATTTTGCAGGAAATTTTCAGGTGGATCTCAGGGGCAACATCAATAATAATTTACTAAAATAAAATGTAATTTTGCTTTTGAAAACGAGGCATAGTTTATGTAATATGAAGTTGTATGTCAGCAAGAACATAGGATTTATACTAAGAGATATAGAATATTATCTTATTCTACCCTGCAGATAAAAATTAAATTGCAGTTGTTAACGTTGCTTAAATATTACACGTTAAAACCATGATTGGAAAAGTACTATCTCTTAAAAGTAACTTTGCAGTTATTTTTCTAAGGCAGGTACCTCTTTCAAAACTTAGCACAGTGATCTATAAAAGTAGCATAAGGGCAATAAACCTCATCTTTAATTCAGTCTGAGAAAATGAAAGCACATATCCATGAATCAATTCACAAAATGGAGGAGAGCTACAGGCTATTGGCACTGGGTTCAAGTCCTGGAAGAGTCAGAAAAATCCTCATTCTAGTCCTAATTGTGGCAGGTTTATCTTTGGGGAAGTTCCAAAGCTTAGATCCTACTTTTACTAATTTGTCACTGTATACATCAGGATTACATCTATAAGATATAGGTCTTTAGTCTTTAATTTGTAACTTTGGAGGCAAATGGGTTTTGGAGTTCAGACTTTTTTGGATGTTAAAATGATAGTAGGGCACAAACAGGGTATCTTATATAACATCGCCACTGAGCTGTGGGACTGCACCCTGTCACCAAACACATTATTATTTCTACAGGGACCACGAAGAACCTCACTAAGGAGACTCGTTCACTCTCCAATGCCCGCACATCTGATCGGGTTTTGGTACTAAGTGAGTTTGTGCCAAATTTTCAACAAATATTCTCACCTTCAATACATTTGGGATATAGAGATTTTAGAAATAAACATGGTTTCTCCCAGCAGACAGCTTGACAATTCTAAAGTTATGCCTATTTTAGATGCTAGAGCATTGCGTCATTCCGCTGCACATTGAGCACTTCATCTGACATTTCATGTGTAAATTAAGGGGCAAAAAAATGAAATGAAGAGGTTTTGGCAAACTGCCCAAACCCTGAGGCAGCTGCATGTCCAGGTGGGTTGTTCTGATGCTTTGACAGCGGAAGTGTCACTCAAGTGTCTGACACCATTGACTTCTCACAACAGAAGGTGGGGCATTTGATGACTTAGTGAATATGATAGCTACAATTAATCCTCCTGGAAAAAAATGGCTTTTGCACAGGACATTAGTAACTCCTAAAAATATAAACCTAAAATACCAGGAAACACATGACTTCCCAAGATGATCCTACCAGTAAGAGTGAGATCATTTTATCATCTCAGCAGAGAAGTATTAAAAATATAGACTGCAAATCATGAGGCACAGGTGTGGGTAACTGATCAAAAATTTGGAAATAATTATATATATATATATATATTCATGAGCATCTATTCATATATAACTGATGTGTCACTTACCATATAGTAATTTTGCTTAACAGGACACTTCTATCTTTTCTTTCAAGTTTGTGTCTCTATATTAAGTGAGTTTCTTGAAACTCTTGGTGAACAGGTAGCAGGGTTTTGCAAGTGAACCTGACTTTACACAATAAATGTGTTATTTAAATCTGAATTTAGATGGATCATATTTTAATTTGACCAGAGTAATTGGCTACAGAAAGTAATCCTGTGAAAATCATTTTGTTCCTGATGCATATAATCACTTATAAAGTACTGTAGGCTTGGAACTTTACAAGTGGATTGCTTTTTTCAAACTGTATAGTAATTTGTGTATTAAAAATAGCTTCAGAAGAAGGTCTTTATACCATAAAAGTACTAGATGTAAAGACAGCTGCTTTCAAAATGTGATAGATATATTCTTCCTTTTCTGGCTCTTATTCTAAAGATCTAATAATGCTTATGGGGAAAAAATTTCATTGGCAAAAAATACCATTGTTAACATAGCTTATTTGGAACTCAGCACAAATAAATAATAGTTCCTATAACTTGTGTAATTTTCTCCTTAAATATAATATTTAATTAATGAAATTATATAGTATTTCTATTTCCGTACATAATACACACACATACACACTCTCTCTCACACACACACACAAATACACACACCCATTCTTCGGCTATATTGTGTGATAATTTGCTACTTAAAAAAATATAAAATTGCTATATGATGAAAAAAATAAACATTTTTTTGTCTCTGCCAATCAGCACACACATGTTTTGTTGTTCACTTGGAATATTGGCTTAAAAACAAGAAATCACAGTAGAACATCTCATTGGCATTCAATAGGAAAATAGTGCTAACAGAATGTTACAAGAACCAGAGTGGATCCAGGCCAAGAGAGTAAATTAAAAACAGTCTGATTGCTGTCTTAACATTTTACAACTCAAGCAATATGATCAAATTGTTGAGCTGACATCATAAAGTCATTTGAAACCAAGATTAGGTTCTGTTTCAGAGATACAATTTTTATAACCTTGCTACTTTGATTAAACGGTGTGACTCTGAAGCTTCAGAACATAAGGCGTCTATATAGATTGCATACATACAGCTCACTCATTCACTCATACATAGTTTTATGTCCACCCTCAAGGACAAATGAACAAACTTTTCCTGGAATTGAATTTTGGCATCACCTCATTTATTTGGCCATTTATCTGTATCTTAGTTTATAAACATCACATATTTACACCGAGCTCTGACACATATTTTCATGCAATGCATCATCTTGACAGTGCAAACCTTGTGGACAAGAAAAAGACCCGCTGTGTTTTCTGACATAGGAAAATTTTTCATGAACCCTTTAAGAAAATCTAAACTATCAGTTCTTTATTCATTCACTATTCTTTCATTAACTGCTAAAATGGTCAAAATGAAATTAATAATGCACTTTTAACTCAGAACATATTAATTGAACTCCTACTATGTGCTCAGCTTTATTCTTGGTGA
Source organism: Ia io (assembly GCA_025583905.1). Lineage (NCBI taxonomy): Eukaryota > Metazoa > Chordata > Mammalia > Chiroptera > Vespertilionidae > Ia > Ia io. The sequence goes on along the minus strand of JAJQQW010000010.1, from coordinate 20,327,866 downwards.
TGTGCAGATACAGCCTCTGCTCTTATAGAGTCCCACTCCAGTAAGGCATAACTCATGGAATTTCTTTACTTTGTGTAGATTCAAGGAGGAACACTTCTAAGGGTCCTTTTCACTCATTCACTCATCCATTCAAAAAATGCATGTGCAAATAGAGGCAGACACTGGAGTAGTACCACACAAAGTATCATATGCTCATACATCATTGGCCCTTCTAAGGAACTCACTCCTTGATATTTTACATATGCAAGTTCTGCTTAGAGCTTTTTACAGATCTCTACCTATGAGATGTAACATTATTAAAGTCGCCACTGCAATTTATTATTATATAGTGGATTAGTACAACTCCTGACTAGAGATCTGTGCTGCTTTATTTTAATGTGGTAGATATACCAAGACTACTCCTTAAACGGTTTGATATCTGAAATAAAGTAGGCATAAGGTGAGCATCAGTGTTGCATAAATATGTATACAAAATTATCAAACTGAAACACATTGAATAAAAACAAACAAACCTGGTCTCATCAAAGATAGTTTGAGAACTGATGATCTGAACCAGTGTTTCTGAAATGAGTGTGATTTCCCCCTCCCTTCTCCCTCGGGGACTGTGGCAGTGTCTAGGGGGTGTTTTGGGTTGTGACAAATGGGAGACTGGTGATGCCACTAAAACCTAGTGAGTAGAGTCCAGGGCCACTGCTAAACATCCCACAATGTACATGAAGGCTCCCCACAATAACAGAGTTCCCGGTCCATGATGTTAGTGGTGCTTATGTTGAGAAAGAAACTCTGCCTTCAAGCTAAACAGGAAAATTTTCAGAATTTACAGTATAGAGACTACACCATCTGTGTTAATGGTTTTTGAAGAGAGAATTTCCCTGAGAAAAATTTTGAAAGAGTTGCTAGGGAAGTGATATGCGGTGAAACTAGAGAGAGTAGATTGGCTGAGAGTATTGCAGTAATTCAAGGGTGAAGAGACGGAGGGTTGACACCAGGAAAGAAAAGTAGTGAGCGAAAGAGAGGGAATCAAATATAAGCTGTATGGGGTAGAGTGGAGGTGAAGCGAGAAGGATTATTATGACTCCCTATGTATCCCTCATGGCCAGGAACGTGCTGCTGACAGCGCTGGCAGCAACTCGAAGAGACTAAACTGAGAAAGATGAGTCAGGTTTTAGATTCTGTTTATTGCGTGCAGCTCAGCATTCTCCATTACAGAAGGCAGTCTACAACAAAGAACCATTTAGCCCATAATGTCTATAGTGCCCTGGTTAGAAAACCCTGGTGTTTGTGTCCCGATATATTCATAGGTTTAAGCTCTAATTCTCAATATGTTGATGTTTGAAGATGAGACATATGATAGTAGGTAGTTAGGGTTAGACGTGGTTTTAAAGGCAGGGCCCTACTCTGATGGCATTAGTGTGGGCTGGTAAGATGAAACACCAGAGAGCATGTTATTTCTCTCTCCACCACGTGAGAAAGTGGGCATCTGAAAGCTAGGGACACCCGATCTGGGATTTCAACATCACAACCCAATAAATAAATGGTTATTCAAACCATCCAGTGTGTGGTAATTTGCTTATTGCAGCTTGAGTTGTCTAATACACATGGACTAGACCAGTGGTCGGCAAACCGTGGCTTGCGAGCCGCATGCGGCTCTTTGGCCCCTTGAGTGTTCTAACGCCACTTCTTCAAAATAGACTCGCCCAGGCAGAAAACCGACTTCTGCGCAGGGGCCACGAAGTTTCAATCGCACTGTACGTGCGCGCCCGCACGTGGTATTTTGTGGAAGAGCCACACTCAAGGGGCCAAAGAGCCGCATGTGGCTCACAAGCCGCGGTTTGCCGACCACTGGACTAGACAATTGCAGATGACTAAACACAGCTACCATGCCCAGTATTTTCTTAAAGTTTTAATACATGGTATCACTATCTTAATCTCCTTTGACATTTCATAAACATCTTATTTTGGAGTTAACCTTTGGAGTTAACCTTTCTGCTATACCAATTGGAGTGGCTTGTATTTCTTTTTTCAAGTTCAAGCGTTAGTCTTCAAGGCATCTTTAGTGGGTGCTTTATTCACATCACAATTTAATAGCCACATTCTTACCCAGATGATAGTTGGATATAAAGAACATTTCTTTACCAATACTTAATCTCATTATCTTTAAAGTTTTGCTTCATGTGCATATTACTAAAAGTTTCAGCCTGCCCTTACGCTCGCTTTCTATTAACAGCGGAGTTAGGAAATGTCCCTGTCTCAAGGTCATAATAGAAGGTGCTTATTTGGTCTGCAGGATTTGGAAGTGAAGGCCCTCAGTAGGTCAGCACTGATGGGGTCAAAGCCCAAGGGTTATTGCTTTAATCTTTTTAATGAATTTCGAATATTCTTTTTAAAATTCAGTGTTATTTCTATAGGTCACCCAGGAGGCCATTTACATCAGGAAAACCATAAAAAAGAAACTTAAAGAGAGGTTTTTGTGCAATCAAGTGGACTCAGAGCTGAGATAAGCATTGGAATGTGTAGCTTAAAGTTCATACAATTAACCTGCAAGGAAAATAAGCAAAAATACTTCAGCGTTCCAAAATAGATTTAATTTGTGATCACTGGTTTAGTGGTTTTAGCTCTACTTTTTTAGTAATTCATGTTTCTTAAATTCAAGGGTTATGTTATATACTCTACAGAATTTCTTAGAAAGAGGGAGGGTTTTAGGCAGGGCAATCAGCTGTATTGCCACACTTTATCGAAGTCCTATATGATGTTGACTGATGCAACACATTAGCACAAAGTCTCCACAAATTAATAACTACATTAGGACCTGTAAAAACACCATTTCTGAATCTATTGAAATGCATCATCTAAGTAGCAACAACTACAGTTAACATGCATATGGTAATTGCTATTTTAATTTGCATTGAAAACAGTACCTCTTTACATTTTATTATATAAAAATCTTCATAGAAGCCATACAAACTAGATACACTGATCATTATTTTTATTTTTTAGATGCAAAGAAGTAAAGACAAAAAATAATGTGATTGCTGATCCAAAATCAGAGGTAGTTTGTAGGCACCCAAGGTTGTGATGGGGATAAGGTCAAAAGGAGCACAAAGAACTTGAAAACAAAGGTTACATATTTTCATAATTTCTCAGTTAATGTTGTCATCCTGGTACCTGTAGAGGGTTTAGTAAGAACCGGTTGTACAATCAAAGAAATTCTGGGGAAATCCCATCTTAGAAAATCACAATATATTAGTGTACCAAGACTTACCTTTTCAATTCATAATTTAAAAATCCTGTAATTTCATATTAGCATATCCAAATTTTTCAATTAATACTTTTCAAAGCCCCTTTACCTCAGAAAATAATGATATGAAGAATTCAGTTTTTTTAAATCTAAAGATAGCACCATGAAGTATACTTAATTAATGAATGTTAGTCTAAAATTATCAAGTATAAGGGAGGAAATGAAATAAGGAGTGATAAGGTGGTCTAAAGAATCATTAAAAGTGTATTATAAAATTTATTAAAGGTAATGAGATTATATAACAGTAAATTTTTAACAAACCTATTCACTATCCCTCAGTTATGTAATTGTTAATTGCCCTGTTTTACTCATCTAATGCTCTTTTTAAAAAAAATTAAATTTATTGGGGTGGCATTGATCAACATGATCATATAGGTGTGGGTTTCTATGTTACAAGAAATCTAATGCTCTTTAACAAACCACCCTAAAACTTAGTGGCTTAAGAAAGCAGAAATGATTTAATATTTCATAATGGGCAAGTGTATTAATCAGCATTCTCCAGAGAAAGAGAACTAATATGAGATAAATATACATCTCTAGCTCTAGCTCTAGCTCTAGTTCTATCTATCATCTATATAAGTATTTAAGAATTTGGGGTAAATTTTCTAGAACACTTTTATACAAACAAACAAAATCCCCACAACACTTTTATGAGAAGTACATGAGGATTCATGTGAAGTAAAAGACTCCAAAAGGAATAGGAAAGTTCTATAATGAGGAATATGATTTTCAAAAAAATTTTAGCTGAGATTGATAGCAACTGTTTAGAAATAAGCATATATGAAATTCCTTTGACAATCCAATAATATAAATACCTATATATCAATACAGATAATAATATAAAATTTAAAAGGAGCTATTTATTATTTTATTTACATAGCTATAGATATTATTGAGATGGCATAGTTAACCTTGAATTTTAAAGTATTTTATCACAGTTAGTTTTAAAATGGTTTAAGGCATCCATTCATTTATTTTTGGAAAAGTTTAATTTAGATCATTAAATATAGCTCTTTTTTCATGAGGAAAAAAACTTGCACTTTAAAGTTCAAACTTTGCAAATTGAGCATTTTAATGAGGCAGGTATTTCCATTGGACAAAGTTTCTTCAAAGAAAGAGTACTGCTATGCTTTCAGCAAAATGTTAGGCATCTTTAAACTCTGCCCTTCTGAAAACATCTGAAGTCTATGTATTTTAATAGATTTTAAGATAATTTCTTGTCTTTTCTTTCAAATGAATCCACATACAATTCATCTAGGTTAATGTACAAGTTAAGTATATGGAAAAGCAGAATGAGAAGTATGTATGCTCTTATAATTATCTTCCTACGGTTACCTCTTCACACAATTCCATTTTCTGGAGTCAAGGTGAGTTATTAAGGATCCCATTCCTACAAGATCCAGCCTTCAGAAGGGACTCTTATTGCTTGAGGGTTTGAATTTCAATTAAAACTGATATCTTTAACTTAAGAACAACTAACAATATGAAGCAGGAATGAAAAAAACATTGAAATAGAAATAGTTATTGTATTGGATGGTGAACTTGAATCCTAACAGCTTAATTTCATTCCTTTAATGTTTTGTTTTATCTTTGATGTGTCCTGGTGTGCTGTTGCCCAGAAGAGCTGTCTTTAAGCAGGCAGTCTATGAGTCTGTGGACGATCCTTTCATGCTGACCCTGTGTTGTCAGATCCTGGAATAGGATGATCTTTTTGTAGTAAAGTGGAAAGCATTTTTTCTCTCTCCCTATTGCCAATGCCTATTGGCATTGGGATAAAGACGACCAATCTCTGTAATGTATTTATTGCTTTGGTGTAAAAGTAACCCTGATGATTAATTTTATGTGTCAACTTGACTGGAAGTGCCTAGATATTGGGACAAATATTGTTCTGGGTGTGTCTGTGTGTTTCTGGATGAAATTAACTGGAGTAAAGCAAATTGTTCTCGCTAATGTGAAGGGTCCTCATTTAACCAGTTGAAATGTTGAGAGAAATGAGGAGGTTAATAAAATCTCTAATAAAATGGTAAGGCTTGAGGACTGACTTGCAGCAGTTGTGATATCTGAGAAAATAATGAGAGAGAGGCGGGGAGAGAATATGAATATGAGAGGAATAGTTGAATTCTGAAATTTGAGCCATAGGTGATAGAGAAAGCTTGGTTTCCTTTGTGGGTGTGCCTGGGGTAAATTTGTTTTAGGCCATATTACATTTTACTGGTTAGTGACATATTCTTGGAGGGACATCAATCCTATAGAGCAAATAGAGAACCTGTATAGAATAATACCTGAATACCTGAAAGTAGGTGACATCTCCACAGAAAAGAGTATGAAGCGAGAATAAATAGGAGATACATTCAGCACTGGTACTTCCTTTAAGGAAAGCAGGCATTTAAAGGAGTTCATCACTGACCGTGTCCAGGGAAACAACAGAGAAAAAGGCAATCCAAGAAAACAGTTTCAAAGTTAAGAGAGAGATTAACAACATGAATTGCCACCAAGAGATCTATATACCTAGCGCTAAAGCCAATCAGCAGAGATTTTCCCCAGGATTGCAGGCGAACCTTGAGAGATCAATTTCAGCAGACTCATGATGGCAGAGCTACAGTGCCAGAGGAAATGGTATTTGAGTGAGAGGCAAACTTGCTCAAGGCCATGGACTTTTTTCAAGAGGTTTTGCAGTAAAATAAATGCGGAGTGGTTGGAAATAATTTGAGGGATTGGAGGATTAAGATCGGGCTGGAAGAGGCCTGCATGTCCTTGTTGTCTGTGGGTTAGGAAGCAGCAATGTGAGAGAAATGAAATCATAGCCGAAGCATGAGTCTGGAGGTAGTAGGGAAGAATAAAATCAAGGAGATTTGATGTATAGGCTTTTAGAAAAGTAGAGGAAAGGTTATTTTGGAGGAAAACAAAAGAAAGTAAAAAGTGAAACACTTCAAAGCTATTGGGAGCAAAACATAATGAAGTTATAAACTCTCCTGTAAGATGTTCTTGCAGTTCATTGAACAGAAGGCAGCTTCACTCTTGAATCTAAGGAGGGTGTGGAGAAATCTGAGTTTGGCGGACAGCGGAAATGAAATATAGAGAAAGCTGACCAGTGATGAGGGCTCAGTGAAATTTGCAGTGGCTACAAATAGCAAGTAATTTTCCCAAACAAAACTTAAATAGAGCAGAGAGCTATAGTAGCCAATGTACACAGTTGAGTAATATGTAAAAAAGGACCATGAGCTTTTGAGTCAGGCAGATTTGAAATCAATATTTGAGGCTCTGGTTTAATTTACTGTCAGTTTGAGTTTGGTCAGTTTACATATTCATGCTGAATTTCAGGTTCCTAATCTATAACCTGGGCATAATACTTCTATGTTTGTGTGGTTGTCTTATTACCACGAAGGTAATGTGCATAAAGGGCTTACCAACTATAGTGCTTTCTAGTATTTAGTGATCTTTAGGAGGTGACTGTGTATTACCATAACTCAAACACAATGACTCCCTCATTGTGACAGCTTTCTTGTCTAAGGCATTTGACAGCAGAAGTAATTTAAGAAATGTCATACTTTCCTCATGCTCTTAAGGACACACCTCATTAATTATTACTAATTGAACAACAAGTAATATTGGACTATAACTATTAAGTCCTTGTCAATTTGGTTGTGTCTTACAGGCTTTGACATGGATTAATACATCATAAAAAAACGAGTCACACATTTGGCAGGAAACCCATTTCAGGAGGCATCAAGTTTCTTTACCTTAAAAGTCAGTAATCTATGACCTGCAGATAATTCAGGCTTGCTACTTATTTTTTGCAGATGAAGTTTTAGTGGAATGCAGCTATATTAATTCAAGTTTTGTGTGTGGCTGCTTTTACACTGACTGGCCGAATAGAGCAATTGCAACATAGATGGTATGGCTTGCAAATCCTAAAATAATCTGGCTCATTACAGAGAGGTTGGCTGACTGTAAGTAATAAACTAATATGTCTATTGAAAGAATGCCCGAATATCGTAGGCCACCATCCAATAGTTAGCATTTGTATTTATTCATGAGGCATCCCCATCACTTTGTAGTGTGGTACATGGACTGGGTTCTCAGTTCATCTGGAAGTTGATATAAATATTACATGTCTGTTTTCTACACTGTTTAACAAAGACCTGACCGTACATATAGACTCCAAAACTTTAACATGGCTGCTATTTACTTTTTAGTTATCACATTCAAACAATGAAATGTTAAACATTATATGTGCAAAATTCAGAGTGTCAAGGGACTAACCAAAAAGATGAGTACAAAAATGCAATTTATATATTACTAAGACAAAATGTCATTCATTATTAATAAAATAAAATATTAATGTCTATTAACAATTCTGCTTTCCCCATTCAATTGCTCATTATGTTTCAAACACAGATAGAGTTTAAAATTCTAATTGATAGAAGTGGAAAGAAAACATCTCCTCTAGTGATTTTTCTTTTTCATGAGCTCTGTTACCAAAAGCGTATTAGGGGCATGAAACACACCATCCCCTCTCTTCTTCCCACCTCCTCCCAAGAAAGAGAACTATTAGCTCTGGTGAGAAAGAGAAGGGATAAAGAAAGCAATCCTGTTTACTTGTCCCAAAAACAATGCAACAGAGCAAAGGTATCTAAAAGGCATACAGCAGAATTGCACAATAAACAATTGATCCAAACCAAGTACAATATGTTTATGTGTACCTATAGTAAAACAATGGAGTTACTTTAATCTAGTTCTTGACAAGCTGCTAGATATTTTATTATGTTACTAGATGCCTAGTTCTTGAAAATCATGCACTGGAGGGGGGTTCCCTCGGCCCGGCCTGCCCCCTCTCATAGTCCGGGGGCCCTCAAGGGTAGGAGGTGACCCGGCGATCAGGGGAAGGCAACACCCCCATCACACCTCTGTTGCTGCCACAGCTGGTAGCGCAAGCCTCAGCTGGCCCTGGTTACCTGAATCTTGGGCGGCTCTGGGCGGCTGGGCAGCTGCCATCTGAGACTTGCCTGCATCTCAGAATGGCCCTGGGTGGCTGGGGGACTGAGGGTGGGTTCAGCTGCACCATGCGCCTGCCGTACCCCCCCCCCCCTCATGGGGCTGAAAGGACTGGGGGACTCCGGCGGGGCTATGGTGACTGGGCGCCACAATCTTGTGGCTATGGGCACCACCATCTTTGGGATGGTGTGACGGCCAATTTGCATATTCCTTCTTTATTAGATAGGATATGTCATAGGCACACATGTATTTATCCACAAATAACTACATTGTCTTTCTAAAGCATTGGCTACAAAGTCCCTTTTGCTTAATACCAGGATCACTGAAGGGCTGTGTTTTACTTACACTTCAATTGGCATCGTTATTTAAAACCCTAATGTATTGAGCTCCTGCACACCTTACTATGTATTCTCTTTCTATCTCATGCTCCAATAAATATGACTTCATATTTCTTTCTATGCTTTAAGTCAGTTTGGATAAGTGAGACTGCATGGCTGCATTATTCATACAAGTCTTCATGCAGTGCAACGTAAATTGGTTTCAATGGCACCTCCACAATTGTTCTTGGAGTTAGTTGGAGCTAACTTATTTCATGGATTCATTATAATGGATATCCATATGTATAATGAAGAATTCTAAAGAGCAAAACATGGTTTATTGCAAAATGTCGCATGCATATTTTATCTCTGCCTATTCACCTATGAAATTATAATGTCCCAATTTCTACCTTATGGAAATGTCAATGTTCCATCGTATTAATACCAATTTTGTACAGATAAATGCAAACACATTGTTATGAAATTAAGTAAAACATAAATAACATCATCTCTATTCATGCTGTGTTGTTTGCTTTCCTGTTGAGCAGCTAGGAACTTGCTTAAGTACTTTTTTCTTTAATCTGTGGACAGACCCTTGTTTCTGCCCTCAAATCTCATAGCTAAAATGTAATTTAATTTCCTTTGGTTTCAGCTCTTTCTCATAGCAGAAGGTTAACTTTGAAAAAGTAATATTTTTAAGTTTCCTAAATCAGAAAAGAAAAAAAGAGCATGCCTGTTATTATATAAGAAGTCATATGCTACTTCTATAATGAATTGGGTGTTCTATATCCCAGATACTGTAATTTATAAAATTAATACATGACATTTAAATCTCACCACAATTCCATGAACTGGATAATACCTATTTTATAGATAAAGAAAATGATGTTTGAGCTATACATACAGTAAAACAACAATTCCATGTAGCATTAAACACTCTCTCATCCTGACCACAAAGTTCACAATTACCATAGTTTGATGGAGATAATTATTGAGAATGGATACAAGGAAGCCTATAAGTGCAAGGTGAATATTGGTAAGTTGAAGATGGGATGATTTCACTTTCATTTTTGGAGGAGGAAATTATTACAAATATCTCAGAGTATATTTGAAATAGGCATATCTCATATTTTTGCCAGAGATTTGTTTCTGATCTCTTTCTTTACTCTCTAGCATTAATGCAGGTTTTTACCTCTTTTTCAAATCCTTTTCACTGTGGTAGGATCATTGAAAATGAAATCTGTGCCTATGCCCAAGTTGCAATTTTTGCAGTGAGTCCTTTTACCCAGCTTTTGACACCTAGTTGTCCTCAGCTGATATTAGTCCGGGTTTCCTTACCTTTGCTGAAATGCCCTCATGAATTGTGCTCCGAAGTCTCGCTTACTGTGAACTAGTGCCCTGGGTCTTGTTGAAGCACAAGTGTTACTTGTTTTTTTTGACACTTTTCTTGCTTACATGTTTCTCCTGCCATTTGTTTCCATTGCTGTACACTTTTATCACTGCCCCACAGTGAAGTAGGTAAGCTACATATAAGGGGATTTATCTTTATGCCGCAAGAAGGTAGAACATGAAAAAAAGTGTATCTAATGTGATGAAAAACCAACTTTACTGATAAAATGGATGTCTGGTCTTATCATTTTGTCACCTAAGAGCCTTAACCAAAGATGCTATTTCTCCTGACTCCAATGGTGTCCTCTTTTATTCAAGTTCACAGTACTGGCCCACTGTGTTTTCAAATATGTATGTATTCATAACTCATTGTAGTAATATTGATTTGTTTTTGTGATTGTTCCTCCTGACTAAGTTAGGTATGATAGTCAATTTTGATTATAATATAAAATAAACTTTTACCCTCCTATCTGATATTATACATATTCAACACACACACATACACAAGCACATACACACCCTACCACACACAATTATAGATACACATTCACATAAAGATATCTAAGTAATTAAAATATTTTACAATAAATTATTAGTAAAAATAGTTCCATGAATTTAATAGTTATCATAGTTATGTCAAGCAATTAGTTGTATTTGCATTTATTCTTAGTCAAATGCTTTAAAAAATGCCAATTGTTTTCAAAATTTGAACAAAGTTACAGTAAACATTCTTGGGCATACCTCTGCATCAATTTGTAAAACTCAAACAATTTGTGCAACAAAAATAAATAGTGCAGTACTAGATTATAAGACAAAATACAAAATAATAGCTGAGTGCACATTGATATACATAAATTACAAAATTAGTGAATTAATGAGTGAATGAATGAATGAATGCATGCACAAACAATCAAACAAACAGATGGGAAGAGTAAAGAAATCTGTCTTGCAGAGGAATTTCAGGTAGATATTGTGGTTTGTTTGTTTGTTTGTTGTTTGTTTGTTTGTTTTTCGTCTAAAGGGGTGGAGTTTAACCCCCAACTTCTTAGTGTGGGCCGTGTTTAGTGACTTGCTTGCAAGGCACAGTATGGAAAGGAAGAACAAAAGCCATGCTGGTGACATGCACCCTTAGTATGAAGTGCTGAGCATGACGCTACTTCTGCGGACTCCTCCAAAAATCAGACCTTCCACTCCTCCATCCCTCTGTTTAATCATGAGAAAAAATGAGGCAGATTCTACTTGAGGGACAACAGAGAAAACCTGAGAAACCGTCACTATTCAGAGGTACTGAGGCTATATGAAGGCTAAATTAAATGTGATAATTGGGACAGAAAACGGTATTTAGAGAAAAAAAATTAATGAAATCAGAACAGTGTTATCAATATTGGTTTTTTTGAATTCATGCATCAATATTATAAAAACTTGTGACAAATGAACCATTGCAATGTAAAATGCTAACAATAGAAGAAATAGGATGTAGGATACAAAAGGACTCTGAACTGTCTTTGTAAAGTAAATAAATGTTCTGAAATTAATATATATTTAAAAAATTGACATTACAACTTTGGGTCTGTTTGTCTTTCCAGCTGTGTTTGGCTCTATTTGGGAATATAGTCCATTTGGAACTCACCAACAGTTTGGGATTTTAAAGGATGCCAGACTGCTTCAAGGTAGGTAACATTTAAATGTATTCAAGATATATGCTTTTAACCTCTTAATCAGTACTTCAAAATTCAAAATCATTTAAAATGTCTTTACTTTTGTGATATTGATTTCATTAAAAGTCAGATTATTCAAATATTTTTCTAATTACAGGTGGTTGGTAAAAATATGACAAAACCATGAAACTTAAGGAACTATTTCTTTTAGCAAGGATTATATATTTATAAGCTTCTTCACTGTGTGATTTTTACTGTTTCAATTTGCAAGCAGATTTGAGAAGAGCTAGTGGGTATGTGGCTTCTAAAGATAGAAACTGATGTTTACCTTTTACCCTATTTTTTATGACACTTTGCCTACGCCTTCACAATTAGTAGATATTATTTTTGTTAAATTGGTTGGGTATTTCTCATTTCAAAGGCATTCCTGAAGCTCTGGCACAGGAAAGAAAACGACCATGGCACCAATTTTCTTGACTATTAATATTAATATTGCATAATCGAGTTCGATTGTTTCTTGGGCAGGCAATTGTAGGCTGCTTTTTCTTTGCTGATAGCACGAATCTAAACCCTCAGATTTAAAAACTCGCAGTTGACCTGCTGGCGACACTAATTAAAGCACTGCCTTGACACTCCCTGCTTAGTCATTGTAGCATCTATTCTTAGGCTGGAGCCAAATCAGGCTTCACATTGGCAGCTCCCAGTCAGTGATCAGTTAAGGTCAACTACTGATATAATGGCTAAGAAACAAAAAGGTTGAAGAGATGAGGCAAACATGTACTAAATGAATGCGGCTTTATGGAACTTGCTGTGACATCTGTTAAACTCTCTCTTCATACCCATAGTTAATAACTACTCATTAAATATTCTCTTTTTGTTTTCAACTTTTATTTGGTGATACATTTATTCAAAGAATGTTGTGCTTGAGTCTACTTTGATAATGTTATCAGTGAATTTTATGTGTTAGGTCTGAATTAAAACTACAGAAATCTTTAGATAAAATTGTTCAAGACTAAAAGTTTGAAATGCAATTAAGCATTTTATACCTAAATACCACTGATTTCTCATCCCCGGTGGCATCTATCCATTTCATTTTTCAATTTATTCTCATCAATATTCAAATTTTTCATATACAGACTACTCCTTTTACTTTATAAAATATTTGCATTATATAGAAAATTGGCTTAATTTTAAAATTCTTATCTTGAACAATATTGGAAGGGGGGCTTCATTCCAGACCATATACTCAGACTAATAAGGTAAAAGAAGTTAGCCTTTAAATTTAATTCCAGTAACTGGCAACTTGTTCTTCTTACAAAACCATGATTTAATCAACCTAAATATTATCTGGGTTGCAGGTATGGGTAATAACAAATTAAGGCCATGCCATTGTAATTATTAATGCAGGACTTTGGATCTTTTTTTTTAAGCTTAATTAAGCTTTACATACCCAAAGATCCAAATGAAAGAGGAGCATATTTCATAAACATCCTTTGATTCTCTCTCTGTACTATAACCACAGATACAACAACTGCCACAACATGTGTGGGGTATTTTAAACCATTTGGAATGTTAGAGAATGATATCTATACCAAATATGAAGATACTTGGTCAATAAATCAGAACAGTTGGTCCAAATGATGAAGAATCTTGAATAAAATTTGAGTGTACCTGGGCAGTGGGTTTTATGTTGTATATGATATGGATCTATATCTATTGTTTATTTGTTTAAATGTTTTTATTTATTTTGGAGAGAGAGGGAGTGAGGGGGATAGAGAGATAGAAGCATCATAGATCATTTGCCTCCTGTATGCCCCCTACTGGGGATCAAGCTCACAAATGGGCATGTACCCTAACAAGAAATCAAACCAGGGACTTCTTGATTCATGGGTCGATGCTCAACCACTGAGCATACCAGCCGGACTGTTGTTTATTTTTGAATGTAGAGAAAGAACTAATCACAGCCATGTGTGTGTACATATGTGTATGTATGTGTAAAATAATGATTGCTGGCAATGTATTTGGGGGATTATATTTTTCTAATCTTTTGGAAGGTCCGATTTAATCTTATTTCTGTACTTTCTTACACAATTACTTATATGTAATCAGTAATCAAGGTGGATTTGTTTATTTAGAGATATATTTAAATAATTTAGGGTTTTAACTAAATCAAATCCCTCAGGAATCCCTTCATAATTTATTTCATTATGACGAGAAGCAAAGGGAAGTCACCAAAGGAAAGGTTTGTAAATAACAGAGGCTGTCACAGACACAAAGAAATCTAGTATCTATGTTTTCAAACATTAAAAAAGAATGTCTTCAGGGTGTTAGTCTGAATATCAAGTCCTGACACTCAGGGAACACAGTCTCAGCAGTGATGGGCTGAAGCAGGAGCTGATGGAAGCCCAGAGAGCAACGGGTCTGCTCCACCAGGGGTGCATTTGAGCATTGCTGGTGTTAGTGCTCACAACTCCCTGCTGAGTTGTCAATAGGGTAAAAAAAAAAAATTGCAGAGCCATCTGTTAAAAAAAGAAATGTAGTGTGTAAAGCATTAATAACCATTATTTTGTAAATTTTGTTGGCAACGTTTTTCCCTGATGGGTTATTGTTTGGTTTGCAATTAGCACATCTGAAGAAAATAAATGCTTGGATATTTCTAATTTTTGGTAATTGTCAAAGGTTAGTCATTTGAGGTATGCCTGTTAGGATGTGACAATGGACTTATTGTAAATTATGATTTATCATCTACACAGAATAATAAGCACAGAGAGAAAGGAAAATTCAAAGGGACTCGACTCTTTAGACTCTGTGAGGCTTCTTATTCAAAAGGAAGGATTTTCCAGTTACTCATAATTGATGCAAGCTTACAGGATTATTAAAACAGATTTACTACAAGGGGTATCCGTATAAGAAAAACAAAGTCTAAAAAAGATACTCCAGCCTGAATAGGTAGCTCATTTGGTTAGAGAATCATCCCTATATGCCAAGGGTGCAGGTTAGTCCCTGGTCAGGGCACATACAGGGGTTGCTAAAAGTAGGTTTATAGTTGTGAGTATATAAACCACAGTTTATTCTTGTATTATTATTCATTAGTTATTATATTATTTTCCATTCAAACTTTTGCCCATCCCTGTACAAGAATCAACCAATGAATGCATAAGTGAAATAAAAAATCAACTCTCTCTCTTTCTCTGTCTCCCTCTCCTCTCTCTCAAATCAATAAATTAACATATATATTTAATATATATGAATAAATAAAATATACTCTAATACGTCATGAACTTTCCTTTATGTAATTTTGTACTTATTTACTGAATATTATTTTAAAGATCAATAGGCCCCAAGATGCTTTTAAAGCCTGCACACTCAATAGAGACTCAAAGGTCTCTTATATGTGTATTTATTCCATGGCATATAGTTTTTGTTTATTTTAGAGGTCACCTTCCTTCTCTGAACCCACAGATGACATTTCTTTAAATAAAGAATAAAGATATAAGCAAATGGGAGATTTTGTTTTTTAGCTTTAAAGTAATCCCCTTTATATGTCATGCTGCTCTGATATTATGTGACAGTTCATAATCTAGGTTACTGCTATCATTTAGGTTAGCTTACAGTTTCTTCAGTTCATTAACAAGTAAAAATGCACATGGTCTTTGTACTAATAAATAAAAATTTTAAAAAATCCTGCAGTAGGGAGGAAGAGCATGCTCGGTTATGGTCTGTGGAACAACAATCCATAATTTACTTTGCAGATGTCTGTGTAATTTCAGCAGCAGGCAGAACAACCACACAGTGGTAGCTGCTCTGGGGAAAGGGTACCAAGAGGCTCATAAATCATGGGGAGGATTAAAAGCAATGAGCATTCATCTTCTTAACCTCGTAAAGGCAATATTGGAAAGCCAAGGATTAGAACATCGAGTGCATGGAAACGTTGTGCAGGGAAAAAGTCCAAGAGTTTTTAAGGCTTCTCTCAATTAGCACTGATCTGACATTTGCAAGTCAGCAGAGTATAATTTTAAAGTTGATAAAAAATAGGCCTCTTCCACATCAAAATAAGGTGATAATGTTTATTTCTAGGGTATATTAAAAGTAGAGTCAAATTATATAAAAATGTTAATCATTTTCTTAGATTAAAATGCATGTCTTCCTGGACAATATATGGAAAATAATAGTAAAATATCCAACCCCCAGAGAACTTTTTATTTAGCTAATAAACATGTTTAAGTAGTGAAATGTCATGAGAAAATCCTATCTTCAAAATAGTCAAATGAAGGAGATACAGACAGCTGGGTCTCTCATATAACATTTAGTAAATAAATGGTCTGTTACTAATTATTTATATTGAAAAATTATTCTAATCAAAGGTCTTTGCATGCAAATGAGAAAATTGTACACAGTGAAAGGTTTCATTTTTTTCATGAAAATAGGGAACTTTAATCAAATTTTCAAGCTTTGAAAAAATGTTATTTGGTTAATTTCCTCAGTATTCTTTTATATCAGGTTCATGATACAACTGAACTTGGCAATTTGATAAAAACACCAGGATAGAACAGAAAATAAAATCACTCATTCATGGATAATTACAATTATATTAAGGCAACACAATAGATTCTAGTTTCTGATTCCCTAGCTTAATATCAAATATCCATTGGCAATGATTTTTTTTGTGTGTGTAACCAGTACTTTATTTTAGTTAAGAGGGACTTTAGTATGACTAATCTGGAATGGCTGATAATTAAATATATACACCCAAAAGACTAATATGCATATCTCATAACCCATGAACACAGACAATAGTGTGGTGAAGGCCTGGGGATGGGGGAGGAGTGGGGTGGAGGAGGTCAATGAGGGAAAAAGGGGACCCACAAGGCAGGATCACCACTGTTCCAGGTGCCTCTTCCTCCCAAATGTGTGACGTCAGATGAACCCCTTTTATCTTAAATACAAGCCAAGAGTGAGATGGGGAAGACTGAACAATGCCCCAGATATACTGATCTAAAGCTTCACAGAGGACTTACGTTTTTGAACCTAACAAAAATTTAAACTGGATTAGAGGTTTCTCATGAGAAAATTATATCACTTCTGAAAACAGAGTCATCACATTTTCACTGCATGGCTAAATCAATTTCAAATATAATCTGGGACATTGCAGTGAATGCCAATATGAAAAGAATGCTTAGAACAAGTGCCTTCTTATCATTTGGGGCCACTGACTCAAGTTAATCTTAAAATCTTAAATAATATATAACATTTGAATGTTGTTTTAATAAATGTCAATTGTGAAAATACAGGTAGATGAAGTTTAAAAGACCTGTTATTGAAAATATAGGTAGTTAGAAGCAGGTACAAGAGCTTTTATAATTGATCTTTGGATATTGCAAAGATATAGTTCTTAGAAAACTAGAGCAAGGTAAGACCATAGGGAAGGTTACAATTTGTATCTATAATAAATCTGAGAGAACTGTCTGGTTAGTTTATAAGCAGGACACAGCTTGACTTCCAATCCTATAAAAATCTCAGTGTAGCTATGGGGTTGGAATGGGAAGGCACCTGAAATGCTTCAGTAATTTCCACTATTGTCAGTACAGTAATCCCCCTTTATCTGCTGGTGATATATCCTAAGCCCCTCTGTGGATACCTAAAACAGTGGATAGTACCTAACCCTATATGTTCTTGTATTTTTCTTATACATTTATCCCTATGATAAAGCCTAATTTACAAATTATATGCAGTAAGAAATTAACAACAATAACTAATCATGAAATAAAACAATTACGACAATATACTGTAAAGTAAGTTATGTGAATTCAGTGTTTTCCTCTATATCTCTCTTTCCTTAAAAATCTGGAATTTTCTGTTCAGCATTTATGGGGGCAAGGTTTACCATCGGTAACTGAAACTGCAGAAGGTGAAACTGCACATAAAGGGTCTAGTCTACTGAAGTGATTAATTGGGGCCCAACCCTTTCTGGTAGTTCTTGAAGCCTGGAAGCGATGTGTTGTGTTTCATATTCCATGATCAGAAAACCTCCATCATCATTGATAATAATAAAAGCGTAATATGCTAATCAGAGCAGATATCCTTCCGGATGATCTTCTGGACGACCTTCTGGATGAAGCTGGGGCTGCAAGAGAAGCCCAGGTCCCAGGTGCAGGAGGTAAGCCAGGTCCTGGATACCAGAGGGAAGCCGGTGCTGGCAGCTGAGGGAAGGAAGGCCTACTCTTGCGTAAATTTCATGCATCAGGCTTCTAGTTTCTTGATAATATCCCTTGTACCATATATGTAGTCCCTTTGGCAACACTGAGTTTCATCAGCTCTTACTGAAATTTTGAGTTTCTTTATGACTTTTTATCTTATTTCAAAACCATTCAGAATTTTTACAACTTACCCTGACATTGCAGCCTTGCTTGGTACAGTTCTATAGTGTGGCCTTGTTTTCCACTTCTTTTGCAAGGTACCCTTAGCAGGAACCACTGTCTCACAAATCCTATACCAGCCAATGTGCAGCAAAAATATTGGGGGACAAGCAGATTATTTTCGTGTATAGCAGTTTGTCTTTAAACCATTTGCGATCTTTATGTTATTTTAAGGCAAATAGAGACATATTTGTGGTTCATGGTTCAAGGTTCACACATTAGTCACACACACTGCAAATTTCAAAGGAAAGGTTGTAACAAAGTGACATCGCTCAGAGTAAATTTATATATTTTTCATCACTTTCTCAAGCATGTAAGCACAGAGTCAAAAATCCCTTTTTTCATGTCATCAAAATGAGAATGAATTGCATTATTTATCACATGATTAAAAAGTAATGTTTACTCCATTGGGGCTTTTCAGGATGCCAGGACAGTTTGGGTACCAGTAGTTAGATGTCTTCAATGTGGCACCAAATTGTAGAAGTTACAAAGCATAGTCTTTCTGTTGTGTTGTATGGATATGAATCCAACATAGCCATTTACCAGTGGTATGACCTTGGGCTAATTATTTAACCTCTTTTTGACTTATTTTACTTATCTAAAATACGGACCATTATAGAAGAGAGTAGTTGTTATAAGAATCGTGTGATTTAATATTTGTATATACTATTTTAAATACTTAGAACAGTGTCTGACTTGTAACAAATCAATTTAAGTGGTTTCTAATAAATAGGTTATGCGCTTCTTTGCTTAGCTATAGGATATCAAAGAAATAAAATGCTCTCCTTTTCCTTTACTTTGTGATGCTAGAAAACCATGTGTCCCCTTCCATTTCAAGCCAGTTATCTCCCATTGCAAACATTTAAAAGATTCATTTTCAGCTTATATTTTTTCATGAATTCTACTGTATTCTTGGTGGTTGCTTTTTCTATTATATTTTTTAAGTTGCTCTGCTAATTACTTCATCATTCACTTAATGAAATGTCTTAAGATGAACATCTATTTCTGACGTGTGTGTATATGTGCATGTGTGTGTGTGTGTGTGTGTGCGTGTGCTTGTGTGTGTCTCCCAACTTGTTAGACTCTGTTCATATGTACTTCATAGCAACACTTCACTGCTATGGACACACACAGGACCTTACAAACATTAAATTACTTCTACTAGCTCCATTACCTTTTAACTGAATTAAAATCTACAAAAATATATCCTCTTTTTATAGCTTTAAATATATTTTCCATACACATAGCTTAGTGACATAGTCAATGTTCAAAGACTCTCAATGAACATTTTGGTTCCCCCACCCTGGCATCTACCCACACATATATCCATGAAGAGCAGTGGGCTCCTTTAAATTTTTGCTGCATATGATGAGACAGATGGGGAAATTCATTTTTTTAAGCATGATATTTATTCCGTCTTTCCATGTTGTTTGAAATCCATTTTTTCTCTTGCCCCAAGGGAATGCCTGTCATCTAAGCACATTTTTGAATCTAGATAGAAAGTATATGTCGTTCCGTGTATCCCCTGGGTCTGACAGAAGGGGTGAGATCTAGGATAACTGCGTCTTCAGGGGTGCAAATGGGAGTTTCCTTTTTGCATCTGGTATTCCTTCCAGAGTGCAAGATGCTGCGCTGTCGCCTTCTGATAGTTTAATTATCATCGCATTCCATTCCATAACATTATGGGTCTTCTTACACTTGGGAATATTAGAACTTGACATCAATGTCTCTGGGGTGCAATTATAACCTAAATTGAATTATCCAACCTTAACACAGAATACTCCTTGCGTTTCCAGAGCAATTGGCGATTCTAGTGATAACTTTATTGTGACCAGATATGTTTTACAAGGCTCCTAATGGTCCATTCTTTGTTTGCGGATTTATTTAGAACCACTCTCTTCCCTATGTTCCATGCTAAACCATGCACACCACAAAATGCTCCATTTCTCAGCTGTAGTCCTATGCACTTGTGGGGCATTCGTGTGTTCAAACTCTGTCAAGAGCTACCCACTTCCTGACCACCTTCACCCACTACCTTCTCACCCTGGACCGTCTACTGCTCACACTTGTGCTTTATGACTTTATCATCCCCACAATCTGTGTCGATTCATTTGTTGTTGTTGTTTTTCCCATCTCATTAAATTGGGTTATTGGCTATTTATTTGTCTGTATCCTGATATTAAATTGGAAATTTCAAGTCCCTCAACTCAGGCCCTGTCTCCACTCTGCCAAAGGCCCATTCTCAGTTCCATGTATTCCTGTCACTCTCATCTTTCAATTACTACCTTTCCTCCCACCTCAGGTATCCATAGACTTTTATTTTTCCACTTATTTATTTATTTATTTTTATTTTATTTTATTTTTCCTTCTTTAAAGGAATGGCTTTATCCCCTTCCATCTATAATTACTTTGTTAAATTTTACCCAGATTACAGATTATCTCACTGGACACTTGTTCAGGGAAATAGTAAATAAACAAAAAATTAATTTAATTGAGATAAGGAGAGTCTAAATCATAAGCAACAATTGCATTGTATTAGATGCTCAGTTTATAATTTTGGTTTGGAGGTATAATCATCAATGACTTAGGGACCCAGAAGAATTAGGTTTGATTCAAAAGTATATTACATATGCCATAGTATTTTAATGGGATTTAAAAAATGTGATCATATAAAATTAGCCACTGCATCACTGGAGGCAATGAAAGGCTGAGAGATAGGAGTAATTGCCAGTCACATTACAGCCCCAAATTGTGTTTCCAGGGATGCATTATCATGTTGATTGACTCCAACAGACTAGTAAAAATCCAGGGTTCAGTGAGAGCTAATAGAAACCCACATGTTATGCAGAAAGCTAATGTTTATACAGAAATACATGTTTAAAATATGTTAATTAGGATCGGAAATCAGGTACTATCTACATCTCTGGAAGGATACTCAGAACATCATCAAAGGAATGGCCAGCAAAAGGATTCTCTCCCTTGGAGCATTAAGGAGACTGGGAAAGGGGCCTGCTGCTGCAGGACAGTGTCAAATCCACCACAGCGTGGTTAGCTGCAGGAACACATGACCTTCACTACAACCAGTTACCATGAAGCCACAACTGGGAGAACCAGCTTAGACCCACTCTCTTCTGCCTGCTTGAGTCCAGTAAACTGGGCAATTTTTCTTCATTGTCTTGTCTTCTCTCTCTCTCTTTCTAGCTGAACTTATATACCTTAAGGCAGGAAATAAATCACATAATTCCTAGACTCAAAAGAATCTGGAAAGTAAAGTATTACTTTCTAGCATCTGCCTGATTTAAAGAAACACTACAAGGAAGTTGGACAACAGCTGCTCAGTGAACCAAATACACTTTACACACTTGTATTTAATTTAGCATTAGGAGATCTTTTCCAAATATTAATTAGAACCATTTATAACTGCTTTTTTAGGAGAACAAAAATAATTAAATATTGGCAAGTTTTATTATTTAAACTATATGCATCTAAAATATCATCAGTTATGAAAACAAGAACCATCCGTTGTTGAAAACAAGCCATTGATAGGAATAAATGTTGTTTATATGTTCTGAATTCATACTCTGAACATATATAAACTATTACCAATAAACAAACAATATTCATACAAGTTTAAGTAAATCAACAAGTTATTATGTTTTAATTGCCTTCTTTTTGCCTTGTTGATGAAGGAGGGATTCCTGCCCTAGGGTTACAGTAATGGCGGAACACACAGCACAGGACACAGGACACTGGACAGATGAGATCAATAGCAATGTATTAGTCCCATATCCTCCCAGCCTGTTGGGGAGAGCACTCAGCCATGCATGGCCATATGGAGCTGGCCTTGGGAAGAGTGAACAAGCGAGGGCTGGCAGGCACGGTCCATAATAACAAGAGGGTGAAGTGATCTCGGTTCCTGCAGGAGGATGGGGCCATCTTGTATGAATGATCCTTCTGGCTGTCAGGGATGATCAGGCACTGTGCCTGGTCCCTATAATTGGGAGGGTTGTTTGGTTATGGGAGCTTATTCTGGAGAACCCACGGTTAAGGGGAACATTGGGACATTCAAGACCCTTATAGCTTTCCTCAGGAACAAGGCACACAATAGTAGGGCTTAATTTTAGGCCTTTTATCAAATACAGTGATATGTTTGCACATTGCATGATATAAACACAATGGAATATTTGTAATAGGAAGTAAATATATCATTAACAACAAAGTAAGTTTCAAATTGTTCTTATAGACATCTTTTGTCCTGCTCCAAGTTTTAAATTTAAATTAACATTAAATGAGAGTGTAAATTCAGTTCCTCATGCTCACTAGCTACATTTCATGTGCTTAATAGCACATGCATGCAGTTAGTGACTACTGTATGGAATACTAATTTAGGTGATTACAACTTGTTTCTAAACTTCTGGAACTATCAAATATTTGTATCTCTTGTTTTGAATCATATGGCTAGCTGAGGTAGAGATGCAGAAATTGATAATCACTTACAATATTGTAGGAAACATATATATTTGGAGGTCCAAATTAAAATTATACAAAAATAATTTAGATGAAGTGAGGAACAGAACCTTTTCTATCTAATTTACAAATTTTATTCTAATTCAGTAATGATGGCATCTTTGAGTTGGTGTGCTCCATGAACCTTAAACCTATTCTCAATGCCAAGTAAAGTACCTCAAATATATTCATATATGCATTAATAACAAATTAATTATTAATTTATAAGAAATGACTAGAAATTAATAAAGTACAATCAAGTCAACTAAGCAAATTGATATAACAGATGGGAAGACTGGGAGTCCTGATTGGTGGTCAGAGGAATGTTGTGGGGTAAAATCTTTAAGCCACAATGTAGATGACCAAGTGGAATTTGTGATGTAACCACATGCAGGGGGAGTTTGCCAGGCAGAAGGAAGAGCTGTTGGAAAGGAACTAGAAGGAAGGACCCTGGCTTACTGGAAGGACACAAGAGAAGGCCAGAGTGGCTGGGGTGGGTGAGCAACGTTAGTGAGTGGGAGCATACAGCCCAAGAGATTGACAGGAGCCAAATATTGTCCTGTGATTCTTTGTCCTAACAATCCTAAAAAAAACCACAAGTAATACACAATCCCACTGAACTTCTGTATGTCATGGTGATGGTTTGTCTATGCAAATGGAATCCAGAGAGTTTCAGATACAGGGGAGGAAAGCAGGAGTGTACAGAGCTGACCACCTCTCTGGCCCACAGTACAGATTATGACAACGTATTTACTGCTTTTATACAAAACCTATATAATTTTTTAAAAACTCAAAAAAGGAAACAAAAAGGAGGTTAGCAGTGACCATGGCTAGAGTGGTTTAAATACTGCAAAAGTCACATGCGTTAATGTATAAGTGGTTAATAGGACAGCAAAGACAGGTATCGAGTAGGCAAAGTTTAAGTGAAAATGTGGAAATATATTTGAGAAATTGCTGACCTTGTTAAACCTCATATTGCTAAATGTCATTTATACTAAAGTGATGGGGAGTGTATTTCAAGCTGAAAGAAGCCTGTCCAAAAACATTTTTTTAAAAATCAGGGATATTGCTCTTCAGTTCCAGAAACATACTCCAAATGTTCTCTTGTTTGTCTGTGATAAATTTTGAATTAAACACATGACAAAAAACAAAACAAAACAAACAACAACAAAAAACACCTGCAAGTTTCAGTAATCAAAGGGACTAACATTATGCCCTTCCTAAATGCTAATAAAAAACATACTTTACATAGAGAGAAAATAACGTTTATAATAGTAAGTAATTGTGTGAGGTTTATGTTAAACACATGTGTTAGTAGAGAAAAAGTTGGCAAACTAGACTCATCCACATTTTTAATGATTGCTGATAAGGACATTCCAAAGTTGAGGAATCTGCAAAGCGTCCTATTTGATTCCTTCCCATATGTGGATTTCCTATCTTTGTGGAATCTTATGCACAGTAGATATTTATCAGCACTTCTTATTTCTCTCTGCTCCTGTTTCCTGATCTTATCCTATGAGATGTCTTGTCAGGCAGGAATTTCTTGTTTTGGTTAAACCATTACTATTCAGTTCGATAGAGAGAAAGCTGTACTCTGTGAAATACAGACAAAATGGGTTGCTTTGAATCTGGGCAGCACAAGGGGAAACCTTAGGGAAGGAGTGTGAACCAATGTTGTAAGGGGATAAATACTAATTTTATATAATACACATCTTCCCTTCATTTCAGCCAAGTGTTGCTTAACATTATAGTGTACGATTTCCTGCGAGTAATGAGCGTACATTATAATATCAAAAAATAGTCATATTTTATGGTTTAAAGTGTTTTCCAGGTATAATTAATATAAAGTAAAAGCAATATATTTGTCATTATTATTTCAGCCATTATGATTGTGCTGATTGTATTCAGTGATAACATAATTTAAAATTATACCTTTTGTATCTCAATATGCAGAATCAAAGAATATAAAATAATAATATGAAATTAGGATTTGACATATGTGTATGCCAAAGGGTTTCACTGCACACGGCATTGTGAAGTAGTCTAAAAACCTAGTCATTACATGTGCAACTGTAAAAGTGCAGCTAATGTTTTTAATAATATCAAATGAAAATTTAGACCAGGAATTATTTTTGTGGCCAGAACTTCATTATCCAAATTATAACTATAATTATGTCAATAGTAGAAAAGTCATTTTAATTTTAATATTACATGGCAAAATAAATATTATATGGAAAATTATCAAATGACCTTTTTTTTAAGATTTAATTTTATAAAAAGAATGCTGCAACTGGCTCACAAGCAAGTCAGAGAAAGATAAATATCACATGGTCTTACTCATTTGTGGAATATAATGAACAACATAAACTGATGAACAAAAATAGATCTAGAGACAGAGAAGCATGGAACAGACCATCAAACCTCAGAGGGAAGGCAGGGGAGGAGGGGGATGGGGGCAAGAGATCAAGCAAAGGACTTGTATGCATGCATATAAGCATAACACATGGACACAGACAGTAGGGGGGTGAGGGCATGTGCTGTGGGTGGGAGTGGTTGGGGAGAGGTCAATGGGGGAAAAAGGAGACATATGTAATACTTTAAAAAATAAAAAATAATAAAAAAGAATGCCGTTTTAAAATTAAACCTGTTTAGCTCTAGACAGTTTGGCTCAGTGGGTCGGGCATCTGCCCAAGGACTGAAGGATCCCAGGTTCGATTCTGGTCAAGCGCAGTTGCGGCCATGCGAGAGGCAACCAATGTTTGTCTCCCTCACATGGATGTTTTCCCCCCTCTCTCTCTCCCCCTCAATTCCATTCTCTCTAAAAATCAATGGAAAACTATCCTCGGGTGAGGATTAACTAACAAACTAAGTAAAAATAAAATAGGTTTTAATCAGATAGGGTAAGACATGCAAACATGTCTTCAAGACATGACTGTCAAGAAGGAACAGATTCTTACCCTCAGTTCCCTAGAAAGCGGAGTCCTGACCCACTGTGCAGGGCCACGGGGAGAAGCATCAGGGTTAGTCAGGAGGTAGAGGGAGTGCACAGGAAATGTGGGCA
Organism: Ia io; assembly: GCA_025583905.1. Taxonomy (NCBI): domain Eukaryota; kingdom Metazoa; phylum Chordata; class Mammalia; order Chiroptera; family Vespertilionidae; genus Ia; species Ia io. The sequence goes on along the minus strand of JAJQQW010000010.1, from coordinate 20,302,226 downwards.
AGAACCGTTATGGGTGCTTGTTGTAATTTCCCCAGGAGGGAATGGGTGCGGCAGGGGAATCTGTTGTAGGATGGGCTGCTTTGAATAATTCCCATGGGTTTGAGTCACAGGGGCCGTGTTGAATTGCCTGGTACCTGAGGAAATGGCCCAGAGCTGAAGAGCCCCGTAAAGAACACAGTTGTTGGCATGGGGTCTGATTGGTTGGCTTACACGTGAAACGTGCTCCCTGCCTGTTTGCTATGTTTAGAAATTAGCTTCCTCTGCGAGGGGCATCCCTGCCAGGGTTAGCAAGGACCCAAGGTATCAAAGCATCAGAATATAAAAAATAAAAGGCGTAGTTCATACAGCTGCATTGACTTGATTTCCTTTACAAGAATTGTAAACTGAAATCTCTATTATTTATATAGTTAGTACAGTGGAAAAGTAAAAGCATCGAAATGATAATAAGGTAAGTTGTCTCCAATTAAATAAATATTTATTTGTGCACTATCTGCGACATGAAAGGCATCCCACTTATGATTTAAATGATTAAATAACTTTTGCTGCATAATTTAAAAGTAACGAAGGAAAAGCAGACAGAGCATTGTCAGGTTTTGTTTGAAGTCTTACCTAGCTGTCAGGTTCTATACTCTTCTGAATCAGGTGTGTCAAATCATGTTAAATCACAACACTGCATTGGCGCGTTTCTTTTTGTTACAAAGTACTTTCTTCAGAGTTACATTATTCCCACTTCTAGACTATATTACATGATTATTGCTTTTGCCATTAATACTTTACAGTGATGGATGTTGTATCAAAATAAGTTATTGAACCCAATTGACATTTTATATTACCAGGCATGTCTGTTATATGAAATATGATGGGTAACATGCAATATTTTGATCTGTAATTTTCTCGAGTTTTCTATGTATTTCTCCAAAGTTTTAAGTTTAGGAACATTCTACCCTTTCCTTTAGTTGGGTAAATCATGACTTATATAAGTAATTCCTTAGAGTTGATCAAAGTTTGTTTTTGAATTTGGAGTCCCCAGCCTTATATGACCTGAAAACTTCTGCTGTCAGGCACTCATTCTCACATTCTGTATCAAAATAGGCCAAGTTTCATTCTGCCTGAGGGGTCCACATTGCTGTTCCTCTGCTGGTCAATTTCCCAGCAGAGGTCACTGAACCATGTTCCCTCATTGCATGTAAAGCTCTGCTTTGCTGTCATCTCATAGGCTTTCTCACCATGCACTTTGAGAGCCGCAATCCCAGCAACCATCTATTTCCTTACATTGTTTTTGCTTTGCAGTTTGTCTTGCATCATTAGAAAGTCGTTTCCTTGAGAGTAGAAACCATGTCTACTGCTGGATTCCTAATACCTCAAACAGCTCCTGGCACAGAATGAGCATTCCATAAAGAGTCATTGAGGAATAAATAAATATGTTTGTATGTACATTTCTTTTCCTTGTTTATATAAGCTATGTTTCTTAACTAGATTGTAAGAAACTTGTGGCAGCAATACTGTCATACATTCTTTGTATATCTCCTCCTGTCCTTGAAATAATGGCTTGATTATGCAAATGTTTTGCCATGTCAGATTCTTAATTAATAGTTAATTTTTTCAAAAAAATTTCTTTGCAAAACCTATATTTCCATTTCTGACTACAGTGATCAATTTTAAAGAGTTTATACCTTCAAAGGAACAAAGATAAGAGAAAGGGTGATACTTGGAAATGAGATATGTATGAGTGTCTCCCTATAAACCCCTGAAAGTCACTAGATAATTTTTTAAGAAAGTGGAATGAAGTACCAGCTAAGCAAATGAAGCATTAAATTGTCAGAGGGTGTCCATTACTGAAGGAACACGCTGGCCATATGGATGAATTGACTGCATTAGTTTGGACATTTTATGATGGGCATGTATCAATTTATCATCTCCCAAGGTGAATGGCATTTGTTGGGAAAATCTCTGACACAATCATATTTATCACCTTGGTAGAAATTTGATGCTGTATAAGCTTGACATACGACAGGGAGTAAAGGAAAGAATATTCAGAGGAATGGAATTTAATAGCCTGATAAGGAACAAATTATAAGAGTCACTCATGCTGACAAAATTAAACTTGAATAATAATGTACTGAAACTTTGCCTAAACTATGCTTTAGTAAAAATATTTTGTGAAATATGAAAAATTATTGTTTGTTATAGGTGATTTTATAAGAAGGAATGGATTAAATTACATAAGGAATAAATTTGGACTATCTGGTTTGCTTTTAAGAATGTTTTCCTCTGGTTTTTAACTAGTTTTGTTCCACATAAAGGCATGTAGAAAAGCATACTGCTTTGGAGTAAAACTGGAGATTTATTTTGTTTGAAGTATTTTTATTGTTTTTTTGAGAGAGAGGACAGAAGGACACAGAGAGAGAGAAACATCTATTGGCTACCACTTGCCAATATGAACCCCTATGGTAGTATTCATACCGCAACCCAGGCATATGATCTGACCAGGAATCAAACACCCAAGCAACTGAGCCATGTCAGCCAGGTCTGGGGATGTTTTGTTGTTGTTTTTGTTGTTGCTGTTTTTTGACTGTAAATCTAGATAAGATAGAGCCAAGAGAGGCAATTATCAGATAACATGTCAAGTATGCTGTGAGGTACTTTACAGACAGTGGTTTTGTCAAGAGAGAATAATCTCTTCATGAAATGCATGAGGAAGTCCTCTGGATTGTGAATCAGGGGACCTGGTTCTTTCAGAAATTGGTTTTCTGATCTGTAGTATGAAAGCTTAGTACATATCCATAAAGTTAGTATTCTTAGTTATGTTCTATCATTTTACGTTTCATGTATTCTTTTCTCAGGTAGTCATTGCCCCAATATACTTCAAGTTGTATAGGTAACTAGACGCCCGGTGCACAAAATTCGTGCACTTGGGGGGGGGGGTCCCTCAGCCCGGCCTATGCCCTCTCGCAGTCCGGGACCCCTCACTCCTTACCTCCTGCCTGCAGTGGAGGCGGGAGGGGCTCCTGCCACTGACACTACGCTCACCAGCCATGAGCCAGGCTTCTGGCTGATCGGTGCTCCCCCTGGGGAAGCGCACTGATCACCAGGGGTCAGCTCCTGCGTTGAGCGTCTGCCCCTTGGTGGTCAGGGGGCGTCATAGTGACCGGCGGTTCCACTGTTTGGTAGATTTGCATATTAGGGTTTTATTATATAGGATTTGTTGTTTATGAAACTTGTATGAACTTCATTGAGTTTCACTTATTATTTCCATTATAGGAATTAGTGAATTTAAATAGACTGAAAACAATGACCAAATATAAACATAACAAATACCAGGTGATGTTACCTACAAATTAAAAGAGCCTTAATTTTATAATAATGAATAACCATCAAATATTAAATAATAATTTATCTTAATAAAAATCTGAGGGAAATATGCCATAAATGATCTTTTTCTGGAAAATATTCACTACTTTTAAAATTACATGGCAATTAAAAAGAAGAAATAAAAGAAACTTCAGATCTTCACTGTGCTCTCAGGGCCACTCATCTCTGCCCAGCTGACACGTGGGCATCCTCAATGGAACACTGCACCCGAGTCCTGTGGTCACTTTTGTTGGCCTGAAGCATATTCACTGTAGGCATAACTGGTAAGATTGACTACAACATTTATTTTCAATGTACTTTGTGATTATACTTAGTGATTTGAAAGGTGCTTAGTGAAATTGCCTAGTGCAAAAGGATAACTTTATTTTCAAAAGAAAGTAATGTCATGGAAATAATGGGAAGACAAACCAGAAAGATCATTTTGAAGTGTCCACTTTTGCTTAAATCTAATTTGTGTAGATGATCTGTCAGTGAGAACAATAATTAAGAAAAATATAGTTTGTGCTAAATTTGGTCCAGATTCAAAGTTATGACATATTTTTTAATTGTCCAGATTGATAGAATGAATGAGCTACATTATATTTTAAATAAAAGCTAAGATTGTTATTTTCAACTACTTGAAAATAAAGTCATAGAGGACTTAGTAATTTTTTCCAAGGCTATTCAAGGAGAGTCATAGGAGATAGAATTTAAAATGTTTGTCGTAAAATTTTATTTTATTTTTGCAGAGTGAACATATTTTTGTTCTCTTTTAATTACATGGATGCCAGTAAACCAGAGAACTTAAAAATTAAATGCAAACACTCTCATTTCAGATATTAATCTTTAACATTTTCCTGAGTTATTAAAATTTTTATAGAAATGTGACTTTCAATTTCTTATATGAGACATGTCATTTTCTATTTTCCAACAAATAGATACCTACCTAGTTGCTGTCTTAAATGTTTACAGTCAGCTCAATAACCTTTAAGGTAAACTCAGGAAGTCTCTATTCAGAACATTAGTTTATTATTCTTTTTAAATATAAATTTTTATTAATTTCAGAGAGGAAAGGAGAGAGAGAGAAAGATAGAAACATCAGTGATGAGAGAGAATTATTGATCAGCTGCCTCTTGCATGTCCTATACTGGAGATCGAGCCCCCAACCCGGGCATGTGCCCTGACTGGGAATCGAACCATGACTTCCTGGTTCATAGGTCAATGCTCAACCACTGAGTAATGTCAGCCAGGCTATTTAGGTCAACATATTGATGGGCTTTCTCTTACCCCAGACAGGGCTTTCCCCAGAGAGGCCATCCTGGCATGACCTCACTGTGGACATTCTTTCTCTGTACATCAGGCCCCCATGACATGGCTCTGTTATTTGTGTCTTCCTTTCTTCGGTGCCTGCCTGTCCTACTGACCAGTTAGCTCCACTAGCTCAGAGAACATATGCCTTTGGCTTACTATTTTCTATGAAGTAATTAGCGTAGTCCTGAGCACTTACTAGCAGGTTAATCCATGTTTTGGGGCGTTTTGTTTGTTTGTTTTTGTGCATTAAAACATGTTGAACCAACATTCACTACAGTCTACCTAAAAGTGTTCATTAAGAACAGAAAGATGAGAGGAAACACATTTAACCACATTTCATAATGGGAGAGAGAATGTGTAAGTATATAAACAAGGAAACTGAGGCAAAGAAAGCTGTCATTTTAGAGTAATTAACTGCAGTCAGCCCTGCATAGCTGAAGACTCCCAATGCTGGCGGAAAACAGCACAGGTACTTATTGAAAAATATCTACTTATAAGTGAACTCCGCAGTTCAACCCAGTGTTGTTCAAGTAAAGCCATTTCTCTACTAAATGTTAGTGTTGGTGGTGGAAGATGACAAATCAGTCATTAAAATAACAAGCAAAATAAATCATGGGCAGGTTGTGAAGATTATGTTTAAAACAAAGTTTATTACATTCAGAGGTTTTAGTTGAAACAAGAGAACATTTCAGTGTAAACACTTCCTCAGGGACAGCTGGGACCACGTGATCCCCTAAGCCCCGAGGTTTGAAATTCGTGTCTATGTTTATTGGTTGCTTGTCTTTTTCATGTATGTAATGGCCTTTAAATCACTCAATGGAGAGAAAGAACCTAAAACATAAACATGCTAGAACCCTTTGGAATATTAATAAATTAAGTAAGTATCGTTCTTTATGACAAAGAACAGACAGAAAGCTTTCCTCCATTTTCATTCTTCAATTACATGAGAAAAGACCTTTCAGAATTATACAAATGATAGTATCTGCATATTAGCATTTTCAGAAAAAGGGAATTAACATCAAGAAAAAAATTATGATATATAAGATTTAATTATATTAGTAAGTGGATATGCTTTGTGATTTTAAAACCATAACTAACAACAAATGGTGCTTTCTTTTCTCCATCGGTACTGTCCTTCTGGTAATTAGACAATTAAAAGCACAGCAAATATTTTAGGCTCAGAGAATAGAAGTCAATGCACTATTACAATATATGTGCTTTTAACAGCATTTATTTGAATACTTTGACAGAGGTAGCTAAACTTACACCTCTTGTTTGAACTTGCACATCCCTTTCAGATATTGTTAATATCATAAGTGGCTGCTAATTATTTACTGGACTGTTTCTTAACAAAATTGGTTAAAAATTATTCCTTTACTTCAGTATTTAAAATACAAATACCAATGAAAATTTTGGTTTTACTTTACAATTTTCAAATAAAATTTGACTTGATATTGCATTTTTCTCTCATCAAAAATACATTACAAAGAAATAGTAAATCTCTCTTGGTGTATAATGTGACTCAATCCAAGACTTGGATTAAAAGTGTCTTTCATGTTCACAGTGATGTGATCTTATTTAGAAAATTTGCAATGATACTACGTGTGGTTAGGGAATGAGAAGGACAGCAGGAGTGCAGGAGGGGGTGTGTGTGACTGAGATAAATTTCACAGGTACCATTGGCAGTGTTACTGACTTATTAAATGTGTGAGGGAAATGAGAAGATCCCCAACTGGATACAAAATATGTGAAGCCCTTACATTTTTTAAGCTATGAATTTCATGTTAATTTGGATTAATAATTTTCTAATGTCAATTTAATTGTACTATGAAACACACCATTTAATAAATAGTAAATTATCTTATTTAATTTGCACCCTAAACTCAAATTTCTAATTGTCTTTAAGATATCCAAATTATGCCATTTATAAGATAAAAATTATAATTTATGGAATTCTGATATGCATGCATTATTTGTCCATTATAAGTTCAGATTCATATGGAAATTAACAATGCATTAAAAAAAAATAAGCAGAATTTCCAAACTGGTAGGTAGACAGCAGGTAGACCACTAAATGTATAATAAATCAACTTCATTTTTCCCAGATGCCTATAGAGATAGACAAGTAGAATGGTTATGTGAAAATAGGTATAATTTGAAAAGTAATTATTCAGGTGAGTGATTAATGTTTTCATCTAATATAAACTTAAGGATTTAACATTTAGATGGAAGGCAGTTTTTCATTACTATTTTTCATTGGCATATTAATGGCTCAGAGGATAAATAATCTCTAGGAAATCCTGTGTGATTTATAAAATGTTATTTTTTCTAGGCCAGGTAAATCACAGCCAATACAGCTTGTAGTATTTAAAAGTGATCTGAAATTTACATTTAGAATGTTTTGTTTCTTAGCAAATATTTCATTCCTGGATTTTTTTTAACTACAATAAATTTATATGTGAACAGGTATGTGACTTAAATGAGGAAATACGTCATATCCAAAATTAAGGGACAGTGTTTGGAAGAGGGACTATCCAGTGCAAGGCACAGATGTATGCCTGAGTGTTCACAGCTCATCAGTCATTGTGGCTTGAGAACAGTGAGAAGGGGAGGAAAGATGCAGGAGGAAGTCAGGATAGAGAAGAATCCCAAGGACAGATCAGGTAAGGCCTCAGAAGTCATGGCAATAAACTTGGATTTTATTGCAAAATTCCTTCTAAAATGGAAAGTCACTGGAGGGCATTGAGCAAAGGGGTAGTGTTATATTACATTCATTTAAAAAGGATTGTTCTGGTTTCTGAATTAAGAATACAATATAAGAAGACAAGTGTGGGTACCAGGGGACTTAGTGGAGGCTAGTGTAATAGTCTACATAGGGGTTGAAGGTATTATGAACCTAGATTATGTTGCTGGATGTGGAAAATTTTGGGATCTGTTTTGAAGACTGAAGTCACAAAGCTTTGATTAGAATGGATATAGGGATGAAATAAAGAGAAGTATCAAGGGTAACTATAATTTAATGTGATTTATTGAGGTAAGAAATACTGAAGGCAGAGAAGCTCATTTGTTGGAGAAGATCAGGGGTTAGATTTTGAAAATGTTGAGATGTAAATTCATATAAGTAATCCAAATGTGCTGTCTAGTAGCTATTTAAATATTTCTGTCTGAATTTAGGGGAAATATTCAGGTTAGAAACTAAAAAAATGAAAATTAAAAATGTAGGTGGTATTTAAAGCCATAGTCCTGGATAAAATCACCTAGGAGGTAAATATAGATGGAGACAGAAAATGCCCAAAAACTAATTTCTGGGGCATCAAAATTCAGAACCTGGTGAAAATTGTGATTTGACAAAGATTCTGCCCTTGACCCAACTTTACTCAGGCTCCGAATCTATCTTTGGCCTGTCGAGCCCAGTCTTAGCAAGAATAATTTTTGGTTCCTTTTTTTATGGATCCATATGTTATTGAGAAACCTTAATGTCGCCTTTTAGTAACTTTCCATCCACTGACCCCCTTACTCTGCTCTTTGGCTAGAAACCTCCAGTTATCTTTGCTGTATTTAGAGTTGAGCATGGTCTTTCTCCTTTATTTCAATACCTCTATGACTAGAGTCTTGAATAAAGTCTTTCTTACCAGGTGTCAGAATGATTTTTTCTATATCATATCCAGCAAAATAAAATATAATATGGGACAATCCACAAAGTTGAAGAAAAATTCAAGATATTGATGCTCTGGACAGTGATGCCCTGGAATCTAAATAGATAAAGCACTTCAGAAAATAAGGCAGGATTGATTGTCTGGTGCTATTGGAGCAAGGTCATGACTGAGACCTATTGGGATGTGAAGTCATTGATGACCTTAAATAGGGCCTGACCTGAAAGCATGGGGATAAAATATTATTTGGAATTCATTCCAGAGAAAATGACAAAAGATGAATTGGAGAGAGAAGTTAAAGATTCGCCCTTCCTTAATAGTTTCATCTAAAATTTCAGCAGACATAGCCTTATAGGGGAAGAGGAATGTGGGATCCAGGAAATATTCTGCTTGTTTTAAGATAGAATATAGTATTGCAAAATATTGTACTTCTGTATCTTTGGTAGCGATTCAGTAGGAACTAAATAAAATAATTATGACACAAATATGGAAGATGGTATTAAGAGTAAAATGTGTAAGTAGGAGAGAGGATATAAGATCTCATGAACAAAAGAGAGGGAGGTAGTTGTTAGACTTAGAGAAGAGCATGAAAAGCTCTTTTATTTTAATAGAAAGCAAGGTAGAGACATGCATATACATATGTATATATAAGGAGTTGTAGGTGGGGTGTTGGGGAAATGTGTGCAATTTTTATTTGGAATACTTTCTATTTTTCTAGAAAATAAAGAGAAAGGTCATCAGGGTCGCTGAAGGAGGAATGCACGAGGCCAAAAGGGGTCAAGATTTATAAATGTATTGTTGCATTTGCTAGCAGAAGGGGTGAGGCCAAAATGGCATCAGCAGTGCAAGTAGGAGGAGCAAGATATTCATGTCTCTTGTAAAGGTCAGTCAGAGTGACTGGTGGGACCAGGTGCAGGTGGGGGCCAGGTATAGGCAGTCACTGGAAACTGGGTAAGGCAGTTCACTGGAACCCGAAGGCCATTAATCTTGAAATTTACAATGAGAATAACAGGAACAATCACCAGGAGCAGCAAGAGCCCCCAGCAGGGCATAATGAAGTGCAAAAATGTGCCTAACATTCAGTGCTTGACAAGAGAAATTATGTCGGTTTCTCTCCTTTGATTAGGGAAATTTTGTTGGATTTCAGGTTGCTCTAATGGTCTACCTCAGGGAGATGAATTTAAAGTAAGAACAGTTAACATAATGGTGTGTTTTTCTCCAATCAAATTTAGTTGTTCAGATCCAGATGAAGAGTAGCAGGGATATTGGATAAAACAAAAATTAAGGTTTTGCCAGTAAAACATGATGGAGGGACAAAGAACAAGGAAGCTGAGAGCTCAGAAACATTCTAGATTTAATAGTTTAAATATGGAGATATCTTCACATCTGTCAAATAATCTGAGAACCATTATCAGATCTTAAAAATTGAGAGGAATAATTGTATCAATTATTCACAAAGTAGAAAAAATGAAGGGAGATAAGAGTAAACATTTTAAAGTATCAATAATACACCCATTCAAATTAAGAAAATGATAGTTGCCTATGTCCTCAGAATCCAAGATTTTTAAGTCAATTACATAGGCTCAAACTTCAGAATCTAAACTCAGATTCTGAAGGTGTTTGCTTATAAAATAAGAATCCTTTTACATCTTGAGATTTGTATCCCATAGCATGTGGGGCTGGATGCTCAGAAGCAGCAGATTGTGCTCTGGGGTGCTCATTAATTATTCATCATGACAAAAGATTCCCTGCCAGAAGGCTGTACCTCATCTTTGATCTTTTCACCTCTGCCAGGGTTAACCAGCAGTTTTTATTCTCTTGTCTTAGGGGGGGCAAAGCTGTGCAGACTCTCTTCTCACTTATTTATGTCAAAGGGAAAGGAGAATTGCTGCAGAGTTTTGAAGAATTACCTCAACTCTGAGGTTTTGGCAGTAACAACTAACAAATTTCTCTATGAGATTAAACAGTACGGATTTTATGGTGTTTTTTTTTTTTTTTAATATATCTTATTGATTTTTTACAGAGAGGAAGAGAGAGGGATAGAGAGTTAGAAACATCGATGAGAGAGAAACTTCCATCAGCTGCCTCCTGCACACCCCCTACTGGGGATGTGCCTGCCACCAAGGTACATGACCTTGACCGGAATCGAACCTGGGACCCTTTAGTCCGCAGGTGACGCTCTTTCCACTGAGCCAAACCGGTTTCTGCGATTTTATGCTTCTTAACATAGAATGTGTCTGAACACATTAAACTTGATCACTTTTGGCCTCTGGAGATATATGATTCTTTCATAATGGTAGAAGGAAGAAAGTTTAGAGAGAAATGAAAAATGACCTATTAATATACCTATTAATAATTATTAAGTTAAATGTAAATGTGTAATATTAGGAAATAAATAGTTGCCATTGAACTTGCAATGAATTGAATTGTGTCTTCTCCAAATTCGTGTCTTGGGGTCCCAACCTCAGAATGTGATCTTGTTTGCCATTGGGTCTTTACAGAGATATTCAGTTAAAATGAGGTCACAGGGTGGGTCCTGTTCCAGTAGGGCTTGTGCACTTAGAAGAAGAGAAATTTTGGATACAGACATGCATAGAGGGAAGATATAAAGAGTCATAGGGAGGAAAAACACACACAACATCTACAGGGCAAGGACAGAGGCCTGAAGCAGACCCTTCCTTCATAGCCCTCAGAAGGAACCAAATCTGCTAACACCTGATCTTGGATTTCCAGCCTTCAGAATTGTAAGCCAAAAATTTCTGTTGTTTAAATCACTCAATTGAAAGTAATTTGTTATGGCAACCCTAGAAAACTAATACAGGACTCATTTGATAATCTATTTAAAATATGTTTGCTTCCTACTTCATGCTGGGTATAATTTGAGGTGTCTGTAAAGTCACATTCCATTTAGGAATAGTGCGTTTACCTAATTGTTTGATGATGACAGTTGTCATAGCCCCTCACTTTCATAAGATTTTGATTCTGTTGATAAGAATTAGGGCTCAATTATGAGAACATTTATTAAGTACTCCAGATAATCCTAATCCTCGGGTGAATTAGGGAAATTGTACTCCAGATAATCCTAATCCTCGGGTGAATTAGGGAAATTGTACTGTTCTAGAAGTTATGTCACTTATATAAAGCTACAAAAAATTCAAATGTGTGAAGAAAATGCCCAAAAACTAATTTCTGGGGCAAAAAATTCAAATGTGTGAAGAAAGAAGAAAGGGATGTTTTACATGAGAAAATTATAATTATCTCCAATATATATACATTGTGATTATTTCACTACTTTGGAGAGTATATGAAAGTATGTATAAAAGATCTATCATATATGTGTATGTTCATATACCTATAGCTGTATCTATTTATATATCTACTAGATATCTTTTACTCTAAATTTTACATTAAAGAAAAATGAATAGATATTAAAAAGTTTTATACTTTTAGCCTGGCCAGAGTGGCTCAGTGGTTGAGCATTGACCTATGAACCAGGAAGTAATAGTTCAATTCCTGGCCCAGATTGTGGGCTCAATCACCAGTGTGGGGCATTCAGGAGGCAGCCAATCAATGATTTTCTCTCATGATTGACGTTTCTATTTCTCTCATCCTCTCCCTTCCTCTCAGAAATCAATAAAAATATATTTTTAAAAAGTTTTATAGTTTTAAACTGTATATACATAGTACTGGACACAGCTCAGGTATCTAAAACAAAACTATTGAGAACTATGCAATACAAAATGAACTTATAGACATCTTATTAAAAATGAACTAGGTTCTATTTTCATAAAGGAGTTAGGTTAGGCCAGTCATCCTATCTAATAAAAGAGTAATATGCAAATTAACCGTCTCTCCACTAAACCCACAAACCATGCCCACCAGCAAATCAGGAGTGAGTATGCAAATTAACCCAACCAAGATGGCTGCAGCCAAGGAGAGAGCAGGAGGCTTGGGTTTCCCCAGCAATGGAGGAAGCCAAGCTTTCAGCACACCCTGGCTGGCCTAGGCCTCCACTCAAGGCTACAAAGGTTCAATTACAGAAGATAACTAAATCCCAACAAAAATGACAGCAGCCATGGAGCTGTAGAGAGCAGGAGGCTTGAGTTGCCCCTGGCAGTAGAGGAAGCCAAGTTTCCGCAGCCCTGGAAGGCCCAGGCCTCCACTCAATGCTACAAAGTTTCAATTATAGAAGATAAGTAAATCCCAACAAAAATGGCTGCAGCCACGGAGCAAGAAGGAGACTAGGCTCCACTCAAGGCTACAAAGTTTCAATTATAGAAGATAAATAAATCCCAGATACCAGGGCCTCCGCTTGGGTCACTGGGGGATGTGGTTGGCCTGCAAACCACCACAGGCCCCTAACCCAGGCCAGCCCCATGCCCCAAGGGAACCCCCACCCTGATCCTGGACACCCTTCAGGGCAAACCTGCTGGCCCCCCCCCATGCACCAGGCCTCTATCCTATTTAATAAAGGAGTGATATGAAAATTGGTCATCACTCCAACACACAAGATGGCTGCCCCCATGTGGACACAAGATGGTTGCCACAAGATGGCCAGCAGGGAAGGGTAGTTGTGAGGGACCAGGTCTGCAAGGGAGGGCAGTTGTTGGCAATCAGGCCAGCAGGGGAGGGTAGTTGGGAGGGACCAGGCCTGCAAGGAAGGGCAGTAGGGGGCAATAAAGCCTTCGGGGGAGGGCAGTTAGGGGTGACCAGGCCGGCAGAGGAGGGAAGTTGGGGGCGACCAGGCCTGCAGAAAAGGGCAGTTGGGGCAGACCCAGGCCTGCAGGGGAGAGCAGTTGGGGGGGACCAGGCCTGTAGGGAAGGGCAGTTAGGGCTGACCAAGCCTGCAGGGGAGGGCAGTTAGGGGCAAACAGGCTGGCAGGGGAGCAGTTAGGCATCAATCAGGCTGGAAGGGAAGTGGTTAGGGGGTGATCAGGCTGGCAGGCAGAAGCGGTTAGGCACAATCAGGAAGGCAGGCAGGCAAGCAGTTGGGAGCCAGCAGACCTGGATTGTGAGAGGGATTTCCAACTGCCTGTTTAGGCCCGATCCTACTGGGATCGGGCCTAAATGGGCAGTCGGACATCCCTCAAAGGGTCCCAGATTGGAGAGGGTACAGGCTGGGCTGAGGGACACCCCCCATGCATGAATTTCATGCACCAGGCCTCTAGTCTATATATAAAAGCGTAATATGCAAATCGACCAGATAGTGGAATGTCCAGTCAGCTATGACGCGCACTGACCACCAGGGGGCAGACACTCAACGCAGGAGCTGCCCCCAGCCCACAGGCCCGATTGCCTGATTGGGGCCTGCCAGCCAACCTCTCAGTCCCTCCCCCTGGCTGGCAGGCTCTGATCACCCGATGGGGAACCAGGAACCCGGGGTGGGTGGCAGTGGACACGGATGGCAGTGAGGCCCCGATCGCTCTGCCAGTCACCCCACACACAGAGGACGACCAGCAGCAGTGGGGGGCAGGGCCAGCGAGCAGGCGAGAATGGCCAACATCTTGGATCCTCCTCCCAGCCAGCAGGCTCCAATAGCCCAGTGGGGAACCAGGAACCGGGGATGGGTGGTGGCAGATGTGGGTGGCACCAGGGCCTTGATCACCCCACAGGTCACCCCACACACAGAGGGTGACCAGCAGCAGTGGCGACAGGGGACAGGCCCGCTGCCAGCTGCTGGGGAAGATAGGCCCTGATTGCAGGCTAGGACTAGGGACCCTACCCGTGCATGAATTTCATGTGCCGGGCCTCTAGTCAATTAATAATAACAACTGGAGATTTCTTACTGTGCTTTCCAAATACTGTTAATTTGAATAATGAATTATTGCAAATTGAAACATAAATGTATCTCACATGTTTAAGTATATTAGACTAGGGGCCCGGTGCACAAAATTCGTGCACTGGGGAGGGGTCCCTCAGCCCAGCCTGTCCCCTTTCACATACTGGGAGCCCTCAGTGGATGTCCTACTGATGGCTTAGGCCCACTCCTCGTTGGGAGCGGACCTAAGCCACAGTCTGGCCTCCCTTTGCAGGAGGCGACTGGGCTGATCAGGGGAAGGTGCCAGCCCCATCACCCTGCTGCTGCAGCCACTGTCAGTCACCACAGCCACCAAGGTATTTTCATCAACATGGACTCCAGTCCCTTCACCATGAAAAAATGACAACTTTCTTTAAGCATTTTCAAGATGTGTCTTTCATAGGATATGACATTTCTTTCTTTTATTTCTTTTTATCCTCACCTGTGGATATGTTTCCATTGATTTTTTTCCCTTCCCTCTGATCCCAGGCTCGGCCCCCGCCCAAGCTTAAAGCGTCCACCCCAGGCTTTAGGCTTGGGAAGGGGTTCCCCCCACCCCGTACCTCTGATCACAGGCTTGACCCCTTCCCAAGCCTAAAGACTCCACCTCAGGCTTTAGGCTTGGGAAGGGGGACCCCTGCTCCTCTGATCACAGGCTTGACCCCTGGGGACTCCCCCGCCCCTCCGATTGCAGGCTCAGCCCCTTCCCAAGCCTAAAGACTCCGCCCAGTGGCCGGCTGAGAGTGACCTGGGTGCTGAGGAGGTTCCTGGGATCCAGGTATGTATGCAAATTAACCTTCATCTTTGTTGGGTTAATTTGCATACTCACTCTGATTGGCTGTGGGCGTAGTGGCGGTATGGTCAATTTACATGTTTCTCTATTATTAGGTAAGATGGTTTAGCAAGAATATATGTGCAAGGCCCACTATTAGATATAGAATTTAGAATGTTAATATATAATTTAGAATTATATACATGATTATGTAGTCAATAACTGTCATGCATCTTTAAAGGAAGAAATTTAAAGATTAGTTGGTGAGTTATCAATGCTTTGACTACTCTCATTATGAAAGTATGATTATATGATTACAAAATCATAAGAGTCTAATTTTCTAACTGGACTTTTAGATATCACTTACTATAGTTCTGTATTTTCTGGCTGGTGAGAAGAACCAAAGATCTCTGTGAGATCTGTAGTTACCTGAGAGTGTCCATTGTTGAGGTATTGAGTCTTAATTCATGGATGAAGCAAAGCCATTTCAATTTGCAGACTAATACTAATCAATATGTTGGAGTCCTAGAACATCAGACTGAGGAATGTGAATTTCCTCCCAAAGCATTGTAAACCACAATAAACCAAAGAAAAACAAATGAAAATAAAGTTACTGAGGTTATTCTGGGAAAAAAGAATAATAATTCCATTAATGTTTTATACAAGTAAACCTGGTAGTCTTTGATGGAATAAATGGCAGGAATGGGGGATACTAGTTTCAAATGTGAGTTATATTTAGTCATTCTATTATTTAGACACTAGAGGCCCGTTGCATGATATCCGTGCAAGAATAGGCCCCTGGCTTCACTCCCAGCTGCCCGGAGCCAGTAAGTCCTCACTTCTGTCTGGAGCACCACTCCAGTAGCTCCCTCCGCTGCCCCGCTTCCCCTCGTAGCAGGCTTCACACCGCTCTGCGCCTGCATATGCAAATTAACCTCCATCTTTGTTGGGTTAATTTGCATACTCACTCTGATTGGCTGTGGGCATAGTGGAGTCATGGTTAATTTGCATGTTTCTCTCTTTTTAGGTAAGATTATATTAGACTAGAGACCTGGTGCATTACATTCATGCACTGTGGAGCAGGGGGAGACAATTCCCTCAGCCTGGCCTGCACCCTCTCACAGTCCGGGACTCCTTGGGGGATGTCCAACTGCCAGCTTAGGCCCACTCCCTGCAGTTGGACATCCCCTGAGGGGTCTTTAGCGCTGGTGCAGCTTCTGGCTGAGCAGCGTTCCCCTGTGGGAGTGCACTGACCCCCAGGGGGCAGCTCCTGTGTTGAGCATCTACCCCCAGTAGTCAGTGCATGTCATAGTGACCGGTCATTCCACCATTCTGTCGATTTGGATATTAGCCTTTTATTATATAGGATATTATATGCATTTAAATATTATATCCATGTTTTCATTTTATTAATGAAAACACCTATTATTAATGAAGACTACTATGCACCTGACATTGTTCTACACAATGACGATATGGTGTAAAAAGAGACCAGTACCTCCCCTCATTGAGCTCACATTTCTCGGGTAGGAGAGAAAGGGAATTCCTTAACAAAAAGTTGTAAAATAATGTCAGATAGGGGTGACTGACACAAATGTGAAACATGGTGATAGAGGAAATGGGATGAGTACTCTTATAAGGTTTCATCATGAAGCTCTTCATAAGAAGTAACATTTGAGCAGAGATGTGAATGAGCAATGGGACACCATCTCCTCAAGGGATGCTCAGACTGAGGGCTTCCACGTAGACCCTTCCTTCACATGCCGGCAGCTGGTACAAGACTGGAGCTCTGCATACCATCCCTCATATTTAAATGCTGCTAGATATTGCCAACTACTCTCTTGAAATGTTTCAACAATTTAAGTGATTGCCAAAAAATTGTGAACAGTCTAATTTCTTACACGCTTAATATTACTGGATCTTATGGAACTTCTTAAAGGTCTCTCCCATCAGTGGAAAATTAATGTTCCATAATTTTATTGCACTTATTAAATGATGAGTAATTTTTATATTTATTTATTAAATTGATTGAGGTGACATTGGTCTACATGAACATGTAAGTTTTAGGTGTGGGTTTCTATGTTGCAAGATCTATACATGTTTTAGCTGCACTTTAACAATTTGAATGGAGACTCAAAATTAACTAAGTAAGATTGTGCCGCAGGTTTAGTTTTTATTCACTTGGGCCCATTCAAAAGAAACAATTTTTTTTTTCTAGAGTTCCCAATGTTTTTCTTAGTATTTTGGTATTTTAAACTAGATATTTACAATTGAAATTTGTTTCTACTTTTACCTATTCCCTGTATTTGCTTTACCCGATTTTCCATATATTTATTTATTAATTCATACTATTTGTCTTATTTTTATATGTATTATTTCATTCTTTTAAATTCATTATTTTGTGTTATTTTTATTTTTCTAATGTGCTCTATAGGAATACTATTTTCTCCTCTCCAGGTTGCAATTTTACAACACAGTGATTTTTTTTATTATTATCACAGTCATATGCATATCATTCACTATTGGAAATATATGAACCATATCAACTGAGAGATCCTTAGTTTTCATACTCCTTAACTAATCTTGACTCTCACATAATTCAAGTTTTTACATGATATATGATTGAATTTTAATTTGTTCTTTGATTAAAGAAAGCATAGCCATACATCTTAATGTTGAAATATATTCAATTGCCATTGAATATAATATTGTATATGATATGTAATGATCACAATATTAATTTTTGTATTAAATAAGAATAAAATATTAAATGTCATTTTTATAATACATTTTATTGTATAAATCAACCAAACATAAAAAGTAAAATAAAAGATGGATAAATACAAAAATTTGCTTCATGCGCTAATATGATAAAGTGTATTTTTACTATGAAAAACTAAAACATGAATGCTAGGTAATTAATTTTTCAATTACGAAGGAGTACATGTTGTACAGTGGAAGTCCTGGACAGATACCTGAAACCACTGGACACTCATTCCCTTGCTGAGGGTATAGTTTAGCCTCATACTACGATTATAGCAATAAAGTTAATGATCTCATTACACTTGTGCCAACATTTACAGTGCTGTTAAATGGATATGCTTATTCAAGGTGCATGAAAGGGAGCAGGTCTTAATAGATTAAAAAAATGATGTTTTCTGCCATTTAGATTTTTAAATTTGTAATGAACAGGAAGCATGATTAACTATAATGGAAATAGATTAAAAAGAGCAATTGAATGGAAACATTTTTGAGCCTCTCATTTTAATTTGAGTGTATAAAGTATTATTGAAATATAATTGTAAACTGAAATGTATAATTAAAATATCTAAAAGGATACATTATATATTAAATTTGAAAAGGATAATGTCAAGTTTATGGTGTTACCTTTTCATAACAGCAATTGTGAAAGAATTAAATCCCCAAGCCTGGCCAGCATGGCTCAGTGGTTGAGCATTGATCTATGAATCAGGAGGTCACGGTTGAATTCCTGGTCATGACATATGCCTGTATTGTGGGCTCGATCCCAGATCATGCAGGAGACAGCCAATCAGTGATTCTCTCTCATCATTAATGTATCTCTCTCTCTCTCTCTCTCTCTCTCTCTCTCTCTCTCTCTTTTTCCCTCTGAAATAAATTAAAATATATTTTTTAAAAATATAAATTCCCAAAAGTTGGCCTGTCATCTCAAATCTATTATACATCAAATCGGTATTTATTCCTCTACTAAAGAGCTCATACTTAGCAACGTGTTGTTATAGATTGAATTGTGTTTGCACAAAGGGTATATTCACAGCTAACCCCCAGTAGCTGTGAATGTGGCCTTTGTCAGAATAGTTTTTTTGCAGATGTAATCAAATTAAGATGAAGTCATTAGAGTCAGTCCTAATCCAACATGACTGGTGTTTTTATAAGAAGAGAAAATAGAGGCACACAAGGAAAAGGCAGCCTATGAGACAATAGAGGCAGAAATTAGAGCGACACATTTGCAAGCAAAGTAACTTCAAGAGTTGCTAGCAAACCACCAGGTGGTAAGAGGAAAGGAAAGATTCTCTCCTAAAGATTTCAAAGAAACATGGCCTTGCTGACACCTTGAATTCAGACTTCTAACTTTTAGAATAAAACATTTTTGTTGTTCTTAGCCACCCAGATTGTAGTGTTTGTCATGGCAGCCCTAGGAAGCTATAAAGGCATAGGGCATTTGGAATATATCCCCTGGAAATTATAGAGACACTTGTTTGGCAAAGGTAAATACCTTGGCTTTGAATGAATTCCACTCATGCTCAAAGTCACAGAATCTCTGAAAGCTTACATGTCAGGGGAAGGACTCAGAATTTTCAGGAGATAATTTAATTCTGGTTTTCTTTTATTTTAGAAAGAATAGGTTCTACTGCACAACCACAAAAAAATTTAAAGTCATAAATAATTCATTCAGTTCAGATCAACCAGGTTGAACTCGCAAGCTTATTCAAAACTGTTGTGCACCCTCTTGATCTACTTTGCTATGATTACCACACTTGTCTTTTACCTTGACGTTCCTGCAAATGTCAACCAAGCATTGATCCTGTACTCTTAGGTGACATATATCTGAAGTTGGAGACAATATGTCAGGATTTTGCATAAATTATGTCAGGATTGAAACTTGCATGAGCTAATTCATTTATATCATGAATATAATTTGGATGAGGTTTAACTTTCATAGGTTTTAAAGTCTTCTACAGGAATGCTCTTTCTACTCAAAAACTTTTGGAGCTAGAAGGAGAGGTCATAGATGTACTAACAAATCTATTTTATAGAGTAACTCTTACCTGTTCAGTTCTGTGCTATTTAATTTAAGAATACATATTACATAGTATAACATGACTCTCATTTTTGAAAAGCTCAAAATTAGCAGGCCAGATAAAGCTAATAAATATGTGTAAAGTATGCTAAGAGTCTCAATATAAGATATTCACAGGACCTGCAAAAAGCTCACTTGAAATCTTGGATCTTTAAGAAATGGTATGCAAGAGTCAGTTCACTCTGTCACAGGAGAGGTGATTCTTAAATTCTTAGGAATTGTGCAAAGTGGATGGTAAACAAAGCCATTGTTAAAATTAATTATAATTTAATAATCTGTGAGTATTTATTAGTTGATGCAAACATTTTTTTTTCTAATTACTTTAGTGCATTTTGTTATTATCTGTTTTCCAGTTTGTTTGTTTTTTTATCTATTACATCTATGGCAGAAATCTATAATAATAAAAGCATAATATGCTAATTAGATTGGACAGCCGAATGACCTTCTGGACATCATTCCAGAACCTTTCCTTATGAAGCTGCTGTGGCGGGGGCTAAGGCAAAGGGGTGAGGGGCGATCAGGCAGGCAGGCATGTTGTTAGGGGTGATCAAGCAGGCAGAGGGGCTAGTGGTGATCAGGCAGGCAGGTGAGTGGTTAGGGGCGATCAGGCAGGCAGGCAGGCGAGAAGTTAGGAGCCAGTGGTCCCTGATTGTGAGAGGGTACAGGCTGGGCTGAAGGACTCACACCCTCCCCCATGCACTAATTTCATGAACCGGGCCTCTAGTATTATATAATGAGGTGCTACTATATAGCTCTTGCCAACTCTGTACTCTGTTAAGTGATGTCAGGTTGGTAACTTGAATTCAACCGTGCTGGGAGTTTCAGATCAGAAATTGGCAAATGTTACTAATTAGTTTTGTCCCTCCCAACCCCCTGCTGAATTAGTACTTAAGTGATATTTTACAATGATTTATGAAAAAAATACTGTTCTTTAAGGCTGAAATCATCTTTCATCTGAAAATGCAAATTGAGCTAGAAACTTAATGAAACTCCTTAATTTCTAATGACTGAAATAAAAGCAAATTCAGATTTCCCTTCCCCACCACCTCCATGGACTGCAAGTTTTAATGAGAGAGTAGGAGAATTCAGATAATAAATTATATGTTACCAAATATATATGTATTTGTCATTGAATATACATTTAAGGATTTCTAAAAAGTGATTTTTTTATTTTTAACTTTTGCTTCTTGTTTTAGTTCTATAATTATATCTTATATTCACAATGTCAAATATTTGGGGCAATGTATTAATTTTAAATACCAAATGTTCATGGATTAATGAAAACTACAATAACAATACCAAATATTGTACCTTCTTTCAAAATGGTCATATATAGATCTATAGTGGTAAGCAGGTTTTCCAAGATTGGTAAATCAAACTTTGTTAGGGCGGGATTAATTTTTATTTGAATATGATGAAAAACACTTATAGTTTTGAGATAGAGTAATTACATCATATAATTCATGTTTTGAAGAATTAATTGATCATCTGAGTAATACAGGGGAAGAATGGAGGCAGGATGCCAAGTTAAGAAACAATTGCAGTAGTTGAAGTGCAAGATTATGTAATACTAAGAAAGAGGGAGAAGTAGACAGGGTGAAAATACGGTTTTAAATTAGAGTTGGAAAAATATGCTAAAAGAAATTGATATTGAAAGGGTTAGCTAGCTAATTTAATTAGGCAGGTTTAGAAAGTTTTAGGAATGAAAGTTTTAGTCTGTAGAAGAGGAATACATAATGGAGACTTGAAGACGCCAGGGTGTTTATCGTACTTGTATGGAGGATAGAGAAATGGAATAGGCAAATAGAAATATATCTGGCCCGTGCAATTAAACACGGCTGTAAACCAAAAGGCATCTCGGGCCTGAGCCATTCAAGTGACCATAAGTTAGGCCAAAGTAGCCCTGACCTGAGTAGCTGGGAGGGCCATAAGATAAGGCTTTCTCTGCCAGCACAGCTGGGAGGGCTATAAGATCAATCAACAGTGACTCCAACCAACACAATAAGGGGGAGAGAAGGTGGGACACCACTTGGGCTTTGAGCTTTGAAAACTAACTCTGTGTAGCACAATGACCAATAAGAAGAGGTCAGATTCAGACAAAGAACTGCAGCCTATTTAATGCCTCAAGACAAAGAGAGCAGCGGTCACCCTTCTCAGGGGCCCCTCTGTCCATCCAGGAGGGACAGAGTCTCAGGCTTAGGATTTAGAATTTGGTTTTAGAGGTAGTGTCTGCTTGCAATAAAGTTTCTGTACTTTTCACCTATCACCTTTCATCCGTGGCTTCATTCTTCAAAACCATCGAGACAAGAACCCGGGAATTCAGGGCGTTCCAGTTCAATTTTTGCATTTCAATATGGATAGAAAAGATGAATGAATGAATGAATGAATGAATGAATGAATGAATAAATAAATAAATAAATAAATTTATATCTTTGTCATGAGCAAGTGAATAATGGAGGGTGTTCTTATTGAGAAAAGACCTTGAATGAACAGACTTTAAAAAGTAGAGCCACATGTGCCTTTTAGCCATGGTAATTTTTAGCTTTTACATGCTTATTTAAATATACATCTAATACCTGAAGTATGGTAAGAACATGTCACAAACTTGGAAGGACACTTTGATTTGGAAATATAAAGAATAATGCAGGTTATGTTATACAGTTATTATTCACTGATTTCAATTAACTTTGAAAGAGGCTATTATAATTTCTGAGAAATGTCATAGAAATGATAATTGTGAAATATCTGCAACCTTTTTTTTTCTATAATTAAAGAGGAAATTGCTGAGGATGTTTGGTATGGTTTACTTTCAAGGATAATTTTACTGTTTTATAGTCAGGCAGTTTTGTTGCTATTAAAAATTTTTGAGGGAAGGTAGGGGTGGGGGGCTGAGGAGAGAAATAGACCATGGAATTTATATGCATATATACATAGCCCATGGACACAGACAATAGTGTGATGAAGGCATGGGAGGGGCAGGTTCAGGGAAGAGGGGATCAATGGGGAAAATTTTTGAAAATGAACTGTATGTTAATAAACACTGACTTTGTAATAAAAAAAAGACACATGAAAACACTAAGATTTTAAAAAGGACAGATTGTCAGAAAAATAAAACTAGTACTGTTCATATCAATGAACAAAAGGAATGTGGTAGTGACCACATGTGTCACTGATTTCTCTCCATGCTGACATTGCCAATATTTTTTATTTTGCAGAAGTAGTTTATATTCCATATTGCCTATTACTTGTTAAAATAAGTGTGTTCATATAACTGATATAAAACAAGTTCTCATTCCATCCTGGAATTTTCCTTCATTAATGAGGTTAACATAGTGTTGAGTTCCAAGTTAATTATAATCATTTTCCAAATTGTCTCATTTAAGAATAATACATTTCATTTTAAAAGTTATTTTCTGATTTTTTAAAAAACTTTTATTTCAAAGTAGACACTGGAGTTGGTCAGACACACTCTGTAGGATTTTACATTAGGAGTCTGTAGACATATAAGAAACTATTATTTTTTGAAATATACTTGTTATCCAAGTGAAATTGATATGACACCCCCACTCTTATAGCTCAGCTTATCTGAAACAAAGTAAAGACTTTGAACTCACCCAAGATCTGCATGCACCTTTTATCAAGGGAGTTAATGGAGTGAGGAATGAAAGGACAACAGCCTTTTGTGCTTTCTGTAAACAGGCATATTTATATCACATTCAAAACAAGGAGCTTCAGGTTTCCTTCACTTGTATGTAAAAGGGATACATAATTCTGCTCAAAGATCACTGAAAACCCTTGTTCGTTCTGTAAATGTCGATTGTTTATATCACACATTATATTGGATTTTAGTATAAAATAGCAACAGTGAAATGTTAATCCCATGACAGCTGAATAAAAATGAATAAAACAATGGATGCATTCAAGGCATTATGCATATGGTCGCCTGGAAACATTTTTTTTTTTTTTTTCTCTCTCATGGGTCTCTTTAAGTTTTGCTTTTCATTTTATGCTTTTTGTTTCTTTTCTGGGATATGAAGACATTTGAGGTGAATGTGAATATTTGTGGTGAAAGTAACACAATTGTACTTTGTAGTCCATTGAGGTTTACTAAAAAATGATCTTCATCTGACATTTATAGATACACTAGAGGCCCGGTGCATGAAATGCATGCACGGGTAGGGTCCCTCGACCTGGCCAGCGATCAGGGCCAATTGGAGCCTTCTGGCTGCTGGTCTGGGCCTCCCTTCCCTGGCTGCCAGCTGCTGGCTGCCAGCCTGGGCCTTCCTTTGTTCCGTGCCTCCCTGGTGGTCAGCACACATCATAGCAAGTGATTGAAGTCCCAGTCATCAGGTCAAACTCCCTAGGGGACACTTTGCATATTAGGCTTTTATATATACACTAGAGGCCCGGTGCACGAAATTCATGAACGGGGGCGGGGGGGTGGTGTCCCTCAGCCCACCTGCACCCTTTCCAATCTGGGACCCCACGAGGGATGTCCAACTGCCCGTTTAGGCCCAATCCCAGTAGGATCGGGCCTAAACGGGCAGTCGGACATCCCTCTCACAATCCAGGACTGCTGGCTCCTAACTGTTTGCCTGCCCGCCTTCTTGATTGCTGCTAACTGCTTCTGCCTGCCAGCCTGATCACCCCCTAACCACTCCCCTGCCACCCTGATTGATGCCTAACTGCTCCCCTGCCAGCCTATTTGCCCCTAACTGCCATCCCCTGCAGGCCTGGTCCCTCCCAACTACCCTCCCCTACTGGCCATCTTGTGGCGGCGACCTTGTGTCCATATGGGGGCAGTCATCTTTGACCACATGGCAGCAGCCATCTTATGTGTTGGAGTGACGGTCAATTTGCATATTACTCTTTTATTAGATAGGATTATATAGGATAGAGGCTTGGTGCACGGGTGGGGACCGGCTAGTTTATCCTGAAGGGTGTCCCAGATCAGGGTGGGGGTTCCCTTGAGGGGTGGGAAAGCCTGGGTGAGGGACCTGTGGCGGTTTGCAGGCCAGCCATGCCCCCCTGCAACCCAAGTGGAGGCCCTGGTATCTGGGATTTATTTATCTTCTATAATTGAAACTTTGTAGCCTTGAGTGGAGACCAAGGCAGGCCCGGGCTACGGAAACTTGGCTTCCTCCATCGCCGGGGTCAACTCAAGCCTCCTGCTCTCTCCAGCTCCGTGGCTGTTGCCATTTTTGTTGGGATTTATTTATCTTCTATAATTGAAACTTTGTAGCCTTAAGCTGAGGCCAAGGCAGGCCAGGGCAGACAGAAAGCTTGGCTTCCTCCATTGCCAGGGAAACTCAAGCCTCCTGCTCTCTCTGTGGCCGCAGCCATCTTATTTGTGTTAATTTGCATACTCGCTCCTGATTGGCTGATGGGTGTGGCTTGTGGGTGTAGCAGAGGTACGGTCAATTTGCACATTACTCTTTTATTAGATAGGACTAGAGGCCTGTTGCACGAAGATTTGTGCGACAGGCCTTCCTTCCCCTGGCTGCCGGCACCAGTTTTCCTCCGGCAGTCAGGACCCAGGCCTTTGCTCCGGCCGCAGTGGAGAAGCCAGGCCTGGAGTCTTCTCCGCTCAGTCCACAGCAGAGAAGCCAAGTCTCTTCAGTCTTCAGTCTTCAGTCTTCGCTTGGGGCAGAGCCTTCAGTCTTCGCTCTGTGCCTGTGTATGCAAATTAACTTGCCATCTTTGTTGGGTTAATTTGCATACTCCTGATGGGCTGGTGGGCATTGCGGAGGTAAGGTCAATTTTGCATATTTCTCTTTTATTAGTGTAGATATATATATAGATTATTTCAGGTGCTATTTCCCAGTATCAAGAGACCCCAAATTATTACAACATATAATTTACATAAAAATAAATGTGCTGAAAAAAGTGTAGGAAATATATATTCTTTGGAAGTTATAAAAGTGAATTAGTGAGAAAGTTGGGTATTCAGAGTGAAAAATGTGGAAGTGATTTAGTTAATTGTAGATCCACCACCTAGGGAGAGCAGCTTTGATGTGTCTGCATGGAGAACTGACCTGAGTCTCTTGAACTTCAAGGACACAACAGATATGTCAGACTCAAATTTTCGTATTCCAGAGGCTTAGAGGTAAGGCCTGGTAATTGTTCCAGAGGTTGCTTGAGTGGATGTGACTGCGTGTCCAGCATTTCTCAGAACAGAGGATGGTGGATATCTTCCAAGCATCCTTGAAGAAAAGACACCATGCTTTATTTGAGGAAAGCTCTGAGACATCAGTTAAAAGAATCTCAGAGCATACCCTGAGATGCTAAGAGGCTTAAAACTTACTTTTAAGTAAACAACAGATTAGTCTATGGGATATAACCACAGGTAAGATATCCACGTGTTGTTAGAGTAGAGGGGGCACTCTGAAGAATTGATACAGTGCCACCTGAGTGGAAAGGCAAGCTTCAGAGAGCATTCATGCCCACATGGTATCAATGCTAAATCCCCAGGGCAGTGCCCATATAGAGCTTTTTAAGCTTGGGGTTCAAGCTCACTCTTAACCCTCAGTCATTTGTTTAAGAATTTTAGTGTTTTGTAGGGTTCATGTCTATTCATGTTTCCAAACAAAGTGCAATATTCTCAAGAAAGAGTTCTAAGACAGTTCTTCGTGTTTCCTATACATTGGTTGTATCCTATGTTACATCTAAAGAAATTTCACAAAGTATTTGTGGCATGTGTATGAAATATTTTTCTTGTTTCAGCAAATTTACATTTTTACATTAAAAATTATTTTGCTAATTCATTTGTCTTTTTACAGAGATTGTAGTGTCTCTGATTAATATACCTTCTTAAAGAGCAGTATTTCATTATTTTAGATAATATTACTTCTAAATATTTTTTAAAAATAGTCAACTCATTTTGAGAATATAATATACTCATATGACTACTAAAATACATAAGAAATTGTATCTGTTGGTTTATAAAAGAAAAAAAATGTCTGTGATATCTTGGGAACTCATAATATATTAGCAACAGGAGTCACTTTAAAAAAAGAAAATTGTGTTTTTATTTTTTACATTCTCACAGAAATGTCATTATACTCTCTAGACTTCAGGTAATATACTATTTTTCTGCTTATGGCAGATGATGTATAGGCAAATAGTATAGATCACATTTCTTAATTGTGTTTTTCTTCCCTTAATTTTTGTTTGTGTCAAGAGGAATAGTTGATAATATTCAGAATAGTTTATTTAATTCATAGTTACATAAATCATTATCTAAATACTCCTCAAGTGAAATTTGTTTTTTTCATTAGTACATTTGTTTATAAGTCTCAAAATATAATACTCTGCTAAGCAACTGAAGTAAGTGGGGCTTATTAGAAATACAGGTTATTCCCATTCCACCCAAGTCATTTTTTTCACCTGGAAAATTAAAGGCAAGGAAACATATTTGCTGAAATTTTGCATGAAAAAAAAATGTTAAAATCTGTATGGCAGCATTGGCAACTTTGATAGATTGTTTCATCTTTAGGAACAAAGAGGATGTCAGTTTTCTTTTTTCATATTCAGTCCCATTAAGGAGGATATAGTTTTATAAATATGATAAATATTTAGTATAAATCAACTTAATAGAGGCCCGGTGCATGAATTCGTGCACAGATGGTGTCTGGCTGCGCCCCCCCCCCCAATGGGGGCTGATCGACAGGGCTGGCAGGGGAGAGGGGATGTGGGAGGTTGGCCAGCCCCACCCCCAATCATGGTGGGGCTGGCTGATCATGGGTGGGGCTGGCTGAAGGGAGGAGCCGCAGGAGGATAACTGGCTGCAGTGCACATCATAGCGACAGGTCATTTGGTCATTCTGGTTGTTCCGGCATTCCATTTGCTTGGCTTTTATATATATAGATAAACTAGAACAAACTGTGCCCCTGAAGTATTTTTTTTTCTATGAACACTAATATTTTTGCCCCATGGAAGCAGCGAAAGAGAAATAAAATATATGGCAACACCATTCTAAGTGTGTGTGTGTGTGTGTGTGTGTGTGTGTGTGTGTGCGTAATTTTAAACTCCTCAGTTTATAGTTAATGTCTGTTTAACTTGTATTAGTCAGTCAGGTTGTATTTATTTTCTAAGAACCAGTGATGGAAAAAAATAGAACTTTATTTTACTCAGATATATTTGTATCACTGATTGTGGCAATTTGAGAATATATTTTAAATCAGATCCGACATGGAATCCATTGTTTTAATATTTTTGGCCCAATGTTGTGGAAATCCAATGGATTAATAAAGCTGCAAGACTTTCTTGAAAGTCTAACATTCACAATATGTCACTTATTTGACACCTGTCATCGGACATTCCTTAGGTAGTAGCACACACGTAATCGGTACGCTACTTTTTATTTTCATGACAGATTTAGGAGTTAACAAGTCACTCAGTCTCATTATATATGTGACACCCTAGGCCTTGGACTTGATTAGTTATTAATTGCAAAAGCTGCCTTGAACCTCCTCCACAAGATGATTCGTAAGTGTATGACCTAGTGAAGAGTTAGTATTAGCGTGTTAGCCTAAACAGGACGTCTGTGAGTGAGAAGCAAATCACAGGAAAAATTATTTGAAATTAAGTTATTCTCTTTAGCTAGACTTCTGTTTTAAATGAAAAGGTTGCATCTGTAGATATGCATAGATGTTATCTAACATAAAACTTGTCCATTAAATCTGCTTTTGAGGGCATAAACATTACTTCAACAGAGTGAAGGAATCCAGGTGAATGACGTTCAGCCTAACAGAACATGAATTAAAGTTGGCCTATCCAGTGCCAATGTCAAACTGCACATTAAAAAGAAAGCACATCCCAACTAACTTAAAAATGATTAAACTGACCTAGCTGGTTTGACCTAGCTGATAGAGCTGTGGCCTGAAGACTGAAGGGACCCGGGCTTGATTCCAGTGAAGGGCACATGCCTGGGTTGCAAGCTCGATCCCCAGTAGGGGGCATGCAAGAGGCAGCTGATCAATGATTCTCATAATTGATGTTTCTCTCTTTCCATCTGTTTCTCTCCCTCTCTGAAACCAACAAAAACATATTTTTAAAAATAATGATTAGACTAATCATTGAGTTAAATTATATCTACCCAAGTTTGGAAACAGGAGCACTCTTTAACCCTTTGATACAAGGGGTTTCTCTTAGATTCTTAGCCACTTCCAGTCAGTCAAACACAATCTATGATTTGATTAGACTCCAGGCTCCTTCTTCACTCTCAAGGCTCCTGATTTTCTGTGATTCATCCTCACAACCTCTTTCCCCAGTCATGGCGACCAATGGAGTGTAGCCTTGTACTAGATCCTGCGATCACACACAAGCAATTGCACAGCAATATGAACTGAATGAAAAGCAGGAAGATCACAGAAAGGATCTACTGTCACAATGAGAAATAATATAGGTCACTGAGATCTCAGCCACATCCGTGCCTCATAGTATTAAAATTCCCCATTAAAAATGTGACCATTTAAGAGGAAAAGACAGCACATAACTAAAAGTTTCCAAAATGTGTAAGAAGAGTGAGCAAGACCGATGCTAAAAGGAAGTAATAGAATAGATTATTTCTCTTTCTTTCTTTCATATACCAGAGTTGTTTTCTCCACTGACATAGACTTTTGAAATTTAATGAATGAAGATAATATAATCATGAAAAATATACTATGAGATAAATTAAATAGCATTTTATATATAGCCATTCAATCTGTCACTTAGTATTGTATTTTTTAAAAATCCCCTTTTTTTTTCATACTTCCTGGGAGAAAGGATCTCTTGTATTTTAGCCATAAACTAAACATTTAACATTTTTATCACTAACCAAAGGCATAAATGAATATATTTCTATGTCCAGGACTACAGTCAAACTCATTACATGCTAACTAAAAATTCAAACACACTTTTTATAGCTGTTCCATTCTCAAGAAAAATATGCACAATGAAATATTAGTACTACTTAATTATTGAAAGCAATAATACATCATGCCTTTTTTGGTGTTTAAGTTGCTTTTCTTTATATAATTATTTTGCTACAAGAATATTTAATAACAAAAATTATATTTGAAATTGTGGAAAACACACATAATTTCTTAAGTTTGACGTCATAGTTAGAAAGGCAGAAGAAAATTATCATGATCCTCTGTAAAGACAGAAAAAAATGAAAAGGTAACAGCTAAGTGACCAACTTTTGAAGGTATATCTGGACCATATCCCTTCCCCCAAAAAAACAAGCCTGGATTTTAATACTAACTATTAATTAACTGCCTTAATTTTGAACATATCAAAATTTAGAAAGGCCAATTTTCAGATTAATAATTATATGAAGCATTTTTTTTCACAATTAATTTTCCCAATAATATAAAATGTTTAAGCTTTTAGTGTTGTTTTGTTGTGGAATCATGAGTTAAATCACGATAAATAATCATCTTTTATCATAGTAGCCATGATTTCATTCACTAGGCAGACAAGTTGCTTTTCTTAGAACCTTAAATTAGGTGGTAACTCTCATCACTTAAACTAATCTATTGATCATATTCAGAGGTATTGAGTGAACTGAAATTGAGAAAACATTATAAAATGATTTGTTTTCATTAAAGCAGTGATAAGCATTCATGTTTTCATGTTAATATCTGGAATTATATTTATATTCCTTTACATTCTTTCTTCATCATTCTGAGTTATAGTGGATTTTTTTTAGCTCCTGGAGCTTATAGAAGGAACACAATGCTGGTGACACCTTGATTTTAGTCCACTGAAACCGATTTTGGAATTCTGGGTTTCATACTCTGAGATAATAAACTTGATTGTTTTACATTCTGTTGGTGATAGTTTATTACAGCAACAATGGAAAACTGAGACAACTTTATAAACTAGAATTGATTAGGATAATGGAAAAGGTTCAAAAGCATAACAATGTCCAGTTTTAAAGGGATAATGGTTGTCATTATTAATTGTGGATAATATATTTTCCAGCATCCTGCATTAACAGTCAGTACATTTGGATCAAACATATATTACCTTGCATGTTACGTCACACTTTGAATTTCTCATTTACAATATAGCCCAAGGAATAACTGTGTTCCCCTTCTATATGAAGCATTTTCTACCTATTCGTGCCATGTGAACGAATCCCCAAGAACAACACTATTTAGTTTGCTTTCTGTTCCATGTCACACCTACTTCAGTGGTGTACCATTCTACATTTTCTCTACCCCTTTCCAATATACTAGTACTAGTCTACTTACAAAAACCAAGTTCATAAGCTTGAACATCGGACTGAAATTTATCTTCTCTCTAATAATGGAATGTAGCTCCTGAACAGAGTTCGTGCTCACTACTAGGACTATAAAGACTGTATTAATAATTCCTATTTTGCTGGTGTCTCAGTGCTGACAGTTGCAAGTGTCAATGCATATGAGAAAAGGACTCAAGAAATGATTTCTCTTAGAGAGCTTCCTGTACCATGATCATTAATAAAAAGAATCTTCCAGCTCCCTGAAAGCACCCAGATGATACTGCCTAATTCAGGGCTCATTTAGGAACCCATTAAATGCTCAGAAAATCTAACTTCAACTTTTTCATGAGTATTTTAACATCCTACTCACCACCCCGAATACTATTGGAAAATGTTCACTTTTCTGCACACTTATTTGTTGTATGCATTTGGGTAAGAGCCCCAGATTTTATGAGTGTTTGTTTTTCGAACAAAAGATTCAAAATGCCAATTTCCAAGAGCACCTAATTCTAGGATCCAGACTTGCTGAGATCTATATTTAGAATGATGCTTTACTATTTGAAGGAGAAAATGTTTCTATTGCCTCTAGTGAGATCAATAGCTTTCAGTATTTGGTAGCATAGAAAGTGGTGAAATTGTTCAGTTTCCTTAAAATGCATCATTCCCAAAAAAACCTAACCCATTTCTACTCATGGAACCATTTTCACATTTTTATGGATAGTTCTTAAATGTAGAGTAACACTTTTCTGTTTTTCCTAAAATAAGGAGCCAGGTTTTTTTTTTTTTTTTCCTATATAATATATTTTGTCACTATCCAAACACCCTTGACTTTACCTGTACTAATTTTAATAATTGTTTTCATTAACCAGATAATAGAGCCCATTTACATATCCAAAATTAATATTGGAGGTCATCATGCATTTCTTTACCCTTTCTATTTATTTGGCTTATCCATGATGATTAAATTAGCCTGATCTCCATTGTGCTTTGTAGACATAAGCAATGTTACATTGTTTGTCTCAATTAAATTTCTCTTATCAAAATGAACCTAATTCCTTACTGTCTGTCATCAGCATAGATAAAGTAGAGGCTTATTGTCATTTTCACATTACCGTATTTATATTATTTTAAGCTATATAGTGACTGCTAAACTGAAGTTTACTTCCCAAGTGATATTTTTGGAAGTTTTCTAGATATTTTAAAAATAATTAAGAATAAAAGAATTCCAGGCTAGGTACATGATTAGAGTAAACTTAATTAATATTTCAGCTTTCTGAGAGGGCTACTTATTATTTTTGTGTTGCATATTTTTGATAGAGTTGAGCATGAGCAGTGCTGTCTAATAGAGCGTCCTGCAAACATGAAAAGATTCTTCTGCACTCTTCAGTGTGCCAGCCATTGCTCACGTAAGACCTTGACCATGTGAGATGTGGCTAGTGTACTAAGGCTCTAAAATTTTAAGTATATTTAATTTAACTTAACTACAGATGCTAATTCAAATAGCCCAGAGTGCCTGTGGCTGCCATATTTAAAAAAAAAACAAACGGTTAAATCCAAAAGAAAGAGTTGTGATCTGTGTTTTAAATCTGCACTCGTGCTTGAACTTGCCAACTTATTCATTGGCTGGCTCTATAGGAGATAGTCACATCACTTCTCTGAACATCAGTGCCTTGAGGCAATCAATAACAGCTTCTTCTCGAGCATCTACCAAATCCTGTGAACAGTGTTCGGTACCGTGCGTGCGATGATCATTAAGTCAGAATTGGTTCCTCTTCCCATTCTTCAGGGGAAAATTATGTTAATAATTACACTATTAATTGTTTAGTTGAAGTTGCGTCAGGGACTCTGGAAAAAAGTATAAAGTGCGATCAAAGCATGTAAGACCTGACCAAGTGTTATGGGTCTGGAAGAGCTTCCTGGAGAAATTTTTTAATTTAGACGAGAATTAAGATTAAGACATTTCTAAGTGACATCAAGTGCACCTAATTTGCTGAACATTCTGCCAGTTGCTAGAGGTTCAAAGGGATTTTAACATCCTGAAAAAATTATGGGGCAAAAAATAAATGATCTAGGGAATTGAACTATTATCAATTCCAAAAAGTGTTCTATTAAGTAATTTTTATGACAAAAGGATTTTTCTTGTATTTGGAAAAAAATAGGTTTGACAAAGAAAAAATTCTTTTTTAAAACCTATTTTTATTGATTTCAGAGAGGAAGAAAGAAGGAGAGAGAGCTAGAAACATCAATGATGAGAGAGGATCATTATTTGGCTACCTCCTGCCCCCCCCCCCACACACACACACATACATTGATGCATGTATGTGTGCATCAGGCATGTGTTCTCTTCATTTACTTTCTCCTCCTGCTTCTGATATTTCTTTTTTTTCCCTTTTTCCTCCTTCCTCTCCCCTTTCCCTTAACTTTCTCTCCTACTTTTTTATTCTTTATTTATATTTCAGGTTTTGCCACTATAAAATTCTATAAGACTACAGTTTTACTTTAATTTGATATTGGTTTATTTTTCCCCATGTTTTTAAACTACTGAATCAGTATAGTCTACTTTGGATCTTTCTCTAATTATATTATTTTTAAAAAATTACTTTCATTATGTAATTATTTCTTAAATACCTGAGTTGACATATGGTTAAATAAATGGCAGGAGCATCTTGTCAGATAGTGCTCCAGTTAGGTTTGTCATGAAAATCTTATGAAGCTGCATTATTTTGCACAGCATCAGCAACCCAAAAAAAATTCAAAATTTTCCCTTAACAACATGGACTAACAACTTTAGCATCTTGGTAGGGAAGAGAAAAGGGCTGGGACCAACATGAATAGTAATATGCTCTAATCAATGAATTACAGTGACAAAAAAATAGCACAACTCTCCTGAGATGATTTGAGACAGAAGCACGGAAAAACAAATATATTTCTCAGTTGGAAAATAAGTAATTTTAATGTGGGCAATGGACTTGGGAGTGTAAATAAGATTAGATAATAGATCCTGTGTTGAATGACATTATGTAAACTCCATGATATTGTCTGGATAATATGATAGCCAGATACAAAGAATATGAGGGGAAAGCATTTTGATGGAGTGTGTTGATGATTATCCTATTTAACTGAGAAGAATAGAGCTAAAAGATCTTTTGGAGAGTGACATTTTGAGAATTATTTTGCATGTGATTTATTGAGTGTTCCTGTGACATACACAAATGAAAATATCTAGTCAGTCAATGGGAAAGGAGGACAATTTAGGACTAAAAAGTAAATTGAAATGGAGGAAGAAAATGTATTGGGTCACATATGTGAAGATGTAGATACACATGTGTATGTACAGTAGAAAGAGTTTGTGGAGAGCAGTTCCTGGTAAATATCAAACTCCAAGCACCCAGACTATAGTAATATGAGGGGAGAAGTATCCTCTGATTTGTTTTGCCCTTTCTTCTCTCTATTCATGTTCTTAAATTATCCTATATAATAAAAGCCTCACATGCAAATCATCCAAATAGCAGAACGACTGGTGGAATGACTGGTTGCTATGATGCACACTGACCACCAGGGGGAAGACACTCAATGCAGGAGCTGCCCCCAGCCCGCAGGCCCCAGGCCAGCCAAGGTGGGTGCCAGCGGTGGGGGATGGGAGGGGCGATTGCCCCGCTGGTACCCCCACAGACCGGCCCTGATCGCTGGCCAGGCCCAGGGACACTACTGTGCATGAATTTCATGCACAGGGCCTCTAGTATCTATTATATCCATGTTTCAACAAGTATTAGTCTTATTCATGGGGTGCCCTCCATGTCTCTATCTGTTACTGGTGGAAATGGGCTTCTTGGGGTGCTGCAGGAATAAGAATTTCCTGAGGCCCCATTGGAGGATGAGGTATCAAGAAAAGTTTTATTTCAATGGAATTAAATCACTGAGTTTCTAAGGTCTCATCTCCCTCAGTTCTGCTGTGGAAAAGTCCCATTTTGTCTGCAGCAGAGCTAGAATCAAAGCCACTCCCCAGAGAGCCCCCCTTCTACATTTGCACATGCAGTACAACACCTGGCTAGTTTAGCTTGAGTTCCTACCTGCAGTTCATTGTGTGCGTGGTCTGTATGGCCATGGCCCACGTGTCTTCTAGGGCCACATGGCTGGCTAGCATGGGTCACAGGACAGGGAAGGCAAGGAAGCAGGGGAAAAGCAAGGGGAACCAGAGAAAGAGAGATCCTTTGGGGATTTAAACCTCCTAAAATTTTGCACAGTTGTGGTGGCTCCAACCCCTCTAGTCAATTATCTTTGTTCTCAAGTTAGACTGTGAGGAAAGCACCTACCCTAGGTCACCCAGACTTCACTGCACATGTGCCCATCTTGCCTTTGTTGGATCCCTTTCCCCTGTGATTGGCAAGGAATGTGCTGGTGGGTCCCGGTGGGGAGTGTGAAAGTGCAGCTTATGTCTGGCCTTCCTTTACTCCTTTCCTATCATCAATATTAATAACTAGCTAGTTATGATGGTAACATTAGCATTCCACATAAATTGTATATTCTAAAGAGCACTATCAATATTTATGGAGTCATTGCTGATGAATCTTTCTAATTTATATGTCCTTTAGAAAAATTATTTACTGAAAACAAGCTTGCCACATATATGTTGATGTACTTATATACATGATAATCAGTTGTGACCAAGAAAATTGATAGAACTTATAGAACCCAGAGTATGGGAAACTGATTCCTTTATATCACAGAGGAATGATGTATGATTTACATTCCCTTCTGGATTTAAAAGGCCGTGATTCTGAATTCTGAGTTTGAATGCTCTTGCTACAACTTGTTAATCAATTTGAATTTCAAAAAGTAATTTCCACACAGTAAAACTGTGTGCACAATTAGTTCAAGTACATTGCACTGTGGCCAATGTGTCTGTGTTTGAATTCCTACCCAGACAATAAGTAAATAGTGGGTTTCCTTGAGAACGCACTTAATTATTTTAATTGTTTTTTTTTAAAATAAAGACTACCATATAACTTATTTATAGCTTTGTTTTGAAAATTAAAATATTTTATTAAATATTATTATTATTATACTCATATTGTAGATTCATTTACCATATCTATTGAATCTATCAGATTGTGCACTCCTTAAAGAACGCATTCCTATGAGCTTTAATACTTTCAACACAACCACTGTATCAGGTACTAACTACCATTGAATTAATGTGTGTTGAATTGATAAATGATGCACATACAGCAGAATGATAATGGAATATGAATGTGTGTTTGCAGAAAAAAAAAACTTTTATTAAAAATGGTGAAAATATGAGCTTATTCCGTATTGGACCTCAGTTCAAAAGAAAGTCATCAAAAAGTATAAAGAGAAATGAGTCGGAGAAGAAAGTTAAGCACAGGGTTACAGGGCGATATAAGGGATGTCAAAAAAAAATATTTTTCTATATCTGTATTAGAAAATATGAGGAATAAGTTACTTGATAAGTACCCCATATCATCTGTTAAAATACATTTGAAAGTGAAGTTAATTGAAACAGCAATGAGACACTGCTCTACACTTCTCTCAGAAAGCCTACAGTCTGGAACACTGACAGTGAGAAATGCTGCCCTGGGTGTGCAGCAGTAGGAGCTCTCATTCAGTGCTGGTGGGAGTGGGAATGGGACAGCCACTCCTGTCCCGTGATCCGGCAATCATGCTCCTCGGTATTTACACAAAAGAGGTGACAATTTATGTCTGCACAGACACCTGCGCATAGATGTTTATAGCAGCTTTACTGAAAATTGCCCAAACTTGGAAGCAACCAAGACATATTTTAGTAGGTGAATAAAATGTGGTACATCCAGACAATGGAATACTATTCAGTGCTAAAAAGAAATGAGCTAGGAAGTCATAAAAGGACCTGAAAGGCATAGTACTAAGTGAAAGAAGCTATTTTGAAAAGGCTGCACACATTGTATAATTCAATCTATATGAGATTCTGGAAAAGGCAAAACTATGGAGACAAAATTAAATATAATTTTAAGGCCATTGCAAACATATAAGCAAAGGCATCTTTCTTAATTTATTATGTTCTTATTTGTTAATAGAAATATCACATTTTGATATGCCTGGAAAACATTTACATTCACTCGCTTTTACTTGAAATAAAAGCAACAGCATACTACAAAGAAGCCTTTACAAAATGTTTAACCTGCTGGAGCTTGAAAGTGAGCTACTTGCCAAGGAAAAAAAAAAAGTTTCTAAATTTAGCTTCAGACAAAGCACAAAACCAAACCATTGCTGGCTGTCCCATATACACGATGATAAACAATGCCATGTGCCAGCATTTCTAGTGTCATAGCCACCTATTCCAGGTATAGATTCTCAATTTCTTGGGAACAACACGTCATTGCATTCTACCTATTCAGAGTTAACATATGCTCTAACAGATAGGAGAAGAGACAGTTGTAATCTTGCAGTTGATATTCAATTAGCCACAGCACTCAGTGAGGAAAAAAAATTGAGGAGAAATATAAAAATCCAGGTAAATAAAAGAAGACTTCCAGAATTTTCCAAAAATTTTCTGTCTACTCAAATGAATATGAACTCTTATTCATTATTCAAAAAATTTAAATATGATCATATATTTCTTTTCTGTATTTTTTAAATTTGCCTAAGGTAGCCACCGTTGTCCTATTTCTCTTTATCTGATAGCTGTAACCCTGTAAATTCTTTATCTCTCTACTGTGAACCCCAAAGTTCAAGTGGTCCTTGTGAGGTTTGAGTGAGCCCATTATTACTGGAAGCACTACTAATTCGAATACCTCAAATAGCTACAGTTTCTGGAGTGTGGAAGTCAGTGAGAGAGTACTTCCAACAAATTAATTTAGCAGAAAATCACTCCTCCACTAGGATTATGAGTATTTGAAGCATTTCTTTAAGTAGTAAAATAATCTTTGGGGTATATAAAAGGCAATTAGAAAAATAGTCTTGATCATGATAAATAATAGGTACTGTAACTAATACCTTGCCCTAGGATAATGCAGAAGGTATCTTGCATTGAGTATTTATTAGTGTCTTTCTGTCTTTAATACCTAATTATTTGGCCATCAGTATTAATTGGGTAGTCTTCATCTCTTATTCAAAGACGCTATGACTTTGAACATGCCAATTAACTATATAGATTCATTGTTTCAAAGTCACAGATACAATCTAGTAACTTGCAAATTTGCCATAATATATTTGTATAGATGTTGCAAAGACCACAAGACTCAATAGATTCTAATATGAATAACTTAGTAGAAACACCTCTACTTCAAAAAAAGAGTAATTTCTATGGATACTGTTTTTGTTACATAGATTAATTAAATTATTGTTTTATTTTATAAAGGGTTGATTGAGTTATAAGACTATGTATACATGGTTCTACAGTGGAAAAAGAAAATATTATAGCCAGAAAAATTGAAATGAAAAATAACAAATTAATAAGCATCATGGAAAGATATGCAAAAAATAGTAATAACTAAGAATTTTTCTTTGAAGTTTGCTGAGGATGTATTTAAAGCAGACTTTTAAAAGAAGGTGAAATGTTGATTTACAGAAATAAAATTTAGGGCTAAACAAGAGGTAAATCTATTGACATTCTGAGATTTTATGAAGTTTTTTACATGAGGGATAAGAGGTTGGTTTGTTCCTGAGTTTTATCAAGATGTAATGTGAAAAAATGGCTTAAGTTTGAAGAGAGACTTTTGCAGAACAGGTAGTTTTGATTTGAAGTAATTGGGATCATCACATATTCCTAAAGAAATGTTATTTTCCCAGCTTAATAGGAGATTTCTTTAAGACTGGTGAGTGAATAAGCTAGAAGAGGGGAACAAACTACTTTAAAATCCAAGCTGGCTTTACTGAGCTACCTCCATGCGTTCTTTGGACTTCCAAGACACCCACTTATTTTTGCTTTCCTTTGTTCACCTTCTCATGTTACAATGCCTGTGGAGTTCTTGACCCAGGCATCAGCACATAGTAAGTGTACCCAAATTGGAATTAATAGAAATCATATCTGTATCAACATCTGTCTACTACTACTACTGTGATTATATGTATACTAGTAGCCCATCGCACGATATTGCGCGCAGTAGGTCGCCCGCCGCTTCCATGGGAGCTGGCAGGGAACCACAGCGCACCTCCGGGACCCATGCTGCTTCCGCGGGATTGACAGCCATGGGCACCCATGAGAGCCAGGAGGGAGCCGTGCTGCTTCCACGGGAGCCGGGAGGGACCCAGCTGCTTCCAAGAGAGCCATGCAACTTCTGCGGGAGGCGGAAGAAAGCTGCTGGCGCCCATGGGAGCCAGGAAGGAGCCTCGCCGATTCTGTTGGGGGCGGGAGGGAGCCGCACTGCTTCCGCGGGAGGCAGGCCCGCTCCTTCTCCTC
Source organism: Ia io (assembly GCA_025583905.1). Taxonomy (NCBI): domain Eukaryota; kingdom Metazoa; phylum Chordata; class Mammalia; order Chiroptera; family Vespertilionidae; genus Ia; species Ia io. Next base: position 20,262,871 of record JAJQQW010000010.1, on the reverse strand, counting down.
TCCGGGCCTGCACTTGGCCGTGGAGGCTGTGGGCTGGCCCCCCTGTCCCTGTCCATGTACGCTCCAGCTCCAGGGAGCAGGCCCAAACCAGGGCACAGCAGCTCGCCGGCCCCTCTGTCTCTGTCTCCATCTCTGCTCCGGCCCACACCTGCGTGCGAAACCTCCTCCTGTCCAGTCGTGACCCATTACAGGGTCCTGGCCTAATTTGCATATTTCTTCTCTCTCTCTCTCTCTATATATATATATAGATATATATATATAGATAGATAGATAGATAGGTAGATATAGATATATGCATATATACATTTATTCTAGGAAACTAAGATTATATTTGCATTGGACATTTTTATCCATCCTGTATGTGAGTTGATAAATTTTTTAGTAATAGAAAAGGCACATCTAAGGTATTTCAGCTGATGCCAAAACAGTGTGTTAGTTACTACATAAGCAGATTTATTCTGATTATATAGCTCTAAGCAATGTTATTCATTTATTGAATACTAGTGGCACAGTGCATGATATTCATGCACGGGGGGGGGGGGGTGTTCCTTCAGCCCAGCCTGCACCCTCTACAATCAGGGACCCCTTGGGGGATGTCTGACCACCAGTTCAGGCCCAGGATTGGACCTAAACTGGTGGTCGGACATCCCTCTAGCAATCTGGTAATGCTGGCTCCTAACTGCTCACCTGCCTGCCTGCATGATCGCCCCTAACTACCTCTACCTGCCTGCCCAATTGCCCCTAACCCCTCTGCCTGCCTGCCTAATCACCTCTAACTGCCCTCCCTTGCCGGCCTGATCTCGCCCCCAACGGCCTTCGCCTGACGACCTGATCTCGCCCCCAACTGCCCTCCCCTGCTGACCTGATCACCCCTAACGGCCTCTGCCTTGGCCCCCACCACCATGGCTTTGTCCAGAAGGAAGTCGGATGTCCAGAAGATGGCTGGTCAACCCAGTATAATTAGCATGTTACCCTTTTAGTGGTATAGATAGATTATATAGGATAGGATTACTTAAATGGGGGGGAGCCTTTTTCATCAGGAGGAGATGCTCTTGGCAGACAAAAATACATAATCCCTTATCTGGACCAATAGCCAGCCATATGCACTATGCTGCCAAACCAGTGATTAAAAAATTAAACTGCTTTCTTACATCTTACACCAAACAGTCATTGCCATTAAAACCCCTCCTCAGCCCCCACCTTAGGTTCTGCCTTCGCAGTTCACCCAGATTAGGTTTTGATTGGTCGGTTTCTATGCCAGTCAGCGTCAAAAGCTCCATGGTTCTGATTAGTCAGTTTCTATGCCAGTCAGTGTCTCTGGGCCTATCAACAGGCCTTATCAGAGAGGCGGGGCTGATCAGCAGCCCTATGAGGCCTGAGAGAAAGAGAGGTGTGGTTGCTGTCTAGGCCCAGAGAGAAAGAGGGAGGCAAAGGCTGATCAACAGCTGTCATGGAGGCTACGGATCAGACCCTGCTTCTCTCTCCCCAGGCCTCCCTTCGGGCCTGATCCGCAGCCCCCTCAGCAGTCAGAGCTGGGTCATGGTGCCTGCAGTGGTGGGGTAGTCAGTGCTGTGTAGGTCGAGCCTTTAGTAGTTTTGGATGTTATGACCCTGGGTTTGTATATATTAGGATTTTACTCAACTCAGAAAATCTTTTAAAATACCCTGACAGGTTTTTTTCCTTCATTTTGTATTTATAATAAAATTTTATTTTGGTAGAAAAGATAAATCCAGAAAAACTGCATTCCATTTGATTTCCAAGTTTAATCATTGAAATATAATAATTTTGGTTGTAACTTTAATGTGAGAATGTTAATATACAATGATCCTTTTGTTTGTTTATTGAACTAGCTATATAATAAAAAAAAACCATAGTGAGGCTATTAATTTTAAGTATATGAATTACCTTGGAATAATGTTAACATTTAATAATGTTTCATAAATACAGTAAAAAATTAACTTCTAGGAAAACCCCTCAATTCAACCTTACCCCCTAAAATTTTAAAGTACCCAAACTTCTTTTAAAAAAAATATATATATATATTTAGCTATTGGATATCACTTATTGTGTAGAAAAAGGGATATATAATATAAAATGTTTAGTCAACATAGGAACTTAACTCTGTCATATACAATCTTGTTAACCTTTATTCTAATAGCAATGTCATAATATTGCAAGAGTTTAAATAAGTGAGTCCTTCCTACCACTGATGTACAGGTTGATTAAAGATGAATATTGTTTGTCTCAAATCAATCTGCTTTTTCCTGACTTTAAAATAAGTGTAAAACCAAATGGCCAAATTGCTTTAATATGTTTTCATTTCAGTCCCATCTGTGTTGATTATTTAGACTTATGTCTGCAAAATTTAAAATATATTAATTCTACATGTTGTTGCTTACCTATTAACTGCAGTGTTTTCAGTTTGAAACAAAGCACCTATCTACCCAATAAAAGAGTAACATTCTAATTGACCATACCTTTGTGACACCCACCAGCCAGTCAGGAGTGAGTATGCAAATTAACCCAACAAAGATGGCGGGTTAATTTGCATACACAGGCGCAGAGTGTTCCACACCACCCCCAGCCACTCCGGGCCTCTGAGCAGTGTGGGAAGGCGGAAAGGTGGCTCCGGGCCGGAGCAGAAAGGTGGCTCCGGCCAGAGCAAAGGTGATGCCGGAGCCAGGGAAAGGAAGGCCCTTTATGGCACGAATCTTCATGCATCGGGCTTCTAGTCCACACTAATAAAAGAGAAGCATACAAATTGACCGTACCTCCTCTATGCCACAAGCCACTCTCACAAGCCAATCAGGAGCAAGTATGCAAATTAACCCAACCAAGATGGCTGTGGCCATGGAGTGAGCAGGAGGCTTGGGTTTCCACGGCAATGGAGGAAGCCAAGCTTCCTGTCTGGTCCTGGCCTCCGCTCAAGGCTACAAAGTTTCAATTATAGAAGATAAATAAATCCCAGATACCGGTGCCTCCGCTTGGGTTTCCCCGGCAATGGAGGAAACCAAGCTTCCTGGCTGGCCCTGGCCTCCGATCAAGGCTACAAAGTTTCAATTATAGAAGATAAATAAATCCCAGTTACCAGGGGTGTGTGGCCAGCTTGCACAGACTGCCCCTTGCCCAGACTGCCCCACGCACCAAGGAAACCCCCACCCTGATCCAGGACACCCTTCAAGGCAAACCAGCTGCCCCCCCGCCGTGCACCAGGCCTCTATCCTATCTAATAAAAGAGTAATATGTAAATTGACCATCACTCCAACACAAGATGGTTGCCCCCATGTGGTCAAAGATGGCTGCCCCCATGTGGACACAAGATGGCTGCCACAAGATGGCCAGCACGGGAGGGAAGTTGGGGGCGACCAGGCCTGCAGGGAAGGGCAGTTGGGGGGGACCCAGGCCTACAGGGGAGAGCAGTTGGGGGGACCAGGCCTGCAGTAGAGGGCAGTTAGGGGCAATCAGACTGGCAGGGGAGCAGTTAGGGGCTGATCAGGCTGGCAGGCAGAAGTGGTTAGAGGCAATCAGGAAGGCAGGCAGGCGAGCAGTTGGGACCAGCAGTCCTGGATTGTGAGAAGGATGTCCGACTGCCCGTTTAGGCCTGATCCCCCCAGGATCAGGCCTAAATGGGCAGTCAGACGTCCCTCGAGGGGTCCCAGATTGGAGAGGGTGCAGGCTGGGCTGAGGGACACCCCCCCCCCCGTGCACAAATTTTGTGCACCGGACCTCTAGTATGTATATAAAAGCCTAAGCAACTGAACAACTGTCAACCAGTGACTATGATGCACACTGACCACCAGGGGGCAGATGCTTAATGTACAGTATCGGGCTCCCTCCTTTCTGGATTGGGCCTGTGGGGATGGGGCCTAAACCAGCTCTTTGACATCCCCCAAGGCGTCCCAGATTGCGAGAGGGCTCATGCCAGGCCGAGGGATCCTACCAGTTTATGAATGCGTGCACTGGGCCTCTAATATAATTATAAATGTGAAGTAAGTTCACTCAAGTACACACATAAATTATATACATAAATTACCTGAGTATAACTTATTTTGTTTGAATTTGGGGACTCAATATAATTAATCATCAAGCTTAGGAAAATTTTCATTCAATAGTTTATAAACAATAAAAACTACAAAATACTAGTGATATATAAAAAGACAAAGAATTCAAAAATTAGCTATAAAGAACAGAAAACTTAGATTTGTTAGGCATTATTTTTCCAGAATAGTGACATTAACATATCAAAAATTCTAAGGAAAATTCACAAACTGAATAAATAAAGAAAAGCCCAATAAAATACTGAAAAACTGATAAGATAGTATGAAATACACTATTTGTGTGTGTGCATACCTGCATGCTATGCTAATATAAGGAAATCATATTATTTTAAAACACAACTTTTCCTTAAGTCCACATGCCATAACTGTTTTCTGTAACTTTTCATCACAGACAGATTCATTGAACTAGAAATATGAAAATAATGTGTCTGCATCCTCACTACGTATTTATCTCATTATACCTCCACCCTTCCACTGAATCATCTGTCAACAAGCTCGCTATGACCTTCATGTTGGAATAAGCAATCTTATTTCCCCTTCTGTGGCATTTTAGAACTTGGCCAATCTTTTCTCTTGTAACTATGATTTCTCAGTATTCTTTCTAGCACTCTGTCCTAGTTTCCTTGTAAATTTTCTAGACAAGTATAAGATATCTGTCTTTGTTCTTACTCTCTTGTTCACTTTGAGTTCAACTTTTCTCCCCTGGACTTTTCATGCCACTCATAATCCCTGGGAAGCATTTTGCACTCACATAGCTCTAAACTTATTTCTATTCTGTTGATTTTCAATTTTATATTTCCAGCCTCAAAGTTTCTCAGTGTGGAACTACTAACTAGCTAGGAGTGACAGAAGTAAGCAGATAAAGTATTGAATAAGATATTGATGATAGAGGACTATTAAGTATTTTAATAACTTAATGAAAAGAGGGAAGGAAATACTAAAAATATAATAGACTATGGATTATAGATGGAACAAAATTCCTGCAAAAGGAAAGACAAAATAGGATCATACAACAAAGGTGGAGAATCTGGCCTGGGGAACAAAGGGACATCATTTTCTCAAAGACTGAAGGGATTTAGATAAATATGGTTGTGTATACAGAGCTGCCTTATGAACCAAGGAGTAGGCTTGGATTTGTCATCTTCAACATTAGGCATCTTGTTATAACATAACTATTTTCTCATTTAACTATGCCACATTTTTCTTCTCAATAATGAATATAATGCATGTAATCCTCCTTTAGTGATTGTCATTAAGGTTATATAAAAGAGAGAAAACCTCCAAATCCCAAAGATAGTTATAAGCAATATAAGCCAGAATTAAATGACTACTTTTGTAAAGAAAGTGTAGTTCTTAGTTTATATATTAAAGTAGCATTTTTATTGTCTAAATCAATTATATGTGCTATAATCTTATCCAGAATAACTTTCTATGAAGATAAAATAGCCAAGGTACAGATCAACATTAATTTTTAATAAGTATCATATTTATTAAACACATAGATATTTATAAAATATGACTCCAGTTGTTTTGGCATTTATACTAAAAGTAATGGTTCACCCTAATGATTAACTGTCGGTAGTCCTATAAAAGAAACTGAAAATATGCATACATTTCTGAATTGTAATAGCACTTTGAATTCTAATTCAATTGGCTATACCATATGGACCCAGGCTGAGTTATGTACATGTTTTTATAATAATATTATATGAACATGATTATCAATATTTCACTTAAAAACACAGTAAGAAATGTGTTTTTATTCCTATGTGGATTAGAATGGTTGAAGCTAGTGGATTTTATTCATAGTACATATTAGAAAACACTGATCAGGGTATTCTGATATTTGCTTGGGAAATGATGGAAATTTTACATGGTTGATATGTGAGGGGTGAAGGAAAGACACTGAGTTAAAAGCAATAATGTACCTATTTATTGTCACTTGGCAACTAAGTAAGTCGAATGCCTTTAGAAAAGAAAATTAAAATGTTGCAATTAAAAAATATTGAAATATAGAATTAAATAATTATTCTATTAACCTAACCTAGTTGTCACCTCAGCAGAAAGATTAATCTGGTGTTCCCCTATAGACTTTGTGGAAATTCACATAAACCTATCCTCTAAAGCTATTATTTTCCCAGTAAGCTATATAGGAATGACCACCATCGTATTAAAGAGTAACATAAATTTAAGCTGTCTTGTCTAAATTTCTAAAATATAGCAACATAAATGTTGGGTCAAAAATATGTAAGTTTAAAAATAAGCACACTCTTCCAATAAAATAAGTGAATGTGTTACGCTGATTTGAACATTGTAACTCATGTATTTTTAAAATTGTCCTCTGGCGGAAGTGATGTTTACATATAATGACATAGACTAATCTTTTGCTCCAATTGTGCTGACCAATATACCCTTAGGAAGGCTGTGGTTTAAAATTACATGGTGAAGTTTACTAAAATGATCTCTAGATTTCATGGACTGTTAGAAAGATGAAGGTGTGAAATCTATCCCTTACCACTCACAAATCATATTTGAGCAAATAAACCTCGGTAGCCCTAACCAGTTTGGCTGGGTGGATAAATCATCAGCCCTCATACTGAAGGGCCCCAGGTTTGATACTGGTTAAGGGTGAGTACCTCAGTTGCAGATTCAGTCCCCAGCCCTGGTCGGGGTGCATGGGTATGGCAACCAATCGATGTGTCTCTCTCACATTGATGTTTCTCTCTCTGTGTCTCTCCCCCTCCTCCCTTCCACTCTCTCTAAAAATCAATGTGAAAAAATCCTCCAGTGAGGATTAACCAAAAAAAAGGAGTAAACCTCAGTTTATCATCTATAAAATGGAGGTGATAATTTCTACCTTGAAATAGTATAATGAGCTGTAATATGTGGTCACTGCAATATGGGTTGTCAATTGTTATAATTAATCTTTAATTGAGAAAGATTTATACTATATAACATTTCATATATTTCATAATTATGTTCTCCTTTGTCATCTTCTTTCCTATTAAGTAGCTTACTTTTACTTTTCTGACCAATTATTTCCAGATACTTGTTCACAATCAGAGGCAACAGCAATCCCCTTTTACAGAGTAAATTTATTGCCAAGTTTAATGTTAGTTCTTTAGAAGCCATCTTTTCTGTGCATTAGACTCACATTTCTTTCTAACTATTTCTAATCTATTCCATTTTCTCGTAACTTTGGCCAAATGGAAAGACAACTTGGTGTAGGCTCTTGTGTATAATGTGTTTACACTGATGCAAAGTCTACTGAGACCCAGACTGATTTTTTTTTTCTTTCCTAATAGCAGTCCCTAAAACAGGTACAGAACTGAAGCCAAAGTTCCTATTTTTTTGGATTAGTTAAGTGGCCGTGTATGAGTAAAATAATAGCACTTAATCTGATTTAGAAGCTCCTATGTTTGCCACTATCCTTCCCAGTATGAGTTTGTGTGAATTTGTTGCTTTATTTTCTCAAGGCCTATGCTCATATGCTTGTTAAAAATTTATTATGGGTACAGATCCTTTCAACTCTACTGCATATAGCTTCTTCTAAATGAACATTTCAAAAGGTTATTTGTTGCATAATCAACACAGAATGAGCAGGTATGATATTTCTCTGTATTACCACATACTTGCTACTATCGGTCTCTCTAAACTTAGAGGCTTTATTCTGAATATCTTTTAAGTATCTTTTAAGTATGCTTATGGGATCACTGTTTTTGCATAAAATCTTGCTCTTAAAAACAATAATATATTTTGGGGAGCCTCAGTTTTAAACAATTTCCCAGGTTCAAAAGTTGCAAATATTATGAAACCTTTCAGAAACATTTCAGCTCAGAAATTTACAATTAAACTTTATTAAACATGTAGGTGGCATTTTTACATTGTTGACTACCAATCAGGACAGTGAGAAGATTAAGGAACTGAGGGGACCTAGAGTTGAGTGATGACTCTCATTACCATTGCACTTGGGCTGTGTATTAGTTAGACAACTTTACTTGCTAATGGTTTATTTTCTCATCTAAGAAATAGGAAAGTGAACCCTTGACTTCCAAACAAGTAAAGATTTGTAAAATTAAAATTAAAATACAGAGATTATGTTTATTAAAACATTTTACCATATACAGCTACACTATATATTTATAGAAGTCCACTATAAAAATAAATATTATTACAGTGTTGGTTGGTTTTGCTCTTCTTTTGAGGACTTAAGATTCATTCAGTCGGTTTGTTTATCGCAGTTGGCTCCCTTCTGTCACTATTAAGTCACATGTGACTAAATTTATTTTTAAAAAACATTTTACTTCCCAGTCTATATCAGGCACCACTAATTAGAATTTGAGTTATTTTGATTTTTCCATGGAGTTCCTATCATTGGCTAGATAGAATTTTGGTTGGACACCAGTCCTTTGCTTCTGGGTTGTAATGTCTGAGAGCTTTTGAGGTTTCAGAAAGATATGTCAAGTAGTTGTTTTTGAAATAATATTGTAAAAATCCTGGCAAGTCTTGCTTATTTTTAAAAGCGCTTTATTTAAATATATATATTTTTCAGTACTGATTCCCAGTGCTATAGTATCAAGTTACTGAGGAGATAAAAACAATGAAGCTAGCAAGATAAATAAACTAGCCTTAGGAAATAAGACTAGCTTGTAAGCAAAATGATTTTTATATACTTTTGATACATAAATGTAAATTGATGCAAGGTATTTAACTTTAAAATATTCTTCATGGATAAACACTCATTTTCATATTTAATAGTCTGTAATATCTTATAATTGTTAAAACAACATATTGGCTACTAAGAATGTGCAGGGAAAACGTAGAAATAATGGCATGACTATAATTGTAAAGTTGTTTCATCAAACACACACTTCCTTTGTAATTATTCTTTCCGAGCTCATTTCTACAGGTATTGTACTGTGCAATATATCATGTGAAAGGTCTAGTCATTACCTTGATGCATGAGACTCATTTTACTGGTTAGAGAGGCATGGCTGTTAGAGCAGTTTTAATCAAACACATAATTTAGGCAAGTATGTAACAACATTTTTTTACACATTAATGTCCTATGATGCTGCTTCTATATATATTTAGTTAATAAAACAAATAAAAAAGGCAAATAAGGCAGCATGCTTGATTAAAAGGATGAAATAAACTTGGAAATAGAAATCCACGTTTATATTTCATATCACTAAAATGAATATTGGAGTTTGTGGTATAAAAAAGGTAGAGTGTGAATCAATGATTCTTAGTTTAGTCCAAACTACCATAATGTATATCGCTGAGCTTCTCTCTGCCCCCAATCTGAATTTCCTTAATTCAAAATGAGAGATTAGATAACCAGTCCTCAAAAGCCATTCAGTTTTACAATTGCATATGTATATATGCATAGATATATATATGCCCATATATAACTTATGTATATACACATAAATATGTTTTGTATATAAAATAAATAAAATTATAAAAATATTTACAATTCCTAAGGCTTAGTAATTCCTAATATTTGCTAGTATAGATTAGATATTGCATGCAAATATGAGTGATAAAAAGTTGCTTTTATGATTATTGTTCTTAAAAAGTACTACAGTTGCTCTTCCTATTCTTCCTCACATCTTGGCATTTACCTACCAGAAGAACTTTGAAACAACATGTCAAGTTCGTATTATTACTATATAACACCTAGAATAATGTAGTCAAATGCAGTATCATATTTAATTATACAGTCATTATCATTTAATGGTCATTTACAAAATCTCAGGCTGGGTGAGGTATAGTATGCACCTAGGGTACCTGTCTAATTATTGAGTCATTAAGAATCAGAACAATGGCAGGTCCCTAAGTCCCAACATAATATTTTACCAGGGAAACATATTTCCTAGTTTCTTTACTTATTTTATACTAGCACTGAAAATCTAGTGGTGATGCCATAATTGGAAAGTTCATAGACTATATTAAGCCCTTAATGTAAATGATGAATTGCCAAGCTGCCTCTGGGTCTTCACATGGCTGGTTCACATTAATTCTATGAAGGTAGTGCCATTTATGGCTGACGTTGCTCTGCCATCTTTCATTGTCTATGCCTTGGTTCTGATCATAGATACACACTATGGTTTATACTCTGATTCCCTGCATGTTATAGCTTCTATAGTCATTGCGGTTGCCTAAAAATGCCTGTTTCTGGAGCACACTGGAATGGCTACAAACTGAATGAGTCCCTTGGTTATCTGCTCAGTCCATCACTACATGTTGAGCAGCTCAAAAAAGTAAAGTGTCTCTCTAGGTATTCCACTGAATAATTGATTCTGTGGCATAGAGTGCTTGGATGCAAAAGCTTACTTTATTACCTAACTAGAGGCCTGATGCATGAAGATTTGTGCAAGAATGAGCCTTCCTTCCCCTGGCTGCTGGCATCGCATTCGCTCTGGCCCAGAGCCGCCTTTCTGCCTTTGCTCCAGCCTGGAGCCGCCTTTCCACCTTCCCATGCTGCCCAGAGGCCCAGAGCAACTGAGGCGGTGCAGAATGCCTGTGTCATTGCCATGGCGATGATGCAGGCATCCCGCCTCGCCCCTGGCCACTCGGCGCCTGCGAATGAAAATTAACCCGCCATCTTTGTTGGGTTAATTTGCATACTCCTGATTGGCCGGTGGGCGTCACGAAGGTACGGTCAATTTGCATATTTCTCTTTTATTAGTGTAGATAATTATATGACCATGGCAATGTTACTTAAACTTCTGAAGGCTCCGTGTTCCCACAGGTAAAGTGCATATAATATATATTAGCTTACTAGCATTAGTATAACACATTATCATAAACTGGGTGGCATAAAAGCATATACTCACGGTTCTAGAGGTCATATGTTTGAAATCTAGGTGTCAACAAGATTGGTTCCTTCCAGAAGCTCTGAGAGAGAATGTGTTCCATGCCCCCCCTGTAGTCTTGGCAGTGAACCATTGCTCATTGCTCTCACATTTTCCAATAAGCAGTGAGAAACAAGGCTGCACCTTCATCCCCTTCCTTAGAAATCTCTCAGACATATACCCGGGCTCATCACTTACATCCAACAGCAGAACACCCAACAGTAGAAAACAACTCAGCTGAGTTTTCTGGCACTTTACAATGAGGATCACATTCCCTCCAGTTTACAATAGCATGCTCCACATTTGATTTTGTGACTCACCAGAAGCAGCTTTTCAAAACGTGTCCTCCCTAAGATGATAGGAGGTTGCTCTCCAATTCCTTCAGGGCTGTCCCGCCATCCCTTCACAATGTCACTTTCTCTATCATGTACCTCCAAATTCCTCCAGCCTCTATTTCTTAGCCAAAACCCAAAGCCACTGCTTCTTCATTTTTAGATAATTTAGGGGTTTAGAACAAAGGTCCCCTACTTCCTCAATAGATGCCTTAAGACAACAGAAATTTATTTTCTCAAAATTCTTGAGGTCAGAAATTGAAAATCAAGCGCCAGCAGGATCCTCCTGGAGGGTCTGAGGGAGAAACTGTTGCAGGCCTCCTCCTGGCTTCTGGCGATTTGCAGAACCTTGGCATTGCTTGTCGCGTGGAGCCATTGCTTCAATCTCAGCCTCCCTCTTCACGTGTCTGTTTCTGTGTCTCTGTGTCTGGACATTGCCCTCCCCTCTGTGTGTCTCTGTGTGTCTTCTAACCTCTTGTCTCTTATAAGGACTCTCTCATTGGATGCATGGCCTTCCCTAACCCAAGATGATCTCAACTTGAGATCCTTACTTTAGATAGAGAGAGAAAGAGGAAGGGAGAAACACACACACACACACACACACACACACACACACACACAGACACAGAGAGAGAGAGAGAGAGAGAGAGAGAGAGAGAGAGAGATTTGTTGTTCCACTTATGTCTGTCATTCATTGATTGATTCTTATATATGCCCTGACTGGGAATCAAACCCACAACCTTAGCATATTGGGACAATGCTATAACCAACTGTGCTACCCAGCCAGGGCTTAGACATATCTTTAGGGATTCTACTCACTAACACATTTGTGTGATAGTTTGAAAACTGGCATGTAATACACCTCAATAAGTTGTATCTATAATAAGTGCTTATTGGTTGTTCAAATTAGTACTTATCATATTCCTACCATATTGTCAAAATATGACAATAAATATTATGAAACTACTGTAAAATATAATTCACTTGTGTTGTATAAAAATGCATGCTGTGAAGTACAAATGCTGAATTAGAGTGGGAAGACATCAATGATAGATAACTATGTTGTAGTGAGTAAAGATTCTTAAGTCAAAAGTAGGTTTTGTGGGTTTTAGTGAATGGGCGAAATGTTGCAATGAAGGTGGGTAGCTCTACGTGTCAGATCTTATATGGCAGGTATAGATGTGATTGTAAATTTCAAAATATGGCTATACTGTTGAATAGATTTCATGCATAGAAGAAAAGTACCAGTGGTGTCCAAAAAATATGGGAAGTTTAAAATAGCTGTCTGACAAGTTTAGTTTGCCCAGTCTCTTAGTTAATAAGCTTGATTAGAAATAGCAGGGGTCACAGATAGGTTTATAAAATTGAAGTATATTTTCTTCATGCAGAAATTTAGATGTATAGGGGTACACACACAAAATTCCTTACTTTTATCTTTTTCCAAATTATATTTCCTCCATTCCCAAGGTCAACTTACTTCCAAGTTTGCTGATCCACCATAACCATCTCATTTGCCTTTGAACCATCAGGAAGGAACAAGTCAAAGAAGAGGGGATAAAGAGACATGCTATTATTTAAAGAGTGTTCCTGGAAATTAGTTAGAATCTTTTTTATTTGCATAGCCACATGTAGCGATGAGGCTAAAAAAATACTGCATGGATAGAAAAACATCTGACAGTTTCATTATACCAAAGAAGTGAAGACAATATTAAGTTTCTGCCAAAAGCTATAGGCTTAGAAACTTTAACTATAATGACATACCATTCATATTTCTAGTACACACATTCAGCCTCTCTCCTAGAAAGAAAAAAAATCCTAAAGCCCCAACTCAACCTCCAAAATCTATATGTGATATACAGTTCCATGTATCAGGTTCATATATAGCTCTTTTTTGTACTCTAACCTTTATCTAACAATCTTCAGTAATTAAAAAAAATTATAATTAAAAACAAAAGCAAACAGAACTTACTTTGCCAGGCAAGGAGACACACCAGTGAAAAAGTTCAGAGTGGTTCACTAAGAAGCAAATTAGGGGTGGCTAATAGCTGGAAAGGGTGAAAAGGTATATTATGTTCTTCTTAGTTATGCTAATGAGATCGAAAAGGTGTTCTCTAATTAGGAAGGAATAAGTTTAGGAGTCTGCATACAAATGATTAAAACACGAGTCTTTGTTCATTGGTCAGGCCAGTGAGGTTCCAGCACAGCGGGGTCAATCAAAGATCATTTTATTTTTAATAGCTTTTGTTGGTTATAATGGCTGTGATAAAACACAGAAGTTGGTGTTAACATTTTCTATTCAAGAACTGCTGTAGGTCGAAAATTTTGCTTCACACCTGTAAATTGAAATTCTAGTTATGTGTCCCTAAGCCATTCCATTTACAATTGTATTGAGGTAATGAGTAACCCATTTCAAACCCGAGTTCAGAAAAAGCAAGACTGGGAAATACAAGGTAGTCATTAGTCTGGGAGGGTATGAGGGCTCCTTACACTGCCAGGTATAGTTAAGTCCTGTTAGGCCATCTGTTCCTGGCTGGATTTGCTCCCTGGCAGGAGCTCCCTTTTCCACTGTCCTCTGTGGCCTCTGGATCCCTTTTTCTGGAAGGTTTATTTTTGTCCATTATAATCTCTGTCCACATGTGAAGTTGGCAATAAAACAGATGTCCTTTTTAGAAGCTAAAGGGCTTTAAAGTGACAATTATATTGATGTAGGTTTGTTGACCTAAGGACTGTTTTGAGGGGCTGCAGGCTTGGCTTGCAATATTTTTATGTTCATGTATTTTTGTTTTTATTTCCTACAATAAAATTCTCAAAAAAATCTCAAATACTTCTTACATATTGTCTCTCTGTCATATTCATTTGAATATATGTATACCTTTTAAGTCATGAAACTGTGAAGAGTTTGAAATGTTACCCTAACTTGCATAGATTGATAGATAGATGATAGATAGATAAATTGATAATAGATAATAGATAGATAGATAAAAATTAGATTGGAAGATACAGAGATATGTGTGTGTGTATATATATATATATTAGTAGAAGCACCAGATACTGATCAGTGACAAAAAAAAAAAAAAAAAAACCTTCCTACTTACAGAATTCCTGGTGCTGTTGCTGCTTCCCATTCCTTAATCCCTCATGGGGCTATACAGTAAAAGCCAAATGTACCATGAGGGTACAATGGGACGGCCCCTCAGGAGATGAACTCCAAAATTATGAATCCTAAAACTTCTGCAGGTTTTGACAAATCTCCTCCTCCCCTCTGGTGTTCAGAGAAAGAGCTTATCTTTTATTCTGTGTAAACAGATCTTCTCTTGGGGCAGGTGGAAAAATTCTATAACCAGGAATGTAAACTTCCTCTCCTGGAGAGATAAGAAAGGTTTTATTATCCTTTGAAAAGGAACCCATGTCTCTGCTGAAAGGAGAAAAAAAGGCTCCGCACATCTACTGCCTTTAGAATGCAGAGATCAGATGGGACTGTGGGGAAAGAGAAGAGACATTCGCTGTCATTATAGCATGCAAATGTATGTGGCTTAGGTGTCTAGACCAAGCAGAAACACGAAGACATCCAGAGAGGATTGTCTTACAAAAACACCAATCATATTAACAGATGAAAATTTTAAGCATGAAGACTTACATGATTTGGATTCCATACACAACCCCATATCTCCTAATTTAGTGATCGGTAACTAGAAATAATTTTAAAGGGGCTGGTGTGAAGCAGCAATCCAAAGGAGGCTGGTTTTATTGTTTGGCTAAGAATTCATCACAGCAGGTGCTGGGAAAAGACCTGAGGCAAGTCTGGTCTCCAGCTAGGGCTCCACCCAGAGAGGCAGGGCTCAGAAGTGCTTCACTGAGAGATGCAGCAGCAGTTAACTTCTCAACTCAACAATGAGCCCTGGTACTGGACCTCTATGAATAAGTGATGGTACTTCCAGAGATGGCCCCCCTTAACGTAACGGTATTCCACCTCATCTCTGCCACAAGTGCTCATCTCCCACATGTAGCTGTTACTCTCTTCCTTATCAGACTTTCCTAAGAGTGGCTAATGTAGCTAATACACAATCTATGTTAATGATCTCTGTGTTGGTTTGCTAGAGCTTCCATAAAATGGTACCATAGCCTGGGTGGCTGACACAGTGGAAATGCGTTTCCTCGCAGTTCTAGGTGCTACAAGTCCAGTTCAGGTGTCAGCAGAGTTGGTTTGGCTGAGGCCTCTCTCCGTGGCTTGTAGATGGTAGATGGCCATCTTCTCTGTGTATCTTCCTGTGGCCATCCCAGTTTGAGTCTGTTTTTTCATTTCCTTTTGTAACGTTACCATTCATATTGAATTAGGGACTATACTAATGATCTCATTTTAAATTAATAACCTCTTTGAGGACTTGATCTTCAAATACAGCCACATTTTGCGGTACTAGTGGTTAATGCTTCAACATGTACATTTTAGAGAAATCTAATTTTAGCTCATATCAATTTCTTATAACTTATTTTTATTTATTGTTTTAAGTCCTCACCTGAGGATATGTTTAAAAATTGCTTTTTTAGAGAAAGGATAAGGGTGCATTCTATTGCTGCCCCTTGCTGAATCCTCAGGACCTATTATATAACAGATTTTCAAATGGTGTGCTGCAAGAATTTTAAAAACACCAAGTACCTGACTATTTAGTCAGGGGCACTGACCTCTTTTCTCTTAGATTGTCAAATAAAAAAATTACAACAACCAACACAACAATAGCTGCTGTGAATGAATCAAAATTGCACTTTTTTTGTCACAACAGTGAAAAATATATTTTTGGTGTACCTGAGAATTTTAGTGATTACTTTATGTGGGCCAGGAGATGAAAGGTTTGAAAATCACTGGTATAAATAATAATATGATATGTAATTAGTATAATTTTCATATATAATATAAAATATTCTTTCAAATTTTAGTCACCATAGTATTATTTTTATTTAAAAAGGAACTTGCTGCTTGATGAAAACTGATTATGTTTTTAATTTTAAGGTTTGTATAATAGGAACACACTCTTAGGTTTGCTGCTATTGTTTGTGTTATTTGATTGTCATATATTGACCACAATATTTATGGGGTATAGATTTGAGTCCTTACTAGTATATGATTTCCTATTTCCAGCTCTAAACTGTACAGGGACATATTTTAAACAATTTTAGCAGTAATAAATAGACATTTTATATTGATTATTTAGGAGACATACTTATTTCACTTGCATTGCATTTTAGGTAATATATTTACCCTTTTAATATATAGTTATAAAATATTTAATCTGTGGTCATAAAAATTAATCACCATGAAAGAAAATGTCTCTATTATTAATCTTAAGAGGAGTAAGAGTCAGGAAAGTTTGTTTGTTTGTTTGTTTTTTAATAATAGCCTCAAACAAGTTTAAATAAAACTTGAAAAACCAACATTTTGACAAGGTTTTTAATATATATCTGCACTCAAATAGCTGGTGTTCAATATATAATTGTTGAATAAATGAATTACTAACAAATGATAAATGACTTAGGATAATTTTATTTTGCATTTGGATTGAAACTTTTTCTACTACTTGGAATGTCTTTCCCTGATTCCCCCCACTTTTCCTTCAGGTCTTATTTTGAATGTCACCTCATATGGGGCACATTCCTATTCATAGCTATCTGCCTTCCACAACACTGCATTTAGCTGTACCATAGAGAAGGACACAGCACCCTGTTCCTACAGCTATCATAGGGCTCCCAGATTGCTCAATGGAGTTGCAACCCTCTATAACTAAGTCCATTACAGAATTTAGCATCGCCCCAAGTAAACAAGGTCTAATCCAACTCTGAATCTTCGGTATGTAAACTTTTTATTTCCACATTAATATTTGAGTCATGTTTTTAGGTCAAGATATTAGGCTGCTGTTTTTAAGTTCCCAGAGTCTTCAGGCATAACTTATATTTATGATGGTAGATTAAAAAGTACTATGCTGGAGTGATTTATATACAGCTCATGTGCAGCTTTTCATGCAAGTAGGATTTGCCCTTCTGTTCTTGGCCACGATTCTGTCCTCCCCACTGTTAATATAGCAACTGTCAAACCAGCTGTTGTCCTAAACCTAGAGGACACAGTTTTGTTATTTTTAAACAAGATATATATTGCTATATGTAAAGAAGTAAAATACCTATAATAAAATATTTTTAAAATTATAGGTATAGATAGTTATAGACTAATTTTACTTAATTTCTTTAAAATTTATATAAAAGAAGCTTCAGATTTGGTATGCTTTCACAGAGAAAAGTTTGAAGTAAGTTGAAATATTATTATAGACCTGGTTTTATACTTACTTTCTATTTAAATAAAAAGGTTTAGGTAGCACAACCTTTAATTTGCCTAATGTTATTATTGCAAATTCAAAATTGTTAAGCCACATTTTATCTGCTAAGAAGTATTTATTTAAGGATAATGGACTATAAATTCAATTGAAGAGATTTGTTTTTAGCCTAGTCGGCATGGCTCAGGCAGTTGAGTGTCAGCCTATGAACCAGGAGGACCTATGAACCAGGAGGTCACTGTTCGATTCCTGGCCAGGGCATATGCCCAGGTTGTGATACTGGGCAGCCGATCAGTGATTTTCTCTCATCATTGATGTTTCTATCTCTCTCTCCCTCTCCCTTCCTTTCTGAAATCAAATCTGTATTCCCTATATAATAAAAGGCTAATATGCAAATTGACCAAAAGGTGGAACCCTGGTCCCTACAATGTGCACTGACTACCAGGGGGCAGATGCTCAATGCAGGAGGCTGCCCCCTGGTGGTCACTGCACTCCCACAGGAGGGGCGCTGCTCAGCCAGAAGCCAGGCTCACAGCTGGCGAGCGCAGTGGCAGTGGTGGGAGCCTCTCCTGCCTCAGCAGCAGCACTAAGAATGTCCCACGGCGGGCTTACATCAGTCATACATCTGAGGGCTCCTGGACTGCGAGAGGGTGCAGGTCAGGCTGAGGGACGTCTCCCTGAGTGCACGAATGTCATGCACCAGTCCTCTAATATATATATATATATTTAATATTTATTTTTAGATTTCTATTTTTGAGCCCTGATAATAGGTATTAATAATATGTTCTGAATTTACTTGTAAGCAGGTCTAGAGTCTTGATAAATGTATCCTACTGCCATGTTACCCATTTCCTTTGATAATAACGGTTCTCCATAAAGTTTTAGAGGCTTGCAGGCAAGCCTGCTTACAGGTATCTCCTGAAAAGGATCAAATGGTTTGTCTCCAAGGATGCTAGAATATATATGTGCCTATGTCAACACAGTGCTTGGCTCTATGTTTTCATATGGTCTTTAATAGTCATATTTTATCTCAAAAATGATTTTGAGTGCATTATTTATCACATGTTATAAATCATAGTATTATGTTGTAGTTTCTTTTTTCATTTGTTTTGGTTTATTTGTTTGTTTTTAAATCTTTACTGTTGAAAGTATTACATATGTCCCCTTCCCCCCGCACGCCCCCCCCCCCCCATGGACCTCTTGTATCCCACTTATAGTGCCTGCCCCAGGCCTTCACCATCCTATTGCCCATGTCCATGTGTTATGTATATATATATATATGTATACAAGCTCTTGGGTTTCTTTTTTACATATACTTTCTTTATAAAAAAAATAGAACTTAAGTCGGTGTTGTATTTTTATGCATACCAAAGAGTGTTATTTTCTTGCCTACATTGATTATTTCAAGTAAAACTTTTACTTTAATTGAAATATTATTTATTTACTTAAGTACAATGATGAAGACTACTACGTCTTCAAACTAGAGTTAGAACTTCATCATGACTGTACATGATTTCAACTTCCAAAGGGTTTTGTGTGTGCATAGAGTATATGTTTGTATGAAACTTGGCAATACATAAACTATTTTGTAACATATAACCTACTTCTGCTTGTTTTCATCCATTAAGGCCTTTTTCTTCCTTGAAAAGTAAAATGAAGTGAAGAGAAGTTGGTATTGTTAAGGTCAGATTAATCTATAATAAATTAGCTTTAATGTGCCAAATAGTAAGTCCAACCCAGAAGCTCGTCACTTTTCACTTTATGTATTCAGGTAAATGACTCTGGGAGACTGATAGCCACCCACGAGCACATCACTCTTGGAAGCCCAAAGGTAGCATAAACGAAACGGACGTTAGTTGGAGCTTACAGTAATCTCAGAGGATCTTTATAGGTATCAGCTTAGACATAAATTAACAAAGAACCTTGTTTGCCCTCAGCTGTCAAGAATTATAAGAAAAGATGTTTAAAATGCTTTGAAAACCTTTAATGGATGGCCATTTGTTTGAACTCCAGTTGGGGTGCTTTGCTTGTATTATTTCCTTTTCTTGAATGCATTTACAAAAAATAAATATAAACCCTCCGCTATAGATTTTCATAGCTACTCAGAGCTTCTTTTGTAATACCTAATATTGATTGAATTGCATTTATGAGTTATCAGAAGAGCTATATTTAAGTTAACATTTATATCCCTTCCCAAAAGCATTTTACATTTGGGTGGTGATATTCTGTTCAGAATTAAAGCTGCTCTAATTTTAAGAACTTTTAAAGTTGACTCTATTTTGTAAATAACACGACTACTGTACATAACATATCATTAAATTTTGATAAGATGCTTCAAATTGGGGTCTATACTTAAATATCTGGCCCAGCTGTGGTGGTGGCTCAGTGGTTGAACGTGGACCTATGAACCAGGAGGTCACAGTTTGATTCCTGGTCAGGGCATATGCCCAGGTTGTGGGCTCAATCCCCAGGGGAGTACGTGCAAGAGGCAGCCAATCAATGATTCTCTCTCATCATTGATATTTCTATCTCTTTCTCCCTCTGCCTTCCTCTCTACAATCAATAAAATTATATTAAAAAAAGAAATATCTGGAATCAAAAAATAACAAATGCAAACATTAAATTATCCCTTTTTTCCTTTTTTTAGGATTTGCAATCTTGATTAATGTTCTTATCAAATTTTAAAATAAATGGTGTTTTAATCTCAGGAAATTATCCTATATAATAAAAGCCTAATATGCAAATCAACTGAACAGGGGAACAACTGGTAGAACAACCAGTCACTGTGACTCACACTGACCACCAGGGGGCAGATTCTCAACACAGGAGCTGCCCGCAGCCCACAAGCCCCAGGCCAGCCAAGGAGGGTGCCAGCGGGGGCCCCCTTATTGCCCTGGTAGTTGCCCCACAGATTGGCCCTGATCACCGGCCAGGCCTAGGGACCCTCCCCGTGCAAGAATTTTGTACACTGGGTCTCTAGTATTTATATATTGGCCTTTATTTGTTATTCTCAAATCAATTGTTATATGATATCTAACTAAACACCCCCTAAATAGCATGCTTTTATTTTAATAAAATACTTTATTACAAATTAATGGAATTTAATTTTCTGATTTTTTTATATATATGTTTCACAGGTGAAAAAAATAGTACTTTTCTACTGTATATATTTTGATACTATAAAGTACAAAATAAAACTCACAGGGAAGCAGAGTACCAATTTTTTAAAAATATATTTTATTGATTTTTTACAGAAAGGAAGGGAGAGGGATAGAGAGTTAGAAACATTGATGAGAGAGAAACATCGATCAGCTGCCTCCTGCACACCTCCTACTGGGGATGTGCCTGCAACCAAGGTACATGCCCTTGACCAGAATCGAACCTGGGACCTTTCAGTCCACAGGCTGACGCTCTATCCACCGAGCCAAACCGGTTAGGGCCGGAATACCAATTTTTGTAAACAAATTCAGATTTCTTATGTGTTCTGGAAGTTTGATCCCACCATGAGGTCAATTTCCTAAAAATCTTTACACCAGTGACTCTCTTTTGATGCATGTAGCTCTTGGTAAAGTCCAACTGCTTTTTTATTATTTGTTTGTTTTAATGTGTTAATCAGAGTTAAATTTACTGGAATTACTGCAGTAAGGAGGAATATCAAATTGAACTGTCTTACTTATCTCAACAAATTGAGGATTTAGAGAGGATATTTATAGGATTTGTTTTAGAGCCTGACTGGGTGATTGTAACACTAATATTGCACCACCACTAATTTGTTGCATTAAGTTGAGGCTATCACATTTTAAAGTGAATGTTTTGGAATCAATTATTAGTATTATAAGCTATGGATTTACTTCATGTCATATAATATAGAAGCCAGCGGTTCTTTCAGCAAAGCACTTACTTTTTTTGTTTGATTTTTCATCAGGACTGTTTAACCAGGGGCAAAGAATCATGTTGTTCTCGATTATCAGCCCGCTAGTTGTCCCCCAACTTTTATCATCAGCCAAAGCTTAAAGGTATAGCATCTCAGAGACATGATCAGTGTAGATCACCACGACCATGTGATGTACAGGGTGGGGCAAAAGTAGGTTTAGAGTTGTGAATACACGAAGCACAAGAGCTTATTCTTGTGTTATTATTTAATAATCATTGTAGTATTTTCAATACCAACAACTGTAAATCTACTTGTGTCCCCACCCTGTATGTATAATGTATAGAGTAGCCATGTGATAAATTTTTGAAAGTCGCTGTTCCAGTATCTGTGTCAGGACTTTCTATTCTCTTTGCTGGAAGATTATTTATTCTGTCGTTTCATTGGCTAGAAATTGCACAGAACATTAACTTCTCTTAAAGTCACTCATTTGGGGATTATAACACTGCATATAAGAAAAGAAGTATTATAATCAGAATTTGTAGTTCACTTCTAAGAAGGGCGTCAAGAGAATGCAAATTAAAGTTCAAGAATATGTTGCATTCACCAGTCCAAGGAATCCATAAAATTCCATTAGGTGGTGTTAGCCAAATTACTTAGTTTCAGGATTTTTTTCCTAATTACTTAGTAATCCTATCTAATAAAAGAGTAATATGCAAATTTACCATCACTCCAAACACACAAGATGGCCAGCAGGGGAGGGCAGTTGGAGGGACCAGGCTTGCAAGGGAGAGCAGTTGTGGGCAATCAGACCAGCAGGATGGGGCAGGGAAGTTAGGGGTGACCAGGCCAGCAGAGGAGGGAAGTTGGGGGCGACTGGGCCTGCAGGGAAGGGCAGTTGGGGGGACCCAGGCCTGCAGGGGAGAGCAGCTGGGGGGGACCAGGCCTGCAGGGGAGGGCAGCTAGGGGTGACCAGGCCTGCATGGGAGGGCAGTTAGGGGCAAACAGGCTGGCAGGGGAGCAGTTAGGCATCAATCAGGCTGTCAGGGGAGTGGTTAGGGGGTGATCGGGCTGGCAGGCA
The DNA here is from genome assembly GCA_025583905.1 of Ia io. Classification (NCBI taxonomy): domain Eukaryota; kingdom Metazoa; phylum Chordata; class Mammalia; order Chiroptera; family Vespertilionidae; genus Ia; species Ia io. The sequence continues at coordinate 20,240,352 of JAJQQW010000010.1, read as the reverse complement.
GAAGCGGTTAGGGGCAATCTGGAAGGCAGGCAGGCGAGCAGTTGGGAGCCAGCAGTCCTGGATTGAGAGAGGGATGTCTGACTGCCCGTTTAGGCCAACGGGCAGTCGGACATCCCTCGAGGAGTCCCAGATTGGAGAGGGTGCAGGCTGGGCTGAGGGACACACACCCCCGTGCACGAATCTCATGCACTGGGCCTCTAGTATTTAATATAAGTCTATAGGAATGTGTATTCAATAATCATACTGAAGGCAGCATAAACTCTACTTCAAATAGGAACAATTATTTCTACAATTGTCTTCTTTGAAACACTGCCTATCCAGTTTCATGCACCTCTTTGATAAAATAGTTTTATGGTTTTAGGGACAGCTATCTAGTTCTGCTGTTCTTTGAACTATAGCATGAAGTAGTCTGGTTACTTCCATGACTCCTATAAAGTGTTTTTTTAAAGAGATTTGGAGACAAATTAGAATCCCAGAAATACCCTTTAGTGGTTCAAGTCTGTGAACTCAAATGGTGTTTGTTTTTCTGCTTTTAGAAGTTAAATTATCTAGCGTTCTCTCTCTCCTTTTAGAGAAGGAGGAGCCAAAATAAATCCAGTTATAACTGGGATGATCCTGAGGCAGACATCTCTCCACTGAGATAACAGACCCCCATCCAGTTTGTAGATTGCAGCCAATGGGTTATTGTGTAACGAAGTCAATGCCAGTCCTTATTGATGCCAGTGGTCTATTTCCAGTTAAAGCCACTGCAACAAACCAAAAAATAGCTCAGGTTTAAAAGACAGCTGAGGGGACCTTTCCCACCTTTACTATTGACTGTGAGAACTGTTCTAACATTCTCAAAATTCATATTGATTGACACTTTTTTACTAAGTCTTTTGGATTATTCTAAGGATATATCATATTCTGTGTAGTACATTGGATTGGTATTGGCACATTTATAATGCTATTTCCTTCACTTTTCATAACATCTAGTCCCTTGGAAGTAGTTATTAAATCTCCCCAATTATCATGATATTCCTTTGAGAGCAGGGACTCATTCATTTTCAAATCCTCAGTAATGCCAGCACATTTTCTTGCAATTAATATAATTTGAATTAAACCCAAGATTGATTCAGTCTCAGCTCTTTGAAGCAATATTTTTTCTAATTTTTTTTAATATAGCACTAATACTAAATTCTGGTGTCACTACATTTACAAGATAAAGGAAGGCTTCTGGCTAAAAATGGTAGTTCCTATACAGACATACCAGCCTCACTACCTCCTAAGAAACCCATTGAAATGTTTTATTAGTGTTATAAGCCAACTGGCAAGAAATTCAGAGAGGAAACATCATAAAATAAAATTTTAAAGAATAAATGTAGATGCACTAGCACTAATTAAACATGTCCAGTGGATCCTGAGAAATTGAAGTATTGAAATGAATGGCAGAGGAGAAAGCCAAGAAGCCTCACAATGCAATACTCGTACTGCAACCATGTAGGACCTTCTAACCACTCAGTGACTGGTGTGATTGACTGCCTCTGGAAAGAAGTGACAGTGGGTTCACAACAAGAGAATTAGTTGCAAGTTTATATAATAGATTCCCTGATTCTCTCCTTGAATTCATATTGCCATATGAAATTCTCTACCTGGTCTACGCAGAAGACTGAAGGTCTTTTGGGGAAGTTTCTTTGGTTTCTGAGACTTAGGAAAAACACATATATTTAAGAGTAGATGTCCAACATAAAAATGAAAGGATAAATTAAATAATTACACACTGAAAGTTGAGTTCTCCAAGTCCATTCCCTATCCAAAACTAAGAATGGTAATAGAAGTAATATAGTGTTCATGGGAAGAGTTTTCTTATTAAGATTTTGACCAATCATCATACAGAAGAAAAAAAAGGAACAATTGACCAGGATGACACCCAACATCTGAATAACAAGAGGTTCAGTAAAAGAAAACAGTGAAAATGTTTAGGAATAAAATATTACATAAAAAGAAATAAAAAATGTCTCAAAAGAACATGAGATTTCATATGGAAAAATGTTACTGAATGACCAACCCAAAGGTTGAAATGCTCTTTTTATTAACAAACAATATTTAGTTATAGGATTTAAAAAGATTTCCTGAATACAGTCATGCACCATTTATCAACAAGTATATGTTTCGAGAAATGCATCACTAGGCAATTTTGTCATTGAACACATCCACACACTTAGATGGTATAACCTATTACACACCAGGTTGGTGGTGAGCTGTATGGTATAGCCTATTGTTCCTAAGTAACAAGCCTTTATTGCATGTTACTGTACAAAACAACACCAGATTAAGTCAAGCACAAGAGTAAAATGATACAATAAAAGACTTGGGTAAGCAAGATATATGAGGCTGCTGTTGGAGTAACACACTGTTTTATAGCAAGATCTTTTATTTTTTTTAACAAGTAGAGTACACCCTCAAACAATGATAAAATGCATAATATAAGAAATATATAAACCAGTAACATAGTTGTTTATTATTATTATCTGGTATTATGCATTGAACATAATTGTGCATGCTATACTTTTATATAACTGGCTGCACATTAGATTTGTCTACAAAAGCTTCACCACAAACACCTGAGTAACGCATTGCACTATGTCATTGTGATGGCTATGATGTCACTAAGCAATATGAAATTTTCAGCTCCATTATAATCTTAAAACCACTACCTTACATGCAGTCAGTCACTGACACAACATTCGTATGTGGTGCATCACTGTACAGTATTTTTGACACTTTTGTGATATTGGAAGTTAAACTTTTTAGACAAAGGACATGATTTGTAATTGACTAATGTTGGGTATTTGGACATGTGCATAATAGTTTTGCATATTCTGAGGGAAGAGAGTCAATAAGTACACAATTCTGATTCAATTTTGATGAACACATATAAGAATGACACTTTTCCCCAAGGGAAAGATAGAATACATTGCAGTAGTGATCAACTACATCAATTTTTATTCTCTTATGCTAAGATCAATTATCTTTTTGTCCTATTTAAATGAACATTGCCATAATGTCTTCTTTATTATCATAGAGGGGAAAACAGGGCAACTCAGTATCATATCTTCCAGCATTTCTTATGTAATACCTCCTTGAATCTCATTTACATGCTTTATGAGTATATTTATTGAACTAAAAGCTGATTTACCTAATATTTTCCAAGTTGTTCAAGGCAGTAAGCCAGGATTTTTCAAACTTAAGAGCATTATTGACTTTGACAGTTAAGAGAATGAGACTTTTGTATTAATTACACTGTTTACATTAAAATTATTTTTGTCATTTGTGCATTCTTATTATGCATATCTTCAAAATTACAGGGCAATTACATGAATTGCTAGAACAGTAAGGGATGCCTAATTTAATTTAACAAGATGCAACTACACCATTATATATATATATAATAAACATATATATGATTTACACATTTTAAAAGTTATTAGGTTTTTATTTTTTATGATATTTTTATTAAATTTATTGGGATGACATTGGTTAATAAAATTATATAGGTTTCAAGTATAGAATTCTGGGATATATGATCAGTATATTGCATTGTGTGTCCACCACCCAAAATCAAATCATCTTCTGTCACCATATATTTTAGCCCCTTAACTACCCCCACTCCCTTCCCTCTGGTAACCACCATTCTGTCTAACTTATTTCACTTAGCACAATATTCTCAAGGTCTACCCACATTGTCTCAAATGGCTTAATTTCCTGAATGTGTGTAATACTTCATGTGTATGCCTGACAATTATTTATTATATTATGAGATATATAGTAGTTTATATTTCATTTTATTGAAGTTATCTCATATTATTACTTAATAAGAACAAAATGTTGTGACCAGTAAATATTGAGAACATTGTATTTGATAAAACTGCATACAAATATGGTATATTATAAAAGGTATATTGAGTTCATTCTATTATTTTCAGGTATTTCAGAGAGACATATAATAAAAGAGCCTTTGAGAATAAATAACTTAGAAGGGGCAAAGAAAGTTGGCTATGTTAGGCTTTCTGAGGAAATAATTACTATGATACATGCTAAAAAGTCCCCAGTGAGGGTTAATCAAATTATTTTAATGTAGTGTGAGGAGTAATAATTTTGCCACCAAGTATATTAACTCAAAAGTCTCATTATTGCTAAGCTTTTCTATGAGATTATCCTTCTAGTTCTTTTTTATATACCTGTATGTCTTCACTGCATTGTATATTGCATTAGTGGTAAAATTAGCATTTCTAAAGATTTAGTGGGGTTTCACAATTTACCAAACATATCAAACACATTCTGTCACTAGAGCCTTACAATAACTCCTTGCAAGGTGTATTATTATTTCCAATACATTATTATGGAAATAAATTAGGACCGGAGGCTTAATGTTGCACAGAAGATAAATGGAAAACATAGTCTTTAAGCACAGATCTTTAAACATTGATTTCAGTAAAATTTCTGTTATTTCAGTTGCCACTCTTTTTATTACAAGGCAAAGGAGTCATTTAATCATGTCAATGGGTGACCCAGACTTGGATCATGACTGGCAATTCACAGTAACTTGAAACCTTGAAATACAGAAAGCTTGGAAATATTTGTTGTTTCTCTAGCTATAAATTGCGAAGGTGCTAGTTTCATATTTACTGACTATATGTGCCCCCCTTGTCTAATACACAGAGTAATTGAACATTAATTTTACCCCAAAACGATTTATCCTCAAGTTTGATCTCTTTCCATCAGTTTTACTTTGCCACAACTTAGCATTTTTTCTTAATATATAGCAACATCGTTTTTTATGTTTTTCTCAAGACTGCAGTGAGTTTCTGCAACCCTCCATGGCTTATTTTGTATAGTATTTGGACAACTGTCTCTGTTTTTCAGACTCTTTATGGTATTCACTTTTAAATTTGCTAAGTGTTTTTGTTTTTAGTTTCAATATGATGTAAAATAAGCAGGAATATCTATAAAACAATAGATGGATTTATTAGATAAAAGCAAGGAGCATCCATTCAATTGTATTTGACTAACTTTAGAAGTTACTTCCAGTAAAAGTTGCTCACCAGGCAATAAACGTAGGCGTATATGAATCATTACACTTCGTGACCCATAAAGAGAAGTTTTATCCTCTAAGTAGGAATTCAACACTAGGAAATTTGGATCAAACATTGTATAGTTCTCCAAAAATATCACTTTCACAAAATTTTTGCTGGTGATTTTATTCTTAGGAAAGATTAGTGTCTCAAATGAGGAGATGCTCTTCAGTGGCATTCAACAGCAAAATGCACACAGGAAACGTTGTTTTGAGTGTAAATATTTATAAAATAACCCTCCCTTTGTCTTTTGAAATAATATGAGTGGTTATGTTAGGTGACTTAAATCCTAATTCATAACTCTTCATTTATATCCATCTGAACCAAAACTTTATTTTTCTCCAACTCTATAAACTGTGATCTTACTTATCAAAACTACTTTTGCTATATATGTCTGCTATAGTTGAGTTATGATACTGCTTCTTCAGTTAATGGTAGCATTCCAAGACATTCATCATTAACAAAACCAAAAAATACTGCATAAATATTTGCAATGAAGTGATTTTTGGGCAGGCTATAATAATATATGTGATCTATATTTATCAGAGGAAAAATATGAATTTTGAAAATGTGGAAAAAGTCCTTCAGCTGATTCCCTTCCAGTACATTAATGCATTTTGTCTTGAATATCGATAGCTTCTGAAGAGCAACTAGAGATTCTGTGTCTATACCCAGTACTTTCACCTGTGCAGGGTACAACAGTTCCTTGATGGGATGATAATATTCAGGACTCACACTAAATATATTAAAATGTATATGTTAAGCATGTTTTTTGCACACGTTGTGGGGGGAAAGAACACGTTATTATTCATAAAATACAGTTTGCTAAACCTTATAAGATATATTCTCAAAACTATTTTTCTTCATTAGTAAATGAAGTAATATTTATAAATTAATCATCACAAAATTTTCAGCAAATTTTAGCAGCTTAGAAATGCAGCATAGCATGAATTTCTAGGTGTAACACATCACCTGTAGTATTGTGATGCCCAATAAGTTCAATGTAGTACATGTCAGCTCTTAGTGTTAGGAATTTAGGGTGCCATCTACCCTCCCCCCCCAGCTCGGGTCCATTATGTTTTGAAGAGCTATGACACAAGTGCCAGTAGTCAAATCCTATATAATAAAAGGGCAAATGCAAATAGACTGAATGGCGGAACAACCGGTCACTATGACGTGCACTGACCACCAGGGGGCAGACGCTCAATGTGGAAGCTGCCCCCTGGTGGTCAGTGCACTCCCACAGGGGAGCTCCGCTCAGCAAGAAGCCCTGAGCCAGGCTCATGGCTGGCGAGTACAGTGGTGGTGGCGGGAGCCTCTCCTGCCTCCATGGCAGCGCTAAGGATGTCCAACTGATGGCTTAGGCCCACTCCGGAGCAGGCCTAAGCCATCAGGCGGACATCCCCCTAGGGCTCCCAGACTGCGAGAGGATATAGGCTGGGCTGAGAACCCCCCCCACCCCTGAGTGCATGAATTTGTGCACCGGGCCTCTAGTGAGAAATGAAATAGGACTTTATTATTACAGAAAACTGAGAGCATTACATTAGAAATTTGGCACAGGAAGCATGGTTTTGAAAGATATAGACTATATGGCAATGAAGGGGCACAGGAGGGAAAGCGGGGTGTAACATATCTCTTCTATGCATTTGTGAAATGTTCGGTTCAACTAATTTAATAAGAGTAAATGCTCATGACAACTTTTTATGGTTGTCCCTGCTTTCTCTCACACTGAATGCAAGTAAGGAAGCATTGACTCTCACTGCATTGGAAGCCATTCTCCTCCATCAGGAAAGCTAATATTAGACTAAGCAGTGATGGCGAACCTATGACACGTGTGTCAGCACTGACACGCATAGCCATTTCTGATGACACGCGGCCGCATGCCGAGGATGAAACATTTGCTGCTCCTGAGGATGAAACATTTGCGACTGGAGTCTTGGAGTTAGTTTTTTCCTCAAAGTGACAAACTACCCGAGTTATGCTCAGTTTTTTGGCGAAGTTTGACACACCAAGCTCAAAAGGTTGCCCATCACTGGACTAAAGCTTGCACTGTTCGCACCAGTTTACAAAGAAAAACTGAGTCACCAGTGACTTTGTTGATATACGAATCTACCAAAACTTTTTAAAGCTCTGTACCTACTACTGGACATTCTGTTCTGAACAAATGCATACTCATTGTCTATATAAGTGAAGCCAGGGCATATGCCAGAGACCTGGAAGCCTGGCCAGACAGAGATTAACCAAAGAACTTATATGCATATATGCATAAACCATGGATACAGACAATAGTGAGGTAAAGGCCAGGGTGGGGAGGGTGCCAGTTAGAGGGGGCAAAGAGAGGGGAAATGGGGGACATCTATAATACCCTCAGCAATAAAAATAAACTTAAAATAATAAAGAAATAAAGAAAAGTTCTAGTCAAAGCCGTACAGTAAAGTGCAATTTCAAGTGTGTATATAATTACTGATGGTTATTAATGAGCATGTATTTGGTTTTTCACAAATATAAAGCAATTTGTTTTAACAAGTTTTTATAGAAATCAAAGGCCAAAGAAGTTACATTTCACCTTTTTCATGTAGTGGCAATATCAATGCTTGCTGATTATAACTGATTTCTGGTGACAATTCATAGAAAAAATACAAAGGCTGATCTAAATGTATATTTGTAGGGGGAAATATGTGGTAATCTGTTTCATTTATACAATTATTTGTTTTCATAGATATAGTGTGTTATATGAAAAGAGTATTTGATTCAGATTCAGAAGGAACCCACAATATTTAACACAATTTTTATTTGTTGAATCTATATATATGTCACAATATAAATATTGCAAGTATTGCCCTAGCGGGTTTGGCTCAGTGGGTAGAGCATTGGCCTGTAGACTAAAGGGTCCTGGTTTGATTCTGGTCCAAGGCACATGCCTGGGTTGCAGGCTCAGCCACCAGTAGGGGGTGTGCAGGAGGCAGCCAATCAATGATTCTCTCTCATCATTGATGTTTCTATCTCTCTCTCCCTTTCCCTTTCTCTCTGAAATCAATTAAAAAATATTTTCAAAATAATGCAAATATTGATGAACCTTCACATATGTGGAAAAAAATGGACCCTAGAACAGTGGTCGGCAAACTCATTAGTCAATAGAGCCAAATATCAACAGTACAACGATTGAAATTTCTTTTGAGAGCCAAATTTTTTAAACTTAAACTTCTTCTAATGCCACTTCTTCAAAATAGACTCACCCAGGCCATGGTATTTTATGGAAGAGCCACACTCAAGGGGCCAAAGAGCCGCATGTGGCTCGCGAGCTGCAGTTTGCTGACCACGGCCCTAGAATAACAAAAATACAACGGTATAATCTCCACTCTTAGAGAGGAGTGGATTCCTGTGTTTGCCTAATATCAGCTTAAAATATAAAACCATTAGACAAACAGAAATAGGACAACAAAGAGACCTCTGATGTTACACTACATATGGAAAAAACTATAACCCAAAATGTGATGAGGTCCCTTGGGCATTCTCTGCTGTCACAGAATCTGCCTTGAGATCAAACTTAGCAATATGTTTCATTTCAAGCAATGCAAATCCAATTCCAAAACTATAACCAACTAATATATGCATTATTAAATATTTGAGGGAATGCGGAATGAAGGAATATAAAATTCACTAGATAGCAAACTTAATCAAATATCTCCAACAGATAATGCTTCTTTTCTTGGCTCCAGCTCCTGTTCTTGGCTCTGTGTTAACTTTTTTGTACCAACACTTCACCTCTCCAGCACTTCCCGCTGCCCATCTCTGATTGCTGAAGGGAAAGACCTGGACAGAATTAGATCAATTAGATCACTAGGTGCCTGAAGCAAAGGAAGTGCAGAAAGAAGGAGAAGCAGTTGGAAGGACAAACTATTTTACTGTGTGAAGATTAAAAACAAAAGAAAAAATATACAAACAAGCAAACAAAAGAAATTAATTTTCCCCTTAAATTATTTTCTAAAAGTTGTTTATTCAGAAATATTTTCTAGATAAATGCACTGAGTATTATTTCCACTATTTCAACTAAAAATAATCACTGGATACATGTTAAATAAAATCAAGTGTTTAATACCCCTCCTACCCTTTCCCACCCCGCTAATCAATACAGTAGCTTAGACTAATTTTTTGTGGGGTTTTTTTGTTTGTTTGTTTTCTACTTGGCCGTGAAAAATTGAAATTAACTGGCAGGAAGATGATGTCAAAGTATTTTTTTTTGGAAGGTGGGGACGAGGAAGTGGTTAAAAATAATAGCGACAGAGAGTTGTATTTTTGTAGATCAATTAATTTCAAAATCAAAGTTATATTGTATTTCTTTAAGAAGATAGCTTTCAACATGGATATTTAATTAATCTGGCCAGTTAACTTTCTCTATGCATCTATAGAACTTCTTTCCTTTTTCCTATGCTGTGTCATTTATTAGTCTCTATTTATCATATGCTTATTTACATATATCATTTATCTCCCTGGGGAGTATAAGCTCTATGGAAATGACATATATATCTGATTCATCTTATGTAATCTTGGAGCTGGGCATCTAGAAGTCATTTATTAATAGCATTGAATGTATGTCAGTGACAAAACTACCTTTTAAATAATACAAACCAAATGTACCACTGAAAAAATAGAAATAACACAATTTTACTGTATCAGTAGCATTTATCAGTTATACCCTATTCTTTAGATATTTGAAGAGATTAAATCCTGAGTTTCACTATTTTTTTAAGTTATCACCCATTAATAAGGAAAAACAAGATTTGCATCCTCCAAATTTTGTATGCTTATGCTCAGAAAATTTGTCATGGATGTATCTATTACCAGAGGGAGACATAAACATATTAATAAATAAAAAGGGAAATACTCAGTTATTGTGATGTGAATGCAAATATTTGAGTTTTAAAATTGAGTAAACTCAGCCATATTAAAGAAAGGGAGCCACATCTACCATTAATCCACAGTTTAGTTTGAAATGTGACTTAATATGTTTGTACGTAAAGAACAAATACATGTGTTTTTCTATTGTTGATTTTTCTTCTTGCTGGGCATTTACAGTATGGACAAAAGTTTGAAATACTTGAGTGTTGTTATTAACCTAATTTATTCTATTTTCAACACTGCCTTTGTCCCAGGTACACCATTGTTCAAATTTCACTCTCCTGGTATTTTCACATTCATGATAGAGCCATCTTACCACAGAACAAATTCATAAAAGTATTATATAGATATGGCATGCTTATAAGGTAACATTGATGCATTATTATTTTATAAAGTTCTCTGACACCATTTATTCATTCATTGGTTCATCCATCCATCCATTCATTCACTCTAATCAATCTGAGTAGTGACTATGTGACTAGCCCTCTTCTAGGTAGCGAGATTGTGAGTCACATTTCTTCCCACCTCCTGGTCATGTTATAACTATTCCATTGCTTGATCCACCCAATCTTCAACACTTATTATTCTTACCTGTAGCTTTCTTCTAATGTAAGCCCCCTGATTTCCTGTTGTAAATTGTCACATAGAAAGTCTCCCCTGTGGAATCCCAACCGCCAACCACTCATCATAAATCTCTCATGAACTAGGTAAGTGATTTCCCAGGAGATACACAAAATTAGATTGTGTATCAGATTTCCTTGTATTAATATAATTCACCTAGAAATCTTTTTTGCTTACTATTTTAACCCCTTGGGCTACACCATTTACTAATGCCTAGACTTTTTTTTCTATCCATCTTATTGAGGACACATGAGCCTCTCTCTTTCTTTTATTTCCTCTCCCAAGCCCTCTAACAGATAATGGACAATGTCCTGAAAACAAAATAAAACCAAGTTAAATATTTTATTTATTCTGTTACATGCAATAGCAATATATTTTTGGCATAAAGCCATACAATCATAGCTTTTAAACCTGGACTGTATTAAATCTCCTTCTTAGTATCAGCTTCAACACATGCTTTACTGCTAACCACGGACACTATTATAGCTCAATGGGGTAGGAGAAGGAGAAATGCCTCTAAAGCCACAGGATACGGCACTGTCTATGAACATCATCTAATAAAAACAATATGATAGTTGACAGAATATGAGGAATTTACTAAGGAATCTCTATTTTTCTTTGTCTAGTTCAGTGTTATCTAATAATAGATGATTAGGTTTTGTTTGAGCTGCTCCCTCAAGCCAGGAAGAGGATCTTCTCTAAAAAATGAATCTGCCTGATTAGATTTTGGACTTCTCAGCATCCAAAACTCTGAACAATGTTTGTCAGATTACCCCACCAAGTTTTGGTATTCTGTTATAGCAACCCAAGTTAAGCAAGACAGCAATCGAGTTCTTCAACTTCTCAATAACACCTACCTTGCCCCAGCCTGTTTGACTCAGTAGATAGAGCATTGGCCTGCAGACTGAAGGGTCCCAGGTTCAATTCTGGTCAAGGGCACATGCCCAGGTTGCTGGCTTTGGTCCCCAGTGAGGGGCATGCAGGAGGCGGCCAATCAATGATTCTCTCTCATCATTGATCTTTCTATCTCTCTCTCCCTCTCTCTTCCTCTCTGAAATCAATTAAACACACACACACACATGCACGCACGCACGCACACACCCTACGTACCTTAAGGGTTGGGTGGAGCAAAAGAAGGAGCTTACAAAATCCCAATGTTTTACCTTTTGAAGATAATTTTAACCAATAAAGACTAGCTATGAGAAAGGCTTTTTAAAAGAGCAGAGATGTCATCTTCATGCCTTTTATTAGACATCACACAAATATTTTTTTTATACTCTGCCTACATAATAGGCCCAGTTGGCATGTAATTTTAAGAGTATTTTTTATTCCCTAAGTTCAGTGTTTCTCAAGTTAACTACCAGCCATTTAAGATAAAAATATTTAATAAAAATTTAAATACACCTGGGAAGACATATGCTGATAAACACTATCTGCATTTCTCCATTAACTCTGCATATTGATAAATTAACAAACTTATAAGGCTATTTTATTTTTCATTTACAAACTCAGTTAAGTGTAATATTTTAATTATTTTACTTCAGTTATCTATTTCTCTTCACATGACTAAAAGTTTTTAATTTAAAAAATATATCTATCTCATGCAGAGTTTTATCTATTTGTCTATTATAATTATATAAAGTTATTGTTCTTCAAATATCTTCTAGGTTAAAATATGAACATATGAAAGTTTTGTTCTAAATAGTGCATTTATTTCCCACATTAAGTAGCAAGTTTGGATCTTTGTAAACCATCATGAATAAAACTAGAATTCAGTGAATCCAATTTATATGAACTATCATCAATTTATTTATTGTTACTAAGGCAGAAACAAATCACATGTTTAGTTAAGTTCTAAAAGGACTTTCTCTATAAATAATTTCTCTTTTTTACAATTTCAACTGAATTCAATTCTGTAATAACAGGCCCCAGATTAGAAAAAATATTATGTGTTTATTTTTATTATTTTTTGTCATGGCTCATCTATGTGTATTGTGTTGCTGAATTATCCAGATTCATGACACTCCAGATTGTCATGGAATAGACCTGAGGACACTTACCTTTGTCAGTTTCTCTCAAGGCGCGGTATGCATGTCCTTCTGCTTTTAGTAATAAGAAAATCTACCCATTGCAGGGTATATAGACATCTTGAGCAAACTGTTGATGTACTAGCACATAAAATAATTTAACTCTGTTTATATTTATCAAAGCACTCCAACATAACAGAAATAACTATATTGGTAACAATGTTGATTATATGTTCAAAGACCATATTAAATGAAATATGCATTAAAATACAAAACAAAAATTATTCTACATTTTTACATGTTTAGAATATTTGTAGATATGCATTTTTAAAAAGGAAATTTTATCAGGATAAAGCCTGCTGTTATAACTCTACTTTGTCCTCTACCCATTCCATCTATTTTATCTTCTTTATCTCATAATGCAAATAATATGAGTTTTGTGTATGCTCTGTACCTGCAGGAGAAATTGATCAACTTTTACCTGTTAATAATAAATGTAAATTTATTAATTGCATACTGGCTTATACATCCCATTGGTAAAGAGCCTTTTCCTTGATCAATCTTAGGCTTTTTACTTGGATTAGTATGATAGCAGTTGTCTCTTTCTCTCTTTTTCTCTGTCTCAACCTCTCTTTCTCCCTTTCTCTACAAAATACAGAAAGAGAGTAATATGGTTATATATTGACAATAATTTCTCTTCATTAAATGCAGAATATTTTATATTAGTTGGAGTCTCTCCTTTTTGCAATCATGGTGATATTTATTATTGTACATACTATGTTATCTGATATTTGAAGTCTTGAGTTTATCCTATTTAATAAACAGGGAATATGCTAATTGACCCTCATGCCGTCACAAAGATGGCAGCGCCCACAGCCAGTAAGGAAGGAATATGCTAATTGACTACCATGCCCTCAAAGATCTTAGCATCCACAGCCAATAAGGAGGGAATATACTAATTGACTGCCACGCCCTCAAAGATGGTGGTGCCCACAGCCACCAGATGGTGGCACCCAGTCTCCTCAGCCCCGCAGGGGCGGCAGGCACGTGGCTCAGCCGGGCCCGCCCCCAGGCAGGTCTGCCTGCTCCACGCGCCTGCCTCTAGAGTCCCCCAGCTCCCTTAGACCCCAAGCCACCCAGGACCTCCCCGAGGCACAGGCAAGCCTCGGATGGCAGCTGCCCAGCTGCCCAGGGTCAGCCCAAGGAACAACCAAATGACTGAACAAGCAGGCTGCATGGGGCAACAAGGCCAGCAGGGGGGTTAGTGAGGGACGACCAAACGATTGAACAGCAGGCTGCATGGGGCGAACAGACCAGCGGAGGTGCCATAAGGGGTGACCAGGTTGGCAGTAAGAGGTGACCAGGCCTGCAGGGGGGGCTTAGTTGGGGGTGACCAGGCTGGCAGGGGGTCAGTGAGGGGTGACTAGGCCGGCTGGGGCATCTGTTGAGGGAGACCAGGCTGGCAGGGGAGAGCAGTTATGGGCAACCAGGCTGGCAGAGGGGGTAGTTGGGGGTGACCAGGCTGGCAGGGGGGCAGTTAGGGGTGACCAGGCCAGCATGCAGAGGCAGTGAGGGGTGATCAGGCTGGCAAGGGAGGCAGTTAGGGGTGATCAGGCAGGCAGGCAGGTGAGTGATTTGGAGCCCGCGGTCCAGGATTGTGAGAGGGATGTAGGCTGGGCTGAGGGGATACCCCCCATCTGTGCATGAGTTTTGTGCACTGGGCTTCTAGTATTTGATAAGGCAATACTGTGAGCAGACAACTTAGAAATTTAAACAATCTCTATCGCTATTTCAGTTTAAAAATAGTTGTCAACTGTCCACCTAGATAGAAAAACAGGTATAAGTAAACACCAGAAATCAGAGATAATTGACAGTAGCTGTAAGAGTAAATAATGCACTCATCTCTTATGGGAATATCAACCTAGACAGTTTTGTAATTCTGATGTTTTTCTCTGTTTCTGCCATTCTCACTCTTCGCTTATCACAAATAATTATATTATCAGTTTGTTTTCTTTAAAAGTGTAGAAGAAACACAAATAATATCTATATCTATATGTCTACCTATCTAGCTACACATAGATACATATCTATAAAAGGCCTATTCAACTAAAGTCTTTCAACTTGTTCAGGAATAATTACAAAATAACTTCACTGAAGCTGTTTTTCTTAATTATTTTAGTTTTTACTGATATTTTTCTCCAATAGAAGCATCTTTTTCCCCTCAGATCATCAACTGACACATATACAGTTTTGTTTTTAGTTATTTGTACATACAGGTCATATTGTAAGAAAATCATTTGGTACTTGAGATCTCAGATTCCATATCTTAATTAAAATAGCACTGAAGTTGTTAGGAGTACAGGATAACTTTGGGGTCTACCACGGTTCAACACTAGTTTTCAATATGACCTGAACCAATAACCCAAATAATACATATATACATATATACACACATGTATCTATGTTTATATAATGGAAATAGTCTCCTGGAATTGCTATGAAAATGTTTAAAAATGCAAGTGCTTAACACATTTAAAGATGAGAAATATTTTTGAGTAGTCATTATTACTTTTATTATTTTTCTTTTCTAAATGTTAAAATGTCTTGACAGTAGATATTAATAACTATTTTTAATATACTTTATTGTTTTTAGAGAGGAAAGGAAAGGGAGAGCTAGAAACATCAATAATGAGAGAGAATCACTGATTGGCCACCTCCTGCATGCCATACACTGGGAATTGAGCCCACAACCCAGGCATGTGCCCTGACCAGAATCCAACCATGATCTCCTGGTTCATAGGTTGATGTTCAACCACTGAACAACACTGCTGGGCAATAACTATTTTTATGTTATGAATATATGTGTTTATTTGCTTGATATAGATAGTTCTTTATATTGATAAACACTGTCTATAGCAAGGAAAAAAGTGATAATTTTAACATTTGGGATGAGTTTCCCAAGAAGGTTTACTTGCTTATTTTTAGGGAAACCATTCTGATGGTCACAGGTGATGATGTGAATGCAGTCCGTCAGGAGAGAGCAAAGCAAGGGTATGGGAAATGGGGAAGGGACGGAGTGCAGAATATGTAAAGAGATTTGGAGTTATGTAGTAGGAGACATGTTCATAAGAATAAGGATTCAGACAGGTGGTCAGTGATAAAATGGCCAAAAATTTTTAAACAGGAACAAATCTCATATTTAATTTTGCCTTTCTTTCTGACATCTTAGCCTTCATCCATTTCCCCAGATAGGTAAAGTTTACTACCTATCGTATATGAAATTTTATTTTTGTTTGTTTGTTTTGGAATTCTAGATAAATGGGGTTGATATGGAAAAAAAATCTATGTCAGCTATATGACTGAGATGGAAATGAGATTAGGAGAACAGCAATTACTGTGATTCAGAAAGTTGAGTGACCATAAAGATTGATCAGTCTGAGGATCAGTAAACATATTGTGAGGGCCACCTGAACTACTCCAGAAATGAGGTGAAGGATTCGTAAAAAGTCTATTTAAACCCCAAGGACTGTGTACATTCAGTTAACATTCCAGTTGTATACACATTCAAAAAGGAATGATAAATGTATTTTTAAATGACAACTCTGTTGACTTTGAATTCCGGTAAACAGTATAATGAAACCCATGTTCATCTAAATGTTAAGTGTGATAGCATTTTCAAACTTATAGCATTACATAAATAAAGTTTTTAAACCTATAAGGTTTCATTGGTTGTTATTAGGGGATTTTATATGAATGCAGTGTTTCTCTTCTTCCCCCAAATTTACATAAACAACACAAACGAATTGCCTTGATTTTACTAAGATTGAAACAAATACCTTGTTGATATTGGCCTTTGTTTATATCTGATCATCTTTAGGCTTTTGGCAGGAATGGTTTTGTACTTGACGGTGCGGAAAATGTCTGTTTGACCATTCTAGTTGCTTTTATATTGTAGTTGGTTAACTTAATAATAAAATAATGATCAATGGTTTGCTTATTTAATGGGCATTTTCAATAGGCCAGTAGTGGGACTTGTGGACTAATCATCAATTTAACTGGTGTGATAATCCATTCCAGAGATTATTTCGATACCTTTATGTAAAGATATTCACCAATTTCTATTGTTTAGTCATAGAAAATCATAGCACCTACAGTACTGTGTTTGTTGCTTGATTCCTACCCATGTATACCATCCTAAGGGATCTAATGAGGTGCTAAAAATGCCAAGATTGTGGAAGACTGGGCACTGGATGATGACTTAGGTCAGATCTGGAACCTGGCTCTTCTTTCTTAGGACAGTATTTTACATTTACCTGGGAAAGCCAGTGAACATTTACAGGGAAAAGTCACCTCATTTTAAACAAATACTCTTTATTTTAAAAGACACCAAAATATAATTTTAAAAATAGTATATTTTTAGCCGTAGCAAGTTGGGCTCAGTGGATAAGAGCATCGGCATGCAGACTGAAGGGTCCTGGGTTCGATTCTGATCAAGGGCACTCGGTTGCAGGCTCCTGGCCCTGATCCAGGGCATGTGAGAGGCAACAATCGATGTGTCTCTCTCACATCAGTGTTTGTCTCTGTCTCTCCCTTCCACTTTTTCTAAAAAATCAGCCCTAACTTGTTTGGCTCAGTGGATAGAGCCTCGGCCTGCGGACTGAAAGGTCCCAGGTTCGATTCCTGCCCTTGACAAGGGCATGTACCTTGGCTGCGGGCACATCCCCAGTAGGAGGTGTGCAGGAGGCGGCTGATCCATGTTTCTCTCTCATCGATGTTTCTGACTCTCTGTCCTTCATCCTTCCTCTCTGTAAAAAATCAATAAAATATATTTTTAAAAAATCAATGGGAAAAATATCCTCAGGTGAGGATTAAAACAAATAAATAAATAAGTAATAATAAATAAATAATAAAATAAAAAATAATATATTTTTAAATTAAAAGGCTGGGTGGGTACCAGTATTTAATATGTGAAGTTCTATTAAAAATACAACAACAACAACTTAACCAATGTTTATTATCCTTTAATTTCTTTCTTAGGACTTCAGAGTACCAAGACTGTTCCTAGGTGACAAATTCAGTTCACTAAAGGCAAAGTACATTCTTATTTCTAGTGTTGCCAGAGCACATTTAATTAAGAGCATTATTACTATATAATGAGAAAATCCCCCTCTTGGCAGTAAATTACCCACAAAAAAAGAAGATATTACCCATTTCTACTTCAAAATGCAAATGTGTTTAGTAATGAAAGTCATTATGATGCCTAATGGAGCAGACATCCAAAACCATTTACATTAATGAAATAAATCACACTCAAAATGCATGTCTGGCTATAAATCATTGTTCTCTTTACAGGTTTCTATGGTCATGAAAGACAGCATGATACGTGGATTGAATAGGGCAATTAGACTGAGAAGTCTATGGTGTGAGTCCCAGCTCTGTTGGAACTCAGATGGCCTCCATCATTTCAGTTAGATTTCTAGTGTCTCAGCCTCCCCCTTTGTCAACTCTGATATTATTAACTCTGGTGATAAAGATCAAAAGAAAGCATGCAATTGAAAACTGCTTGAACCTTACCGAGCCATTACATAGATGATATCTGTTAGTTTTATGTAGGACTCAGAGATATATGGGAAGATGACAACGCTTTTATATACCTTTGGTAAGCATCAGTAAACATCTGTTTCTTCTTACATATTAAAAAAATATTTTCCCCCAATGTAATTCATCTGACAGTCTTGCCTTGGGAGCTGACTTTCATCAGTGATACAGAATACAGAGTAATGCTACTCAGCTCTTCCACTACTTCTTCCATGGTCAAGTCTCTGTCTGTTGTTCATATCTAGCTTTGATGTTGACATCCAAGCACCTTCCGGAAGCCTTGCTTAGTGTCAGGTCCAACAGCAGACAGCATGTCCTGCTGATGTTTCTCTCTAATTTATTTATGCTTTCTGAAATGGCCTGCTATCTTCTAGTTGAGTGCTTAAACATCTAGACGTAGCGGATAACAACTTTTCAAAACTACTGACTCTAAAGTTTATTTTTGTATCACTGAAAGCAGTGATGTTGGTGATGATGGTGGTGGTGATAGTGGTGGTGGTACTTATATACTGAAATAATTACTTCTTGCCTTATTTTATCAAACCCATTTCTATTTTTCCTCACCTACCTTGTAGGAGATTTCTGTAATTTGATCCAGTTTTTCCTTTGATAATCTGATAGCAACTCTTCTGAACTCCTGAATCCAGGAATAGGATATATTTTCTGACAAAATTCACTTCTTAGGACAGTGTTTTCCAGGACTTGAATGTGAATTTTATCACTTCTCTGGGGGAATTAGCATATTTTTCTCCCCTTTATGTTAGTGGTTGGGCATGGGATAAATGTTTCAGCATTGGTAACTTTTCTATTTGTATTTGAACTTGTATTTCTTCCTAAATTAGTTTCATCTTCTTTCAAGCAATCCATTTACAATCTAAATACACACAGTTGTAGCTATATGTTACATATGCTTCTCAGAAGTATCTGCAATTTAAATATATGCCACTAAAATAGGATGGTCTTTAATCAGTACATTTTTTCTACACACATACTGTAGAAAAATTGGATAATTTAGATAGGCAAAATTGATAAACCAAATATAAACAAAAATAATTATGAAGTTTTAGAGTATATTTTTCTGAAACTTTCATTTTGCATATATTCATATATTTTCTTACAATATAATGAGTAGTATCCACATTTTAAAACTTGTCTGTGGTTAGTAATATAAGCTAATTATGCAGTTAAAATATTATTGTGTTGAATAAAAATGTCAATTCTAAAGATGAAATAAATTCCACTGTTTGAACAGATCATGATATGGTTTACCAATCCCACAATGTGGTACATTTAGGAACTATATAATTCTTTTGCTCTTATAAGATCATGTATTTGTTCTTATAAATCATAATTGGTAAGTATAAAAAAATTAGACAATACAGGTAAGTCCTCATAATGGTTAAATTAAGGTTCTTGGGCAGATATAGGGGGTATATTTATTCTTTGTAATTTTGTGGAAAATGTTTGTGGCTGTACATTGGTAATATATTCCAGAAAGAAATTCCATACTTCATCAAATTTTCAAAAATTTTAAAAATCAATTATGCAGTTGTATTTTTTTTTAGAAAGGGCATCCAATTGATATAATAAGTAGATAAGCACTGTCTGATAAGCATAAGTTAGGGCCTGTTTGATGCCCAACTTTGGGCATATCACAAAATAATATGGATCGTGTGGTTTGCAGGACTAATCTTGAGCTTCCACATTAGGTTGTCTTATAATAATCACTATATACCTTGATCTAGGCTAAGTCTTTTAATTTTAAACCTCAGTGAATTGTTACGAGTTCCCACACTAGATAAATTACCTCAACAGTTTTTAAATGTCTATGTATAACCCATTCTACTTGCATTTAGTATAATGCCCAGATGTCAGAGGGGAAAAGGGTGTACATTATTCTGCTGCACATCACATAATTATTTCACAAAAAAACTCCACCTCCAATGTTTCTATTAATCTCGAAAAGAGAACCAGATGGCAAACTGATTCTTTTTTGTGACATACTAACCATTAATGGAACCCAGAACTCGATTTTATTTCCCGGCTCTTGGTGAAGAAGTCAGTTGGTCAGATTTATAACACTGTCTCCTATTTTCTATTTTTTCTCTTATTGGTATTCTTTACAGGGCTCATAAACTCAGCAAGTCAGCAGGCTAATCCTGTCAGAATTCAACTTTTTTCCTTTCTCTGTAATTCTATTGCAGGCAGAAAGCGACTTCTATATTGTAAGGTGGTTTCCCCCAACACACCCCCTTTTCTTTCCTTTTAGTAATTTTTTTACAACCTCAGTATCACCATGTCTCCTTATGGTAGGCAACATATAAGAAGAAAAAAGGGTCAGAAATATGAAAGAGGAAAGAGGGTAAGCAGCTACTAACACAAACTACTGAGTAACAATAGGCTGGTAGACAAGAATGGATTCAATTTTACTGCTGGCCGATACTAGGTATAAAATAATTCAGCTTTTTTAAAACTTAAAGGGAGAGCTAGAAAAAAAGAGTCTGCTGAATTTCCAAGTAAAAACATGGCTGAAAATGATCCCAAACATCTAACAGGGCTTTAAACAGAAAGTATTTTATTGATTTGATTTTTAAAATATTTAATAATTGGAAAGTCAAGAGTGACACCAAAAGCAAAATGTAATGTGATGGTGACATAAAATATACTGTTTTATTCAGAGAATTAATTGCCTTTCTTTCCCAAGTGAAATGTGGGCTGAGTTAATTTCCTCTGCAATTAGTGCTATCTAGGGCATTGAATCTGGGAGTAAGGAAAGATGCTATTTGTCAAAATAGTCTAGAACTTTTTATTCATATAATGATTATGCATAAATGGTTTCTAAATTGAAGATATTATTTAAAGCAATTTACACACATTGAATAACTGGAGAAGACAGAGATCCTTGCCCTCACGGACCATGAATCACTTAAATACCATTGTGGAATTCTATAAAGGAAATATTTTTAAATGATATTTGATATGAATACCAAAAAGCCATTGCTAATATTCTAATTTTCATAATGCCTGCTATAAATATGATTTTGCAATGTATATACATTGGTAAGATATATATGTGTATATATACTCAGCCTTGAATACTTGGATTTTAGAAAGTATGATTGCATTTTATTAAATCAACTAATTTTGAAGTGGCAAATGGCATATGATTTTGAAACATTATAGTATTTGACTCAACTCTCTTATCCTCAAATGCAAACCAACAAGTTTATAGGTATGTGATAAAGTACCAATTCTTATTTTATTTCTGCTCAGCCAACTCACCATTTGAGGAAATTGCATGCTTATTAATTCCCTTTTAACTCACTGGCTTGGCAGGGCCTCCATTTTGGTTCCTTTGCTCAAAGCCTTCCCATTACTCCCATTATTCCTTTTATCTTTGCTTCCATTTGTCTGTTTGTCTAATGAACCTAAAGACCTGTCCTTATTTGTTTCCTTCTATGTTGTTTTTGTTTTTCTTCATTCAAACAAATCAGAATATAATCTCGGTATGCTTTTATATAATGAACATGCTGTAATATTTCTCTGTAGTTTTACTCCCACTGAGATTTTACATCTACTTGGACATAATCTACCACTGTATAAGCTTCAAAATGGTTGAAGCCAAAAGCATTACTCAGTGAAGCCGAACCCTTTGCCTAAATTCTGTTGTCTTAAGTTTAAATGAAAAACGTGTTTTACATGTATGTTAGCAAAGGCTTCTTTTGGGACTACAGGTAGTAGCCTATAGAACCTACTACTCTGCTCTGTGAAAACCCAATCCTCCTCTGTCTAGATTTCCTCACCATTGCTTACAAATGTAAGACCTAAAGCAAGTTAAGTGGATAACTCTACAATAATGACTAGATTTAAATTCCATATAACATCAATCCACAGTATTTTGACTAAATGTCTTGACTTCATGCCTAAGCACTTGTCTGCCTGCATTTTCAAATTACTACAACTGTAAATGTTTATCAATAGTTGTATACACAAAAAGAGAATATTTACCAAGCAGTGTTTTGCAGATAAAAATGGACTTAATTCTTTCTCCAACATTCTTTAGTAAATAAGTTTGCATTATTTAATAATCAATTATACATTGGACACACCCTGTAAAAGTTGCTTGAATATTGAATTTAAATGAGCAACTGAACTATCTTACATTAAATTTAAAAAGAAAAACAAAATTAGCCCATTTCTCTTTTCCTTCCATATGTTTTTCTACTTAGTTTATTTACTACAATATTTGGTAACCCTTCTCTAAGTGTGCAGTTCCAATCTGACATACGTTTCAATAAAATGAATGGAGCTATAAATGATATGTGTTAATACAATAATGGTAAATTCTTTGTTTAAAACTGTTCTAACTTTAAACATTTTTAAGGGTACTATTACTAAGCATTTCAGTCAAGTAACAAATTTAATTATTTTATTATAACACCTGTGATAATTTCCTATAATTTATTTAATAGAAAAGTAAAAATCCTAGCAAATCAAATACCTAGAAGCATATTTTTATACACATTTCACCCATTGCTGAAATTATGAATGTAAACTGAACTAACTAGTTATATTTATTTCAACTAAATTAGTGGAGAGCTTATAAAATATAAATGTATAAAAGTATATGCTAAATGAACCTGTATATTAAAAAAATAATGGGAAACTCTTGCTCTTAAGGAGTTCATGGTCTAGAAGTAGGGGATGCACATACTCATTTATTTGTTCTTTAATTAAACTTTTAATGAGGTCCTGGCTCATAAATTCTTTAAAGATTAGATAGACTAGATCTATAGTGAGACATGGATTCTAAAATAGTGATATCCAACTGAAAAGTCAAAGTTCCAGAACATTAAAGAACGTATCTGAGAATGGGCAAACCATCTATCTTGTCTGGTGCAATAGAAGCAGAGTGAGAGACAGAGAGAGAAAGACACTTGACAAATGCTTTGAATGCCAGGCTAATAGATTATATTGGCATCGTATTGAACTGGGAGAGGGAGAAATTGAGATGAAGTGTAAGAATCATATTCACTGAGAAAAATGTAATTTAACATTTTAAAAAAATATATTTGTATTGATTTCAGAGAGGAAGGGAGAGGGAGAAATAGAAACATCAGTGATGAGAGAGAATCATTGAATGGCTGCCTCCTGCACATCCCACACCAGGGATCAAGCCCACAACTCAGGCATGTTCCCTGACCGGGAATCAAACCGCGACCTCCTGATTCATAGGTCTATATGCTTAACCACTGAACCACACCAGCTGGGCCAATTTAATATTTTGAAACCAAAGGAGTAAGTTCTAGAAACAGAATTAAAATGTGAACAAGACACATAGAGAAAAGGAAATTATAATTTCATTTTGATAGAAATTCAGGTATAATATGACTTACATCATTCACTAAAGGAGATTACCATTGTTTTAGTCTGGAAGTGTCTGCACGCAGTGGCCCAGAGCATAGGATAGAGACTGGAATTTATTGAGTGCCTGCTGTTTGCCAGGCTCTTTTCTAACCATGCTCCCTGCATTGTCATCCCTAAAACGGAAGGTCCAGGGTATCTCCTGCTTACTGCTGATTTCGGACTCAATGAATAGTGCCTAGCATAATGAACAGCCCATCTATATTTGGTGAATAGGTGAATTACTGTATCCTGGTAATTTCATGCAATTAGTACCAGTTTACTGAAGAGAAAACTGAAGCCGAACACTAAGGGTCACAGAGCTAGCAAATCCCAGAGTAATGCTTTGATTCCATACATCCTTTCTTTTGAGTATAAAGTGCTGTCTCTTCATGGTTTTATATGCATGGAAGAATTATAAATGAACAGTCATTTAATGGTTTCAGTCTATTCTAGTGCTATATAATTCCATGAAAAATACATTTCTAGTTGAAGCTTTAAATAGTAAATATGACTTAAGTAAACATCAAGTCCTTTTGTGTTCTCATCAATGTAATGTTGCATAATGTGGTTGGTTCAGCAGACAAAACAATTTCCCACACCAGAAATAAATGAAGCAGGATCCATGATTTCAGGAACTTGACAGGAACCTCAGTGCTATCCCTAAGGTTTCAGAGTGAGGACACCTGTCTCTCTCCTTAACTCTCTGGCTTAAAGGAAGCTGTAGTGGTTATTTCAGCAAAAGGCCAGGAGGCTGTCCTGGGGGCGGCTGGGGGAGACTGTCCAGGTCCTAGCTCTCTTAGAGCCCTGATAGTTGCTCCTGCCTGTAACAGTGATGCCACACCCCAACCACTTTGCACAAACAGCTTTCACCATAATAACAGCTTGCAGATTTTGCCTGTCACAGTGGGGGTCTCTGGGCATAAGCTTCAGTTTCAGTTATTGGAAGATGAAGCATAAAAGAGAGCCAAGCACCCCACAGACTGAATGTTTAACCCAAGTCCATGATGTCCACTGAGAAAAGCTTACTCTGAGTTATTGAAATCCAAAAAAGGTAGCCTAATCCTGATTCCATTGCAGACTACATCATACTGGGATGTTTGAAAGCTTTGTAATGTAACAATAAAACTACTAGTACTTCAAGTAATACGAATAGTAATATTAATGGCAATGCTACAAATGTGATAAATAATAATAATCACCATCAAAAGCGTAAAATAATTTGTAAATAAGCAATCATAGCATTAAATATTGATACAGTATGAAATATACCTAAAGTAGATATTAGATCACTTTATAAATGAGGGAATTCCATCTGAAACTTGTTTTATGTCTTATTCAAGTAAAATAACAGTAAATATAGATGGAAAGCTTATGTCTGGCTTTCTCTCTTCTTTCTATCTTTCTGTTACCAATATGTAAAGTCTATACACTCCACTCTGTAGTGAGTAACATTTCAAAGAATCATTAAGATATAAAACTCCCCAACTTTAAGGGTTTTGACTTTTCCAGCTGGTTGCACTATACATGAATAGAACCCTTTAAAAAGAGCTCATAGCGGGCAATCATTCCCGAACAATTTTCAACTATCAAGCAATGTCAAGGGCTCCTGTAGTGAGAACCATGTTTCATGTTCAACCTTCCTGTGATACACCAATTCTCAGGTTAAAATTTCCTGCACAAAATATTTTCAATACATTTTTGAAGTATTATTTTTGTGTTACTAGACCTAGAATCTATTTCCTGGGTATTGCATGCACATATTTTGAGGTGGTAAGTGACATATATATATATATATATATATATATATATATATATATATATATATATATATATGACTCTTTTATAGTCAGGTAATGTTCTTTCTCAATGATAGGAACTATTTGTTTTAAATTTGGGCCACACTGAACCAATCACTGAAATAAATTTGAGAATAGTCCGGGGAGAAATAGACTTGTCATTTTAGAAATTATTTAAGAAATTATGTAAATAAACCTAAAGATGAAAATGATGAACTTTCCCAAAGTGGAAAATTATCTTCTGTCAGCTAGGGACAATTGAGATTAATGTTAATCCAAGGTAAATTTCTAGAATGACATCATTTATATATATATGAAGAATTTAAGACACAATGCAGTATTCACTAAAGGCAGTCTTGATATCAGAACATCATGACAGTTAGTTCCATTCTCCTTTCTGAATATAATTAGTAGAGTGAACAACCTTGAAATTGCTGTGGTTATATGTAATATATCTTGATTTTTAAATATTTTATTCTGAAAAATGAAGAAATGTAAAGCTATGATAATACAATTAGGTTATTTTAATTGGTTGAGCAAGCATACCCAAAGAGAACCAATTAATAAAATTGCAGTCATCAGTCTAAGGTTAATTATAATATCTTTGCTAAATTAATATTTATTAATGCTAAATAATACATTTACCATTTACATTAGCAACTGTCATAGAGATAGCAGTACAAGTGCAAGCAATTGCAGCTGACCCAAATCTCCTTAGGAATTTGGTGCCTTGGATTTTGAAGTTGTGTTGTAGAAAATTTCTCCAGGTTGAGATGATGTACACTATGTAACAAGGCATATGAAAACTTTCCATATCAATTTTCAAATGGACCAAGTTGACAGTTAAAGGTCAGAGGAAGGACTTGTTTAACAGCATTTCTTATGAAAAAAGTACTACAGATACGGGGTTGTAATTGACTGCAAGCTCAGGGAGAGCCAAGGCATGTTATAAATGCCCCAATTAAAAAAGAACTAAATAAAGTCATTTGGGATCCATTAATGAAAGAATGATTATCATGGACCTTTTATACAGTCCTCATCACATCAGTGCTAGAGTGGGCTGGTCAGTTAAACATCTGCTTTATTTTGAATTCGCAAATTTCAAAATCAAAATTGGTAAGAACACTGGTGAGTTTGAAATCTATGTTACAGAAATGAATAGTCTTGGGAAGAATCATATGTTAAAGTTTTCTTAACTTATTTAAGTGGCTCAAACTATCTTGAAGAGAATTTAAGTTTGGGTGATACATACACACACATACACACTTATATTATCTGTTCAGAGATGGGGTAGCTCATTAGCTTGTGAACTAGTTGTCCCTACAAGTATTTACAAAGATCAATGAGGTTCATGACACATCTCTGCATATAAATCATATTTCATGCCCGAGTGAAAATAACCCTTGGAATTGCATGTTGCTCTTCATGCTTTTATCAGCTAGTTGAGATAGAATAGACAAATAAAATTATAATATATTGAAAGTGTGTAACATGATGATTGGATATATGAATAGTACATTGTAAAAGATTCTCACCTAGAATCTATTTCCTGGGTATTCTCACAAGTTAATTAACGTGTCAGTCACCTCATGTATTTATTTATTTATTTATTTGTTTGGTAATACAAACACAACTTCTACTCTCTTAGCCAATTTCAATGATATAATACAGTATTATCAATTATACTAAACATGTTACATATTAGATGTTTGAACTCTTTTGAACTTCTTGAACTCATAGAACATGCAGTATTTATCATTCTCTGTCTGATTACTTCACTTTGCATCGTACCCACCAGGTTCATTATACTCTCACAAATGACAGTATTTTCTTCTTTTTAAACTGATAATATTCCATTTAATTTCTTAAGGAAACACTATGCTTTTTTTTCATAGTGGCTATACCAGATTACATCCCCACCAACTGTGTACAAGGGTTTCTTTCTTGCCACACTCTCACCAGCATTCATCTTGTGCCTTTTTTATGATAGCCATTCTAACAGGTATGTGGTGAGATCTCATTGTGGCTTTGATTTTCATTTCCCTGATGATTGGCGGTGCTGAACATCTTTGCATTTACCTTTTGACATTTAGATGACTTTTTTAGAAAAATGTCTATTCAGGTTATTTGCCCATTTTTTTAATTATGTCACTTGGGGATTTTTAAATTTGTTTTTTTCAAATATTTTCTCCCATACCATAGGTTTCCTTTACTTGTCATGGTTCTTTGTTGTGTAGAAGCTTTTTAAATTTATATTTTTCTTTTGTTGCCTTTGTATTTTATGTCAAATTAAA
Source organism: Ia io (assembly GCA_025583905.1). NCBI lineage: Eukaryota > Metazoa > Chordata > Mammalia > Chiroptera > Vespertilionidae > Ia > Ia io. The sequence continues at coordinate 20,212,597 of JAJQQW010000010.1, read as the reverse complement.
AAAAACAACACATTGCCAAGACAAATGTCAAGGACATTACCACCTAGGTGCCTATGTTTTCTTTTAAAAGTTTTACTGCTTCAGGTATTATGCTCAAGTTTTTAGTACATTTTGTGTTAATTGTTGTGTATGGTATGAGATAGGCAGTACAGTTTCATTCTTTTACATGAAGATATTGGTGGTGTTGTTTTTCATCATTATTCATAGACTGTACTATACTTTTCACATTTATCTTGGTACTTCTATTGAAAATTTATTGACAATATATGCATGGGTTTATTTCTGGGCTCGTAGTGGTTCTGTTCCATTGATTTATGTGTCTGTTTCCATGCCAATGCCATATCATTTTGTCTACTAGAGCTTTGCAATATACTGTAAAAGTAGGATGTGTGATACTTCGAGGTTTTTTCTTATTTTTTTAAAGATTGCTTTGGCTAGTCAGGGTCTTTTGTGGTTACATATAAATTTTAGGATTGGGTTTCACTATTTCTGTAAAAAGTGTAATTTGAACTTTGTTTTGGTTCTGCTAAGAGATATGACAGAAAAAAAATCAGTGTTTGATGTAATTATACATAAAGATGCTGACTTTGACCACTTCTGTCTGTAATATTAGCCTCCATAATGTTGCTCAGGATATTTATCAAACCTATTCAGTAAATATCCCCAGCTACTGCTCACCTGCAGTAGCCACAGGAGATGAGTGAGAACTCTTAATGACAGCAAGCCAACAAGCAAATGCCTGCTCTTAGAAAAATTTGTCATCGTGTTCTTTTTAAACTAATTTCATATGAAAACTATGTTTTTGTTAGTCATTTTCATTGCTGTTTGGTCATTATATCACATCGTAATATGTCCAGTACAATCTTATCAGAAGTCCAAAGGCATTCCTTATATTTTAGTTTTGCTAGCTCTAAAGTATGCCTGTTTATTCAGTAACTATTCAAATCCTACAAAGTGCTATTATGTCTGATAATTCTTTATATTAAAAGATCATCAGCTTATTTTCATGGACAGACAGAGGCATACCATGATTTCTGATTCTTGATAAATTAAAAATGAATTATTTAGTTAGCTAAAGCTCAAAAAGTACACATCCTATAGTAAGAATCATCCTCATAGATTAATAGAATCCTATCTAATAAAAGAGTAATATGCAAATTGACCATAACTCCACTACACCCACAAGCCATGCCCACCAGCCAAAAAGGAGCGAGGATGCAAATTAACCCAACCAAGATGGCTGTGGCCACAGAGCAAGCAGGAGGCTTGGGTTTCCCCAGCAATGGAGGAAGCCAAGCTTCCCACACACCCTACCGGCCATGGACTCCACCCAAGGCTACAAAGTTTCAATTATAGAAGATAAATAAATCCCAACAAAAATGGCTGCAGCTACTGAGCGAGCAGAAGGCTTGGGTTTCCCTGGTGATGGAGGAAGCCAAGCTTTCCGCCCACCCTGCCCTTCCCTAGCCTCTGTTCAAGGCTACAAAGTTTAAATTTAGACGATAAATAAATCCCAGATACCAGGGCCTCCACTTGGGTCACCGGGGGGCATGGGCAGCCTGCAAACCACCACAGGCCCCTCGCCCAGGCCACCCCATGCCCCAAGGGGACCCCCACCCTGATCCGAGACAACCTTCAGGGCAAACCAGCCAGCCCCCACCTGTGCACCAGGCCTCTATCCTATCTAATAAAAGAGTAATATGCAAATTGACCATCACCCCAACACACAAGATGGCTGCCCCCATGTGGACACAAGATGGCCACCACAAGATGGCCAGCAGGGGAGGGACCAGGTCTGCAAGGGAGGGCAGTTGGGGGCGATCAAGCCTACAGGGAAGGGCATTTGGTGGGGACCCAGGCCTGCAGGGAGAGCAGTTGGGGGGAACCAGGCCTGCAGGGGAGAGCAGTTAAGGGTGACCAGGCCTGCAGGGCAGGGCAGTTGGGGGCAAACAGGCTGGCAGGGGAGCAGTTAGGCATCAATCAGGCTGGCAGGGGAGGGGTTAGGGTGTGATCAGGCTGGCAGGCAGAAGTGGTTAGGGGCAATCAGGAAGGCAGGCAGGTGAGCAGTTGGGAGCCAGCAGTCCTGGATTGTGAGAGGGATGTCCGACTGCCCATTTAGGCCCTATCCTACCAGGATTGTGCCTAAACTGGCAGTCGGATATCCCTCGAGGGGTCCCAGATCGGAGAGGGTGCAGACTGGGCTGAGGAACACCCCCGCCGTGCACAAATTTCGTGCACCGGGCCTCTAGTGTTTATATATCTGTAAACCACATGACAGGCTGCATAAACATTAAATATCCATACCAAAAGTTCAACTCAAAATCTTTCATTTATATTTCAATTATAAGGAAACCAAGGAATTGGAAAAATCACAACAGATTCTGAGTAATGGTTTACTTGGAAAATATTAAGTACGTTGCTTTAGTATTCAAAGTCATTCTGATGAGTAAATGAAACATGACACAGCCTTCAGCAAAATGACATGGAAAAGTTCTTGGATATATTCACTACTAGCATCCATGGCAGTTTATAACATTTTAGAAAACTTTACAAGACTGAGATACATAATAGAATTATTGTCTATAGACTATTCGACTCTGTTTCTCAAAACAGCCATAGTAGGCATTGAGTAAATATCTCTATATATAAAAGCCTAAGCAACCGTTTGACTTTCGACTGGTAGCTATGACCTTCACTGATCATCAGGGGGCAGATGCTCAACACACAGGCATGGAGACATGGAACAGACTGATGAATCTGAGAGTGAAGGGGGGAAGAGGGAGGGTGGGAAGAGATTAACCAAAGATCTTATATGCATACTAGAGGGTGAGATCTGGCCTGTGGCGTTCGGGCTGAAACCAGCAGTCTGACATCCCCTGAGAGGTCCTGGATTGTGAGAGGGTGCAGGCCAGGCCGAGGGACCCCACAGGTACACGAATCCGTGCACCGGGCCTCTAGTTTGTTAATAAATGAATGAATAGGTAAATAAGTGAGTAACTCCAAATAAATGAAGATCCTTTGAAGAACATTTTCTGATTATGAAATTCACTAAAGTACAGTTTGAGATACCGTATTTGTAGAAAATAGTATGAAGCATACTGCCCTTGGGGCTGAAGAAAGTAGGTTTGATAACTTAAAGGCTGAGAGAAAAAATATATTTCATAAGTGTGCTAATGCTTACTATACATATATAATGTTAAAATATCCCTGAAAATTTTGTTTAAAAGATATTATGTCAGTATAAAAATACTCTAGTCAACTCATTTTAATATATTTCCTTCTTGTAAGTGGTAAAAATCAGAGACTTAACAGATATCTTTGAATACACTAACATACATGTATAAATACTTGCACAAGCTCATATATTTGGAGAATATAAGTTATCAATAATTATGGCATAAGTTTACATTTTAAAGAATCCCAACATGTAAGTATGAAAAGTCTTCTCTATGTACATATGCATATGTATCTCCCGTTCTGCTTTTTAATGTAAATGAAGAAATGATGCTTAATAATATCATGATACTGACTGTTTGTTTTTCTTCATTTGTTTTTTGAGGACCCTCCTAAGACTTGTGAATTTTTTCATTCAAATCACTGAACTATATTTTCACTTTTCAAAATGAAGTAAAGCCAGATTATGTTTTTTGTAGTTATATTTATTTACCTCATTTTTCGCATTTCGTGTTCTCTGGACCCCATATTTTTTCAGTGTTATGTCGTCTAACAATTTCTCATGAATCATTAGCTTCCTCTGTCCATTCTTCTCACTACAAGTTAGCTCAGTTATTTTTCTTTTAGGAAAAACAAAACCAAAGCCACCCCAACTCAAAGATTTATAAGCATAGCTAACATTTATTTGAGCATTTACCATGTGCCAGGCATTTAACCTGAATTAACTCACTTATCTTCACAGCAACCCTGCAAGACAGGTATAATATTACACAACAGTGTCAGCTAGAATATCCATACAGGCTCATGAGCATTTTCTGTTTGTTGATTCACTTACCTCTGTTATCTTCAAGACAGAAATGCATATGGGATTCCTCTTCAGACTATGTTATTTTCATACAGGAAACATGTATTATGCCACAGTTTCTATGGATCAGGAGTTGGGACAAAGCTTGGTGATTTCCTCTGCTCAGGAATTACAGGGCTGCCATGGAAGTGTCACAGAACTTTGATGGTGCCTCAAATGCTACATACTTTTCCAAGCTCAGGTAGTTACTGGCAGATTTTCCTTCCTTTCAGTTGTTGGACTGAAGCCACTGCCTTCTTGCTGGCTGCTACCCAGAGGCCCCATTTGTCCATTATTTCCCTCACATGTGGTCCTCCATAGAGCTCCTCACAACATACCAACTTACTCTTTCCACACCAAGAAACTTTCCCTCTTCCATCTAAGCGTCTTCTATACAGTGGCATAATTTCTGAAATGACGTCTCATCACATTCTATTAGTTAGAAAAATCACCGACACTCGGGGCAGAGGGTTCTATGAAAGGACAACTGCCGAGAACCAATTCCAGCACGTAATAATTAAAAGAGTTTTACCAAAAGGTTGGTGAAGCTTGGGCAGCGCAACAAGGGTGAACCACATATGTAATTTACCTGTTGGAAATGGCTAAAAGGCACTTCCCCCAAACCTGAATAGGATAATAGTTTGCTGCCAGACAGCTCAGGGCATGTTATTGCCTCCTGTTGGCCGAACACCTGAACAGCTGTAGGCTATTCCCCAAACTGATAATGCTTCTGTACCCTTTGATACCTTACCCTTTGAAGTGTATATTTCCACCTTGCCTTAGGACAGGTTGTGTTGAATAAAAGCCACGGGTCCTTCATCAAGGAAGAGTCTACAGTTCCTTTTAGCTGAAGCTCCTCCGACCCCCAATGCCTTTCAAAACTATCTTTTGTCCTTGGACTCTTTAATCATCTATGCGCATCCCCTTTCTCTAGAATGCTGAACCTTTTGTAAGGCTGGGAAAAGAACCCCAGCAACAACTCATTGGGGTCATCTTTGAATTCTGCCTAACATTCAGACATCTACTTTCCAAAGCTTTGCACTTTCTTGTTCCTTTCCTAGTCTAGCCTTTTAAAGGAGGAGTCTCTATTTGTAGTCCAGAACTTTACCAACTTCTCTGTGAGTTCCATCCTATTTAAATCTGACCCCTGCTCTCAGTTTGGTAGAATGTTCTGTTTGCTTTTAATATATATGCTCCTTAACCTTCCTCTAGCATTAATTTCTGTGATTTTATTTAACCACACTATATAATGGACTATCAAGGTTAATTTTATTCTAAATTGAACATCACTTCATTAAGCCTGGGATATTTTAACTACTCAGGCTTATTTGAAAATCCTTATTTTTAAATTTTCATTTTTCTTATTCTGGTTTATCTGCCCTTCATAGATCCTTCTCAATTTTCTTTACTGGCATCATGATATGCCATTTAGATATCAGTAGACTCAAGTTTCCTTCCCAAGATTCTGTAGCTGCTCATACTTTTTTGAAACACCCCACATGCAAAAATTCCTAAAATTCAAGCTCTAAATCCAGATTTCTTAAAAGCACATGGCAGATCTGATCCCAACTCCAAAATAGCATCTTCTCTCTATTTTCCTCCCTACAACCCAGTGTGACATACTTTGACTAGTTTCTATTGCCACAGATAAATATTCAAAATATTCTTCATTTTTCTATTTTTTTGCCTTTCTACAACTATTTGGACACCAAATGCAATAGTTTTGTCACACAAATGGCTCTTCAATCTGGTACCATGTCATTCAGCCACTTCTCTTGTTCTCATAAACTTTCACCTAATATATGTAAATGCTATGTTTAAAAATGTTACAAGATTTTACTACATGTAAATATTCAATTTTACTTTTGGGACATGACCAGAGACAAAAGTCTTCCCCAGTCATCACGGACTGGATGTAAGGCTCTCTAGGATTATATAATGGTAGGTTACATCTGAGTTACCTTTAAACTGGCTGGTGTGGCGCAGTTGGTTGAATAGTTCTCCCATGTACTGGAGGGATATGGGTTTCATTCCCAGTCAGGGTACATACCTAGGTTGTGGGTCCAATCCCCAGTTGGGTGCATATGGGAGGCAACCAATCAATGTTTCGCTCTTCTCTCTCTCCCTCTCCTTTCACCTCTTTCAAAAAATCAATTAAAATCCTCAGGTGAGGATAAAAGCATGTGTGTTGAACAAATAAATTCCTACATAAGTTCCTCATTTATATCCCTGATATGTCTTGTAGAAACAATATTTAAAAGCATATTTTGTAAGTGATAAATGAAACCATCATGCAATAACTAGTGGCTGTGTATGAATAGTAGTAAGACAAATTCTAATCACATATTTTACAAAAAAATAACATGAATTTGGAATCAATCATTTAAGTCTCTAATAGAAGTTTAGAGAATAAAGAGTTTGTGGGCCTCTACATTTTGTAATTCAAAATGTAGTCTGTTGAAAGCAGTGCTTTTTAAGCCTTTATTCTTTTATTTCTATCTAAACCCAGTGTCCCAACCTCCATTTGCAAATACCTTACATTAAGCCATGCTGTCTATATTCTTAGTTTAGGCACTTATACTTTTTCATGACAGTACATACAGGTAAATCTATTTTCAAATGTACATATAGCCAGCTAACATATGAAACCATTATAGTCCATTTACTTTTATTACAAAAATGTATTTTTGACTCTATTAATCAGATTAGAACTAGCAAAATGTCTGAAGGGCAGAACACAGGACAAGGCCATTTTTGAGCTTGCTTAAGTAAAGCATACTTTCCTTAAGTAAGGGCTTCTAAAAATTTAGTCTAATGTGTACTCTGGGAAAAGAGGTGTGATCTAAGATTTTTTTTTTTTTTTTTTTAAGCAGGAAATGATTCAAATAGAATAGTAAGTCAAAGAAGATGTATATGCTTTCAAAATGTAGGAAGTAATAGTGTAATAAGAGGTAAAAAGAAACATATCTATTCCTTTATTTTCAAATAGGATCAGCCTTCCATTATGCTCCAAAGGAAACACTTATTTTACATGGATAAGTCATGAGAATATACTGAAAGGGTTAGTCTCTGTGTAAATTGCCTCCAAAATGCAATTGCAATTTTTCATGGAAAACTCTTACTTTATACATACTAGAGGCCTGATGCACGAAATTCATGCAACGGGCTTGGCCCTCAAAGCCCCGGCTTTGTCTGGAAGGTCGTCCTGACAGTCATCTGGAAGGTCGTCCCGATGGCCATTCTGCTGTTCGGTCTAATTAACGTATTAGCTCTTCATTATATAGGATAGATACACACACATGGAGACACATAGAGACAAATATTTAACTCTCCTTCAACGGCACTCTGGGTGAACTCTCAGTTTTTATATAATAACAAAATACTGACAGTTCTAAAAAAAATTACCCTTTTAATAGATGCCACTTGGTTTGCTTATGTTCATAATGAAAAATTACTTTTGTGCGTGTTATGAGAAAACTAGGGTCCCAGTGCATGAATTCATGCACCTTGAAAGGAACGGTGGGCTGTGAGGCTGGGTAGGCACAGGGGCGGGTCTCTGCCCCTTCTGCCTCAACGCCTAGTCCCTTGTCTGCCCGCAGCCCTGCTCCCACCACTGCTGCTCCCACATGCTGATGGTGCCGGCCCCACTAGCACCTGCAGATGGCGCAGAGTGATTGAAGCCAGCACCAGCAGCGGGTGCGAGAGGTGGCTGCTGCTTCGATCGCCCCTCAGGAGCAGGGGGAGGTGGAGAAGCCCTCAAGGGCAATCAGGGCCGGCAGCTGCTGCTTTCACCCACTGATGGTGCAAAGTGGTCAGGACTGGTGGCGGGCACCGGCAGCGGGCATGAGCAGGGTCGATGCTGGCAGTGGGTGAGAGTAGTGGTTCTGGCGCCAGCAGCAGGTGTGAGAGCCAGACGGGATTGCAGCACGCAGGAGTGAATAATTTTCAGTAGCCACAGAACGCTTGCCCCGATGACAGCGACAGGCACCCTGCCTTGGTAGGTGCCTTCACTCACCTGCTCCACCATCCCACCCCAGCCAATGCCTGCCATGTTTCGCACATACCCCTAATGGTCATATCAACTGGTTGTTCGGTTGTTAAGTTGTTCTGGTTGTTCTGTCATTCAGTCTATTTGCACATTTGCCTTTTATTATATAGGATAATGCATTTATTTTTTTGTATGTTTAGAGACATTACATGTTGACCTCCTATCCTATATACTGAAAGCCTAATATGCTAAGTGTCCGGTTGTCTGGCTGTCCGTTCAACCAATCAAATCGTAATATGCTAATGGTATGCTAAGGCTGCTCAACTGCTTGCTATGATGTGCACTGACCACTAGCGGGCAAATGCTTCAACTGGTAGATTAGCTGGCTGCTGGGGTCTAGCCAATCAGGACTGAGCAAGACAGGCCGGACACGCCCTGGAGCCCTCCCACAGTCCCTCCCTGGCTGGCCAAACTCCTGCACCGCTCCCCAGCCCTGATCATGCACTGATGGGGTCCCTTGGCCTGGCCTGTGCCCTCTCATAATCTGGGACCCCTCAGGGGATGTTGGAGAGCAGGTTTTGGCCTGATCCTGCTCAACGCAGGAGTTGCCCCCTGGTGGCCATTGCGATTCCAAAGGGGGAGTGCCACTCAGCCAGAAGCTGGGCTCATGGCTGGTGAGCACAGCGGTGGTGGTGGGAGCCTCTCCTGCCTCCGCAGCATCAGTAAGGCTGTCCGACTGCTGGCTTAGGCCTGCTCCCAGGGACTGGGCCTAAGCCATCAGTTGGACATCTCCCGAGGGCTCCCAGACTGCAAGAGGGCACAGGCTGGGCTAAGGGACCCACCCCCACGAGTGCACAAATTTTGTGCACTGGGCCTCTATTTAAGTATATTAGAGTTCCTGAGTGTGGGGACAAAGCCATCTGACCTCCTGTGATACCAATTGGATATTTATATTTTATTAAGTGTCTCATGTCAACCAGAAAATATAGTTTTATTTAGTCTTTTGTGCCCTTTAAAGAATGATGTCCTTCCTAACAAAATGAGAAATAAATTTCACTGTAACATGAAATTGTCACTTAACAAAAAATGTTTTTATTTCCTGCCCCCAATGTGTGTGTGTATATACTGTATATATATATTTTTTTTTTTTATATTAATCAAAAAGAACAAGAATCCAAGATTTCATAGACAACATGATTTGCCTCAAATAACTGCTTTGCTTATTTGACAATTATTTTCACAATCAGGCTTTGAGGAAAGTATACATAGCTGGAGTAGTTGAAATGAAGTATACATTTGTGTCTTGTGAATATTTGAAATATTATACCTTGCCATTTCGTATGATCAATAGTTATGCAGTTAGAAAAATGACTTGATATGTGGTATATTTTCACTGCCAAATATAGATACAGAATTCAACAGGATTTTATATGCACAATTTTTTTACAACTGAAAAGGAAACATTTCTTCCTTATGTCTATTTCTTTTTCTACAATCCAGTCTGTCTAGGACATTTTATATTACTTTCTATATACAATATATATTTTCATAAGGGTGTTATGTAAAATCAACAAGATAAAACTCTCATTATTTATATTTCAAATATTATCTAATTAAACTTTTCTCTCCTTCTAAAAGAAGACTTTTTAATATACTTTCTAGTGTTTTGTTTTGTTGTTTAGTACTATTACTTTTATTTACTACATAGCAAAATCAATACAGAATGCATTCAGAACACATATTTTTGCTATGAATTTTATTTTAATATTATTGGTATTTAAACAAAATTTTTTTTTTGAATTTTGCCAAATCCTAAGTGATACACTTTTTTGGTCATCAGCAGATGTAATTCCCCTACCCAGAAATATAACATTGCCATTTTTTGTGGATTAATTTCTGCTGCTAAAGCATGTGCCTGGTTTTCACAGACACTGAATTATTACCCATAGCTATAAATCTTGAGTCAATTTTCTATGAATGGCATTTACAGGTACAGAGTATATTAAGCCTGCCTCCCACTCAGATAATGGCCTTCCCACCAAGCTTTATTAAGTTAGCCAGCTTCAGTTTATGCTGTTTAATGTAAAACTGGCCCCTAATTTTTCTATAAACTATTATATTTGATTACAGGTTAGAGTGATCGAAACCTCATTTTCAGATTTGGGATAAAGAGACGTGTTATGTTCTATTATTAGCAAACATAGACAGAAGAGGACATTAAATTATAATTGATTATGTCCTTTTATTTATTCTTAAAGCCTCATTAAACTGAAACAATACATATAAACATATTTCTTTTGGATTTATTAATTCAATGGGCCTCCTGGCTATTTGAGATAAGTAAACTAGTATTATACATGTATTTTCTGCTGTCAAAATTTAGTGGTTTCTCATACATACTCTCTTTTTTGTTAGATTAGAATTTGTGATTCACCCTTAGTTAAGGTAATCTATGGACTAGATAAATTAGTAACTTTTTAAAATATGACTTACACAGTTTTATGTTATCCATTCCAACTTATGAGGAGTACACTGTCACCCACAGAAGAGGTGGTATAAAACAAGCTTATTTTAAAATATTGCATATGTATACATAATCCTAGGATACTTTTCCTCATGAAGGGTAAATGGTCTTGCTTTACACACACACACACACACACACACACACACACACACACACACACACACACACACACACAAATGTGTGTTAATTTACCAATAAAATAAAATTCCAGCATCTTGAACAAAATTGTAGAATTTGTTTTAATACTTCCTGACGTTCTATTTCCTAGAAACTTTTTAAGTAAGGTTTGCATCGCTGATTCCTTATGACCTATGATCTAAATAAAAATTCTTCATTATAAGGACATCATTTCAAAAATTGTTTTCACTGACATCTGGTCATTATTGTGAATTCTGTGCTTTGTATTGAGAAAATAAATACATTTTATGCCTTCCAACACCTAAAAAGTGTAAAGCAGCATTTAATTTTGCTAGTAGATGAAAAGTTACAATAATAGCATGTTTTATTTGGACTAAATTTCTAAGTCATTTCTTTCACATTTATTAATTTGATGGCCTCATGACTATCGGAGGTAAGTAAATCACTATTATGAACATTTACAGTTAAAGAAATGAAGGATTCAAGAAAAATAATTTGGCCAAACTTAAGCAATGCTCTGAGATCTAAACTAGTCTGTGATGTATAACATGTTTTTTCTCCCTCTCTCTCAATAGTTTAAAGCAAAAGGCAGAACATACCAACCCTCAGTCTTGTATTTATTGTGATGCAAGTCCATGTCTCTTTATTTCCATGTCATTTTTGTTTGTTTGTTTTTGTTTTTATTTTCTGCCTCTACTGGATAGGAAGAATCAAGCAACTTGATTCTTCCAATACAAACCCATTTCAAATTTGAGCATTTGCATCATTATTTTACATGCTTTATATTAAGTAACATGCCAATAAACATCAAATTTATAATCTTGTATTTGGATTTCTGATAATAGGCAAGCAGTTTATAGTCAAAAGACCAATGGATAAAATTTAACTTGATTTTTTCTTAACACGTTGATGCCCCGTCAGTCACTGGTAACCAACACTATACTTTCCGTCCGGAAGACAAAACAGGCTGAGCACTTAATGTGTTAATGAAAAAGTAAGTCAGTGTTCATGAACCTAAAACTGGTCTAAAAGTAGTCAGTTTAAATAAGTAACTCTTCTCCAGTTTGACCCAGGATGACATTCACTTTTCCATGTCATGAGTGAATTAAAAATACTTTTTTTATAAGAGCAATAATATACCTGCATAAGCATATACATACATACATACATATATATATATATATATATATATATATATATATGTGTGTGTGTGTATATATATATATATACATATATATATATATGTTTAATTTTAATACTCTGAATCATATGATTATTGGAAGTAGATCTAGGTTAATTGCTACATTTTGATAGGTAAGAAACAGGAAATATCTTATGGAATATAGATCTCGTCTAATTCTGAAATGTTTTCCAATTTGAGCCCTAATGCTCCACTGTCTAAGTTAAGCCTCCTGGTATAGTATCATGTCATGAATGATAAATCACCTTGCCGTTGCTGATCAATTACAAATGTGACTGTATTGCAGCAAGCAATTGTCTTTGGCCTAAAACTGATTATTCTTACTACCTGAAAAGTCACTTCAGCATTTTATATGAGAACTGAGGACCAACCAGCTCTACAGATTGGCTGTGCTCTCAGGGGTATTGGTAAGGATTTAATTATAAGCCATATTTTAATTCTGCTACTTAGTTCAACCAAGTGTAACTTGTGGAATTTCATGTATAAAATATTAATCCATGCTCTAATCGAGCTTGTAGTTCCACAAGGGCTCGTTGCCCGGCATGCAGTGGGTGACATCAGAAAGGATCGCTCACTAACCTGCCCGGTGAATGAGCCTAATAAATAAACCCTGCATCATCGCTATGAAAAGTCTGTGTCTGCAGTTTCTTCACTTCTCATCAGAATATAGCAGACCGATCCCAAATAAATCTCATTTCAAGTTCTTTAGAAAGACAAATTCAAAGTTAAAATGCAGAGGGACTTAATAACTGATTTGTCAACCTGTGCGTGTGTCTCAGAGAAGTTATCATCGTCATCATCAATTTGTATTTATTGAGTTCCCACTGGGTACTTGGCACTGGAGCCAACTGAGCAGAGTAAATAATGATGTAAAATATTTCCAGAGTCCCAACCTTCACAGGAGTAGTATTTCATGCATTCAAATGTAAAATTACATCAAAGCAGATTTCCATTTATTTTTAAAAACTAAAACACATTTAAGAAACTTCCAGTATTTCCTAAAAGGATCCTTCTCTGCTGCTTCTGTTATTTTTACCTTTTCAAGAACGGCCTTAACCCCAGGAGAGGACTCCTAAGAGGCTGCCTCTGCATTGTCTTTTGAAGGCATATTGTTAGGCTTCTGTTTCAGCAAACCTCAATGGCCTTTTCTGCTTTTCATTGTCTGCTCTGGTTTTTAAGTGCTTTTTAAGTTTTCCTGACTCGCATCCTACACAGGAAGCTGCAGTGAATACGGAATGTGCGGTTGCCATCAGGAAAGTCACACTCATTAAAATGATCTTCTGAGGCTGCTCATTTATTTGCTATTTATGAAGTGCATCTTGGATTTGCTTATTGTGTAAAAGTCAAAGACTGATTGTTCTGTCGGGTCAGGAGACACACCTTTTGATCTGAAATTGAGCTCTCTACATTTTTCCTCTCTTCTAATCATCCTGAGGATTTTCTAATTCTGAAAGTAACCTGCATTTGCTTTAATACTAGTTTGCTGCTTGGTATTTTATAGAAGGGTGGGTATGTGAATAAAAGACCTGCACTGAGCTACTAAAAAAAAAATAAATAAATAACAATGAACAATTTAATTCAGTCTATAGACCAACCAAATGCTATTGAAGTATAAAACTGCAAAGAGCCCTAACCAGTTTAGGCTCGGTGGATAGAGCTCAGTCTGCAGACTGAAGGGTCCCAGGTTCAATTCCGGTCAAGGGCACATGCCCGGATTGTGGGGTCGATCCCCAGTGAGGGGCATGCAGAAGGCAGCCAATCAATGATTTTCTCTCATCATTGATGTTTCTATCTCTCTCTTTCTCTACCTTCCTCTCTGAAATCAATAAAAATATATTTTAAAAAAACTGCAAAGAATGTAGTGATGCATTTAGCATTCAATGTATTGTTTTGAAATAATTTTTTTTTTTGCTATCATCAGTTAGTCCTTGTACTAAAATTACAGTCTTGCAGAATGAGGATTATTTTATTATTCACCTTTAGTCAGAATATTGTATTATTATCCTTTAGTCAGAATATTTATTTTATGCAAGCTAGAATGGAAAAGCACAGACCTACTTAGAGTAATTTCTTTTCCCTCTCTGAACGTATGACATGGTTAGACTGTGATGCCCTGTATTACTGGACATCCTACCTAATAATAGACAAATATGCAAATTGACCATACCTCTGACACACCCACAAGCCATGCCCACCATCCAATCAGAGCGAGCATGCAAATTAACCCAAACCAAGATGGCTACAGCCACAGAGAGCAAGGTTTCTTAGGTAACAGAGGAAGCCATGCTTTCCGCCTGCCCTTGCCAGGCCTAAGCCTCCACTCAAGCTACAAAGTTTCAATTATAGAAGGTAAACAAATTCAAACAAATGGCGGCAGAATGGAGCTTGAGAGAGCAGGCCAGGGTTACCGCTGGCAACAGGGGAAGCAAAGCTTTCTGCACACCTTGGCCGGGCCCACCCGCTTAAGGCAACAAAGTTTCAATTATAACCCCAACAGAAATGGCTGCCAGCCTCGGAGGGAGCTCCAGGCTTGGCTCCGCTCCAGGCTACAAAGTTTCAATTGTAGAAGGAAAATAAATTCCAGATACCACGGCCTCCGCTTGGGTTGCCAGGGGGCATGGCCAGCCTGCAAACCACCACAAGCCCCTCTCTCAGGCCACCCCACGCCCCAAGGGAATCCCCACCTGATCCGGGACACCCTTCAGTGCAAACCAGCTGGTCCCCACCCCTGTACCAGGCCTCTATCCTATCTAATAAAAGAGTAATATGCAGATTGATCATCACTGCAACACACAATATAGCTGCCCCCATGTGGTCAAAGATCCTGCCCCCATGTGGACACAAGATGGCCACTACAAGATGGCCAGCAGGAGAGGGCAGTTGGGAGGCACCCGGCCTGCAAGGGAGGGCAGTTGGAGGTGATCAACCCTGCAGGAGAGGGCAGTTAGGAGTGACCAGGCCAGCAGAGGAGGGAAGTTGGGGGCAAACAGGCTGGCAGCAGAGTGGTTAGGGGGTGATCAGGCTGGCAGGCAGAAGCGGTTTGGGGCAATCAGGAAGGCAGGCAGGCAAGCAGTTGGGAGCCAGCAGTCCTGGATTGTGAGAGGGATGTCCGACTGCCCGTTTAGGCCCGACCCCACTGGGATCGGGCCTAAACGGGCAGTCGGACATCCCTTAGGGGTCCCATATTGGAGAGGGTACAGGTTGGGCTGAGGGACAACCCCCCTCCATCCACAAATTTCGTGCACCGGGCCTCTAGTCTATATATATAAAAGCCTAAGCAGCCTTTACAACTAAATGACATGAATGACCAATCAACCAGTCTCTATGACACACACTGACCACCAGGGAGCAGATGCTCAATGCAGGAGCTGTTCCCTGGTGGTCAGTGTCCTCCCCCAGCCAACCTCCCATGGTTCCTCCCCTAACCCCTGGCCGGCCGGCCATCCTCCCGCGGCCACGATGGGGACTGGGCAAGAAGGCCCCAATTGACCCCGATCTCCGGCCAGGCTGAGAAACCCCACCCATGCACAAATTTGTGCACCGGGCCTCTAGTTTATAAATACAAATTTAAGACCTATCCTTTGTAAAATGTTTTATTGAAGTTATTTTAAATATAAAATAAGCTATTTAATTTTTAAAATAACACAGTTGTATATATTTTTAAAACTACTACTGCATAAATTGGACAGCCCCTTTGCAATATTCCCATCCAAGATAATTAAATGGCATGACCTTGATGTATAATATTTCTTAATTGTTTTAGTAGTATATATTAATATTTAAATATCTCCCATGTGTAACACAAAATCTCTTATAATTTCTTCACTTTTAATATTTTATGTTTTTTGATTTATTCTCAGGCATTGGTAGATTCTGCTTGTTGTACTTTCTATTTTACTCCCTTTTCCAGTTTTTCAGGTTACATGTCAGAAAGTGATCATGAGGAAAAAATTTAAAACTGTCCTTCTGGTCAGAATAAGGGAGGACCCAAGTGGGTTTAGCTCTGAAAGAGTTGCTTTAGTTGAAGGTTGAAGACTTGACCCTCCAAATATGTTCCTACTGAGCAATAGATATAAGTCTCAGTACCTCTCTATCTCCCTTCCCTCCTCCTCCTATTACTCCTTCCCCAGTTCCTCTTCCTCCCCCTTCTTTTGCTCTTCCCCCTTCTCTTTCTACTCCTCTCTGCTACCATCTCTCCAGGAAACCTAAAATGATCCCAATGGAAAAGACAATGTTTTAGTTTAGTTTATATGCCATAAATATAGTTTCCACACATATTTGAAAAACATTTTTTAGCCTAATCACAGTGCAAGATTCTATTAATTTCATTCACCTAATTAATCACATGGCTTTAGTTAGCTCTGTTCTACCATCATTCTGGCAGCACTGAGCTGTGGAACCCTGTGAAGCCAACTATCTATATATATAAAAAGCCAGTGATCTTATCGCCGAAATGACTAGAACGACCGGTCACTATGACGCCCACTGCTGCCAGCGAACCGGCCCAATTGGGGGGGGGGGGGGACTGACTGGCCAACCTCCTGCAGTCCCTTTCCCAGGCCAGCCCTCCTCCTGATTGGCCTCTCCCACCCCATTCAGGGTGGGGCGACTGGCCAACCTCCCTACGGCCCTTCCCTCCACCTGGCCCTGCCCCTCATTGCACTCCTCTAGCCATCCAACCTCCTGAAGCCCCTCCCCCCAGCTAGCCACGTCTCCAATGGGCCCCAACCACCCCGATCAGCTCACAGACCCTCCACACAGTTAACCCCACTCCTGATCGCCCCACCACCACCCCAATAGGGAGCAGGGCTGGCCAGCCAACCTCCTGCAGCCCCTCCCTCCCCACGCCCCCACCCCAGATCACCCCCCCATCAGGAGCAGGGCCAGCCGACCAACTGCCTACAGCCCCTCCCCCCAGCTGCTGGCCCCCAATCGGCCCCGCCAACCCCATTCAGGCATGAGGCTGGCTGACCCACCACCCACAGCCCCTCCCCACAGCTGGTCCCACCCCTTGACCCTGATTAGCCCCCTTGACCCTGATCAGCCTGCAGCCTCTCCCCTCAGCCAGCTCTGTCCCCGATTGCCCCCCATACACCAATCATGGGTGAGGCTGGCCGGCCAACCTCCCACAGCCCCTCCCTTGGCCGCTGACCCCAGTCAGCACCGCCCTACCCCATTTGGAGGTGTGGCTGGTCAGCCCACTGCCCACAGCCCCTCCCCACAGCCAGCCTCACCCCCAATTGCCCCCCTGCCAATAGGGGACATGGTCTGCCGGCCAATTGCTGATTGGGGCAGGGCTGGTCGGACCCCACCCATGCACGAATTCATGCACTGGGCCTCTAGTATTCTTACAAGTTGTGAAGTGTAGAACTCCAGATAGAAGAAAATACATGGAGTGCTGCTAATACCTATGTCCGATCTGTTTATTTTATCCCTTTCAGGATTTAGGTTTTGGTGTATTTTGTGATTCCTGTTGTTTTCTTTCTTAAAAAGAGCAACAAATGTTAACATACTAGCTTTCTTTTTTTTTAATATATATTTTTATAGAGAGGAAGGGAGAGGAAGAGAGAGAAACATCAATGATGAGAGTGAATCATTAATTGGCCACCTCCTGCATGCCCACACTGGGGATTAAGGCCACAACCCAGGCATGTGCCCTGACCAGGAACCAAATTGTGACCTCCTGGTCAGTGCTCTACCACTGAGCCATGCCAGCCAGGCGACATCCTAGCATTCTCTCCTATTTCTAGAGAATCGCCAATGATTCTATTTCTATTCTAATTCATATAATTGGGGCACCCATCTGCATCATTTATTCTTCTTTTAACTCACAGTGCTGAATTAGCATCTCTAAAATATTTCCTGATTCACTTTAAACCAAAAGGTTTGATGTTCCCATGACTTTGCTATATAACTGAGAATGGCAGTAAGATGAAAGTTCCATTTCCCCTTAAAAACTGAGATTATAGGAAGTCATACTCTCATAAGATTGTCATAAGTGATCATTTTTTAGACCCTCAAAAATGTAAGAATTCTTTTCCTAAGCAGAGACATCTAGTATATAATTGGTATGTAAGACATCAAGAACTCTCTTCATACTGGAAATATATATATATATTTTAATGATTGACTTACACAGACCTGAGGATTCTCATGTATAAATAATTAAAATAGTTTAACATTTGAGAACTATGTCTCTACATATACAGCTGTACTTGCATAGGCATATAAGTTTGGACAGGCAGGACAAACTGAAAGGGATTCCACCTGAGAGACAAATTAGAAAAATGGCCTTGCGGGTCCCTAGAAGCAAACCTATGCTGAGTAAAAATCAAACCTGGCATGGCCAGCAATGGCCTGAGGGCTGAGAGGACAAGGGATTCAGGTACAATTTGACACCGATTACTTGGGTTCTCGCAATCCAGACGCATGAAACTGTTGTGAGCATTTGTTATAGAACAAAATTATACTTTGGAGGCCGTGCAATCTTCCAGTGGAACTTTGGTAAGTGATATTCACATAGGACTAAGAGAGCCTCCCCCTGTAGCTACATAAACACATTTCACACGACGGGGATGGGTAATGAACTTTGATTCTGAGTGGACAGTGTGATTGTGACAGTGCACAGAAGCTCCTGAATGCTGGGTCAGCAAACGCAGTGTGTAAATCCTCGCAGAAGGCAAAAAGTCAGGAGCTGCTGATGTCAGAGGCAGCCCGAAAATAGGGAATTGGCCAGTTTATTAGTGCCGTGTGATTTCTCTGCAGACTGTGAAAGAGGAACAACAGGTAGCTGTACATATGTATTAAGAGCATTCCTTTGTTCCCACTGGCTAATGAAGCCTAAACACATGAGGTCTGCTTTCTAAAGTGGTTTCATTTGACAGTCCGCTTGGCACGCAGAGGTTACGCTACTGATTGTTTTCAAAATGAAGGCTATTTCAGTTCTTTAATTTCCTGCAAGCAACTGGAACGATTCTTTCCTATTAAGGCATTCCAGGCTTTTGTAAATTAAGACAGAAGAAAGGAGAACTTATACGGACAGGCCAGAAAATGAAACATTTGCCTTAGTCTCTTGGAGGATTATGGGACTTATTATTTAAACACGGAAGTGAACTTCTGAGCAAACACACTGATTAAAATAAGTTTTTCTCTATGTCAATACATTGGTGCCAGTTCACAGCTGTTTTAAGTTCCCTCTTTGCTTGTGTATCGAAATCAAGTTTACTTTTGCAAAGGCATACAGACATGTTAAACATCATTAATGTTATTAAAATTCTACTATTAATATGAATAAGGACTATTAATGGCATGAACAAGGATTATTTAATGCCTAAATGCTTATTACACTTTGGGCTTCTCCTGTAGCTACAAGGTACAAGGTAGATAATTTTTAAACAATATGTGTGAGAGTCCGTATGTAGGGGTTGTGGGGGGGACACTTGTTTGAAAACTAGAGGCCTGGTGCATGAAATTCATGCACAGGTAGGGTCCCTAGGCCTGGCCTGTGTTCAGGGCCAATGGGGGCCTTCTAGCTGCCAGCCGGGGCCTTCCTTCCCCCAGCTACCAGCTGCAAGCTGGGGCCTTCCTTTGTTCTGTGCTGCCCCTTGGTGGTCAGCGCACATCATAGCGAGTGGTTGAACTCCTGGTTGTTTGAACTCCTTGTCAGTTGAATTCCTGAGGGGACAATTTGCATATTAGCCTTTTATTATATATGATAGATTATTTTGTATCTGAACTGCATCCCAATGATTTAGGAGTTATTTAATATGTTAAGACTAAACCTAGAAAACGTTTTAGAATTCTCTTAAATAAGAATGAATTGGAGTTTAATAGCCTGGCATCCTTGATGCATGTCATGCCTTTCTGGCTGGTGCGCTTACAGATATTAACGTTCTTCTCTGAAGAGCCCCAATTCCTTAAGAGTAAGATCTGGTGGTGGCACATATAACACTCTCTTCTCAGGACATGGTCAGTTTTTCACTCGTAGCTATAAGGGAGGCAAATAAATGTATCCTTCAGCTGGGTGGCCCTGTAGCTACATAAACCTAGTACTTTGGGATATGAGGTATTAGCAGTCTGCAACAGTATTTGAAAAAAAAAATGACAATTTTATTTTCTGTGTCAAACCTCACTCATGGAGTTTACAAAAGTTGTGTGGCAATGCCACCCCCAGATTTTTAAGTACAAAACCTAAACACCATTTTTTATTACTAAACTTCCAACTTGAAATATTTTCAAAATATAATCCTGTTTTCCCCCAAAAGTCCCAAACTATTTGCTCCCACAACTTTTCCCCAAACCCCCCAAAATGTAATTTTTCTTAAACCAGAATAGAATCCACAGTTTTTTTTTTCCAATCTATCACTTCCATATGTGCGCTTATTTCAAACCTTAACCTTTTGCTTTCATTTTTATGACTAAATATCATACACATGTAAGACTTCCCAGCTGACTACATTTTCTTAATAACTTCAGTATTTTGCTTTCAAGTATGATGCCAGTCTCCCCACTTTTAATCTTTGTTAGCTTCACCCATCTCTTTATATTAAGTGAATAGAAACCTTTATATGAAAACAACCTCATCATCCTGAAACAAATTCTAAACTCTGAACACACTGGTTTTCCTACCATGATAAAGAGGTAAATGATCTTCTTATCTGAATCAAAGAACAGCCCAGACACATCTGCTTCCATCCACTCAATGATTCAAACATGTATACAAAGATAATGTAAGCTTAGTGATTAAAAAAAAAAACAAAAACAAACTCGTTTAATGACCTCTGTTTATGATATCCCTTCAATTCTTTTTTGGGGGGTTGTTTACATTCTCTAGGATTCTGCTTCATCTCATCAACTGTAACTCTCAATCCTCTTAGACAACCTTTGCCTTTCTTCCCATCTTGTGCATTTTGGAGTGCCCTTTACCATCCTCCTGTAGCTGTAAACTCTCCATAGAGGGGAAGTCATCAAATACCTTATGTACTCATTTCATAACAAAATACCACAGACCCGGTGGCTTAAACAACTAATATTTATCTTCTCAACAGTGTCGTTTTTTTTTCCTGGCCTCCATGGTCTGTGATGAGAAATTCACTATCATTCATCTTTGTTTTCTCCTTTACATACATTTTTTTCCTGCTTATTTTGAATTTTTTTCTTTGTTTTTAGTTTTCAGAAGCTTGACTATGATGCATTTTCAGGAGGACCTCTTTGGGTTTACCTTAGATGGGGTTCTTTCGGCTGAGTCTGTAAGTTTATATCTTTTTGCCAAATATAGAAGTTTTTAGTTCAGCTGGCGTGGCTCAGTGGTTGAGTGTAAACCTATGAACCAGGAGGTCACAGTTGGATTCCCAGGGTTGGGGGCTAAATCCCCAGTGTGGGGCGTATAAGGGGCAGCAGATCAATGGTTCTCTCTCGTCAGTGATCTTAAAAAAAAAGTTAGAAGTTTATAATCATCATTTTCTTTAGCATTTTTAACCTCACATTCATTCTCCTCCCTTTTTACTCCAGTGGCATGAATGTTAGACCTTTTGTTATAGCCCCATAGGACCTTGAGGTGCTCTCTCTCTTTCTCTCTCTCTATTTTCTCTTTGCTTTTCAGTTGATCTTTGTTTGAGTTCAGCATTTCCCTTTTTTGTCATCTCTGTTATACTGTTCAGCCCATCATTAAGTTTTGTTGTTACATTTTTCAGTTCTAAGAGTATATGACATAACTTTAACAAGTCAACATTTCAAAAGCTAAAAACAGTCATTTTATACTTTAGAAAATCCATAGCATTAAAATGAAAGACAAGATCATAAAATTGGTCAAAATTTTTTTTCCCTAGAAACCCTGTTTCTTTAAAGTTTAAGATAAAGATAATCAAATATGACTGTGCAGTTTCATTAAAGTCAGTTTGCATTTCACAGATTAAGTTATCCCATCTGTAACACCTTTTTATTAAACATTTCCTGTCATATTCTTCATCACCTAGAGTAGCTATGTAATTAGAACACCCTTAGGAAAACTATTAGTCCTGCAATCCCAGGTTCTGATACCAGGAAATATAAAACTGATCTTTATTGTCTCTTAATCAATAGCAAATAAGCAATATCATACAAAGGTATTTACATTCTATTGGAACAACGGAGACCAATAGGTGTATCTCTCTACATTCAGGAAGCACAGGATAAGGTAATGTGTATGGTTTAGCCATGGTTATTATGACCATGAACTCCTCTTCTCCAAAATCTTCCAATAATGACTGTCTTCAGGATTATTAAAATGATTATATAAAATGATGTTTGTTAAGCTCATACAATAAATTTCATACTCAATAAATGGCAGATATCAGGCATTATGTTCTGTTAGGGGATTGTTAAATTTGTAAAGTGAAACAATACATAATGTGAGAAACGTTTGGTTGTAGGGTGTTCATGACATTTTTTATTTATTTTATTTTTTAAAATATATTTTTTTGATTTTTTACAGAGAGGAAGGGAGAGAGATAGAGAGTTAGAAACATCAATGAGAGAGAAACATCAATCAGCTGCCTCCTGCACACCCCCTACTGGGGATGTGCCCGCAACCAAGGTACATGCCCTTGACCGGAATCGAACCTGGGACCCTTCAGTCCGCAAGGCCAACACTCTATCCACTGAGCCAAACCGGTCAGGGCGTTCATGACATTTTTAAAATAATACATTTGCTTTAATCTATATTTGCTTTTATCATGAGAAGATTTAAACATTTTCTGTATTTATTAATCAGCAGAACTTAATAATATGCAGTCATCCTGATTTTTTTACCTCAGCATTGTTAATATAGAGAGTTAGAAAGATAAGAAAATGTAGTAGTGTGAGAGGTCATCCCAAAGCAAATTATAGTTTCTGCCACTGACCACTGACCAGCTGTGCAGTCTGTCATTAGAAAGAAATTACCTTAGAAAGTAGAAGTCTATTATATCAAAGCATTCAGAGTGTAGCCATGCAATAATCAAGTCAACATAATTGTAAAGAACATCCAATTGAATGACATAGCCATTTCATTAATAATTTCTAAAGATATGTTATTTTGTTAATCACATATACAATCTTTTGCCAATAGTGCATTTCTGAATGAAGTTTTTTTAGACAAAAAGAACATATCTACTTCTAAATTCAGTGTAGTTTGGGAGCAATCCTTGAGAAGTTCCAGAAAATAATTAATTCAATTATTATTATAAGTTTTAGTTTACATCTTATAAGCTGGCCCTTTATAAACATAAAACTTGTGAGAACATATTATATTTAGATGTATAGACATGACTTATAAGTATTATAAAATTAATAAAAATGAAAAAATATTTTTAAATGTATACAACTGTCTGCCTTTGCTTCAAAAAGAATTTTAGGCAACTTTAGTACATTCTTAAAATAAGACAAAATAGCATAAAATGAAGTGGTAAACTAATACTTTAAGAAAAAAAAAACTGGCAATAAAGTAGAGGGGTTTCTAGCTATCAAATATGCAAATAGTCTAAGAATGACATTCTCATAATTAACCAGAATATCATCTGAGTTGCCAAGGAAAATAATTTTCATTTTCATTACTGAGTGGGAAGCAACATCTGAGACTTCAGATGGTGAGTAAGGGTGACTTTGCCCTAATTCATGAAAATCAGGACAGCGCATTTCAATATGATCAAATTAAAAAGCGCTCAGGGAGCACCCATAACGATACAAGATGACTATGATTAAAACTTGTGTTATTTAGATGTTGTTATTGACACCATAAGTATCACCATGTGCTCTGCAAGCTGCAATGTGCCCTCAAGGTGGCCATAGGAATAACAAGATCCATTTTTCTCCCTATTAGATGCTTGCCATGGGACAGGCTTGCTTGAAATAAAAGGAAATTTCAGCATGCCAAAAAGAAAAATGTCAACCTGGGGCATTATCAAATTAAACGTGTAAGTTTGGGTGAGATGAACCACTATATCATAACTTACTATATTTTTGTGTTTGAGGTTTTGTTCTGGCTGTTTTTAAAACTTGATATTTATTTGCTTATTAATGGGAGGACTTGGGAGCCAAAGAATTTACGACAGCTTTCCATTTGGTTCACTGTCCTTAAATGAAAAATCTTGTTGGAGACATTTATTTTGGAAGAATGTTAACTTACACAGAAAATCTAATACAATAACGTACTTGCTGATCCTTGAGGAAACAAACTTGGAATGAGAATTTCCTGATGACCTACTCCAACCTTAAAGCATTGTAAATTTACAATCTACAGTTAGAGGCTCATAAGTTATATCTGATAGCTTACTCACACTTGTGTTTTAAATATTCAAAGATATCCATTCTTTTATTTATTAATTTTTTTGTTTTGCTTTCTTTTTTTCCCTTTTTCATCACCTGTCTATATCTGTGCTCCTTAAGCACTCATATACATATATATTGCTCTATGAATCCTCAATATTCTTGAGATATTTAGAAAAATGCACTCTTGTGATTTTGCTAAATGGATCATCTTACACAACAACTTTAGAGAACTGGGACTACTTTGTTGAACACTCTCTTTATTACTGGAACTGTGTTTTGATTTCAACCTCAATATTTAAGCGGAACTGACCTTTGCATTTCCATGTGATTTATAGTGTTGTATCATAAACCTTGTTTGTTAAGTGACTTTTATCTCTCCATAGTTGAAGATATTCTATCATACAGTATCATTGATGACCTTTCTCTATAGCTGTCTCTCATTTAGAAAATGATTGTGTGTGTGCGTGTGTGAATATTTGCACTAGGACATTCCGGTGTGCTAAATAATGGCCTCCCTAACATATTCATGTCCTAATCTCTGGAACCTGTGAAAGTTACCTTTTTTTTACAACGAGATTTTCCAGATGTGGTCAAGTGAAGGATCTTGAGGTAAAGAGATTAGGGAGATTATCCTGGGAAGTCAGTCTGACGAGAAGGGGATGTGATGAGGGAAGCAGAGACTGGGGTGATGCAGGAAGGGGTCACGAGTCAAAGAATAAAAGTGGTCACTAGGAGCTGAAAAAGGCAAAGAAGGGATCATCCTTTAGAAGTCTCCAGAGGAATCGTCCTTGCTGTGACATTGACCTTAGCCCAGAGCAACTGCTGTTAGACTTCTGACTCCAGAATTTTAAGAGAACAAATCTGTGGTGCTTTAAAGCTACTAAGTTTGTGGTGATATGCTTGCATTACTTTCTTGTTGTTGCCATAACTATATTTTAAAGAAAAATGGCTTTATTGAAATTTACATAAATATCACATTTAAGTGTAGTGTATTCACAGAATTGTATAGTCATCTAAATTTAGAACAATGCTATTACCCTTAAAAAAACCCATGCCCATTCTCAAGGATATGTTTTTTTTTTAAAAATAAATCAATCTCTGCTTTATATAGGTGCCGGCATCTTGGTAATAATTTGTCAAAAAATTCAGCTTTTGTTAGGAGTGGAATAGGTATGTAATGGCCCGTCACTTGGCCCTCCGCTAGCTTCATGTGGCTGGGCTTTCCACCCCCTCCTTCTTTTTATGTAACTTGTTTATTCCAGAAAACATCTCAAATAACGTTAAAATAACCTAAAATAAAATCAGCAAAAAAATGTGGAAATTAAAATTTCACCGTAAAGTATAACTAGGATTTAGGTTGAAATTGAGCACCATAGTGACGTATATCATTTACTTGAGATGGAATAGAAGTTTGTCTTTAGACTTTTGAAAATTATGTGAAAGGGAACTCATTTTCATTACAGTCTTAAATGACCATGATATAAAAATAAACGAATTGTCCAGGGAAAACATGATACTTCTTGGTATAATAATTAGATATGTATAGTGAGTGGTCTCCTGATGAAGGCACTGTACTAAAGTGGAATCATCCATAGATATTTATTCAGCCTACTATGAGGTGAGACACAAAACACTAGGTATTTGGGATGCATAAAAAACAAAACAAAACACAAAAAACAAACAAACAAAAAAATAGAGAAATCTCTTGCACTCAGGCACCCAGATCCTTTCCTTCAGCCACTCTAATGTCCTTCAAAGAAACTTGGCAACAAGGTACCTAAGGCTGGTGACACCCCCCCACACGCACACAATCACAAGTGCATAAAATCAATTAAAAAGACAGGCTGGACTGCGTCCTTGGAAAGCATTTAGTGTCACAATTCTTTCAGTAAACTTTGGCTGACATTGATTTGAGATTTTGCTTCCTGGCAAACACAGGAAATATATTTCTTAGGTAGCCATGGGAATTCAGAGCCATGTTCCTTAGGAATAGTCAAAGTGGGGTTAGGGTTATAATATTTTTATGGAGGCTTAAAAACTCTTTGCCTGGCCGGCCTGGCTCAGTGGTTGAGCATTGACATCTATGAACCAGGAGGTCACAGTTCGATTCCTGTCAGGGCACATGCCTGGTTGCAGACTCAATCCCCAGTGTGAGGCATGCAGGAGGCAGCCAATCAGTAATTCTCTCTCATCATTGATGGCTCTATCTCTCTCTCCCTTTCCCTTCTTCTCTGAAGTCAATAAGAATATATTAAAAAAAAAAAAAAACAAACGCAGTAAAAGCCATCTGGTGTGAGCTGTGATGTGAACATGGCCACATTTAGGACTCAAAACCTCTTTAGAAAATGGTTTTGAATCAGCTTCACCCATGGATCTGTGGTGATGAAGGATTCCAGATCCATTTTATAAAGCAGCTTGTTTTTACTCAGAAAGTGTTTATATTAGTGGATAACTAAACATAAGCTTGAATGAAAATAGCATCTTATTAAAAGACCCACAGAACTTTACATTGAAGAGTGATATTTTTCTATATTAAAAATTAACTAATTAAAATATGGCCAATATTTTAAAACAATATTTAAATGTTTAATCAAATATTTATTGTGTTATGTTACGTAGCACTGAGGTACTTGACTTTTCACACAAATCTCTGAAATAACTTGTTAAAAAACAGGTTGTTTGGCCAATAGGCAGAACAAACAAAAATCTCAGTCATCTCACCCTACAACCCAGAGTTGTTATACTTACAATTAATTGAGCACAAACTCTGTGTCAGAAACTATGACTCGAATCCCCATTTTATTACTATGATGTATTAATAGCAACATTTTGAATATTTGTAAGTAAAACTCAGAGAAGTTAAGTAGCTTTGTTGATGCCACACATGGTTATTTGGCAAGTAGATTATTTAAAATTCTTCTGTGACGTAAAATACCTCATTTTTAACCAGTTGGTTCTTTGTCTGTCTATCTCCAAATTTCTGTCTCTCTTACTCCTTCTTTCCCTCCTTCCCCTCTAGCTCTGTGAGTCTCATTTTTCTTAAACTTCAGGGCAAAACCTACTGCCAGTGTCCATACATTTCATTAGAAAATGTTCACATTGATGTCACACTACTGTTACTAAAGAGATGAGCTAATATGTGCTGAAGCTTTTGCTTATTATGGAGCTGGTTCAAGGAAGAAAATAATAAACTCCTGCTGTGGGGAGAAGCATTGTTAGATGATAGTGAAGCTTAACAGTTTGACATGAAGGGGGCAAGAGAAAACATTAATAAAGGAAAGAGAACTTAAACAAAAATATAACAACCTTGAAGATCATAGCACAGAGATGGCATTATGGCAGTTGAATTGGTCAAAGTGCAAATGAATGATTGTTAATGTTAGCTTCTATTATTGTGGACCTATATAGAAGGCAGGGGCAAGTTGCTATGAAATGTAATCAGTGCGTGAAAGCAGATGTGTTTTCAGGCTGTCCTGGCATAATGTAAGCAAAGAAATGAGCATAAATACCAAGAAAATAGACAAGCAGCCAGGGTTAAGACAGTAGCAGCTAAGCTATAAAAGGTGTAGCAGAAAAAGATAAAAATCAACATTTATTAGACCTACTAAGTGAATGTGTGGCTATGGGGGTAAGACATAGAATGTGGTTGACATGGTCATGTGTCCCTAGATTCTGCACAGTTGCACCTCTCTCTTCAAGAGTGTACCCTACAGCCAATGACCCATCAAACAAGGGAAAGCCCAGCCATTTGAAGCCAACTGAGGGTCACTTGATGGCCATTCTAGATTCAGACCTTTGCCTGTGTCTTCACCCTCCAAAATGCTTCCCCATATGTCCAATGCTGCTCCTTTCCCTTTTTATGACATTGGATGATTATATATATCTCCTATATAATAAAGAGGTAATACGCAAATTGACCATCACACCCTTGCACAAGATGGCCGCCCCATGTGGTCACAAGATGGCCTGCAGGGGAGGGCAGTTGTGGGTGATAAGGCCAGCAGGGGAGGGCAGTTGGGGGCAACCAGGTCTGCAGGGGAGGGCAATTAGGGGTGACCAGGCCATCAGGGGAGAGCAGTTGGAGGCAACTGGGCCAGCAGAGGAGGGCAGTTGGGGGTGATCAGGCCAGCAGGGGAGCAGTTAGGTGTTGATTAGGCTGACAGGGGAGTGGTTAGGGGGTGATCAGGCTGGCAGGCAGAAGTGGTTAGGGACAATCAGGCAGGCAGGCAGGCAGGCGAGTGGTTGGGAGCCAGCAATCCCAGATTGTGAGAGGGATGTCCTAAACCGGCAGTCCCAGATCCCCTGAGGGGTCCCAGATTGGAGAGGGTGCAGGCTGAACTGAGGGACACCCCACCAGTGCACGAATTTTGTGCACTGGGCATCTAGTATATATACACTGAGTGGCCAGATTATTATGATCTCTGAATGCATAATAATCTGGCCACTCAGTGTATATCCTATATAAGGCTAATATGCAAATTGTCCCCTTGACTAGGAGTTCGACCAGCAGGCAGGCTGGCCAACTGCCCATGTTCCCTCCCCCTGGCCAGGCTGACTGGACCCCATCCATGCACGAATTCATGTACCAGGCCTCTAATATATATATACTCACACACTTAGTGGCCAGATTATTATGCGTTCAGAGATCATAATATATATATATATATATATATATATATATATATATATATATATATATATATATATATATATATATATATCTCACACCTCAAACGTTACCTCAGTATTTGCTTTCTGAGAACCCAACTTATGACATTACCCAACTACCTGAATTTGGACTTTCTTATCAAAATAGGAAATACTGAAAGGTAAAGTGGTAAAAAGTAGTAAATTCAGTTTTCGTGTTGTTCTGTTGGAGAAAACAGTGGATGATCAAGGTGAAGCCCTCCTGGGGGTAAAAAGATATTAAGGACTGTAGCTTTGGAGTAAAAGTGAGTAGAAATATATATATGGAGACTTAAAGAATTCAAATATATTTCTTGGATTTTTTCTATACTATCAATATATTTCAAGCCTATTTTTCCAAATATTCTAATTTAAAACTAAGAAAAATAATTTGTTTATAGTATGAGCAGATTTTAGCAATATTTTTATTGTTTGGCTGTTTGAATATTTGTTCATTAATTCTGTCATGTGATTTGGCGTCTCCAATTGTTGAGGAATTACTTCAGACAAGTCCAAATTGAAGTGAAGATTCCATTCCCTTAGCAACTCTCTCTGGATGTGGTATCCCATATGTCAAGCTATTTTCTTTATTGCCCAATTTATACATAACTGACAAGGTGTCCCAGTTGCCTGGTTATAATATCCTTGCTACTTCTTTGATGAGAAAGTGATTATGTTTCAAGGGGCTTTCTACACACACATTTGTCAGGTTTTCGCTGTTGCTTATGTCCTCAGTTAGGTTATAATTGATGCCCAAGGGTAACTTGTACATTTAAATGAGAACAGATAGTGATTATTCACATCGTATCATTGATAAATACAGGAAAAGACACAAGAAAGTTTGTTTCTTCACCTTCATATCTCCTACATACGTATTTGAATGCTGAATGCCATCATCACACTTTACTTCCAATTTAGTCCTTTTGTGCCTTTCTGATTTCACATTTCATTAGTTAATAGTATTGGATGTATGCCAAGTAAATGATGAATACATGTATGACTTTGAAGTTGGATTTACGAGTGTCTAACAAAAAAGGCATCTACTACTGATAGTTAAATGAAGATATCTTCGTGTGTGCTCACATACACACAGATATAAACACAAATACCCTTCACTGTAAAAGGCAATATGGAGATTTTGCTTCTATATAAGACACTTAATACTTAAACATTTGGGGAGGATTAATTAAAGTTGGCTATGCTCTCTTATATATAGTAAAACAGGAAAATATATTCCAATAAGTGTGATTTGTATTCAAGAGACTGTCCTGGTTTGCCTAGTATAGTCCTGGTTCATGCCTATTGCTCCCACACAATTATTTATACCTTGCCTTAATCCTGCAAAGTACCATATCTTATATATAAAGTACCATATCTGGTATATTAAATCATATAGCTGCCTTATCTAGCGTATTTCTAGATTATTTGATAATTTAACTTATCAGTTTTCCGGGTAATAAGTGACCTTTCAGAAACCTTTTATTAAATCATTCTAATCTGTGCACCAAATCATTAATCCTAGAAGGAAGTAGTGGTAGTGGTTTGGTACCTTGGGGATTGTTATAACATGTTTATTATAATTAATTTTGAAAAAATGTGGCAATTTTACTTAAAAATAAAATGGTCTTAAAATATGTTAGTTCATGGGTTTTGCATCATCAATATGATGTGGTAGAATGATCCCTGATCTATAGTGCAAGAGACTCAGTGATGATGAAAAATTACTCTGAGGACCTGATGGGTTGGCAGACTTCAACTTCAGTGTTCTCTACTCAACATGGTTGAACATAATTGAAATGTCATGTTTCAAGTATTGTCTAGGTCCAAAAGCTACATGTCTGTAAGTTAGTCAATCATGAATTAGCTTCTGTGACACAAATCTCTTCAAAATAGCCATGATTCTAGGAGTACTTAGATAATGAGAACGTTAGGAATGATATGTTTATTGCTTTGTGAAGTTATACTGGGTTTTATTTTTGTTACTGCTAACTTTATAATGCAGAATTGTCATAGTAGCAAGCAAAATTTTATCTTTATAGTATATATTTACTCACATGTTTTTCATTAATTTTATAGTCATCACTTCCCAGATGGAAATATGCCCTATTTTTATTTAGTATGTGTATTATAATTTTCAATGTTTTTAAATAAATGTGGCCTTGAGATTATAAAGCTCTCCTGTGTTCTATGGTAGTGGCTTCATAATATCAAAATAATGTGAATACAAATAATTATTCAATTTAGGTATAATCAATAAACTAGATAACACTTGCTTTTAATGAAATGAATTTTATACTGTATTAAATATAGATTTGTCACTGCGTGACAATTTGTCACAAATTTTCTTTTTAATATCAATCCAAGGAACCTAATTTTTTTTTAAATTCTTCATATGTGTGTTCCTTTTTCAATGAGCTGTCTTCCTATCATAGTTATTTGATATTTAAATCGAATTTACACTCTTCATGTTTCTAACTTAAAATATTTGCCTTAAAATATTTATACTCACTGTTTGTTTACTTATTTATTACCCCTAGCTCTCCTTCTATTTTTTTCTTTCCTTCTCAGACAAATATTGGCAAAATCAGTATACACTCCTTGTCTCCAAAATTTCAACAACATTCAGTTCAACATACATAATTCAGGTTAACTTTAATTCCAATGCCTAAAATTAGTATTTAAAGATTTCCAACAATATCTTAGATAAGAGTGTGTGTTTGTGTACATATGTGTGCATGTGTGTGTGCACTTGTGTATTCTTTAAGTGACTTGACATTTCTATACATTTGACATTGATAATGTTTCTTCCTAAAAGTTTTTCCTCTTTCATATAATTGCATGAAGTGTTCATTTTGCTCTTATTTTCAAAATCACTCATTTTTGGTTTCTTTCTCTGAATATACATGTAATTGAGAAACCTATATGTGACCTTATTTTTACTCCTTCAAGAATGTCTCAGATAACAATGATGTGAATTTCATGCAGACTATTTCAAACTTTTTAGTCTGTCCTAAAATTAAGAATAGCATTCCCAACTACTTCCTTGAAATCTCCATCTAGATTTCCTGTTTACAAATCCAAACATCATCTGAATGTATAACATTGAAAATGAACAAGATAATTTTATATATTTTATTAATTCAATTAATTAATTTAAATAAATTATTTTAATGTGTATTCCTGGGAAAAGTGAATGAACATGTCTAAGTAGTTAAAAAGTCTATCATAAGATTAGAGGTGTTGTCACATTTTTATGTTGCACTGGAACTTTGTAGTATGTTTTGTCACTAGCTAAACTTTTGGTTGATATGCAGTGGAAAGTGATTTTTTTTTATTATCTCTTAATGACACTTTTTTCACTTGATGCTTTAGTCTTTTTGTTTATGCTTCCATGCTACATATTTGATGGCAGTAAATGCTTCTCATTATCCTTGTCATCTCATCTGTAAGCACTACATAAGATCTGGACATGGCATAGCTACAGGTCCCCAGTGCACAGTGTGGCTTTCAAAACTGATAGGCATGTGGATTTTTTAAAAAAATCTTAGTAGTCTCTTGAGGATAAGGATGATATTTTTACAGTCCATAATAGTCACTGTATTCTAGTATCTACCAAACAGTTTTTCAGTAAGCATGTGTGGGATTTAAATACTTTTTGATAGAAAATCTTGTTCAACAAAAATATATTACTGAACCTATTCTCTGAAATGAAAGATAAAATTTATAAAATTCAATAAAATGTTTTTAAAGTTTTTACATCTTATTGTAAATGAAATTAATTGTGCTTATTATTTTATGGCCATAATTAATGATGTCAAAACTCTATTAATCCTATGAAAATTATTAATTAGTTATATTATTGGTTCCTATAAAAGGTATTACATAAATATTATTTAACTGAAGGTGTATATATTTAAGTATCAGTTATGTGCCTTAACAAATAAGTCTGGAAAAAATTGATAAAAGTCAGGAATGCCATTCGTTTTCTGCTTTAGCTCCATAAAACAGGACAATACTAAGCCTGTTTAAGAGACAAATGAGTTTTGTACATGACCATTATGGATTCTGTATGGGAACAACATTACACATACTAAATACACATATCCAATTCTTAATGGTCACATTCTTGCATTTAAGAAATGATTTATAGCATTTCACAACATTATGATGAAATATGTAGCGCTGAGAATTGAGCTTTATTGCAAAAGGTTAAAAACGTATGGCTTCAAAATTGTTGTGATTCACATTTTCAATTGAAAACCAGAGGATGGTAGGACTGGTCATCAATTCTCTGAAAGCGACAGGAGTAATAACCTGGTCAGGAATTCTCAGAGTAGCTCATGATGGTGACCTTTGGAAAGAATGGATTTAAGGGGAAATTTAATTTGGACCCACAGATGGAAGAAACATCCACTTGCCTTGGCTAATATTAGACAATCATTTAAAAAATCGAGAGGAACCAGTTGTAAATTTTGCACGGAGGAGAGGAACTAGTGTATACATATTGTGGGTTCTTAATAAATGCTGTTGTCATAGTTGTAGCTTTTACATAGCCAAAGTGCATACCACAGACCCAATGGCACCCACACTTTTACTTTGTGGCTTCTGGCTGTCCACATCTTTAATGCAAATGTACCTTTTAGACATTGCTATTTTTGTAGGGAGTAATTTCATTTTCATCCAAATATCATTCCCTTAAGTTTGCTTTTTTCACATATACTACTGTTCTAACTTATAAAAGAATAAATTCCATCTATTTTAGCTTAAATGAAAATGTACAGATTTTAAAATGTGCGAGTATAATCTCTCAATCTATTACCGGCCTCAGTATCTCTAGACCTCAGTGAAAATCAGCTGTAAGTTTTAGTTAAATTGCTAGGAATTTATTTTTCTGAAGAGTGTGTGACTTAGAGAGAGAGAGAGAGAGAGAGAGAGAGAGAGAGAGAGAGAGAGAGAGAGAGAGAAAATGACTATCAAAAAATATTACCAAGCCATCTTCTATCACCAAACTAAAATTGTTTCTTAACATAGCGTCAAGAAAAGAAAGAAAAAAAAAGGGATGAAAAATGACTTTCTCCCAAACAACAAAAGGCGTTTTGGCAAAGTAAGTAAAACACAACTACTGATTTATCTGTCTAACAACTCGAACAACAAGGCAAAGAAGTTGAATCAGAGCACAAAGTCATAAAACTTTAGACCTGGAAGAAACATTGGAAATCTCACCTGGCAACTTTAGACCTGGAAGAAACATTGGAAATCTCACCTGGCAATTTCTCTCAGCCAAAAGAAAGCAGAAGCCAAAGCGACTTATTCAGGTTCACAAAACTAATGAATGTCAAAGATGGTAAAACTCCATTTCCAAGATATTTTAAAGAAGATCTTGGTATTACATTATGTTACTTCAAACATAATGATCTAAATAATATTTAAATATTTCTTTGGCAGCAGAATTTCACTAATTTTTATGAATTTGTTCACAAGCAGCCTGAATACTCCCAAAATTGTCTAAGCTCCAAAAAACACATAAATCTTTAGCATTTGGTTAATTTAAATTTATCTCCTGAACCTGATCATTTCTGGAGGAAATAACCAAATGGGTTTAATTCTTAGAAAACTTGGGAAAAGATGTAAAACCATCTTAATTCTATTTGTCTCTATCCTACAAAACTCTTGTCTTAGGAATGGTATATTACTTCCGTAAATCCTCTGGTCCATCTCTCTGGAGGTGTAATAGCCTTTCATGAATAGGTATATCAACAGAAGATTACAGCCAGAAAGGATAGGGCAGGAAAAGGTAGACTCCTTCTGCAAAGAAACAACAGGTCCTTTAAGTTTGTTGATAATTTTTAATCACTAAAAGGTCATTATGATAGTAAAGATTCTAACTTTTAGTCTCATTAATATTTTAAAATATTAAAATATGAATTAAATCCATGCCATTATATTTACAAATAGGGCTATAAAACTGGGAAACCTGATGTGATGGAAGGGTGGTCATGAGTCAATGAACACTAAGGTTTTCTTTTTATTTCACTTGTTTTACAATTAATAAGTGCTAATTGCATTGTTTAAAATCAACATCTCCCATCTCCGTTTGATGAAAGACTTATTTCAAAATTTGAAAATAAAATAAATTGCAGAGAGATTAAATTATTAACTTTAAAATCAACAGCCTGTCTCCACTTGAAAATATTTTAAATCATAACTCATTCATTGAAAGAATAGTATATGCAATACCAATAAAAGGAAAATATTCCTACAATTTTGAAAATAAAGCCAATATAACAGGAATAAAATATACATAACATGAGAGGAATGTTTGATTTGACCTATAATGTATTTCTTATCTCTACAATGAATTTAAATATCTGCTTTTCAATGAACTTAAATGTCTGTTAGAATAAAACTGCAGACCTTGGTCTAACTTTAGCACTTTAAAAAAAAAGCAACATTCTAGAACACTTTTCTTTTGCTTTGAGATATTTAAGATTCACGCATTTAAGAATAGATTCCCATTCAACAGTTGATCTACATTCTTGTTATTGTCCTAATGTCTTGAGTAGCATGCACTCCTGAATAAGTACTATCTGATTCTAAAAATCTTTTGAATCTTCAGCTTCAAAGGAGCAGCCTAAAACGATGTTAGCAAAATATTTTAATCTGTGTTAATTTACTTAATGATTGAAGGTAAATTATATATATATTATATAATCTGTGTCAGTGGTTGAGTATCTACCATGAACCAGGAAATCCTAGTTTGATTCCTAGTCAGGGCATATGCCCGGGTTGTGGGCTCAATCCCCACTGTGAGTGAGCAGGAGGTAGCTGATCAATAATTCTCTCTCTTCATTGATGTTTCTATCTCTCTCTCCCTCTCTGAAATCAATACAAAAATAATAAATTCCTGAATTATGATTGTACTATAATAAAACTGCAGCATAAGTTTATATCTTCTTTAAAAGCTTCACATAATTCAGTTATTATAAGGTGTTCATTTAACATCCCCAGTAGGGGGTGTGCAAGAGGCTCATGTAGACATATATTATATTGTGTCACATACATATACACATACATACACACATACATACATGCATACATACATACATATATATACATCACCTTGCAATTAAAATAGAAATATATGTGATAATCAATTACTTTTCAAAAGAGAGCATTGTCATCTTGTATGCTTTTGTAAAGTGACTGTTTCCTTTGTGTAGATGCATTAATAGTACTAGACATAGGAGGAAAGCCCTGGGACAGTGCTCCCAGTATTTAATTGTCTATTGAACAAGGTAGCAAACCTTTATTGCTTGCAAAGGTTTATTGAGAAAAGTTTACAGAAATCACTTGGAGGCTCTTAAACCAGAACCAACTTCACTCTTCAAGCAGATTAGCACAATTTAATTTCCTCTATTGATAAAAACTCAATTTCTCTAAAGCAAATAAATATCACGTGTACTTGAAAATATAGGAATCAAATTAAGTAGAACAAACTAATTTCTATCCCATAGTTTGTTTACAAATATTTCATTTTTAGTTCTTGCAAAATTGCTTTTTGACTTTAGACATTAATTAATAATAGGAGATGCAGAAAGCTAAAAAGTAATGTTTCTCTCTAATTGGTAAGTATCCATCACAAATTGAAAATCATTGCATCTGTGTATATCAGGTTGATTTGATACATGTATATATTGCAAAATGATCACCACCTTAGCATTAGCCTCTACACTGCCACATGATTACCATTTCCTTTACGTGGTGAGAACATTTAAGATCTACTCTCTTTGAAACTTCCATGTTCATAATACGGTATTATTGCCTGTAATCACCATGTGATGCATTAGCTCTGCAGGAATTGTTAACCAGTCTGTCTTTCTTGATGATTACATTTCAAAGGTATGGATCCCCTTTTTTGAGAAATATATTCCTGGGTTTTAAAACTGACAGGAGTCTGGAAGATTTGTATTTCAAATGGGAAGAGAAGGCATTTACTACTGCAAGTTTTCTGAAGTAAATGCTTTTAATATTGAAAACATTTCCTGGAGTGTGGTTGGTAGAGTTTTCATAACTAATGTTATTTATTTATTTATTTATTTATTTATTTATTTATTTATTTAAAAAATACTGGTTCTGTCAGTATGATGAATGGTTATGTGGTAGTTTTTTAACTTAACATAAACACAACAGGGGTATTTCTAATACTTGGGGTTATAACTGATCTTTAGTATAACCCATGGCATTTCAAGTCGGAACATGACATTAATCAGTAAGGCTTTCTCTAATAGCTTCTCACCTGTATCTCAGCAACATACTCAAAAACACCAATTATGCACCATAAAGCAGCTCACTCAAATCTGTCATAATTACCGTATTCTCTTTCCTTTTGCCCCCAAATCACATGTCATTCCTAACTTTAATAGTATAAATAAAAGAGAGATGTAGGTATAGAAATAGATATCAAAACGGATATAGTTAATATATATATATATGTATATACATATATATATGCATGTGTGTGTGTGTGTATATATATATATATATATATATATATATATATATATATATATATATATATAAATGTTATAGCTGTATATTTTTATTCATATACAATTTAAATAAATTGAGAATTCTTACCCTAGGTCATTTTTAGTTCTCTAATAAGCTGTAGATTTTTTTTTTCTAATTCTCCTCTACCTCAATTCAAGACAGATAAGGTTCATCTAGGAGACATAGGGGACATGTCTGTATGTGTTCTCAATGAGCCAGAGAATGGATCTACCTTTTACCTAACAATCAAACATCTTAATCATGGAATCCAAGGAGATCACCTTATTGGACACTAAGTCTGAAATTATATCGAAGGGTAGCCAGAGGGTCATAAGGTAGAAGTTAACCCATAATCCTCTGTGCACTATCCAGAATTCATCTGGTTGAGTGGATAGGATACTCTATAAACATCCAAACATGCTAAATTACAGAGCCTGCACATAAGATCAGCTATACCCTAGAAAAAACTGATAGTTGTTCTCATAAACCCATGAATAACTATCATTTTGATAGCTGCCTTCCTCAGAATATATCATTATAAAGAATCAGAGACAGAGAAGCATCAATCAGACTGTCAAACCCCAGAGGGAAGATAGGGGAGAGTGGGAGTAAAGGGGAGA
Source organism: Ia io (assembly GCA_025583905.1). Lineage (NCBI taxonomy): Eukaryota > Metazoa > Chordata > Mammalia > Chiroptera > Vespertilionidae > Ia > Ia io. The sequence continues at coordinate 20,174,587 of JAJQQW010000010.1, read as the reverse complement.
GATCAACCAAAGGACTTATATACATGCATGTAAGCCTAACCAATGGACACAGACACCAGGGGGTGAGGGCATTTGTGTGTGGGGGGGGCAATGGGGAGGATAAGGACACATATGTAATACTTTAATCAGTAAAGAAAAAAAAGAATCTGAAACCCAAACTTATACCAAATTTATTTTTATATTTATGTCATATTGTATATTTTATACAAAATGTTATTTTATATCATATTATTAAACTAGAGGCCCAGTGCACAAAATTTGTGCATGGAGGGGGGTCCCCTCAGCCCAGCCTGCACCCTCTCCAAACCAGGAACCCTCTCACAATCTGGGACCACTGGCTCCTAACTGCTCACCTACCTGCTGGCCTGATCACCCCTAACTTCCCCCCTGCCAGCTTGGTAGCCCTCAACTGCCACCCCCCGCTGGCCTGGTCACCCCCAACTGCCCCCCTGCCCGCCTTGTCACTCCACGCAGCCTGTGTTCAGTCCTCCGTCTGCTTTTTTCAGTCGTGATGGCCCCTGGCATTTTATATATTAGGATTAAGCACATTTTATTTATAGTATGCAAAATTTATATTTGGAAATATGAATTGGCTTTTATATTATTAACTTTAATCCTCTTTCTGAGTTACTTTAGAAAAATAACATCAGGCCACATAGAGAAATATTAATAAAACCTATTGTTTCTTAGCATTCTTTTGGCTGTAGGATAAATGCACCTAAATAACCACACTTAAGTGACAAAAGTAAAATATTATTATAAGTATATTGGGATGTGTCATGGGAACCAATGACAGGAAAATGGCCAAGTGGCAAAAAGCTAGAACAAAAGATGAGAGACAGAGCCAGGCTCTTTGTCTCTCACATGCACTGCTGTCTGTACTTCTAGTTCATTATTCTCTCCTGGTCAACCAGCTTAATTTGCTTCTCTGATCCACCTAATACAGTGGTTGGCAAACTCATTAGTCAACAGAGCCAAATATCAACAGTACAACGATTGAAATTTCTTTTGAGAGCCAAATTTTTTCAACTTCTTCTAACGCCACTTCTTCAAAATAGATTCGCCCAGGCCGTGGTATTTTGTGGAAGAGCCACACTCAAGGGGCCAAAGAGCTGCATGTGGCTCACAAGCCGCAGTTTGCCGACCACTGATCTAGTAGATTAAATGGTAACTCAGGGACCAGTATAAGGCCTTTTCCATTGTATTGTTTATTCAAATTTCGAGACCCTCCTTCATGATTATTAAAAATACTAGAGGCCCGGTGCACAAAATCTGTGCCCAGCCTACACCCTCTCCAATATGGGACCCCTTGGGGGATGTGCAACTGCAGGTTTAGGCCCGATCCCTGTGGAATCGGGCCTAAACCTGCAGTTGAACATCCCTCTCACAATCCAGGACCACTGGCTCCTAACCGCTCACCTGCCTGCCTGATTGCCCCCTAACTGCTCCCTTGCTGGCCTGATTGACACCTAACTGCTCCTCGGTGGGCCTGATTGCCCCCAAATACCCTCCCCTGTTGGCCTGATCACCCCCAAGGCTTTTATTAATATAGATATGACCCTGCACAGAAAATTTTACTAACCCTGCTTTACAATAAGGGCTTGACGATTGAATCATTAGGACCAGACACCAAGATTTCCTTTCTTTGAATAGTGGAGGGAATAATTATCTTGTCTTTAAGTTGCCCGGAAATTAAAATGAGATAATGACTTAGAAAAGTATAAAAGTATAAAAGCACCATATAAAGACAACTGTCTTTTTATTTTTAATGAAGTGGTAAAATGAAAAGCACTATTTTTATTCTCCCCTTCCTTCCTTTACAGCTTTGATTTAAACTTTGAAATTTATAAAAATTTCACTCCAATTTTCATTTCTTTACATTCAATATTATTTTGTATTGATTTCAGGTTTTATATTAGTTACAGAATAGTGGTTAGACAATCATATACTTTAGAAAATGTTCCCCGATATTTCTAGTACCCACCTGGCATCATACCGTCATTGCAATACTATTGACTATATTCCCTATTTAAGTGACAATGGGTTTACAGGTTCCTTTCAGTCTTTCTTTTGTGTTGCTCATCCTTCCTTTTCTTTCCCACTTCTTCCCTCATTTTCTTTATATAGTATCTCAATTGGCCATCAAAGCTCAGTGAAGGCACTGGGACACACTTCATCCATTTTACAGACCGGGAAACTGAGGCCAATTCCAGTTGGCTGTGGAACTTGACTCAGCACACAGGAAGCCCTCAGAGCCATGCTCTTTGCGCTTCCTAAGGGGCAGTCGCCCAGCAAACAGAACAAACCTTCCAGTCAGGCTTCCGAGCCTCCTTCTCGAGCACCTCTTCATTGTGGATGCTCCACATTCTTTCCTCTCCCCGTCTCCTGCCCCCACTTCTCCAGAGCAGGTGGAAGGCTTCGCACTCACTGCCTAGGCATGCTCTGCCATGGGGCAGGGCACCGCGGGCTTGCTTTTGGGTCAAGGCAGGAGCAGGAGTCACTGCCTCTGAAGTGTGAAGGCCGCCTGAGTGAGGCCGGTTAGCACTGGGAGCTTCTCTGAATCACATCAGTCAGTCTAGTACCCTGCAGTGCAGCACCCCTCCACTGAGGTGGCACCACCCCTCAACCCCTGCCCCAGGGGTGCGGGTCCTTGCCCCTCTGCCTGGGAGTCCTTCCATGCCCCTTGATCCCTGGCTGGGCCCACCCACGTCTTGGGGCCACTGCAGAACCTCTGTCTCTCTGCAGATGAGGCAGATCCCTGCCCTCAGTCTCCCCGAAGATATGAATCTATGGCCAGAGGCCTGGTCTGGGTCTCAGCAACCCCATGCCTGCAATGTTCCCAGGGATCCCCAGAGTGGTTAGGCAGGTCCGGCCTTGCCTCCCCGGGGCGGCAATGTTCCCAAAGCCCCATGGGAGTGGCTAGGCAGGCCTGGCCTTGCCTCTGCCTCCCAGGGTGGTGATGTTCCCAGGGACCCCTGGGAGCGGCTAGGCGGGTCCGGCCTTGCCTCCCCAGGGCGGCGATGTTCCCAGGGACCCCTGGGAGCGGCTAGGCGGGTCCGGCCTTGCCTCCCCAGGGCGGCGATGTTCCCAGGGACCCCTGGGAGCAGCTAGGTGGTCCAGCCTTGCCTCCCAGGGGCGGCGATGTTCCCAGGGACTCCTGGGAGCAGCTAGGCAGGCCGCTGCCCCTCTTGAGGCCTGTGATGAACCCAGACCCCTCCTGTGCTGTCTGGCGCTGCCCACCCCACCGCCTCCCCGGCCAATGGACTGGTACCTTGTGGGCGGTGTCTGGCGCTGCCCGCAGGGCCTCCTCCGCCCCGATGGACCCGCACCCCTGGAAGCAGGCCATGGTGCTGCCCACCCTGCCTTCATATGCAAATTAACCGCCATCTTTGGTGGGTTAATTTGCATACGCACTCACTCTGATGGGCTGTGGGCATAGCGAAGGTACGGTCAATTTACATAATTGTCTATTATTAGGTAAGATTTTTTTCTGTGTGTTTTTTTTAATATTTATTGAATCGCCCAGGGGCTTTCTAACTCTCAGGGATAGGAAGACAAAGTATCCAGTAAAAACTGTATTATATTTCCAGTGTCTCAGTGTCACAAACTCCAAATATATATATGGCTTTTGTTAGAAGTGTCAAAAAACATTTTATTTTTAAACAACCAAATTCAGTCAAATATGCGGTCATAACAACTACAATGGTCACGGTAAGCCTTATTGAAAATTACTGACCCACTGCTTGGTCTAATAGCACAAAGGAATGTGTGATTTATCTGTTGAAAATGCTGTGTAGACAACCTTCTTTTTATGAGAGGATTTCTGTTATATTCATCATTCTTGACATTCCAGTTCACATTTCCCTTATATTTCACAAAACATGGATATTATTTTTGTTCTTCACCTTGACCATTTAACATTATTGCAGAAGATGAAACCTGACTCTGCTTTTCTTTAACCTTGTGTGTCTAGAATTTCATTTTATACGTTTAGGTTTATATAGTAAAAGAGCTGCCAGGTAAAGAATGGACCATCTACTTTAGGTGCCAGCCAAGATGGATAGCTTTTCTTAGATGATATACATATTTTTCAAGCCAATTGAGTGATTAATTGAAGACGGGAAAATTGCTAGCATACCATTCGTTCTTTCCCTTTTCTGCATAATTTGCCTTTGTGAGAATAATTTTTGATATCATTTATACCTATAGTGTTTTGGACAAACATTACATCTAAGATATTTTAATTCTGCAGAAATTGAGAAACAATGTACAAGATAATATGCACAAAGAAATCTCTGAGGCTACAAGAAATAAAAAACTATCGATGTATATTATAAATTAAAATAAGAATATATGGCATAAAGCTGCTTATTAAGGATAATACCAATTGACAAAGATTATTATAGTAGTAAATATAAAATGTATAAAGATAATTTCAACTAGATTATTTATATATGAGTTTATCCCACACAAGCCTAGCCACATACAAGGAAATCATCTCCATATGGCCACACTTTCCCCTTCATCTCTGCTTCTTCCTCAGAACCAAGAAAGGGCCTGGTGTGTAGGGACCCTCAATAAATACATAAGTGTTGATTTAATGAAGGATCTGACAATCTTTTGGTACCCTTCCCAAAGTCTTCAGTATACATTTAAAGAAAAAGAGAACACATTTTTTTAAAAAGCACATTTTCACAACTGAAAATTGACTTTGATACTAAGACTCAAATTTTAAAAACCAGATTTCTCCTTCTAATTCATTTTAACTTGATGTTTATATAATCCCTCTAGAGGACTGATGCAGGAAATTTGTGCAAGGGTAGACCCTCGCAGCCCCAGCTTTGTCCTAAAGGTCACCTGGAAGGTCATCTGGAAGATTGTTCCACTGTTGGGCTGTTAGGTCGATTTGCATATTATGCTTATATTATTACAGAATATAATATTTATTCATTAATTCAACAGATATTTAGTAGACATCACTTAAGTGTTTAGCAAAGTGCTAAGCAGTTTTATTGTTAATGCTCATAATAACTGAAATAATTATTGATTTTCACACATTTATGTGAGGAAATGAGGCTCAGCAAAGCTACACTGAATAAATAAATTATTTGCAAAGAACTATGTAACTAAAAGCATGCCTGACCTTCCTACAATGTAGCCCTTGATATTCCTAAACTTCTGAGGTTGAACTAGGAGCAAATAAGAAACAAATAGACTTGAAAAAATTACTACGCATGTAACCATGGCCAAGGTCCTTTTTTCCCCTTTCAGTTTCTAAAATAATTGTTATAATGGGTATAAAAAACACACATACTTCTCCATTATTATTCAAGTAGAGAAATGTTTATGCAATTATAAAATATTCTCCACTGCTCCTCCCATTTTGCATGAGAACTAATTGATTTTTGGGTGACTTTATTTCATGACCTTGTAAGATGAATATCCTATTTCTCAATGCTATTTCAACCCCAATAGTAGACCTAATATTTAGTAATTCATTTTTTTTACTTTCCTTTAATTCTACTTTTTTCCATTTATTTTTTATTTCTTCGTTTTCTCCACATTTGCCTTTATCAATTTAATTTTATATATTTTCCTATTGTCTCTTTCTGCTGGTCTTCTTTTTTATTCTTTTTAACCCCCACTTTATCTCTCTCTCTCTTCTTTGTCTCATCACTTAAGCAAATCCTTAAGTAGAATGTGGCTATGCTGTGGCATGCAGACTCTAGCTTGTCTCAATCATTCTCACTGACTGAAAGGCATACTTTATGTGGAATGCTCTCTCCATGTTGTGGACTGGCCTAGAGACTTGTTTCTAAGTAATAGAATTTAGTAAAAGTTTCAGAACGCAATTTCCATGGTAAGTTAGATGAGGTTTGACTTGTACTTACTAGCAGACTGTCTCTACTTCCTGTCTGGCTTCCCTGCTTTGATGAAAATCGCTGCCGCACTACATGGTCCACATGACATGGCCCACTTGTGGCTTCAGCCAAAGCAAGGGGAAACTGCGGCCATCAGTCTAGTATCCCTCAGGAATCTTAATGGTGCCCCAAAGTGTGTGAGCTTAGAAATAGATCCTTGAGGTTCCATTTGAAAATAAGACAGCATAGCTAACATATTGCTGGTAGCATGTAGGGGACTGATTAATCTGTGCCTAGATTCCCAACCCAAAGAAATGGTAAATGGTGGTGCATGTTAACTAGAATTATTGTGTCAAGCACTTCACAATATGCACAAATATAGGATCGCTAAATGTATCACCCCCTGAAACTAATGTAATATTACATGTCAATTATACCTAAATTAAAAAAAAAAAAGAAAAAAACCGTGAGCTGTGAATTTTTTTCTCCCTAGTTGTGTGCTAATATTGTATGCAGCAATAAATAACAAATACATACTTTTTCTGTGCTACTTGCTACATTTTTCATCATATAATCCTTTAAAAAATAAATTTATTTTAAAGGCATATTTTAAAATCTGATAGAGTCAAGGAGAAAACTTGCTCTGTTATACTGAACTTTTAAATTTTTCATTCTTTATTGTATTCATAATTAACTTGAACATCACCTTGGTTACCAATAAAAATGTAGTCAGTAACCCAGTTTATATATTAAAACTGTTTCAAAAGTAACAGTATCATTTACTTGAATTTTAGAACTGTTATTAATTACTAGAGGCCCGGTACATGAAAATTCATGCACTGGAGGGATTGTCACTCAGCCCGGCCTGCCTCCTCTCACAGTCCGGGAGCCCTCAGGGGTGGGAGGCGACCCGGCGATCAGGGGAAGACGATGCCCCATCACACCTCTGCTGCTGCCACTGCCGGCAGCGCAAGCCTCAGCCAGCCCTGGTTACCTGAGCCTCGGGCGGCCCTGGGCGACTGGGCAGTCGCCATCCAAGGCTTGCCTGCACCTCAGGCCTGCCCTTGGTGGCTCGGGGGCTGAGGTAACTGGGGGGCTCTGGAGGCAGGCGTGCGGAGTGGCTGGGCCTGCCTGGGGGCGGACCCGGCCTTACTGCACGCCTGCCACCCAGGCGGGGCTGAGGGGACTGGGCGCCGCCATCTTTGAGGGTGTGGCAGTCAATTAGCATATTCCCTCCTTATTGGCTGTGGGTGCCTCCATCTTTGTGATGGTGTGAGGGTCAATTAGCATATCCCCTCTTTATAAGATAGGATGTATATACAACATATTTTTCTTTTTCTTTTAGATTTAAAGCAGATACATGCTAAATAAAACAATCTATACAAAAAATGTTCTTTATCAACTTAAAATAATGAACTAATTGTAGTTATTTTCCATCTTCATTTGTTCATAGAAAATTAATAGGAAAAACAAAAATCACTACCATAAAATTTGAATTAAAATTTAATGACATCACTGGTGATCACATAGTTTAATCAGAACAAATAAACAAACAAACAAAAAACCTGCCACTAAATTTGAACCACTGTCTCCTGGAAATAGGATTTGAAACTAGTCATAACCATCTTAGAGTCTAAAACATCCATTAAATCCTACTAATGCTTCTTCTTCTTCAACTTATATTGTATTTCATGTATTTCCAGCTCTTAGTGGTGATGCCAGCATTTCTTTGGGTTGTTAAAACATGTGAATGTTTAAGTACAGATAAATATGTACACATATTGTAAATGTGCAAATTGTGTCTTATCCTATCTAATAATAGACAAATATGCAAATTGACCATACCTCTGACACACCCACAAGCCACGCCTACCATACAATCAGAGCGAGTATGCAAATTAACCCAAACCAAGATGGCTACAGCCACAGAGAGCAAGGTTTCCTAGGTAACAGAGGAAGCCAAGCTTTCCGCCTGCCCTTGCCAGGCCTAAGCCTCCACTCAAGCTACAAAGTTTCAATTATAGAAGGTAAACAAATTCAAACAAATGGCAGCAGAATGGAGCTTGAGAGAGCAGGCCAGGGTTGCCACCGGCAACAGGGGAAGCAAAGCTTTCCGCACACCCTGGTCGGGCCCACCAGCTTAAGGCAACAAAGTTTCAATTATAACCCCAACACAAATGGCTACCAGCCTCGGAGGGAGCCCCAGGCTTGGCTCCACTCCAGGCTACAAAGTTTCAATTGTAGAAGGAAAATAAATTCCAGATACCAGGGCCTCTGCTTGCATTGCCAGGGGGTGTGGCCCACCTGCAAACCACCACAGGCCCCTCGCTCAGGCTGCCCCACACCCCAAGGAACCCCCACTTGATCCGGGACGCCCTTCAGGGCAAACCAGCTGGCCCCCACCCCTGCAGGCCTCTATCCTATTTAATAAAAGAGTAATATGCAGATTGATCATCACTGCAACACACAATATGTCTGCCCCCATGTGGTCAAAGATCCTGCCCCCATGTGGACACAGGATGGCCACCACAAGATGGCCAGCAGGAGAGGGCAGTTGGGAGGCACCCGGCCTGCAAGGGAGGGCAGTTGAGAAGGACCAGGCCTGAAAGGGAGGGCAGTTGGAGGTGATCAACCCTGCAGGAGAGGGCAGTTAGTGGTGACCAGGCTGGCAGAGGAGGGAAGTTGGGAGCAAACAGGCTGGCAGCGGAGTGGTTAGGGAGTGATCAGGCTGACATGCAGAAGCGGTTAGAGGCAATCAGGAAGGCAGGCAGGCAAGCAGTTGGGAGCCAGCAGTCCTGGATTGTGAGAGGGATGTCCGACTGCCCGTTTAGGCCCGATCCCACCGTGGGATCGGGCCTAAACGGGCAGTCGGACATCCCTTGAGGGGTCCCAGATTGGAGAGGGTACAGGCTGGGCTGAGGGACAACCCCCCTCCGTGCACGAATTTTGTGCACCGGGCCTCTAGTGTATGGATAAAATATATGTCAATCTGTGTGATTATTTTTTTGCCAGCTATTTAAATAACAAAGGTTTCTGAAATTTGAAGTGGAAATACTTAGATAAATTTGTCTGTGACTTGTGCTGTTTAATGTCTTTGAAAAGCCACTCAAAGACCTTGTAAACTCACTCAAAGAGATGTGAATGATGCTCATACATTTATTTTGCTGTAGGTTAGCTTACACTGGTCTCTTTAAATAATGACCCCCTACAGCTACCTTTACCTCTCCTCTTTGGAAAGCAAAGTTATTTACTGTTCAAAAGTAGGGCACATCTAGAGGGTGGGCTATATGTTACAAAATCCACCCAGAATTACGTATATTAAGAGAAATCTATGAAACTAGAAAGAATTAAGATATTGTTGAATGCTAACTAATATGTATACTATATTCTATATAAGTTGAATTTTCAGATAAAATGACTTTATCCTTTCAAGGGCCAAATTCTGACTAAAAAGAAAGTTATGGCTGGAAAGATCTCTAAAATGCCTTATGTTCTCCTTCTCTCTCATCAGAGATAGGTGATTTGTGTTTTGTCATTTGTATAACTCAGCATTTTGCAAAGAGGGAGAGTTAGATACTCATTTGAACACTGTCTACATCATCTCATTTATTTGATTCATTTTCCCATCCTTCTGGCTGACACAGGTTCAATAGTTATGCCAGGTGGTAGAACCAACAAATCTTCGATAGACTATAAAGTGTTGGCAAAATCAACAAAGCTCAAATCTTGAATGTCACACCAACAGTTTCATAAGCTTTATTACTTTGCTTTATTCAATTAAGTGAAAAGTAACTTGGATTTTGCATTACTGATTTCTGTAATCATCTATTTTATTTTAAGTTTCAATATGTGTCTCTTTCTATTAGTACCGGCTATTGTAGTGTTCTATCATTTGTTGTTTGGCAATGAAGTAATAGTCTTTCTTCTCATCCATTTATGAGTGAAATGTCCTTTCCCACATAGTTTTAGTTTTGTGTTGAAGTTTCAACATGATCACCATTAGAAGAAAAGCAGTTTCTATTTCTGCAAGGTCAATTTCTGTAAATATTTTTAAAATTATATTTTCAATTACAGTTTACATTCAGAATTATTTTTGCATTAATTTAAGATTTACATTGGAGTGATTAGACAGTCATATACTTTAAAAGTGTTCTCCCTGATATTGCTTTCCAGTACCCACCTGGCACCATACATAGCTATTACAATATTATTGACTAAATTCCTGTGCTATACTTTACATCCTGTGACTGTTTTATAACTGCCAATCTGTATTTCTCACCTTTTTTACCCAGCCCCTCAAAATTTCTCCCCTCTGCCAATCACCAGTTCACTCTCTGTGACTGTGAATCTGTTCTCTGTAAATTTAAGCATCTAATTAACTTGGTGTGTTGCTCACTCATGTCCAGGATTAGGGAGGGATTCCCATATTGCCTCAACTTTACTTGGCTATTTTTTCAGAGCATCTGTTTGTCATGAAAGTCACTGGCCAAGGGAGAGTAGTACCAGATGTCTCAGAGATAAAATCTCAGGGCAGAGTTGCCTGTCCTAGTCACACCACCTTCCCAGGATATGTGTAGTGATTCACAATTTATACCAAACAAGCCTGGACCTTCAGGGCCCAAGTCTACTTTAGTAGAATAGGATGAAGAAAGTTCTGGGGTTTGCCATTACTATTATTATTATTATTATTATTATTAATTTGTAGTAGTAGTAGCATTTGCTCAGATGTAGCACTTTGTCTAGTGTTAATGTTAATTTATAGAAACTGCAAAATTATTCCTGCTCATGGGGAGTGAATGAGACTTTCTGTTTACATCACATGCATGGTGTGCTTCTGTTTACATGTGGTCTGTCAAGAGCATGGGTTCTAACAAATAGATGCACTACTAATTTTTTGACAGCAATATTTATAACCAGTCAGATCCCTATAACATAGAATATTATTCCAGGATATTTGGAGGCGTTAGACATATCTTATGCTATTTTGACTGATTTATTGTTATTCTCCCACACCTCAAGTTTCTAGTCATATTCAGATTTAAGATACATTATGAAATGTTTTTGTTAACAATCCCCAGAATCCTTTTTTTTAATGTCCTATTGTCCAAAGATGCTGCTTATACTTTATAAGATGAAGTTAATAATTCAAATGCCAGTAAAAAAGTACAATGAGGCCTTTTTTAAATTATCCAATTTCAGAACACTTAAAACTTGATTAATACAACCTCAGCTTGATTACGTAGATAAGGATCACAAGGAATGGATATGGTCCATATTCTCTAATCAATGCCGAGACTAGTTGTTGTCATATTGAAGAAAAGAAAAACAATATTTTCATAGTTCTCCATATTTCATTATGACACGTGTTAATTTTAAGTATTGAATATGTTTGCTTTGCAGAATGCTTCTTTGTCATGATAGAAAATGCCAAGTGGGCAAAAACTGGATGTAGTGATTTCTCTTAATCTAAGTCAGCCTTTTGAGTTTTCAAATAACTTTGGTTAAATGTCACACTTTTATCACCAGCCTCAGGAAATCTGATCTGTATTGTTCTTTCTATGATTTTGATGGAAGCCACACAATAAAAGGACTGTCATCACCTTTACAGTTATTCAATTACATGAATGAGCTTGTGCTAATTTCATAATTATTGAAATGAAGGGATACAAATCGATGATTTAAGCTGCTTCTATTAGGAATATTTTCCAGAACCTGATTCCAAATCTTCTGACAATGATTTTAAATATTTTAAGGCAGGCCCCAAAGCTCAACTTCCATGATGAAAACCTAATTATAAATATATCTCTTCTCTTATGGCTAAAATAATTTTTATTTTCTTTCTGTTTCTATAACATGATTTTGTTTACTAAAACATAAAAAGTGAATAGAGTCTTAGTTTTAGTGTGTGTGTGTTTTAAATGTGGCTGTTATTCAAGGAAGGGTTTTTTAGCGTCAGAAACTGTAAAATATTATAACTCAGAAATTGGTGCACTTTTCATAATCTCTAATTCTATAATTTTACTACATCAAAATAAATGACATCATTAAATGATTTCTTCATATTGGATTTTATAAAATATACTATAAAATCTAAGTTTGGCAATTTGTTTTGATTAGATCTTATTTTAAAAAGACACCTGAAATTTAGCTCAAGAAATGAAAATTGAAGATGCATATAACTTTAAAATCTCGCTTCTGAATTGTATTCCAATTTATCAGGTAAATTCACTTTTGTTTAGGAAGATGGTAAAATTTTCCACTAAACTAACTGACCCCTTTTTTTTTTTTTTTACTGATTCTCATTAGAATATGCATATAAGTTTCTCTCTAGACTAAAAGACTCTTATTAATGTTCTATTTCATTCAACGTACAGATGATCCACATAGACTCATATGTACATTGGGTTTTTAGGGTTATTCAATATATAACCCAACTGTGCAGACAAATAAGTATATGTGTGTGCCTGAGTTATTGAAAATAGTAACACAAAAATAGTAAAAATGATATACACAAACATATTTATGTTTAATGTATCTATTTGCCATAAAAATCTACTCATAAAAATTGTATTCCAAGTCTAAAGCCTAAAACAGAATTATGCCAAGATTTCAATTTATTGGCGAATAAATCTTACATATTAATATAGGAATATTTCTAAAGAGTAAAAATTATAGAGTATGTGGTAAAACCTTTTTAAATTATATGTAGACCAATAAAATTGGACTATAAAAATTATACTCATGTTCTTATGATTTGTATTGTAAAATTACTTGGAAATACTCAAATGGACTCTCCTTTACTCTTTTCACATAAAAGTTCATGTTCTTATCCTAAAATATGTAAAATATGAACTTCAATAAAAAATATATGACATATACATAGCACAATATATAGCATATTATAACAGCTTAAATAATTGTTCAGTAGTATTGTTTAACTGCTATTACAAGTAAGAATAATCAAAATAATACACACAATGCACATAATACAGTGCCTGGTATAACAAAATTCTTAATAAATATTAGCTACTATAATCTTTCCCTTTTTGAGGCCCTAACTATTTATAAATGTGGTTACAAATTCCAAAGAATATACACATACCCTTTAAAAATCCCATGTTAGCCAAGGCATGGCTCAGTGGTTGAGCATTGACCTATGAACTAGGAGGTCACTGTTGGATTCCTTGTCAGGGCACATACCTGGATTGCAGGCTCCATCCCCTGTGGGGACGTGCAAAAGGCAGTTGATCAATAATTCTCTCTCATCATTGATGTTTCTATCTCTCTCTCCCTCTTCCTTCTTCTCTGAAATCAATAAAAATATATTTTAAAAGTCCCAAGTTAATTCTTTTGGTGAATATTTCTGATTTTTCTACTTTAGTGCCATGATTCTGTACAACTTTAATATAAAAAGATAGAATTCTTCACTGCTATAGATTTCTATTTCCTCCCTTGTTAAGTTTTAATGTTGAGTAGAAGGAAGATATGTGAATAGGTAGATAAGGGTGAGGAAACAAGCTAATCAGCCTTCCCATTTTGCTTATAAAAAATAAAGTGAAGAAAGACATTTTGGAGACTTCCTCCTGAGAGTGGAGATAAAGATCAATTCTATCAACACAACTTTCTTTTTTTTTTTTAGGCAGTAAATGCTAAAATAGGGTGATAAGAATCTTCATTGATCAAATTAAAATATACAAGCTAAAATGTATCCTAGGCATGACAAAGCTTAATTAATGAAATTATACACACAAAATTTCCAGAACTGTAAGTACAGTTGACTCTTGAATAACACAAATGTAAACTATGTGGGCCCACTTATCAGCAGATTTTTTTCAATAAATAATGTAAATGTAATTTCCCTTCCTTATGATTTTTTAAATAATATTTCCTATTCTCTAGCTTATTTTATTGTAAAAATATAGTATATAATACATATGACATATAAAATATTAATCAATAGTTTATGTTATCAGTAAATCCTCTGGCCAGTTGTAAGCTTTTAGTAATTAATCTTTGAGTGCATCAAAAGTTATGTGTGAATTTGTGACTATTCAGGGGATTCTGTGCCCCTAACCTCTGTGTTGCTCAAGGGTCAATTGTATTAGTTGATCTCTCATCCTACATAAGGAGTTGAGATGGGCATTGTGTTTAGTGCTTGAGGTATTCACATGTAGTAAGTTGCTTTTCAAACTGAAAACCTAGTCTTAAATCTAAAAGTAAATTCCACTTATTAACAAAAATTGTGATGAACAATGTGTTCCTAGTACAAAAGTGTGCTCTTTATACAACTAGAGGCCGGGTGCATGAAATTCATGTGCAAGTACAGTCCCTAGGCCTGGCCTGCGATCAGGGCCATCTTCCCCAGCTGCCTGCAGCTGGCCCTGCCCCCTGCTGCCACCCACCCCCAGTTCCCCATTTGCCATCGGGTGATCGGAGCCTGATGGCCAGGGGAAGGGATCGAGAGGTCAGCCATTCCCGCCCACTCGCTGGCCCCGCTCCTGCTGTGGGTCACCCTCTGTGTATGGGGTGACTGGCTGGGTGGGTGCCTTGGCCTGGCGCTGCCTGCATCCCCCGCCACCCACCTGTGGTTCCCCATTTGCCATTGGGTGATCGAATCCTGCTGGCCGGGGATAGGGACCAAGAGGTGGTCAGTGCACCTCATAGTGACTGGTCAAGCAGTCGTTCTGGTCATTTTGCTGTTAGGGTCAATTTGCATATTGCCCTTTTATTATATAGGATGGGAAAATAAAGTTGAAATTAAAGTATTTTCAACATGTATATCAGACTTAAATATACTTGAACCCAATTTAGAGCATTCCTTTACTTTGTGTAACAGGGAAGGAAAGACATGAATGCAATGAAAAGAGGATAACGTAATCTGTAGTTTCTATATTGAGAATGTCATGAGAATGTTAATGAATAAAGTGGGATACAGAGGGAAAAAAGAAGACATTTAAACAATAAACAGAATTCCATATTTGCAGCCCTTCCAACAGATGGCTTTGATGTACAAGATACCTTTATGCAAATAGTGAGTCAGAGGACATAGAATAAAAAAACATACTTTAAAATATATGAATATGTATGCAATTATCCATACTGAAATAAGCAGTACCAATCACAATTTTATAATTTGAGGTATCCTTCCAGTAAGTGCTTGTGTCCTGATGATGGTGATTTGTTTTTTAAATTAAAATTAAAATTGGTCCCAAATTTGTGCTAGACATTTATGTGGTACAAACATCTTTTTTTTAAATTTTTCATTGAACATATTTGGTACATTTTTACTTTTGACTTAATACAAAAAATATAAATTATTCATGCCATTAGGAGATGTGTAATTGATCTCATAATATTCTGTGAGCAAGGTGTCATTTCAGGTGAAGGATGGGAACTATTGTCTGGAGTTTCTCCTGTCAACTAATTGACTGCCTTGCTCTAATCTAAGATCGAGGAATTTGATTCCATTATATTCTTCATGGCTACTTTTACATTAGTTTTATCATGGAGTAAATTGCTCTAATATGGATAATATGAGAAAACTATGCGTAAAAGAAGTTAAAAACAACATACTTATTATAGGATAGATTATATATATATTTAGGGAAACCGTGCTCAGATTATAAACAACCAGGTTAAGCAGATTCAATAATATGAGTAAAATTACTTTAAAATAAGGGTAAACAGTGTATTGGAGAGAGGGTAGCTATAGCTATGGATGTCAACAATGCATTATTATTCTGCATTAGATATTTTGAAAAAATGGAAGAAACTAGACTATCCAAAGAGAAGAGTTGCAATGTTTATACTTCTAACAAAATTTCCCTCATGTTCTTTTGATCCCCCTTACACACTCCCATTCACACCTACCACATATATGTTAATCAGTCCCAAGGAATGACTGATGATTTTTGTATTTCTTTATATGGTCCTAGAAAGTTCCATATTGACCATGTATACTAAACATAAAAAAATGAAAATGCAACTTAAAAGTAAAGGATTTTGGTTTTGCACATGCAAAGGACCACAGAAATTCCAATTCAGGCTCCAAATCTATTTTCTGAGCTTTTTTTGGTTTCATCCTCTTCCATGTTTTGATACCTTCCTCAAGGTGGATCTTTTGATATTCAGGAAATAAAAATGCCTCTCTTTTTGCTATTTCTTTTATTTTTCAATTTTTAAATATTTTTTATTGATTTTAGAGAAGAAGGGAGAGGGAGAGAGGGATAGAAATATTAATGATGAGAGAGAATCATTGATTGGCTGCCTCCTGCACACCTCCCATTGGGAACTGAGCTCACAACCCTGGCATGTGCTCTGATTGGGAATGGAAACATGCCCTCCTGGTTAATAGGTCTACGCTCAACCACTGAGACACACTGGCTGGGCTTTGCTGTCTACTTTTAATGAGCAATAGAACTTATGCAAAATATCCCATCTATCTGTCATTGTTTTGAGTTGTAAATGGGAACCATTATGATTGGCAAATATCAATCAGAATTTTCCTCTGAAGCTTGATATAAGTACCTATTACCCTGAGTTAATTGATGGAGCTTGCAGAAGTGCATTCCTTTCGAATGTGGCTGGAGTCCCTCAGGAAAATAAAAATGGGATGACTACTTGGCAGGTGGGGTAAACTATCTGAAATGAAATGTTATTCCGTGGTATTAGGGATTTGAAGGAAGGCTGTCTGTAGCAGTCCAGACCCGTGGTTGGCAAACTGTGGCTCGCGAGCCACATGCGGCTCTTTGGGCCCTTGAGTGTGGCTCTTCCACAAAATACCACGGCCTGGGCGAGTCTATTTTGAAGAAGTGGCGTTAGAAGAAGTTTAAGTTTAAAAAATTTGGCTCTCAAAAGAAATTTCAATCGTTGTACTGTTGATATTTTGCTCTGTTGACTAATGAGTTTGCCAACCACTGGTCTAGACCATAGCAGTCCAATTTCATAGTCATGTAAGTCAAATAATCAGGGCACTAATATTTCCATTTTTCTCTTGGTCATGTTGAATTCAAGAAGTCATGGCCTATTGACTAACAAGCAATATCATGTTTGAAGTACTGAGGAATTAAAACAGATTACTTATAACCAATCAGTCAATAATACAACTAGTTTCTCCAAGAAAAATGGGTTTACCCCCTTTATTGCTTTCTCAATCTCTCCATCATTTCTCTACAAACACAAATTGCAATATCTATGCATTAGTGGTGATAAGATATGCTACAAATGAAGCAGCTTTGGATACACTGTAGGACAGAGTGGGAAGGGGATTAAATTGACTAAGATTTTCTAAATATAAGTGTCTTATGTTTTGTTGCAAAATTGTAAAAATGTACATAATTGTGAGGTGTATGTTTTTAATTGTGTAGCTTAGAAAGGAAAATGCATAACAATGATCGATATGGTTTATTCTGCATGTATCTCAGTAAATCTAAAATATGACTCACAGAAATCCAAATTATGTTTGTCAAAAGAGAAAAAATAGAGGAGCTTTCAGATGATAAAATTCTTTTTTCTCCTATAATAAATGGAAATGTAGTGAGTTGAAACAATTCAGTATGCAAAGGAAGCTTTTACTTTTATCTTAGTTGGATGTAAGTGCTTTTCTAGTAGAAGTATCATTGATCAGTAGAATATAAAAAATGTATTCTATGTACAGATTAAATTGTAGTCCCTAATCCAAATGTTCATTCAATTCTAAAATAAAATGTATGTATAGCTTAAATGCCCAGAAAAAAAGATGAGTCACTGAGACTTCTACCTATGTCCTCAGTGTACAGATGGGTACATTTACTAATGACATGCAAGAAGATATTAGACTTGGCATATTAAAGTTAATTTAATTTTCTAGTAAAATGTTGGACACTGTTTCCAATATCCTGTAATTTATAGTTGAATGTGTGAAATTGTCCCAGAACTATAACTTTCCCAGATAAAAACAGTCTATCCAAATAACCACTCACTGTATTGCCAAATGTAATGGTTCCTGAAACACTATTAGTTATTTTAACCTGTCTCTCCCCATTGTTAGAAGATGATAGCACAAGTTCTATATTCTTTATTATTATTTTTACAGCCCTCATAGCACCATATTGAACATCTATATTATACATGTGAAATAAATGTGGAAGGCATGAAATAAAGAAGAAGAAAGGGACTAATACAATTAAGAAGGATTTTTTAAATTTTTTATGGCTAACACCATGTGACTTACGAAATAGAAAATAATCATAGAAATAAAGAATCTGATTCAACTATTTTCTTCAGGGGTTTTAAAGCCTAAAGTGAATTGTAATTTATAAGAAAAGTAAAGCTGAACCATATTTTGGAAAGATTAATTCCCTACATATATACCAGCTACTGAAATTATTTTATAGATAATAGATTTTTATGATTACAGTAATTTTTAAAAGGTGTATATGTACCATACTGAACTTTATAATTAATAATATTTGCAGCTGAAAATTACTAAATGAGCCCAGCCTGTGTGGCTCAGTGGTTGAGCACCAACCTATGAACCAGGAGGTCACGGTTCAATTCCCGGTCAGGGCATGTGCCTGGGTTGTGGGCTCGATCCCCAATGTGGGGCATGCAGGAGGCAGTCGATCAATGATTCTCTCTCATCATTGATGTTTCTCTCTCTCTCTCCCTCTCCCTGCCTTTCTGAAATCAATAATTTTTTTTTAAAGAAAATTAGTAAGTGACTCAATTTTTAGAAAGCGAGCATTCTTGCTTTATAATTTTCAACAATGTCCCAATTGCCTGTGGACCCCATTGCTTGGCTATCTCACTGAACCTCGTATTCCTCCACCAATACAGCATGCCATCCATGAGGCTTTGTCCATGCAAGTTTCCTGCCCTGAGGTGACCTTGCATTTACTGGCAACCCCATGCAGTCTCTGAAACCTCAAAGTCTAGCTTAAAGGCCATGTTGTGGCCCCACTAGTCTTCAGTGTTCTCAGCTGGGTGCTCACCCACCAGGCACTGCAGGTACCAGGCCCAGGGACTGATAGACAGCTTTGCAAGGGGCAACAAGAGTATTAGGTTCTGGATGAGAAACAACATTAAATGGCGAGTTTGAGATTCATATTCAAGTAAAAGTCGACAAAGCGTAATGTTATGTCATTTAGGTAGCATGCATATTCTATTAAATGTGAGATATAATAATACATTAACATATTTAATATACCATTGACTTAATCTCCAAAATTAAGTCAACCCAATGACTAAGAGGCTTTTAATGCCGTCCTATTTTTAAGCTTCTTCAATCTCTAGTGATAATAATTCTGTATATTTGATTTTTCTTATACATGTTTATTCTTCTTTATACTTTTTAAATATTTGTCTTCTGTGTTCTCTTAGAACTGCTTAGGATAGGAAACAATTCCTTTGAGTGGAGGCTATTGTTCAGAGTAAGGGTGACACCAATCGTGTAAACTTCGATTTTAGTATTTTTTCTGATTTGTACTTTAAAATTGTTTTCACATGCCCTCGTTTCTAATTTGAGTGAAAGTTCCTGGAAAACAGAAACCATGGCTTCTCATCTGCAACTTGGACCCTGGAAAATGAACAGGTTTCAATGAGTTAATTGATTATTGTCAAAATCACATAGCCAGATGAGAGCCTGTATGTTCTCGCTATCAATTCTTTTCCTAAATAAGAAAACTAAATGTGAGAAGAAAAATAAAAAAAAAACACAAAAACTTTGTTTTTTAAAGAGAAATTTTAATATTACAACCACCAGTTAAATATTCTAGCAATTGAGCAAATTACAACTAAGGTATAAGAGTATAATAAAATTGCATCTTACCTGAGTATTTGAGCTTTTGCAGAGGTCCTGATTTCTGCACTAATTGACAAGAAAAAATGTTTGTGTTATAACCAGTCATCATAATTTCTGCTTTAAAAACACCCTATGTTTCTTCTATTTCCAACTTCCTTTTCCTCTTATATTTCCTGTAAGCATTCTAGCCTTCTGCTGATAGATGTTATACATAACGGATACCCCATTCATACTGTGTATGTAGCATTTTGTCAGAGACCAATTCCCACACATCTACTGTTTTCTGGCCAGAACTCTTAACTGGTTTAATTTGTTGTCCTTAAAGTTTGATGTCTAGTTTCTCAGTTATCTAAGAAAATGTCAAGCTAACAGAAACTATTCAGAAAAAAAGTTTTTGTGAAGATTGTTCTCATTTTCCAAACTGAGGGTCATTTACAGCAGCATGAACTTGATAAATGTCTATAAGTCAAAGAATGTCTCACCATAAATGATTTGGGGGTGACAGGCCTATAATACATTGCAGACACAGATTGGATTCCCAGCGGGGCCCATGCAAGCTCACATTCTTTGCCTTACACAAGCAATACCAGGGATAGTTACAGTTAACAAAGGAGAAATTCCTCTCTGATATCAAGAAAGCAAAATCTTGTATTGCAACCAAGTAAGTGTAACATGATCTCATAGTCAAATTGCTATCAAGGTCAAAATCTACCATCGTATACCTTAGAGGGCATTCGCTGGTACCCACAATATCATAAGTGATCATTAGCTTTGTGTAAATAAATTTATGTTAAAAACCCTCCTGGACTTTGGGAGGTGGGCATGAAATAAGATTGGATGTAGTCTTTCTGAAATGAATTATAGAAACCCCAAATGCTCACTCTACCCTCCCTAAACTGACTAGATATACAAAGAGAGAGATAATCAGTTCTTGTGCTTTCTTTATGATGTGTAAACTATTCACCATCTGTAGACTTTTATCCTGGGCAGGCCCTCATTGCCTGAATATTGGTTAAATCACACACTCCCTCAGGGATTCAGCCTTCAGGGGCTCTGATTCTTCTCAAATAATGTGTTTCAAGTTATCAAATAAAAATTTAGGATAAAAATATTTATCTGGAATATACTTAAACCATGTGACATAGTAATATATGCATGTAAGTTTTAATTTATTTAAAAAACAAAAACACCTAATAGTGGACCTAATAATTCCTACATTGAATTTAAATAGTATTTTGAGATATTTGCAACAAATGTAGGTGAAATGACAATAATTGGGACTGTTTTGGTGATAACGACTTAGGATTGACACTACTGCTGTGGCTGTTGCCTAAATACTTAATTGAAGGAAACACTAAATTTAGGTTTGAGATCAGTGAGCACAAAGATGTACATGTTTCCACCCAAGTTCATGAACCCCCAATGTGAACCATGGACCTGGAGGGGCGGGGTGTGGGGAAGTCCTTCCCATTCAAATTCTCATCCAAAACCAGTTTTCTTTTCTTTTTGTAATATTTTTATTTATTTCAGAGAGGAAAAGAGAGGGAGACAGAGCTAGAAACATCGACAATGAGAGAGAATCATTGATCGTCTGCCTCCTGCATGCCCCAAACCTGGGATCGAGCCCACAACCTGGGCATGTGCCTTGACTGAGAATCAAACCAGTGACCTCCTGGTTCATAGGTCAAAGCTCAACCAGAGCCAAGCCAGCCAGGCCAAACCAGTTTTCTTTCTCAATGTAACTAGATATACCAAGCAAGATCTGAGTTGTGATTGTGTCTCTAATAGGCTCAGTAAGGTGTGATTCATTTTCAAGTTCTTCCAAGGTTCAAGCCTGCTGGCACATAAGACTGTGATCTGACTGCCATGGTCTTTCCCAAACATATCTCCTAACAGGGGCCTCTGACAACTACCCTCTGCCTTAGTTGATGATGTTCAAGCCAAATTGAATTTTGGACCTTTTCTTGTATGTACTAAACATTTCATACCTCTGTAACCCAATTTATGTATTTATGAAAATAAGCTGCTGTCACTAAACCTAGTAAATGGTACTACAAATGCAAATGAACTCACTAAAGATAAAATAGAATTAATACAGCAATATGGAGAGAGATTATGAACAAAGTGAGGAAATACATTTATTTAAACATTTAAAAAACAACCAGCCTCACATATGGTTAAATGAATGAATGAAGCCCCATTTCATAGCTATTCAACTAGAAAGGAATGTGTATGTCTGTGACCGTGTGTCATACACACATACCTATTCATACTGACAAGGATATAGATTAATAGTTATGTTCAGTAAACAGAGCATAATAAAAATATGTGTAAAATAAGTGTACACTTTTTTTTTGAGGAATACCACTTTCAATCAACAATCTGAGGAAATAATAGAAAACCAGCAAACATATATGTGAAATGTACAAAGCAATGTGGTTTCTTAAAAGAAACGGCAGGAAACAACCATTCTTTCTAACATTAGAGAAATAGGTTTTAAAAAAGCAACTAGCAAATGACATATTAAAATGAGAAATATCTAACTTAATGTGGTGAAGAACACATTATGTAGATATGTGGCCTCCTGGCTTTGAATTCTAGGTTTACTATCTCATAATCATGAGACTAGTTACTTCAACTTGCTAACTTAAAGTTCCCTCTTGTGTATAAAGTAGAATTAATAATAATAATACTTAGCTTGAAATTTGTTGTGAATATGAAATACTGATAATTTAAACACATAGTAAGAACCATGTATGTTTTAGCTATTATTATGATTATGATATTTATCATTATTATGGCTATATAAACCCTATAAAGTTTTAAAATAAGAATGTAATAAGATCAAAATAAAAAGTGTATCATTACATCTCTGATAAAAACATCAATGCATGTACTTCCCAGATGGAATGGAATTACAAAAAGGCCAGGTTGCTATTTGGTTGATGAGATTTTACTTGAATTTTAGCATGAAAGTGCCTGCATTGTATTTGATAACAACCCCCTGACCTTACATTCTTCATAATCGTTTTTCTGTATGAATGGCTCCTGAATTTTCCAGATTGTCAGTACTCCTGTTGAATAGAACCTTTTTACTTTCATTTTCTTATACTCTTCTTCGTATCTTTTTTTCTATTTATTTTATTAATTCTGTTGTTGTTCTACACACACACACAAAACAAACAAACACATTAATATGCCTTGAAATACTTGGCTACAGATGCTATAAATGATTTTCATAAGAAGTATCTTGAGACGAAACATCCAACCTTTACCTTCCCAAAGCCTTGCCAATTCCTGGATCCAGTCATGGTAATTGTCAAGGTAAAATACATTTAAACCTGTAGAGAATTGTTATGAGTTTATTTGCGCCAACTGAACAATTGCAGGGAAGCAAAATCTCAACAGATTGAGAAAATGCTCCAAGAGAATGGTAGTGTTGAATCTTATGTTATACATTATAATCAGAGGAGGAGGTCTCAGGTGGTCACATAAAATCCATTGGTGATAGATTAGGGAGGCAGGAAAAAGCAAAACAGGGAAATCTCTGAGACTGAATAAAGAGTAAAACGAATCAACACATACTTCTTTCACATAGGTGGTTATAGGATAGTTAACATTTAACAATTAAACAGATGACAGTAAGAGTGAAGGGTTTTGTGGTCTCTGCTCTGGTACAGTGAGAGGTCTTGAAAAGAGGAAATTACCCTGACATTCCAAAGGTATAAATGTTATTGTAGATGCAAAAAGTTGCAAAAAGACAATAGACAGGCTCAATTAAGGTAAAGATTGACCTTTGTCAGGGAACATACTGGCCTAGGACATGACTACACACCATGACTTGTTTTTAGTTCGGAAGTTTTAATTTCAGAACATCCTATGTGGTTACTTTAGATCTCTAAGTTTGTAAGGCCACAATAAGGCCTCCTCCGAGCTCGTCAGGTTTAGCACATGGCCCCTTTCTCATCCATCTATAATAATAAAAGCGTAATATGCTAATTAGACCGGACATCATTCCAGACATCCTTACGGATGAAGCCGGGGCTGTGAGGGAAGTCCGGGTCACATGTGCCAGAGGGAAGCCGGTGCCGGCAGCCAGGGGAAGGAAGGCTTACTCTTGTACGATTTCGTGCATCGGGCCTCTAGTATAATTATAAACTCACTAATATTTGTGTCTTTACTTTTGGAAATATATCTACTGAAACAGAATGAGAATCGTATCATCATTAATATGAAACAGTGGAATAGTTTTATATAACTTTCTACCCTTTGGTAATTTCAATATTCTACAAAATGAGAAACATTTTTTGGTGTTTGTAGGAATTTCCAAAGGGTTTTGCAAATGTGTGGCTATGACAGCTTCTTTCTCTAAAAGGAGCCTAAACATATTTTACATAGCTGCCTATGTAAAACACTGAGAAGTTGGGTTTTTGGAGGGTAAGCCACTTGCCATGAAGGCTATTTATTTTATGGCCACATATGCTAATGTTAGTGGCTTGGAGGAAAGCCATCATTTTTTGCTGCCTCTTTCTCCTAGAACTATTTTTTTTTTTAACAGCTGTGTGGGACATAAGAAAATTTAACAAGAACTAAATAACTTTAAAATAAGTATCAGCCGAAGGGTTATTATTATTTTGGGGGGATACAATTCTTCAGTGTTTGATTTATGTTTGCACAACTTAGAGCCTTACTGACATTAATCTGTTTGAAAATTGGTAAAATAAATTTGCTCCAGGCTCTGACCTTATGTGACAAGATGAGCCCAGTGTGAATTTTTACAGTTGAGTTATAAACCTCTGAAGAGCAGTTTTTTATTATGAAAATGCTGACAGTACCTCAACTGTAGCAGTATGCATGATCTGGCCATCGTTTTGTTAAAGAACAGATACAGGTAAAAATAGCGATTAGAAACTGGTATATTTTGAAAGAAAAATGATGAAAAAGAGAGGAAGAACTGAAAAAAAAATGATGACAAGAAATAAGTTAATTAAATAATAAGAAAAAAATAGATAACTCAGAAGATAAGTAAACAATTTTTGGATATTTATTTTGAAGCCAAATTATATGCATGAAGGATAGTCTAACATTTGTGAAGAAATTATGTGCACGGGGTCTATTTTTTTGGAAATAGGATTCTCCCACAGTCATGGGTTCTTGTGAAGTTGGGAGAAAAGCATGTCAGGGACCCACACATAGGAGGATGTGAGCATCTGTGGCAAGGTTTATTGGAACAAAAGCAAAGGGTGCTGATGTCTCATCCAGGACCAGGTGGTTGAGCTCCTTCTCTCTGCAGAATAAGCTCCACCTCCAGGGCCTCGATCCTGTACTTGTTCTCACCAAGCCCAGAAGAAGGTCCAGGCCAGGGCCCAGAGATTGTGTGCAATTAGCCCCGCATCGCCAAGGCATCCGAAGCGTCCATAGTTCCGCTCAGCCCATGCCAAAGCTTTAGTAGTCTAGCTCAGTCTCTGTCCCACACTGCTAGCTTAGTCTCTATCCCTGGTTGTGCTCTGGTGGGGTCTGCATTGTTGCACCCAACCTGGTGCTTGGACCCGCAGTTGGACCTGTGTGGCTGCTACACAGAGAGAACATGTGTGAACGAAGGAGCAAACCTCTGGCCTTTGTGAAGCTTTGATTATACCTCCTTGTGTTTGGAAAGGGGTAAGCTTTCTTTCAAACTAGCCAGTCTCTTTCCTGGCTCTTCACAGGCCTGTGCTGGGCTCTCCCCCTATCCAATTCTTTTCCTAGATTTTCGGGGGTTTCATGTCCTTATCTGATCTAATCCTTTTCCCAGGCTAGATTTCTCCCCTTTATGGTCACCATTTTGGCTCTCATTGCATATGCCTCATAGTAGGAGGACCTCCCCCTGCACAATCTTGAGTTCTACTGGGCATGCACCCAACAAAGGAATTTCTCTTTTACTTGTTCTCATTCCCCAGGAAATTGGGGGAAGGGACTGGTTGGACCATGGGGAGATTGGAGAGCCAGTTCTTTCTGCCTGCTCAGGTGAACAGAGGGAAAGTAAACCCCTTGTGGCCATCCCCTGAACTGTATAGAAGCTTTGGCTTCCTAGGTAACCTGGAATTTGTATAAGAAGTTAAAGTATTTTGGTAAAGCCTTTTGCTCTCTATATATACAGTTTGACTTAAGTAGAATATATGTACACCTATTTTAACAATTACAAACTGTTTATGCACTTATAATGATTTGCTTAACCAAAATACACTCTT
The DNA here is from genome assembly GCA_025583905.1 of Ia io. NCBI lineage: Eukaryota > Metazoa > Chordata > Mammalia > Chiroptera > Vespertilionidae > Ia > Ia io. Next base: position 20,148,719 of record JAJQQW010000010.1, on the reverse strand, counting down.
AGTTTTTATTGTGCTATTATTAAAAGAGCAGAAAAAAAAAGATAGTGATCTACTTTATTAGCAAAATCCATGAGTCAGAGATGTTATCTTTTTTGAAAAATTTTACCACTTTACGGACATAAAATTTGATTTTTACCAACTAATATTGAATATATCATAATCCTACAGTTTAACCCTTTGCACTCACTTGCTTTTTTCTCGATCCCTTTATTCTACTCGGGATTTAATTTTTTAAATACCCCAGATTTTACAAAGTGCGGCAGTAGAATAAAAAACTGGAGTTTCTTTTCATACAAACTTATTTATTTGGATTTTTTTATATTTCAAATTATCAATACATTCAATACAATTCGACATACGAGCTGCTACCGATGCTAACCGTGTCGAGTCACCCGAGTGCAAAAGGTTAAGTACATCAAATTACTCAATTCATCTTTTTTCGTTGTATTTTTGTATCCCTAATCTGTAACAAGTAAAATAATTACAATTTATCACTTTGATTCTTTTTCTTTCACTACTCCCTAAATGCTCCAGCATTTGCAAACTTCTAGAAAAAGTGACATTTTAACTCTACAATTATAATGCCTTATTTTCTTCCCAGTAGTATAAAATAATTAATAGCTATAGATATCAAGTAAGTGAATTTAAATAATTACTAAGCAAATACATACACTTCAGTGTTTATAAGACTACTAGAGGCCTGGTGCACAAAATTCATGCACTGCAGGAGAGTGTCCCTCAGCCTAGCCTGCACCCTCTCCAATCTGGGACCCCTTGGGGGATGTCCAACTGATGGTTTAGGGCTGATCCCTGTGGAATCGGGATTAAACCAGCAGTCAGACATCCCTCTCACAATCCAGGACTGTTGGCTCCCAACCGCTCACCTGCCTGCCTGCCTGATTGCCCCTAACCTCTTATGCCTGCCAGGCTGGTAACCCCCAACCACTCCCCTGCCAGCTTGATCAATGCCTAACTGCTCCCTTGCCAGCCCAATCGCCCCCAACTGCCCTCCCCTGCCAGCCTGGTTGCCCCTAATTGCCCTCCCCTGCCAGCCTCGTTGCCCCCAACTGCCCTCCCCTGCTGGCCATCTTGTGACCACATGGGGTCAGCCATCTTGTGCAAGGGCGTGACTGTTAATTTGCATATTACCTCTTTATTATATAGGAGGATTAGTACTTGATTTTTACCCCCAATGGATATATTTTTAATCATACTTAAAGTTAGAAAGAATGTTTTCAAAAGTTAGTCACAGCTATTATTTACTATGTACCCATTATGGTCCAAGCAGAATGTTTCCTGTTTTCTAAATTCATCTTATTTAAATTTCACAAAAAGTGTCAATTTCCAAATAAGAAACTGAAATCTAGAGTTGCTTCATAATACAACTAAGGCACACAACAATAGACTGATATTGCATAGGTTTTATTTAATATATAGTTATTATTAATTTCTACATAGTAAGTTTCAAAAAAAATCTACAAGCAATTTTTATTTAAATTTTTGAAGAAAATAGTGTAGATGGTTCAGTAAGCATTCTGCTTTCAATTATTGAGTAAACTAGAGACATTTACTTGGAACAATGAAGCATCTATTAAAATTTTTCATATAATTAACCACAGGTATTTAATATGTGAGCATCTGAAAATAATTGTAATGATGTAATTATTATTGTATGCATATATTAGAAGCACCTGAATTCCTTAATATAAATGCAGAAATACTGTACTGTTTAGCATAAATGTTTCCTTTGAAGGTAGCAACTGCCACCTGACTTGTTTCAATTTAATATTCAAAAATTAAATTAACTCTGTGCTGGTGAGAATTACATTTTTAAGTATTTCTTCACCACAGCAATAAACAAACAAATAAAAAAGCAAGGTACATATAGGTAGCCCAAGTTTTGTTTGTTTTATGCATCTCTTTCCAGAATGAAAATTATTTAAAATGTGTGTTGTAAGAATTGAATCCTAGTCTGGGGCATTTGGTGTTAGTCAAGGTCACTGAAATTAAGTCATCAAAAAGGTAAATACCATATTATCTAACTTATATTTGGAATCTAAACAAAACTGAACTTCCAGATACAGAGAAGAGATTGGTGGTTCCCAGAGGAGGGAGTAGAGGATAGGCAAATGTGATCTAATGGTATAAACTTTCAGGTATAAAATAAGAATGTAATGTAAAGCATGGTAATTACAGTTAATAACACTATATTGTATATTATACATTGTATATTTGAAAGTTACTAAGAGAGGAGGTCCTAAAAGTTGTAACTACATGTGGTGATGAATGTCTACTAGACATGCTGTGGTGATTGTTTTGTAATATGTATATATCAAGTCATTATATTGCATACCTGAAATAAATATAATGTATGTAAATTATATCATAACTAGGGGCCCAGTGCACAAATTCGTGCATAGGTGGGGTCCAACTGGGCCAGCCCCAATTGGGGGAGATCAGGGCTGGGCCTGCCGGGGGGAGGAGCTGCAGGTGGTTGACCAGCCGGCCCCACCCCCAATTGGAGTGAGGGGCCAATTGGGGGCAGGGCTGGCTAAGAATAGGGGTTGTGGGCCAATGGGGTGGGGAGGCTGATCGGGGGCCAGGCAAGCCAGGGGTAGGGGCTATGGGAAGTTGGCCGACTAGCCCTGCCCCTGATCAGGCAGTTCACAGGCTACAGTGGTGTCATAGCAACTCATCGTTCTGTCATTGCAGTTGTTACCACATTCTGGTTGCTGGCTTTTTATATATATTTATATATAGATAATTTAAAACTGAGAGTAGAAAGAGGGGTGGAGCCATATTTTTCAAAATGATCAGTTTCAATAGATAAATAAATCCGTATTTGATAATCCTTTTTATTCTTTGTTTAGACAATTGTCCTGCTATTAAACTTCACACACACATTTAAAAGAATGGATGTTGTTTGCTCAAATCCTCTTATTTCAAATTTATGAAAAATCAGCATTGAACAATAAGATACATTTTACAGATTATTTTTTTTAAATCATTATGACATGACTGCAAAGGATAGTCCATTTTTATTTTCTTATGCCACCAGAAATGGTTTTTAATGGTTATTTCTAGCTTTAAAAGGACATACAATAGACTTAGGAAAAAAATTTTTCTACCTCTATTTTTAAAAATATTTTTGTGGATTTCAGAGAGGACAGGAGAGAGAGAGAGAGAGAAACATCAGAGATCAGAGAGAATCATTGATTGACTGCCTCCTGTGCGCTCCCTAATGGGGATTGAGCCAGAAACCCAGGCATGTGCCCTGACTGGGAATGAAATTTTGACCTCCTGGTTCATAGGTAGACGCCCAACCACTGAGCCACGATGCCTGGGTCTCTGTATTTTTAATGGCATCATTGCCTTGTTGTCTTCCATCTGTTAAAGAACAGCTCTGCTCACCTTTAGGGTCTTCTGCTAATAATCTCTGTGTAAGTTTTATTAATAACTAGAAGCCCGGTGCACGAAATTCGTGCACGGAGGGGGGTTGTCCCTCAGCCCAGCCTGTTCCCTCTCCAATCTGGGACCCCTGGAGGGATGTCCGACTGCCCGTTTAGGCCCGATCCTGGTGGGATCGGGCCTAAACGGGCAGTCGGACATCCCTCTCACAATCCAGGACTGCTGGTTCCCAACTGCTTGCCTGCCTGCCTTCCTGATTCCCCCTAACTGCTTCTGCCTGCCAGCCTGATCACCCCCTAACCACTCCACTGCCAGCTTGGTTGATGCTTAACTGCTCCCCTGCCAGCCTGTTTGCCCCTAACTTCCCTACTCTGCCGGCCTGGTCACCCCTAACTGCCCTCTCCTGCAAGGTTAATCACCTCCAACTGCCCTCCCTTGCAAGCCTGGTCCCTCTCAACTGCCCTCCCTTGCAGGCCTGGTCCCTCTCAACTGCCCTCCCTTGCAGGCCGAGTGCCTCCCAACTGCCCTCTCCTGCTGGCCATCTTGTAGTGGCCATCTTGTGTCCACATGGGGGCAGGATCTTTGACCACATGGGGGCAGACATATTGTGTGTTGGAGTGATGATCAATCTGCATATTACTCTTTTATTAAATGGGATAGAGGCCTGGTGCACGGGTGGGGGCCAGCTGGTTTGCCCTGAAGGGTGTCCCAGATCAGGGTGGGGGTTCCCTTGGGACATGAGGTGGCCTGAGTGAGGGGCCTGTGGTGGTTTGCAGGCCAGCCACGCCCCTGGCAACCCAAGCGGAGGCCCTGGTATCTGGAATTTATTTTCCTTCTACAATTGAAACTTTGTAGCCTGGAGTGGAGCCAAGCCTGCTGCTCCCTCTGCGGCTGGCAGCCATTTCTGTGGCAGTTAGTTCACCTTCTATAATTGAAACTTTGTTGCCTTAAGCAGGTGGGCCCGGACAGGGTGTGTGGAAAGCTTTGCTTCCCCTGTTGCAGCCGGCAACCCTGGCTTGCTCTCTCAAGCTCCATTCTGCCGCCATTTCTGTTTGAATTTGTTTACCTTGTATAATTGAAACTTTGTAGCTTGAGTGGAGGCTTAGGCCTGCAACAGCTTGCGGGAAGTTTGGCTTGCTCTGTTACCTGGAAAACCTGGCTCTCTGTGGCTGTAGCCATCTTGGTTGGATTGATTTGCATACTTGCTCTGATTGGCTTGTGGTTGTGGCTTGTGGGTGTGTTGATGGTACAGTCAATTTGCATATTACCTTTTTATTAGGTAGGATTATCTGAAATTCCCTGTAAATACTATGTTTTGGTAAGACCCTTGGGTTTTTGCAAATTCTATTAATTATTCTAAAACACCCCTCTTTCTAGTCGGGCTATTATTAAAGGCTCAGTTCATGGCACTTCTTCTAAGGAGCTTCTCATAACCCCCAGTTTGCATTAGAATTACATCCTTAGTTTCACCTTTTCATTGTATATAATGAATTAATACAGAAATGAATTAATAAGCTGTAAGTATATTTTAATGCAATTAAAATACATAATATGCCAACATATGTTTGAAATGATGTAGAGGAATTTCTGTTTACCATTCTAATAAAAGTCAACCTTTCTAACTAATATTAATTTCAGAATTTTAAACCTGAGTGGACAATAACAAATGCAGCCTTGTTAGCTCTGCGATGTTTGTGTTTTCTATCCTTTGGAGAAATATAGTTGGTTGGTGATTCCATTCATGAATTGTAATCATATCCTTTCAGACACCTAGGCGGTAATAACAGTACTGGTATTTTATTATTGCTAAGAGTAAACTCTCTCCTTGAGGCTGTTTAATGTGTAGAAATGTTCTCCCAGATTGAAGCTGTGGATACAGATCTTACTCTGTAAACCTAATCTCTCCACAGTTTGTGGCTGCTGCTGTCAGTGCTTTCATTCTCTCATCTCACCTCCACTTCCACTCCCTTATCTCCTCTCCTCATCCCCCTGTCTCCAATCACACTCTTTGGTGTCTGCTCCACTTTCTCTTGCACTCTCCCAGGAGTCCAGACACTCCGGGCATACCTGTGGCAAATGGTTATTCTTTCCTTAACCATGACAGATAATTCACAGGGGTCTAGTGAAGGGCTATATGGCTCTGAGATTCACAGCTTTTCTATGAATTTAAAGTTAATCGACACTATGGTTCAGTGATACTTCCTGATATTTTTTTCCCTCTCTCAGTAAAAGAGGTATCAGTCATGTAACCACAATTGCATGACAATATAGATTGGTGGCAGGTTGTTCACAGAAAAATTGTAAAGAGTTTAATAGGTCCAATACTCATATAAGTTCCATTTTAAATAGGATTGGCAAATTGGAGAAAGAAAGAAAAAGTAAAATGTTGAGTAAATTTGTATATAATGAGAGCTTAGATGTCTGCATAATCAAGAGAGTTTAGATTTCAGCAAAACCTAACATTTTTATTGAGAGCTTTCTTTGTGTATTTGAAATATAAGTGGTTAAAGGAAACATAGTATTTAGTGATAATGTTCAGTTACTTTTCTGATAAACATATAGTTTAAGTCCAAATTTGGGGTTCACAGTAATTTATAAAGTTAGCCATAGTTAATACACAGCTATCAAACTTAAAGAATGTATAAAAGAAAAACACTTGGAAATATATTTTAGTAGATTCCTCAGCACACATATAAAAAATGTCTGATTCTTGTGCCCTGGTCCTATATATCAATTTCTCTTTTTATTTTAAATTTCATTCATGGGATTCACCAAAACTGTAGTATACAAAACTGATCATGTCTACTCAGGTAAGTGAAAATAGACTTTTCAGCAAATTTATGCACATATACCCTTTGTGTAAAATAAGAAAGGCCTACAGAGGTTGTGGACACATAATCTCTCTCTGATTTGAAATATCCCCTGAAATGGGACAAGAAATCTGAAAATATTCCTGGAATTCTCTTGGTATTTAGGATTTGAAATATTAATAAGTAAAAATAAGCCAAAATTGGAAAATGAGATAGTCTTGATATTAGAATGACCTACCTTACAAAAGGTTGATTGCCAAGTTTAAACTCTTGGGGCTTCATGTAAGGACATTGACTTTTTCATGGACCCATGCAAGATTTGTTCATTTAAATTTTGAGCGTATGCCTGTCTGTGTACTTCTGTGCATTTTTTTCAGAACTAAAATTTACATCTAATTTTTACTCCTTAATATTTGAGAGAATCTTTTGGAATACTGCAGACTATTCAGTTCTATAGTAAAACAGAGCACTGGACACCGGTGTAATGTTATTATTTATCTATGTACTTGCCAATGCCTACCTATAACTGAGGATTGGATTGGATTCTACTGGATATTTCCCAGGATCAAAGAGTCCTTTTATCCTCAGACTAGAGGCCTGATTCATGAAGATTCATGCAAGAATGGGCCTTCCTTCCCCTGGCTGCTGGCACCGCCTTCGCTCTGGCCAGAGCTGCCTTTCTGCCTTCCCATGCTTCCCAGAGGCCCGGAGCAGCTGGGGTGGTGCAGAACACCTGTGTTGTCGCCATGGCGACGACACAAGCGTCCCGCCTTGCCCCTGGCTGCTCTGTGCCTGCGTATGCAAATTAACCCATCTTTGTTGGGTTAATTTGCATACTCACTCCTGATTGGCTGGTGGGCGGCGTGAAGGTATGGTCAATTAACATGTTACTCTTTTATTAGTGTAGATATATATATTTTTTAAATGTATACCATAAATGCTTATGGTAATGACATATATTTAATTATAGCCCTTGTGAAAATTGTTCCCTAATAGAAAAAGTCTTCCTGTGTCTTTGTTCTATTTTATTTCTGCTAGTTTTAGCATATATATTTACTATTGATTCAGTTAACATATTGTATTTTTAAATGTTATAATTTTTCTAATTTCATTCCATAGTCTTGAAGTCCCTACTGTTCTTCATATAATCCATCATAAGTCCTATTAGACTTCCTCAAAAATAGATCTGTAACCAAGATACTTTTTGAAATATCTATAGATTGACAATAGTCAAAACCATCTTCAGCTTTTATTGGAGAAAATATCTTCAAATACCACCTAGTTTTATTTCAGACCCTCTCTACTCATCTTTTTACAGTAGCTAGAATTTAAACAGGAATGCCTCCCTCCTCTTCTCAAGCACTTCAATGGCTTTTCACCTCTCTGGCAATAAAATCAAAATCCAAACTTAACCAATAGGTCGAACATAGTAACCGTCCTGCTACTACACTTCTGTCTTTTCCTGGCCCCTCCTCTCACACACTGTGCTCTAGCCACAATGCCTTCCCTTGCTGCTGTCCCTCCAGCACATCAACCTGACTGGCCTCAGGGTCTTTGCACTCAATGTTCCTTCTGCCTAAAATGCTTTTCTTATACCTGCCTGTTTTGCTACTTCTTGAGAAACTCATTTTCTTTATGTCCCTTTGAAATATCCATTCCTAGAAAAGCTCTACTGAATAAATGCATGATAACTGAGCTCACATTTCCATCATTTACCTTTTCATTTTTTTCTATACCAGTCCACCTAATTCAAAGCAATGTTATGAGTGAAGGGATCATATGTTGTTATTTATTCAACAAAAATATAAGATTGAGATTAATATTTGAGAGAGAAAATGTTTACAGTACTGTAATCAAGATCTATCAACAGGCACCATTTAATATAGGTTAGAGGTGCTGGGCCACTGAAAAGAAAAAAAAAGAGGATAAATCAGAACTAAAATCCACAGCAGGAAGTACCTACTATAGGAGACAAGACTGAAGAGAAAACGAGAAATGCTTGGCTTTATCAAAGCTAGTGGTTCAGTGGAAGCACCCTCGGAGTTATTGCTCAGCTCTCTGTGAAAAGAGTACCCCGGATGTGACTGGAGTCTTTGAGAGGGCATATGTTTGGTTCAGATGGAGCTAAGAGAAGATGATGGTTAGAACCAGATAGCACTGCTTGAGGTATACTCTCTCTGCTATAGACAAACAAGCAATCCAAGTCAGGAAACGGGAGTCAGGAAATAAGGTTTACCAGTGCTCTCCAGTCCCATCACAGCAAGACTGTGCATGTGATGAGATGTGAGATTAGAGGTTCAAGTATGCACATTTTCATTTTCTATTCTTCTGACACAACTATATTAGTTAAATCGTTAGAAAAGCTACACACCTGGAATTTATTAGTTCTGTCCCTTGATAAAATGTCTGCAGAGAGTTACAATTTAATATAATAGCCTCAAATGAAAAACACTGAAAGAAGAAGTGGAATTTTATAATAAATGAAATACAGGCATGCAGATCTGAGAATCCATGTGTAAATATAATTTGGTAAAATGGTTTAAACATCCAGGGATGTTTAGATATATTTATAAGTGCGGGAATAATTGCATAATTATTCACATTTAAGTGCCCTCACTGTGCTCTTTAAAACACTCTTCTTGATTTATTAATATTTAATACAAATGTAGGAAAATACTTTTGGATCAGGAGTATCACAGTGAGTTTGATAAAAATAGACACAAATAAAACATACCGTCACTGGTTTTATTTTTAGAGCTTATTATAGAAAGACACTGATTACTTGTTTTTAAAAATTAGGTGAGCATATGCTGGTGAAGATCTCATCACTATACCTGCACCTATAAATGATGGTAATAACTATATTTAAACCTTTTCACATGTGATGTAACTATTATGCAAATTTATAATGACCCCTCCCCAAAAGACTATGCATATTCCCAAACTTAATTTTAAGAAATTAAATATATAATTTATGCAAAAGTTGTATTCTTTGTTTCCTTATTATAATTCAAATGCTATAAATTTGGTTGAAATTAGTTTAAATTATAATATGTATTTGTAGCTATTCATCAGTAACTTTTTAATTAGCTCTCTTGTAGCTATGGTGGCAAGTAAGCTGCAGTTACTTATGTTGCCGGTGAATCTTGTAATGGTTCTGATACAAAACAATTTCAGTCTGAAGGCTTTTATTCTTCCTCAGTGGATTTTTATCACTACACATTTCTCAAATTATTTTGTCTACTATTAATCCTATTTCCCGGAGAGGAATTGGTTCAAGAATGGGCTTATATTTAATTCTGGTTAATTTATGTTGGTAAGGAGTTTTACTAGGAGTTTTCTGAGGAAATTAGCAATGTTTCTGAGAGAAAGAGAGAGAGAGAGAGAGAGAGAGAGAGAGAGAGAGAGAGATCATTCCTCTTCTTGCTAGCAATATTGATGATTCTCAGAACAATTTAGTCATGCTCCCAATGAAGAATCAACATTTTAATAATTTTTGTAATTAATTTGCATTTTTATTATGCTGAGTCTAGTCAGTACAAAACTCCACATCTATTAGACACTAGAGGCTTGATGCACAAAATTCATGCATGGGTAGGGTCCCTAGGCCTGGCCGGCAATCAGGGACGATCTGCGGGGCAACTGGCAGAGTGATGGGGGTGGGCACTGGCACCCGCCTTGGCTGGCCTGGCCCTGCTAGCTCGCCGGCCCCGCCCCCTGCCCCCCTTCCCCCGCCTGCACCTCTGGTTGGGGCCTGAGAGCTGGGGACAGCTCCTGCATTAAGCCTCTGTCCTCTGGTGGTCAGTGTGCATCATAGTGACCGGTCATGTCAGCCGTTGTTCCGCTGTTCTGTAGATTTTCATATTAGGGTTTTAGTATATAGGATTCTTAGATGTCATTTAACATTCACCAAATAATATTTTCTAAGGAGAGTTCAAGAAAAAAAAAGTGTATTTCCCCCCCCCCTGCCATCTACATTTAAAATGTACTTATTTTGAGAAAAAATATAGCAGGATCTTCTCTAATGTCTAAAAATGTTGGCATAACTCGATATCTCAGGCTACTACTGTGCATTTGGAGCTTGCTCAGTAGCCAAGTTTTCTCTTTCAAAATGGATAAGATGACCATAAATATGCAATTTAATGAAAATACATGTAATTGGGCTCTTACTATAATATATTATCCTATGAATTTTGGAATATATGCTCTCTCTCTCTCTCTCTCTCTCTCTCTCTCTCTCTCTCTCTCTCTCTCTCTCTCTCTCTCTCTATATATATATATATATATATATATATATATATATATATATATATATATATCCCTCGGCACATTTGAGCTTGTTCTGGCCATATCAACTTTTAAAATAAGCAAAAGCCTTACTTCACACCTATTGTATAAAAAAAATACTATAGTAGTTTTACTTTCCTGTCTTATGTTAGTACTGGCAAGGGAAAGTACCCCAATGCCTTTTCTTTCCTTGCCACAATATTCCCCCTATCCAAAACAGTTTTCATAGTAAAATCTTTTATAGCTTAAGCTGCTTTGAAATTATTTCAGGGCTCAAAAATACTCTCATGGATTTTTGTTCACATTGAGAATTACTGGAATGGTGTATGGGACACACAATATTTTTAATTATCCATTTGGACTCTCATAATTATCAGGCCCTGAAAAAAAGATGAATTGTTTGACTAGCAATCCAGCTGCTTCCTCCACAGAAACTCAGTATGTTACACAGCCTTCACCAGGAAAACCCATGCTGGTGACAAATGCCACGGTTTGCCCACTGTTTGACATGTGTAAACTCTGTAAGCAGGGCTTCCCAGATTCAGCAGGTGCGGAGCTGTTTTCGTTTCTCAGAAGCAGAATCTACTTTCAACATCGCCTGGCGAGGTTGGGCTGCTCTTGAAGCTCCTTCAGGCGTTGGCATGGGGAACAGGGTCAATCAGGAAGAACGCTGGCTCCACGCCTGAGTCTTCTGCTGTGCTCAGTTCAATTAGATTCCAATATGCACAACATGTCAGTGAGAAGGGAAGGTCAATCATTGGGAAATTATATTAGCAACATCTCGGAGGTAATTTTTGCTGTGTCTGGTCTACCTACCCTCCAAATACAGCAATTAAGGAGATCAGTATAATTGGCTGCCATTGTATATGGGTAAAATCATATAAGAAAAAAGTATATGTAAATATAAGGCCTCTGTGGTGTGTGTCCTGTTCAGCATATTGCTTTCAACATCTTCTGGTCCATAGAGTTAGTTCTCTTCCCAAGCCATATATATATATATATGTATGTATGTATACCTTGTCAATATGTTGTATCAATGATTTTGATCTTAATTTTTTACAGGATAATCTGAGGTGTAACATTTTGGGCATGTCAGTTGAAAAGTCAAATCACCAGCACATTTTTATTCCTTTAAATGTGATATGGACTACTCTCTTTTTTTTCTGGTATTCTTTCATTTTATGCTAGCCCCATCAATTCTTTATACCTGCTTTCATTTATTCTAATGTAGGACTCTAAAATTAGAAAAATATGCCAAAACTAATGTTTACCAAAAGAGGTCATTTGGAGGAAGTTTGTATAAAATTATTTGTTTCTTTACTGAAAATAGTGATCTGTTTCTGTTTACTATATATAGCAATTATCATGTGACATGTCATATTATACTGATGTATTTTGACAGTATATATGCATACTTAATTTTTTCTTATTATTTTTGAGGGTTGAAATTTCAAAAGACATTAAAGCAAATTGGATAACATTTACAAAAATTGGCCAATAATTAATATTTAGATTGTCTAAAGTAGTAATTGATGCTTGAGTATTTCTTCCAGTTATATTACATATATGATCTCTTCTTTACTTTTTTTTCTTATAGTTACTAGGCAAATAACCATGCTATGTTAATAAAGTTAAGATTTAGAAAAATAAAAGACCATACCTAACAAAAAATAAATAATAAAAATCATATAGCATATATGCAAGATGATTATCTAAAATGCAGATATGTGTACATAATAATATATTATTTTTTGGAGTATGATCAGACATTATTTTATATTTTTATATGTCATTTTAAATGTATTTTTCCTTCTATACCATGTAAGTTGATTACCAAAAATTTTATTGGGTTGTCAGACTTTGTTGATTTGTATAAACCTTTATATAGCAAAACAACAACAGCAAAACAAAACCCTTTGTCTTTCAAATGGGATAAAATATTTTAAATTTTCATTCATATTTTAATTTATGATTTTAATTTATATATTCCTGTATTTGTCTATGTTTTATAGCATCGGATTTTTCAGTCTTTCATATAAAAGCATGGGATAGAAAATAGATAAAGATACTAACACACGCACACATATATACACATATTCATAGATATTTAGATGTAGATTCAAAATAGCTTGTATATAGATCCCTATATATGTGTAAATTTTTCTTCTACTGTTATATCACTTTTATATTTTTCTTCATAGTAAGTATTTCTTAGGGTAACTAAGTAATCCTAAAGTGATATGTAAAGGGTTGTTTTTGTGAACAAATGAGTCTGAAAACCCACAATTTAATTTTTAATGAAATTGGTAACTGTTATGATATTTAAAAATAAATATTTACTTGAGAGAGAGAGGAAGGGACAGCGAGAGAGAGAGAGAGAGAGAGAGAGAGAGAGAGAGAGAGAGAGAAAGAAATAGCAACTTGTTGTACCAGTTATTTATGTATTCATTTCTTGCTTTCTTGTATGTGCCCTGACTGGAGATTGAACCCACAGCTTTGGCGTATCTGGACAATGTTCTAACCAACTGAGCTACCTGGCCAGGGCTGTCATGATATTTTTAGTTTCTTCATTTATAATTTTTCATATCAGCTTGCAGGAAATGTAGACATTTTATATACTTTTTAAATAAATATATTCAAATTGATGTTATAAAGTTAATAACAAATGACACTGTTAGGACTATAGATTAATAATTATTATACATTGATTAAATTATGTCCTTTGAGTCGCATTTCAAATGGCTTATAGTACTGTGATTACAGGAGAGAAGAGTGTCAACCAATTTAGTTCCCAACTAAAGTTCTGTGAAATATGAGTCACATTTCTGTGTGTTGTCTTGAAATTTATAGGCCTTATCTAGTTTTTCTTGTCCGAGTTTATATCATTCAGTATCAAAAATATAACCATGACACTGATAAAATGTTGCTGTTCATGTTGTTCAGAAAATACTATAACTTAGGAGAGTCCCTATAAAATACCATTCTGACTCTGAAGAAATGGCATTTGGTGTTTGATCACTCACATTAATATTGTTTTATCTTTATGTCCAACAGTAAAACGGCAGTAATATTGAATTACAGATGACATTTTTATTAGCAAACTGTGGACTTGGATGATGCTTCTAGTTTACTGGACATGGTAGCAAGCTACCAAGTTAGACTGAAACATTCAGGAACAAAACTTCCGTTTAGGCATGCCCACGAGGTCCTTAAATACCATCTAAAATAGCCAAATACAGAAGGAGCTGGATATGTTTATAGTAGAACCTCAATAAATATACACGGAATTGAAGAGTCCAAGAAAGTAGGAAAAGGCCTGAAGAGAAAGCAAGCATGGGGGTGAGAGGAGAGAGGCTTGTCTCTCAACTATGAAGATACATTTTTTTTTAACAATGTGTTAGAATCATCTAAAAATTAAAATGACCATTTCCAGAACAATATTTTAATACAAAAACAATTTCTGTAGACAGAAAATTAACCAGTCGTTAAATTTTTCTAATGTTGTATTAATCACAATTATTTTGGTGCCTTGATGCCCTCCCAAAGGTCATTGCCAAATGCAACAGTTTTCTGTTCATTAGGCAGTAATTGGTAGGACATAAGGGCTTTTATACTTAATTCACTGAGTGCTTTTTATCATTTATAGTTATTCGAATTTTTATTTTGTCATTATACCCTTTGGCGTATAGATCTATGATTTTTATAACTCAAAGTTGCTTTAAAGGTGATAGAAAATAATTCCACATAGATTTTTAAAACAATAGCATTGTTACATGCTGCTCTTAAGAAAATAAAATTCACAGAAGGGATTTCCTATTGTTTTTATATTTTTTAAAAAAGATTTATATATGTCTATTCAGACCAAATATCAACTGACAAAATAGAAAATAGAATCCTGTTTTGTTTTCCTTTTACTTTTTTAAAGTAATCTTATATATTCATTATAATTAAATGCACATTTTTTCCCATGGTCCTTAAGAATGAAAATGACTAATCCTTACAGATTATGTTTATAGGGCTCTTACAAAAAAACTTTATTGATATTTTAGGGAGTCTCTAAAATAACTTTTGAAATCGGTGTATTCTTGTTTATGTTCTTCCTTTTCCAAGAAATTTGCCTACTTTTTCATGTATGATATAAATGATCACTCTTCTTATTTCATTCATTTTAGTAATTAGTTTGGAAAATAGAAAATAGATTCATAGTGGTACTTGATTTTATCATTGCACCTCAAGCTCGTCAAGCAGTTTTGTTTTTATTCCCATATATGGTAGAGAGTTACAATTTTTAATTTTTTGTATTTTGTTTATTTAGATGCCACTTTTAATATCCTACAAAGAGTATAATTTTTATTTTTAAATATATGCTTTGTGTTGACACTGCTACTGGGATAAAGGGATAAATATGCCTCATCGTGTAATAGTTTTCAATAAAAGGGTTGCAGCATGAAATATGGCCTTCATATACATATCTTGGTACCTGCTAAATAGCTATTTTAACACTAGCATTTTTCTTACACCTTACTTTAATGATACTATATACCTTTTTCATTTAATTTCATTAGTAGTATTAAATATAAAATCCCCTAATGAACAGTTTGTTGAATACCCATTACATTAAAAAGAAAGAAATAATTGTTAAAATAATTAAGAAAACTATAGCGATTCTTCCTAAATTCTCTATCAGTGTTTAAAAATATCCACCTCATAGTAACAAGTTTGAGTGAATAGATGTTCTTCTGTTCAAAATTCTATTCTGATTTATAAGCTATTATCACTATTATAGAGTGGAAATGTTCCTCTTTATTGTTAATTTTCAGATAATTCTATTACATACAAATATTATGTAATGCTAATAGACAGTAAAATAGATTAAAATTTCATGGTTTTTATGAAATGGGTTCTGTTTTATATATAGTTTCCCAGTGTCATCAAGGTCATTATCTTGAGGATACAATCTTATTTTGTCATATTTTGTGCACACTGTAATTCAAGTCACAAAATAGGGCATTGTTATTTGAAAACAATAAAAGAACACACTAATCTGACAGTTTCAGTGTGACTTACTAGCTGTTATTACTCCATTTTATTTATACATAAATCTAAGAAGGAGGGTCAGTTAGCATTCCACCTATTTCTTACAACAGGCTGGAGAAAGTAAAGGAAATGTGCAAATTGCTTTGTGCTGTCTCCTCCCTATGAATTGTCTTGGCTATTAAATAATTGTGAACTCTCACTTTTGTGACAATAGTTTGTAAACAGAAACTAGTTTGGCATGAATCCATTTTTAGTAAATGAGAATATGAACAGGGCAACTTGTGCAATTCTAATGTAATATTAAGATTATTGGGAAAATAAAGAAAGCATTATTATGCAATGTGCTATAACAAAAAGTATCCCAAACAAGCTTCCTTTTCTAGCTGATCAACAATTTGCCTTTTGTTCATGAAAAGTACAGAATAAAAAGGAGCATGAATTCATCTCTTTTCAATGTTTTTTTTTAACGTGTTTGTGTGACTGTGTGGATTTTTTGCATATTCTTATTAATAAATTGAGATTCTTATCCCTAACAACCAAATTCTTTTCAGCCATTTAGTATTTTATTTTTGAAGTTCCAAATTATTGTCTCAAATTGATTTTCTAAATCACATGCTACATTTTTATAGCACCATTATCACTCCTTCATTTATTTATATGTTACTTTTCACTGATTTTTCTTTAACTTTTTTCCCCCAGTTGCTTTATTAGTGTGAAAACACCCTGTTTTTTTCCCCTAAAAGGAACATATGTGGTTGACTTTGGAGTAGGCACTTATTAGGATTAGAGGTATATCTGGAGCAGAAGCCATGCCTTATTGTAGTACATATTAAGCAGTTGTTCAGATAACGTCCTGAGTATGTCTCCTGACAGGTTCCTGTTTACCACGTCTGTGAACAAGAGCACTTTGATATGTTTTAAACTGATAGATATGTGGCCCAGCACCTCCCGATGTGCTGATACAAATTATAGCTATGTCATCTGTGAGCGCTCTTACATGATTGGGTGATACTCCTTGAAATTAAGAAGCAATCCCTATTCACTCAGGGAAGCTCTCATCCCATAATTAGCCACTCTCTAGCTGGTTTGGCTCAGTGGATAGAGGGTAGGCCTGCGGATTGAAGGATCCCTGGTTCAATTCCGGTCAAGGGCACATGCCTGGGTTGTGGGCTTGATCCCCAGTCGGGGGCGTGCAGGAGGCAGCCGATCAATGATCTCTCATCATTGATGTTTCTATCTCTCTCTCTCCCTCTCCCTTCCTCTCTGAAATCTAAAACTATATTTAAAAATAATTATCCAGAACATTTTATATATATATTTCTATGATAAATGGTAGATTTCTTAAATTGTGATCTTTTATGAGGATGCAGAGGTTTCTATTTCCACCACAGTCATAAGTAGGAGACACCACTAAACCACTATTTCATCTTTTTTTATGCCTGAGTAGTATTCCATTGTATATATGAACCACTTCTTTATCTAATCATCTATCGAAGAATGCTTGGATGATTCCATGCCTTAGCCACCATGAATAATATTGCAATGAACATTGGGGTGCCTGTATTTTTGTGAATAAATGTTTTGAAAAGTTCTAGGGGTTGGCGTGTCATATGGAAAGTCTCTTAATTTTCTGAGATGCCTCCATGATATTTTCCATAGCGGCTGTACCAGTTTACATTCCCAACAGCAGTGAATGAGGGTTCCTTTTTCTCCACAACTTCTCCATCACTTATTACTTGTCTTGTTAATAATAGCCATTCTAAAAGGTGTGACTTGGTATCTCTTAGCTTTGATTTGCATTTCTCTAACAACTAATGAAGTTGAGCACCTTTTCATATGTCTGTTGTTCATTTGTATGTGCATCCTTCCATAGCTTAGTTGGCAGTGTGAAAGGTTCATTAACTTTTAGAATGTCACTTCGGAAGATTAAAAACTCACAAAAATATATTTAATATTAAAAGTATAGGGGGTAATAAACGGTAAGGGGGGCAATTATACGGTGACAGGACATGACTTGACTTTGGGTGGTGGGCACACTATGCAACATATTGGTCATATATCATAGAAATGTACACTTGAAAGTCTATATAATCCTGTTAACTAATGTCACCCATTCTTTTTTAAAATAAGAGAAATAATATAGTATAGTGTGGCTATAAAATAGTGCAAAGTATGTATATGTGTGGGAATCAGAAGAAGCCAGTTTGCATGGCATGGAAGACTTTGGAATTCTTTTTTTTTATTTTAAGTATATTTTTTATTGATTTCAGAGAGGAAGGGAGAGGAAGAGAGAGATAGAAACATCAATCATGAGATACAATTGGATAGGCTGCCTCCTGCATGCCCCCTACTTGGGATTGAGCCTGCAACCTGGGCATGTGGCCTGACTGGGAATCAAACTGCGACCTCCTGGTTCATAGTTTGATGCTCAACTACTGAGCCACACCGGCCAGACAAGTCTTTGGCATTCTTGACTTCACTGATAGATTAAACACAAAGCATATTTGTAGGATAAACTCCAGATGAAGTAGGAAAAGCACTTAAAGGGCACGCATTTCTGACATGGGCTTGGAATGTAAACTAAAAGAAATAATGCTTTCTATATGGTCAAAAAATGGTGATCTAGAATTATTTGGGGAAACATACCTGAAAGTTTACAGATCAAGGGGGAATTACTTTGCTGAAGTCATAAATATAATATTTTCCCAGCTAACTGAATACTTGGCATTCTATCTGAGGCTTTCATGTAAATTACATGATTTGTATTTACTTTTGTGCTCTTTCAGTGTCACATGAACAAAGCCAAATTTTATTTTAGATATGATGCCTAGGAATTTTTTTGACAAAAGTAGAGAAAATAAAGTAGTTTTAAATTGTGCATGTATGTGAAGAATGGGTATAATTGTCTTTTCACTCTAAACAGTGAGAATGAAATGCAGCATAATAAAGATGACTCTGGGGGAAGTTGGAATCACCTTGCTAAAAATGAAAAGTTCCTCACAATGACAGTGACTGCACTAAAAGGAGAGAAATACTTTGCAAAGTTGGGATGAGGGGGTGATAATTGTTGCTATGAATTGGATAGTGTACAATTCTTGTAAATACAAGTACTTTTGGTTGGAGATCTATTCAGTTGAAGAATTATAGTACCAATAATTATGAAGAGAAAAATATATCACCTCTCAAGGAGACATAAAAACAGTTGTATTAATATAACTATCAAAATAGGTGTATATATATAGTGAAACAGAAAGTATTCCTTCAATGAATTCATTTTACCTTTGTTATGTTTACAATGGAAGTGATCATTTTGATTTGAAGAAAGAACTAGAATAATACGATTTTTTTCCATAGGATATGATGAATTTGGCAGGTAGAGGTGGTGACCACCCTTCATGTCTCAAAGCTGATTAAGGGATTTATGCTTTTCCAGGGCACATTCAAGCTAATTAAAATCATGCTTATGTTTTCATTAATGGGAGCAGAACAGTAATTCTTGAAGCTCATGATGAAAATGTATGCTATGTGGTATCATGTTATGTTCCTGTGTTTATTATCAGAGGTCAGGAGAGTAAAAGACAATCTTCCTTTATGAAAAATGAGTAATTTATTATTTATTTATTTATACCAGAAGAGAAAGAAAAAAACTTTTTATGCACACAGAGATAATTTCAGTTTTCCATTAGAACCAGAGTACCTAGTAACACATGTTAAAATAATAATTTTGAAATTTTGCAAAGCTCAATTTTCTCATTATTAATAAGGAAAAATTCTATACCCTCAACCATGGCCTAAAATCTACACATATCTTATGTCCCTACTTCAGAGTTATATTTGGCCAATGTTCTTTTCAAATACTTTAATATTTATATGTGTGTTTTTTCAAAAACATTTGCTCCTTGTTATTAAAGCTAATTATTAATAATGACATTACTTATAGCTAGCATTAAGAACTAAGTATTGCCTTAGCCAGCTTGGCTCAGTGGATAGAGCGATGTGGCATGGCCAGAAACAAGGCCAGTGTCCAGCGTTTCCGTTCCATGTTGCAGCGGGGTGTGGTTCAGCACTCAGGCCAGATTAAAGTCCATCTGCCCATATGTGGAGTCACATGAGGCCCTGAGCCATGTGGGCAGAGGGCATGCAACCCTCTACAGCAGGAGTCCCAAAGAAGGCCAGTGCATGAGAGAGAGAGAGCTCACTTTTTTGTTTAGAAGTTTACATATTCAGATTTCTCTGGCTTGCACTGGTCACACCTGTTTCCAGGTGTGATTGATGGGCAATTTAGCCTCCCCTGTCACTCAGACCTTACTGGACCTGCATCTAAACTGCCTTTGTCCAGCCTCTCCCCGCATCGATGAGTGAGGAACAGATTTGGACAGTGTTAAATTTAGCTTTTTGACAAAGCTGAATAAATAGCATGCTATAGTATTCAGTCACCCCTTTCACTCCTTTCCTGTTAAATAATAACTAGGTTATTGCACCAGTATCAGATGGACGCCGACAACACGAATAACATTCTATGGGCATATTTTAGACAAACATTGCATTAAGTTCAGAGTCAACTCATACTTCATGTTCTAGAGCTGTTCATGGGTGATCACAGTCAGGATAGTAAGATGGTTTTAGGTCGAACACAAAGTGCCGCATTCCTGCAGTTCCTTCTGCTCAATGTCATGCTTGTTCATTTTCAGAAAAAAAAAAAAAAAAAAACCTTCAATATGCTATGATGTAAGAGGAAAAGCCTATTAATTTGGCAAATGTTTGCGGTTTCCTGGGTTCCCTGAGCAAAGCTGTTGTTCTCATGTAGACTTCAATTCCAAGGCTTCCCTAAGATCACTTCAATTCACATGTCATACTACAGAAGGACAAGGTGATCCTTTCTCTCCCTAAGTAATCTAACTGTACAAATCAGAGGATAAAGTAAAGGCCATTCATTTATCTACAAAAATGTTCAGTCAATAGACTTTTCTCTAATAAACTGGTATTTTTTGAAACTTTCAAGATAAAAACTATTAAAAGCTTGTGGCAAAGGTATAATTCTTTTCAGCAATTTTCAAATGTCATGTCAGTTGTATTACCAGTAATTGCTGTCACTGTCTTCAATTCCTCATTTATTCATAGTGAACAGAGTAACTGGTTTTAATTGTTATATGAAAGAGCATATTGATATTTTTCCTGCTTTTATGTTTAATAAGAGTTCCCCCTTATTTGTATCTGAGTAAAAATATTTTTCTGAAGTTTACATGCTCAGGTAAAATTCTTTCTGCGGGAAAATAGTATTAAAGAGTTATGCTTTTATATGTTAACAAGCTTAGATTTCCTCTCTACATTATTCTAAGAAAGTACCATAATTGAGTTGACACTAATTCAATTCTCTGGAAATATCACTGAGTATGCAACCATATTGTCATGGTGGAGATTCAGATATCTGCACACTTTTGGTGTACCTTTGGAAATACTATGGCATAAGCAATGTGATTACTTCAATCTACTAATTTTACTTATGGAGAAAATATTTTAAATATGATTTTATTTTACTGTAAGTTATAATAATTTTATTTAAAGGGGTTTGATTTGATATTTTTTAACTGAAATCAAATATATGAAATATAGAATAGCATTTTGGCAACAGATGCTATTTTATTAGTTTATGGATGTCATTGTGTTATTTCATGATGTGTTCTGTGTAAATAGAGGTTTATTTATGTAAATTTCTTCTACTCAAAGCACAACTTAATTGAGTACAAGAAATGTACATGATATAGCATTATTCAACTCATCACTATGAGATTAAGTTGCTATTGCACATAACTACTCAAACATATGTTGGTATGTAGTTTGGGTAGATAAACTATGGCCTGAGGATGAAATCAGACCCTACATATGTTTTTGTATAGACCACAAACAAAGATGTTACATTTTTAATGGTTATATTTAAAATTATTATATTAGTGCCTGCATGATATCTTCAATTTTGCCCCTTTGCTACAAACCCTAGAACATTTACTACCTAATTCATTTTTAAAAAGTTCATTAACCTCTATGTCAATGGGGAGTCAGAAAATCTGAGTTGTAATTTCTTATTTTTAATGTTTTATCTCTGTGACATCAAATAGGATGCACTTAATTTATGTTAGCCTCAGTTTCTTCATCTGTAAATTGGACATAATAATACGATTTTCTTACCTCATACATATAGTACTTTGCAAAGGAAATAATGTATGTGCAATCTTTTTGAAAAATATACAACACTATAAATGGATGCATTTTGGAATCAGAATACACATAAGACTTGACTTTAAGAAGAGGCTCTGAGGTAATTGCTGAATTTTAATCTCAGGCTACTTTCTAGCATTACTGATCTGGGGAAAGTTACCCTAAATTAATCCAAGTTACTTTACCTGGTAATAAATATATCTAAGTTGCTTTACCTAGTAAACTTTCTATAACTTAATTCTTTATAAGAGTTGAAGCCTTACTGAGAAATAGCTCTAGGTAGATCCCTGTGTCCCTGATTAAGTCTTCCATGTTTCTCTGCGGGAAATCTTCCTTCACTGCTCAATGGTAATGACAACTCTTCTGATGACAATTGGCTTATTTTGGAATGTCCTTCTTATGGGACTGACCCCCTTTGTGGTTCAGTTGCCTAGAAAACACCCTGAACATATCTTGTTCTGCAGTTTGGGTGCTGGGTCTTTCATTGCCAGTATTTTGCCTCTCAGGGCAGCTTTCATAGGTGCTTCAGTTTCTTTCAACCCCTCCTACACTAACTTGAGTATCTGTCTTCTGACTTCATCTACTCCCCAATAGTTCTGGAGTACTGGGGGGCCATTGCAGATGGTGCTTCGGTGGGCCAAGCCCCAACCCTGATTTGGCAGATTTTCTTTGATAAGAGTCCTCTTTTCCTGTGCGAATACTGTAAATCTCACTTGCTTACATAACAGCAATAGTCTGCAGGCCTAATGTAAAACCTAAGAACACCTAGAGGATGTTCCCACATCATATACCAGTTCACAAACTCAGTGGTACACTCACACTCCTAGGCCTGCTTCCTCTGAGAACCACACCAGCAAAAATCACTCACAAAGATGACCCTTCTGTACTAAGTCGACCACAGGTATGTGTCTGAGACTGCTAAAATCCTGTTGTTGTTCTCTGTCTTATGCTCAGGAGATTATTCAACGTATACATGCTCAAGAGATTCAGCTTAGTGCAACTCCAGGGACACCTCAACTTCAGATGGCTTCAGGGTTCATTTGTGTCCCTGAGTCACTCATATTACTGCCAAACTTCAGACCCGCTGAGCATTAAGTGTTTACCCGTAAAACATGAGAATTTTAACAAATTAATGACCTCACACCTGTCTACTTTCCTACCTCTTCTAAAAATAGACTGAATTGAGTAGATGGTGCTATGAGGGACATTTTCATTGAGATTCTTAGCTAAGCTTTCCATTCAAGGATATGTCAAAAGTCAATTCAGAAAAGCCTGAATTATTCTATCAACTTGCTCACTTTGAAAGCAATCAACGTTCCCTAGAACAGGATAATAGTCTTCCTATTAAATGTAAACATTAGAGAGAAAACAAAGTTTGCATTGTAATAATTCTGGCATAAATAGAATTATTCAAACTATTTACAAAAGGGTTACTCTTGTTGCTTTTATTAGAATTTTATGTATTTAAGATGTTAAATCATCTTGCTTTAGAGCGAGTTTCATAATTATGTGATTTTTTTTCTTAATTAAAGCTAGTAAAAGCAGTGTGGCAACTTACTACAATCCATCATTTCACAGCTAACTGCGAGTATGTTTGTCCTCTGTCGCTAATATAATAAATTGTATGCTTTAATTATAAATGAAGATATAAATTGTGAGATATCAATTACCTCAAGAAAATTAATAATATATGATTCTCATATCTTCATATCCATAGCACTGAGTTTAAAAATTAATAAAACAAAAAAAGTAAAATGACCATCTTATGAAATCAAAAATAGCTCACCCTTCAAACTGGAGAAGAGTACATCCTCAGTGAAAGTATGTGAATTAAAAACATTCAATTAGATTGTAAAGTTGGCTTGTCATTATAAAATATGACTTACACTAAAAGGCCTCTTAAATAACTGGTGTTTTCTCCATTAGAAGTCAAGAACCCTATTCTTGGTCTTTTGATTAAAAAAAAAAAAAAAAACATTCTGTGATAAAGGTAAATGATCCTTGCTTTGTAGCCCCTTTGAGAGAACAGCCTCAATGAAATGGTCTGGCGTGGTGATGTGACGCTTTTCATATTCCTAAGCAGGGCACAGGCATCTGGAAATCTAATTCCCTAAAGATTTGTCTGTGCTGCTTTTAAACAGAAGAGTAAAATGATGGAGCAGGTGAACATCTGCCAGTTACAGAAAACCAATATTTTGCTCAATAGGGCATTACACTGTGTGCTCAGCAAATATTTACTGAGTGTCTATTTTGTGTCTAATACTTACATCGAACACTGTGTGAACTATCAAATAGTATAGGCCCTTTAACATAAAAGCACGTTGAAGTTTGGAAAGACTTCAGATTAAGCCCCGGGAATAAAAACATACAGAATGGAAAATTATATTCTAATAACAATTAAAGAGACCAGCTTTTCTCTTTGAAATGGTGGGAAATCAAGGAGCATTTCTCATTACAGTCAAGAAATTTACATTTTATTCAATAAGCAACCGGGGACTTATAATAATGTCAATTATTAAAGTTTTGTAATAATATATTTTCAGCTGTTGTTCTTAATCACTCTCAATAAGACATGTTGGTAGATGGAAGTAGTAGCTTTTGGAGCTGAGCTTAAGATATTATTGGCCAGAAAACTTCTTGGTGAGGTCCGTAATTAAATAATATCAACACTCTATAAGGTACTACTAGTGAGGACATGAATGTAAGAATCTAGTAAATTAAACTAACTCTTCAAGGTGGGTCCATCAGCATTCGTCACGTATAGCCAGTGAAAACAACATGTGGTAATATGTTGCAAAACAAAAAGAGAGAATTGAGCCCTTATCTTTTACGCAGTACACTGACATACACACAGATGAAATAACAATGTCTAGGGTTTGCTTGTACATAGATTACATGTTAATAATAGTTGCTGATATTCACTGAGCCCTCATTTTGTTACAGTGCTTCTCCATGTCTAGTAACTCAATCTCATTTCTATATATACATGAACTCATTTCATAATATGTATCCTCCTTTTTAATTTGAAGAAACTGAGGTAAATGTATAAAAACTGAGAGCCCAATAGTTCACAATTGCCATTTGCTGTCATCCTGTTTCTGTGTTGTTTTAATCCCAAGGAGTCACCAGATTTCCTGTATTTTTGTCACTATTGTTAAAACTGCACCATTATTCCAAAAACTTGTCCATATATTTGATGTATGCAAGGCAGTAAAAGTCTTATTTCAGCCTGTTCACCAACAGCATGGGATGTGTTCAAACCCTGTATACTGCAGAGAGTTTAAATTATTTTTAATAAGGAAATAGAATCACCAAGACAGATAGAAATCACCTATTCTTTATGTTATGGCAACCAATTATTGACTTTTGCCTAAAGTGAAAAAGAGCAAGTAGACATGAAAGGAAACTGGGTATTACAGTCAGTGTGACTGAGGATAAAGTGAAACATGGTATTCAGAGTTAATGGAGTCACCATGAAACCCAAAGAAAAACTTCAATTTAGTAAGTAAATAAACAGGACTAAGAGGGTGATTCTTTTTGGAGCCACTCTGTAACAATACCAAGGCTATGATAAAGTCTTTTCATCTTAAGGCTTGTCAAATGCAGCCTGAGACTGAGAAAGCCCAATTATTTTTCTGTAACATAGTCACCTGCTGTGGCAGAGATGCTAAAGATATGCTATGGGAAGATTTCCATGCACATTAAAGAGAAGTTCTAAACAAATGGACAATGATATGAGCATACGAAGAAATAATTCAGCATTCCTCAGAGGACAGTGTTTGTAATCGAATAGGACTTTATATCCTTATACAAAATTGTTGCTGAAATATTATCTCAATAGGTACCAGGATGTTAAGTTCAAACTTATTTCAAACTTGGACTAGAGAATGTTCTATACAATTGAAGAAACCATTGGAAATATAAAGTAGCTGACTTTATTTCATCTTCAATCTGGTTATTTTAGAAAATAGATATAGGGTTAAAAATATGGCAACTGTTATCTTACTATGGATATAATATGGCATTTACAGTTTAATTAAATTACAGTAGTATTTTATCAAAGATAAATGAGGAAGGCGTGTGTCTTTGCAACTTAATTGAAGCATAACTTATAAAATCACCTGCACATAAAGTACAAATGAGAAAAGTTTTGATAGATGGTACGCCTTTGAAATCACCATCATAATCACAATACATAATCATCCTCCCAAACGGTTTCTTATTCCCCTTTCCCACCTCTTATCCCGTCTCCATCCTTCCTCAGCTACTTTTCTGACTTCTGTCAGCATGTTTTGGTTCCATATTAATTATATATTTTTTACTTGTCTCTGGCTTTTGTCAGTCAGAATAATGATCTTGTGATTCAGTTTCTGAGTGCCCTAGTAGTTTTGGTCCTTTGAATCAATTTCATTGAACGAATGTACCACAGCTTATTCACCTGTTGATGGACATTTGGATTGTTTCCAGTTTTTTGATATTATGCATAAAGTCAATTTTGGTGTGCGTGTCTTTGAATAGACATATACTTTCTCTTCTTTGGGGTAGATACCTTAGAGTCAGACAGCTGTATCACATAATAGATATGTGTTTAAATTTTTAAGAAACAACCAAAGTGTTTTCACTATATTATATTTCTATGAGTAGTATATGAGAGTTATAGATATTCTACATCATTGACAATACTTGGAATTGGTAGGGATTTTTTTTAAATGTTAAGAATGTTAAGTATTTGGTGGTAGAAAAAGTCTTTGAACAATTATATATACTGTAGTTATATACTATCCAAATAATAGGTTCATCTAAATTAAGATTTTTTAATCTTAGGAATTTTTAATGAACAGCAAATCGATGTGATATTGTTTATCGCATTAATGCTCCCAGATCTTTCTACATTTCACAACTTTACACTCACTCTTCCTTCTCTCCTTTCTGACTCTCAGAATGGATAAAAATACTACTCACTAAAGAAATTAATATGCCCCTTTTTCTTTGTACTAAGCAACACTGTTCATTAAATAGTACTTAATGTATATCTGTTTAGTAACTTATATTTTAATCATGGCTAAAATGGGTGTGGTTTGGATTTTATATGCATAATTGTAGTCATCACTAATTTTCAGTAGCTTTAAGTGAATTTGATATAAATTGAATTTAATATTATTAATGTTTTTATATTATTTATTTCATTATGCATTCATTTACTAATCATACCTAAAGGTACAAGACAGAATAAATCATAATTGTTAGCCAAACAATTATGTCTACTGAAACCTAGTTATTCCTTTTAATTATACATTCTGTTTTCATTTTGTTTTAAATTTTGAAACAACTGCCTACTGAAATGGAATTGTGGCTTTACAAATACAATTTTTTTAATATCATGTATTAAGGATATGTGCTAAGGATGTCAGACTGCTGGCTTAGGGTTCCTGGACTGCGAGAAGGCACAGGCTGGGCTGAGAGACCCAGCCACCACTGAGTGCACGAATCTCGTGCACCAGGCCTCGAGAATATAATAACTATGTGTCTTTAAAGGGATGCACTTACTTTAAAAAATCATATTCTTGACTTTTTTTTTTTTCATCTATTCCATGTCCAGTTTCAAGTTAATGATTTCTGGCTAATTCTTAAATTACTCGAACTATGAAAACAAAATGTTGTTATCATAATGTCATTTATAGAACAAAATAAAGATGTTAGGGGCATTACAGGGCATGAGAAAGAAGAAAAAGCATAATTGCCTATAAGCTTTTCTTCTTGACTGCCTGATTATTTTTCTGATTTAGTAAAGAGGTTATCACAAATTATTAGTCAAATAATTTTATAGTTGACTGAAATCTTAGAGATAATATTGTCTAATTCCTCACGTTTTCCAATGAAATTAACTGGAAGCTTTTTAAATCACTCAAGGTGATAAAGCAAGTTATTGCAGAATTTTGACTATAGTCCAAACTTTCTGAGATCCAGTCGAGCTTTCTTTATTTCCAGAAGTTAATATTATCTCACATTCATAAATATATATGAGTGATGCTGGCCTCAAGCATGGGAAAAGTTACCTCAAAGACTGGTCAATCAAAGATATTTCACCTCCATGATGTATGTGTAGTATATGAAAATCTATTAGCATTCAGCAAGCATTCTTGTGTTAGTATTAGCTTGCAGCTGCTGCTGCTGAAAGATCAATTTGTTATTACTTTGTTAAGCTGCTAGTTTATTTTCTTAAATATATTTAAAACAATTAGCATTAATGTGGGAGTTCTCCTTCCCTGATGATTAAATCACCACAAAACGATACAGAGAGGCAATATTTGAACCTGAAGTTCATAGAAAATCAAGATGAGATTCATATAAAAATTTTAAGACCAATATCTAAACTACTGTCTTAATATAATAGTCAAGATGAAGGAAAGACTCTGAGTAATCTAAGTGAAGAAATTCCTGCACATATAAATCTCCAGCTTCCTACCAGCTCAGGATTTTTTTCTTTATTACAATTCTCACTTTTAAGAATACAACCAAGTAAGTGAAGAAAGAGTGCCTTCCACTTAGATATCCATTTAGATTCATTATTGATTACACCATGAGTCACAAGAACATTTTTGTTAAACAAGGTGGGGAGCAGTGAGCCTTGTCTGGAAAGAGGACAGCAGGTTTTCCACTAAGTATCGAAGACCAAAGGACAATCACTTGCCTTTTTTTTGTTCCCTGTATTAAAATATGAGTAAAATACTTACAGTAACCTATTTCACAAGATTCCTGTAATAATCAAATGAGATAATAGGTGGGAAATTTCTTGGCAGTGTTTAAGGGCTGATTTAATTTGAGTTATCATTTTTTAAAAGAGAATATTTATTAGAAGCCTTAGAAAAGTGTGGTCACAACATTTCTCTATAAAAAGATAAAGAACATGTCTGAGAATTTCAACAGACCATATGAAATAGTAGGTTTAAGTAACTTCTAGATAAACTTTAACAAACTAGAAATGAATTTTTCAGCTCCCTAGTTTATTTATTTTTAATATATAGTTTTATCGATTTTAAAGAGGAAAGGAGAGGGAGAGATAGAAACATCAATGATGAGAGAGAATCATTTATCGGCTGCCTCCTGAGGATCAAGCCAGCAACCCAGGCATGTGCCTTGACCTGGAATTGAATCATGACCTCCTGGTTCATAGGCTGACAACCACTGAGCCATCAGCCAGGCCATCAGAGCTACCTTTGTTCAGTCAGGGCTTCCAGGTGGCAACTATCCACTGTGGTTAAAGTTAGCTTAACTTAGAGTGCACTTGTTTTAAAAAGTTTTTTTTTTTTAAAAAAGAGGTCACTCTTTAAGTGCCTCAGAATGAGGCTTAGACCAATACAAAACAGAGTGCTTTAATTGCCTGACCACTAAACACGGAAACGTGGACCCCATCAGATTTGCACTTACACATGCTGTGTTAACAACTAGTCAGGATCGTTGCAGAAGAAATTAGCAGGTACATTTCCTGCACTATTTGCTTACAATGTATTTATGTGCATCAATTTCCATTTAAGCAGCCTTTTTTTCTACTACAATACTCTAATGCCACTTTATAATTGGGTAATGAGCTTCCGGCTCCACAGCAGCAGAAGTTACCCTCTCTTTCCTGAGGTGTATTGACTGGTTTCTTCACCTTCAGCTCTCACCCTCCACCAGCTGAGGGAGCAAGAGACCTCCTCTGCCTGGGACACAGTTCAGCCCTCCTGGGGCTTTTCACAGGTTCATCTGTTTCAAGTTCAAGTGTCTGCTCTGTCACAGCAAATCGGTTACCCTGAAGTTTTATTGAGTCCAAGAAGTTCCATCATGAAGCCTATATTTTAATGAAATACATTTTTAAAAACTTTACTTGGAAGTACATGTGGCAAACAAATTCTCCATTATGTTTTGTGCATTCCTTTACTGAAATTTGGGGCTTTTCTAAAGTATATGCAAATATTAAAATATTACAGTGACAATACTCTCTCTCTCTCTCTCTCTCTCTCTCTCTCTCTCTCTCTCTCTCTCTCTCTCTCTTTACACACACACACACACACACACACACACGCACACACACACACATACACACACACAGCAAGGGAATGTCATATGTCCCAAGTGAGACCCACTTGGAAAACAGAAATGCTGACCGTACCACACTGTATCTTTGTGAGAGGACACTTGTCAGCTTCCTCTCTAGGAATAAGATTTTTTCTCACCCTCAGACGTGTAAAGGACTTTCTCATCTGTCCTTTTTATGTTATTTGAATAATTTCCTCCTACAAAAGTGAAAGGTGTCAAAAACTAACCATGTGGGGCTTTGACATGTAGTTAAGTGATCTTTTTGTAAAAATGAACTCTCTTCAGGGAAGTGGTAACTTTTGATGTAAGGTAGTCAGGAGATGGATATTAGCAGGAACATGACTACGTTGAAAATGTTAGACATTTTGATTCTCTCACATGCTTGCTTTTTTTTTGTTTGTTTGTTTGTTTTTAGGCAATTAGCACTTTAACAGATAATAGAAGAGATGTTTCCCTTAGGTGTAGAGATGTAGTTCCCCTATGTTACTCAGGTTAATAGTATAATGCAAACATTTTTTGCCAGTGTGATGCTAATTTAAAATGCCATTTGCAAAACTACAGAAACAATGCTGCATTCTCTGTCTTGGTTGGGGTCCTCGGTCTTTAAGAAACTGCCAAACAGGCTAATTTAGTACGAATACCTCCTTTTTATAAATCAGGGACTTGCACTCTGGAGGGCTGTGAGAAACCCTTCAAGGTATTTTACTTAAGCAGAGGTTGAAGTATGAATCAGGCTTGGGGCAAAGACAAGCGCAGCTCTCCCTTTTATCCCACAGCTTTAAACGCTGTCCAGCTTTGGCTTGTCTTGCACCTCAGCTCCATCAGCCAGCCTATTAATTGGTTGACTGTACCTGATCGCTAACGCGAATGCACCTTGCGAAACAGCGGGAGAAAGCAAGCACATTTGTTTAAGTCCTCCCATGGCTCAACACTGTGCTTGAATCGCCTTGCAACGTTACAGTCGTAGTTTGGTCCATCCGTTAGGCTGAAAAAGACAAGATCCCCAAGTGGCCTCGGCGCCTTTTCCGGTTCCCAGGAGACCCGCGACCCCTCCGGGCGCGTCGCCTGTGCGCGGGGAGCCTTCCCTGCTAATCAGGTCAATGATCATCGCCCAGCTCCAGCGCCCAGGACCTGGCAGGAGCCGATCACAGCCGTCAGGGAGCCCGCAAAGGCAGCTCGCTCGGGGAGGGTCTCCCGTGCAAGAACATCGCGCGGTCCTCAGTCACTCCCTGGAACCTCTGAGGATTTCAGCTTTTCCGTGTATTTATTTATGTGCAAGGGGGTCCTCGTAGACAGTGAGGGGCTCCACATAAACAGGAGCCAGCAGCACAGCGTGCAGCGACTTGGAGGGGGCTGATTGAAAACTTGCATCTCCCCACCCCGCGCACGGTTGGGTGGACTGGCTTCTCACCTCGTTCACGGGGAGTATTTCAGTGAAGGTAAGTGATCTGGGAGACTGCATGGCACTGGGCTTCGGCATTGGAAGTTCTGACCCACTAAGCCGGCGTTCTGCACTGCAGCAAGTGACTGTGTACGTGGGAAAGGCTTAGTTTACCAGCAAGGGTCCTAGCGTGGAAACGGGCGTTTCGATAGGGATCTTGCAGACCCTGGCTTCTGACATAATAGCAGCCTGCCTTTCATCAGGAGAAAATAAAAGAAGATATGAAAAGAAAAAAAAAAAAGAGTGAATTTATCATGTCACCTTTTTAATAATCTAGAGAACGGTGCAGTGCTAAGGTAACTTGATTTTGAAGTATTTTGTTGATGCCATAGGGAAGAATCTCTGATTCTAAAAGTTTAGAGGTTAAATTAGATGGAAAGAAAATTTGCAAATGAGAGTTGAAATCTTGTGTGGCTTTCTACTTTAACAATGTTCCTGAGCTCTGGCTGGGTTAAGGATTTGGGGCTAAATCCTTGAATGTTTTAAGTGTCCACTTAGGAATTAAAATCTAAATGATATAGTTTCTGATGTAACTATTAAGAAAAATGAACTAAAAACAATTGATATATTATTGATATGATTTATAGTTCTGATACAAGAGAGATGGATTTATTTTATGAAATACGTTAATAAAAAAGAAAGTTAACTTATTTCCAAAGAATTCTTCAACAAGAGGTTTAGTTTATGTGTTTATTAAAATTTTGTGTTTGAGGTTGCACTTTGTTATCCAACTAGACGAAATTAGGTAATCTTGCATTTACATAGTTTCGGACAATGATCTATTTAATTTAGGAAAAGTAGTCCACGTTATGTTTTCTAAACCCATTTTTCTTATAAGTGTGTTAAAAACATCTATAGAGAATAGAAGCAACTTTCTTCCAAAGTTAGATTAAATCACCTAAACTTTTTCTTTTCTATTTTCTTTATACATAGACATATAGCCTGATGGTTTTATGCCACATTATGATTAAGTTCTACATAATCAAAAATTATAAAACAATTCTATCACTATAATTATAAATGACTAATTGATTGGTTAGCACTCTAAGCACCTGAGTGAATAACAGCAACCACTTACCTTATTATGGAGTGCTTGTACTTGAAAATGCTTTTCAAACAATGAAACAAAGATCATTTAAAATATAAATATATATCATTATAAGATGCATACTTGCACATATTGAATTTCAATAACAAATCAACTATGCTAAAGCAGTATGTAAATATCTAGCTGCTTTATGTAAAGATTTATCATGGTTTCTTTAATGTGCTTAGTAGAATGTGCTCTCCTATTTCATGAAATGTTGATTCCACCTTCCTCCTGTGGGGATGCTGAGGTGAGATATTTTATTAAGATGTGAGAACATGGTTTATATTAATTGGCTATCTTTCTGAAATTCTCTGGGGAGCTTTTCTGGCTGATGTTGATATTATTGTTTCCCTCACAGGAATAAAGTATTTTTAGAATACCCATAGGGGCTGACAGGTACTTGCTGGTTGTATGTTTTTAGCCAAAGCGAAGACATTTATCACCTCTGTTGCACTGAGACTTCTCTTTTCTCTGGGGGAAATGGTTTCTCTAGTGATTCAATGACCCTTGAGAGAAGAGTGTGTTGACTACAGTTACTGTCCCTGGGTCTTTGGAGTGTTCCTTTGTTAAGTAACTTTGATAAACAGGGACAGGAAACATTAACCAAATAGGGTCACATTTGCTAGTAACAAATTGGTACACTGCTGAAAACACCTCTGTATTTTGAACTATTTCTTGTGCCACATTTGAAATTGATCGTGGTATCCTACCCAATGAACTTTTACTTACTCGATTATTGACCATTGAAGGTATATGTAGTGTAAAATGAAATATTTATGTTTAAAAATATAAAGATACCTGTAGTTTTTATTCAAAAGACGTATCTAAAGTTTTTTTAAGGGGGTTACTGTTGTAGTTGTATTAATTTGCATTATGCTGGCTAAAAGGGGAATGGAGAAAATTCTGTGTACAAGTGAGAATTAGGAGCTATTCATATTTGGTAGTTCTGCTTCCTCAATCAGACTTTTCCACTGATGTTATTGCTAGGTGCCACCTTATCTCTAGAATCTATATCAAATCCCATTTTTCATCTATTTGGCAGTAATTTATTACTTCCATGAGATCAGAAAACATTTTATAGGATAACCTCACTTACCAAGAATAGGTGGTTTCAAAATTTAAACCAAATAAATGTGCTAAAATGTTATAAAAGCCACCTTAAGATTTATAACCTGTTTCTCAGTATGTGGTACTTTCAATAAAAGTCAATGGGGCCCTAACAGGTTTGGCTCATTGGATAGAGTGTTGGCCAGCGGACTGAAAGGTCCCAGGTTTGATTCCGATCAAGGGCATGTACCTTGGTTTCGGACACATCCCCAGTAGGGGGTGTGCAGGAGGCAGCTGATCTATATTTCTCTCTCATTGAAGTTTCTAACTCTCTATCCCTCTCCCTTCCTTTCTGTAAAAAATCAATAATATATATATATATATATATATATATTTTTAAAAAGTCAATGGGGAGAGGTAGTGTCTAACATGACTCCTAAATGTCAGACATCTAGGTTCTAAACTTTATGTTTGATTGTATTACTTTCAAATCAAAATGATAACATCAAAGTTACTTACCCCAGTTTTCCAGATGAGGAGCTGCAGGCTGTGAGTGGATAAGTAAATGGGCTAAGGGCATACCAAAGTTACTGGGTCTATGATTCAAACTCACATCAGGCTGTGTTTAAAGCTCACAATCTTTGTTGTACTTCGTTATCAATTTGTATATGGTGTCTTTTTCCAATGTTTGATATAATACTGATGAATATTTTAAGGTGATTGTTAAGATAGTACAACTTAGTTATATTACCTTCAGAATAGTTTAACTCTTGACTAATCCTATCTAATAAAAGAGTAATATGCAAATTAACCATCATTCCATGACAAAATGGCGGCGCCCATAGACACAAGATGGTGGCGCCCAGTCCTCTCAGGCCCAGGGAGGGCTGCCGATGAGAGCAGGCAGCATGAGGGCCAGCTGTTGGCCTGAGAGGCACTTTCGCACCCCCGGTGTAATCAGCTCCCAACCACTACCCTGGCCGTAGGCCTGGGAGGCGCCTTTGCACCGCCGGATCGATCAGCTCCCATGAGCGACCTCGGCTGTAGGTCTGGGAGGCGCTTTTGCAACCCAGAACGATCAGCTCCCAGCTGCAACTGGGCAGTGGCCTGGGAGTCGGCGTGCACTCCCGGCGTGATCAGCTCCCAGCTGTGACCCTGGCCATAGGCCTGGGAGGCGGCGTGCACCCACAGCGTGATCAGCCCCCAGCTGTAACCTGGGCTGTTGGCCTGGAAGGCAGCGCCCCACTCCCCACCCATCTACTCCCAGACCTATCTGGGCCGTAGGCCCTGGAGGTGGCACACAACCTGGCGCAACCAGGTCCCAGTGGCGACCTGGGCAGTGGTCTGGGAGGCAGCCGTACACCCCTGGCATAATCAGCTCCCAGCTGCAAATTGGGCCATAGGCCTGGGAGGCAGTGCACCCCCTCACAATCCTCTCCCCCAGCAGCGACCTTAGCAGTGGCCTGGGCAACGGCTGCGCTCTCCCCGCCTATCCCTCCCACCCCTCTACCTCCCAACTGCTGCCAGCTATCTGCTCCTAGCCTTGGCCTGGGCTGTGGGCCTGGAGGCACCCACAACCACCTATCCCCTCCCTCCCCCCCTCCCCGCCAGGCATCAGCTCCTATCCACAGCCAGGGGCTGTAGGCCTGGGAGGCAGCTGTGCCCCCAAGAGCTATCCCTTCCCTGTGACAGCCTGGGGTGTCAGCCTCCAAAAGGCCTGCGCCCCCATGGAGTGATCCCCCCACACACCTATAGCCATGGAATTTCCCTTGCCCCCAGCAGAGTGATTAGATACAGAAAAGGAATAAAAGGAGAAAAGAAAGGACAAAAGATGAAACATCAAGAAAAAGAAAGAGAAGGAAAAAAGGAAGAAACAACCACTTGATAACACCTTTCCAAGGTCTCATGAAATTCCTGTTTAATGAGTTTATTTTATGACACTTTTAGTTTGGGTTTACATTTTTACAGGTTTGTCAAGACAACGACAGGTACACTGTCCAATATGTTAACCTTTTGCACTCGGATGTCGAGTGTGACTCGACACGGTTAGCAGAATAAAGGAATCGAGAAAAAAGCAAGCGAGTGCAAAGGGTTAAAAAAAAACACAACACCCTATCTAATAAAGAGGGAATATGCAGGGGAGGGCATTTGGGGTTGACCAGACTGTCAGGGGAGGGCAGTTGGGGACTATTGGGCTGGCAGGGGAACAGTTAGGCGTCAATCAGGCTGGCAGAGGAGTGGTTAGGGGGTGATCAGGCTGGCAGGCAGAAGTGGTTAGGGGCAATCAGGCAGGTAGGTGAGCAGTTGGGAGCCAGCAGACCTGGATTGTGAAAGGGATGTCTGACTGCCTGTTTAGGCCCGATCCCTATGGGCAGTCGGGCATACCCTGAGGGGTCACAGATTGGAGAGGGTGCAGGTTGGGCTGAAGGACAGCCCCCCCCACCCCCTCCCAGTGCACGAATTTCGTGCACCAGGACTCTAGTTCAAAATAAATTATTTGTAAATGTCATAGTCACCGGTGTTTGAAAAAGCATATGCTTTGTTCTTCTGGGTTCTGAAAGAGGTTAGTGCTCGAGTCTTTGCATCAAGCTCATTCTGATTAGTATTGACAGAAAAGGCACTCTCCCATACGGATATTCAGGACTGAAATTTAGTATCTGTACATATGTACATCTTTCCAAAGAGTGTTGACAAACTCTCAGGATAATATAGAATAAAAACAGATATAGATACAATGAGACTGTTGTATTGAAATAAGAGTAAAAGGAATTTAAGGAGAATTCATGATCATGGCAAAAGACATTCATAATACTAGAAAAGAAAGAAATTAACAGTTGGAATTGAACGTTGGCAAGTGGACTAAAACAAATGTCAATGTCTATTTGCTTTATTCACTTTATATAAACTTCCCATTTTTACAGAGTTTTTCTATAAATTATTATGTTGATAATGTGACAACAATATACCAGATATTACAAATAATGAATTCAGTTTGGTTAGAAGAATAATCAAGAAATATTTGTTTATAATATCTAATCATCAGCCAGCTTACTTTCTGTTCTCTGAGTTTTATAGTAAGCTATTGGCTTATTCTAGCTGTGTATATGAGTAATAGAAAAACAAAGTATATATAGGTAATCTTCTTTAATACTATTCCAAAGGAATGAATATCGCATTTTAAAAAACAGTATTATAGGGAAGCTCGTTATGCTGAATGCCCATAATGCATAGGTCTCCTCACCCAGAAGATATGACCATGTTTCTAGGCCTAGCTCATCACAGTAGATTTGAACAAAAAATGAATGTGCCTGTATTTAAGACAGCCATCTCTAGTGTGGCCAGCGACTACAATGTGGTCTTACAAAAGAACCTGCCATTAACAGCAACTCTGTATTAGATAATCCTATCTAATAAAAGAGTAATATGCAAATTGACCATCACTCCAACACACAAGATGGCTGCCTCCATGTGGTGAAAGATGGCTGCCCCCATGTGGACACAATATGGCTGCCACAAGATGGCCAGCATGGGAGGGAAGTTGGGGGCGACCAGGCCAGCAGGGAAGGGCAGTTAGGCGTCGATCAGGCTGGCAGGGGAGTGGTTAGGGGGTGATCAGGCTGGCAGGCAGAAGCAGTTAGGGACAATCAGGCAGGCAGGCAGGAGAGCAGTTGGGAGCCAGCAGTCCTGGATTGTGAGAGGGATCCCAGATTGGAGACGGTGCAGGCTGGGCTGAGGGACACCCCCCGCCCCTATGCACAAATTTTGTGCACCGGGCCTCTAGTAAATACTGAATTTGATGACTTCAAAAATGAATAAATGTGGATAGCTAGCAGTCAATGGGCAGGAGTCAAAACTGAGAAACATAGAGATGGTGGTCTGTATAAATTATGAATAAATTAAAGTCATGAGGCTGATAGGAAGGAAATAAAAAAGGCTAATCCCCTTAGCCTTTAATTAGAAGAGCCACTTTTTTTTTTAATTCACCTTGATTGCTAAGCACTAGGAGGGAATTTTCCCTTGAGGAGGCAATTGGGTTGGGTTATCTTGAGTGATGTTCCAAACATGCCATGCAGTGGTGAGACGTTTTCTGGTTTTCCACATTTTTCTCTATTGTGTCAGTCCCATTAATCAATTGAATTTATATCTGTGTTTCTTACAAACTAAGGGATTAAAATTGGCCCAACATTATATATATTCATAGTCTAGCTTGATAATGAATGGGGCAGAAATGTATAGTGGCTGCAAGTTCAGGTTTTGGGTTCAGCTACATGGATTCAAATCCCACTGATGCACTTAACTAGATTACTGACCTTGGGCAAATCCGTTCAGGAGTCTAAACTTTGTTTATATGGCCATTAAAATGGAGTTAATGACAGTACCAATCCCATAGTAGTGTTGTGATACATAAAAAAGTTAATTAATAAAGCATAGTTACAGTTGTTCAAGTGCTCAGGAAATGATAGTTGTTATTATAAATCAGAAACTTTGTTACCATTTTCTCACCTTATATGTCAAGTAGTGAAAATTAGGGACATTCTCTCCCCCTAAAATTAGTTCATACTTGAACCTTATCAGATGCTTCTGGAACCACTTCCAGGCATTGTGTTTATAACTGTACATTTAAATTTTAGGAAAAAAAATATATATACACATATATGTATGTATGTATGTATATACATTGCATTTACACCAATAAATGGATGTTCCTTGAAATTATAAATGTTGGAAGTTATTCATCACCATGAAGATAGATAGATAGATAGATATCATATATATATATATATACATATTCTACCTAATAAAATGATAATATGTAAATTACCATCACTCCACTATGCCCACAATTGGGCCAGTGGGAAGCACAGGGGGCAGGACTCGGGGTGGCAGGGGTAGCCGATTGGGCCAGTGGGACGCTGAGCTCGTGCTGCGCGAGCTCAGCGTCTGCGCCATGGCTGTGCTGCGGAACAGAAGGGGCCTCTGGGGCAGCGAGCTCACGTCCCGCCACGGACCATCAAAAGCGGGGGAGCTGGGTGCCTGTCTGCTCCGGCACCAGGCCTTTCGGAAGCCTCTGAAGCCTCTGCCGAGCCAGAGGCTTCTGAAAGGCCTGGTGCACCAGCGGACAGGCACCCAGCTCCCCTGCGATCGAAAGCGAAAGCGTGTAGGGGACCCTACACGTGCATGATTCAATCATGCACTGGGCCTCTAGTATATATATATATATATATATATATATATATATATATATATACACACATATATGCATATATATTCATATGTGTATCTATATATAATTACCATGTGTATGTGCATACATATTTATGCAAAAGTATTCCAAATTTTGTATATTGATTCAAGTAATAAGCATAGTGGAATGTATTTTCTGTAATGGAATTCATTGTTTTCCTCCTCCAAGCCACCCATTGTGATATTTTGGTATAAATAGGAATCGGTGGCTATGTGTCTTAAGGCAGCAGGTCCCTGGGTCTCATATCTGGAGTACAGATTTTAGTAGTTCTGAGAAATTACTCAGGAGTGACAGCCTTGAGACATACACAGGTTATTCTGATGTAATCTGAATAGACAGGTATGTGGTCAGATCACCAGGATTTGAACAATATTCCAGGTAATTCTAATATGCAAACAAGGTAGAGGATGGCTGCTGTCGAACAGCAACTCCAAACGTGAACATGCATGCAAGTTATCTGTTGCTCTTGTTCAGTGATTGTGGAGCGGGGCCTGAGATTGTGCAGGTCAACAACCTCCCAGGGATGTCAATGCTGCTGGTCAGGAGAAATGCTGCTCTCATTCTGCCCCCACCTCCCCTTCCTGCTCATGGTTACCATGGGTGGGCAAAATGTTCAAGAACCTACAAGTATGAGATTTACAGCCCAGTTCACCTTGATGAAACTCCACAAGCTCTCTCCCTTAAAGAAGGGTCATGAGAAGTTCAGAACCAGGTCAAAATTGAGACTCTTGTTTGTCTGTTTTAATCTATTGTTTTTCCCCCTGTTATGAAAAATATTTTTATTGATTTCAGAGAGGGAGAGATAGAAACATCAATGATGAGAGAGAATCATTGATTGGCTGCCTCCTGCATGCCCCCTATTGGGATTGAGCCAGCAACCCAGGTATGTGCCCATGACCAGAATTGAACCTGGGACCCCATAGTCCGCAGGCCTACGCTCCATGCACTGAGCCAAAGCAGCTAGGGCTGTTTTAATCTATTGTTGCTTCCCACTTACCCACTCTGGAAATACGTTAGTTGAATGTTTTAGAAAACAAGGCATTTAGGTAAGCATGGCCAGCATATTGAATTATATGCAGTTAAGTGAGAGCAGAGAGATCATTGCTTTTCCAAACCCACTTCCCAATGTGTAGAAATGTTTGGCTTTAGCAACACCCAGGATAACTCCACACCAAAGTTTAAAGCTTATCAGAAACTGCTGACTTTTCAGACACCATTTCAGTTCCCTTCATCCTAGAAATGCAATCCTGAGGCTTCATTGTTTGTCAGTGTAACTCTCTTCTCTCTCAAAACTAAATGACAAGGGTATTGATTTCAGTTCTCTACTCTAATTTAACTTTTTCTCACCTTCTCTTTCCAACTGCCACATGTTATTATTATTGATAAAACCTACAAAATACTAAGGAAAATATCATATTTCATTAATACAGACACAAATTTTGGATGATTCACATGGTCATTTTCAATATTACAAATCTGCCTCTGCTCTTGCTGGATAATCAGACTCAAAGAGAACCATTTAAAGGTAATGTCACTCACACTCCTCTAAGGATAACATTTGACCCTTTTATTTCAGAAGTAAAATCTAGGTGTTACTCTATTTGACAGAAACTGTCTCTTTTGAGCAATACTGTATTGTTAATTGTCACTAAAATTAAGTAGTAGATGTAATTTACTCACAGAAGTTTTCTTTTACCATTAGGTACAAAATATCACTCTCCCCCGGCTCATTTCTTTCTCCTTGTTGTTTATCTAACATTTAATACTTATTGCCTGACAATAGGTTCTCCAATGAGACCATAAGCTCTGTGAAGAGAAAAAATCTTTTTTTTTATTAAGGGCTGATGCCTCGGTACTTAGATCATTGGTAGTACCTACATGTTATAGGAAGGAAGGAAGGAAGGAAGGAAGGAAGGAAGGAAGGAAGGAGGGAGGGAGGGAGGGAAGGAGGAAGGAAGGAGGAAGGAAGGAAGGAAGGAAGGAAGGAAGGAAGAAAAGGAGATGGAAAGGAAAGGAAAAGAAAGGAAAGTAAAAAGAAAAGAAAAAAGAAAAGAAAAGAAAAGAAAAAAGAAAAGAAAAAGAAAGGAATAGAGGAATCAAAGAATCTTCCAATCATGACCCCCAATGGGTCAAGTTAGAAATTCAGCAATCATCTTTGCCTTACTACTTCTCACACCCTACACATCCAGTCAATTTTGGGGCCTTTCAGTTATGACTTCCAAATCTCTCTCACATGAATTTTAGTTCACACCACCTTCATCTGTCACTTGCTAGTGGTCTCTTTATTATCCTCCTCCTTTGCACAAAATAGTGACCCCTAATGTCAGAAGACTGACCCCTCTTGGCATAAACTTGCTTATCTTGTTCTATGGTAAAGGCTTCCTTTTCAGTGTCCCCTCTAGGTTAGAATCTAATCCAAACCTTCCTGTGGTATCCATTTGTATGCAACGTCTGGACGCTGCATCTTCCCTTGCCTTACCTACCCTCTAGCAGTCTATTTCCCAGTCATCTTTTGGTTTCTTGTCCCTGAAATTCATGATTTCTGCCTGTCATATCAAGTTGACATTTTCCATGCAAGATTTCTTGACTGGCAAAACTCAAGTTGTCAGTTCATCAGAATAGGTTTTGGCCCCAACCAGTCTAGTTGAAATGCTCCCCCTATCAGTTTCCATAGCACATTTTATGCCCCTTCAACTCCAGTCACAGAACTCATTACAGCATTTAAAAATGCTAAAATCCAAACTCTTTGATGCAGACTTTATACCTATTTCATTCACAACTGTGCTCCCAGGGACAGGCTGTAATGTATACAAATCCTTTGTTTACAAAAAAAAAAGAGGCAAGTAATGCAGTTCTCTGAATTCAGAAACAATCTTTATTCATAAGCTTTTCCCTTCCACCTTGGCAGTTAAATTTCTGCCATTCTGAATAAAATTTTGCTTCTCCATGTCACCTTCATGAAATGTCAAAAACCACAAAAAATATAGCAATAATTATATAAATTCAAAAAATCGCCATGCCTGTAGCCACTGAAATTTATTTCATATATTTCATATATTACATCCATCTATTGGACTATGTGGATATCTCATCCTTTAATGAACAGTAAAATTTGTTCACACACGTTGGTAAAGGTCACCTGGTTTTAATCAGCTACTTTCTATGTAATAACTAGGTGACATTTCAGATTCATTTGTGATCAATGAACATGCGTATTTTAACTCAGAGTCCACTCTTATGGCTTCTTATTTAATAAATTGATGATATATAGTACTATAGGGGACTCTGCTAGTTCTTATTCTTAGGCTTTTCGTTCTTTAGAGAAAATAACTGGTAGAACAAGCAACAGAAATCGGCTGTACTTGAGAATCAGCTGTCACAAAGCACTTCCTAAATAGATACTCTTTGACCTCTCATGTTTAAGGAATGATTGCACTGTTTTATTTAATTTTACAATAATTAAACTGTATTTTATTACTCAGCTTTTCTATGGGGTAAGGAGAAATCAATAGAGCGTCAGCAACAGCATTAACTCTGGAAAGTATGTCTCTCGCAGACTTAGAAGCATCTTCCCTGGAACCATCATCCTCTGAAGGAAA
This sequence comes from Ia io, assembly GCA_025583905.1. Lineage (NCBI taxonomy): Eukaryota > Metazoa > Chordata > Mammalia > Chiroptera > Vespertilionidae > Ia > Ia io. Next base: position 20,106,460 of record JAJQQW010000010.1, on the reverse strand, counting down.
CTGCAGCCCTTGCAGACACAGGAGGGTCACCTGGGTCTCCGGGCCTGCATTTTCCTGAAAGCCTTCACATAGCACAAATGACATTTTAAATAGCTTGTCAGGAAACGAAGTGATTTTTAGTGCAGATCCACCAAATATGATGTTTTTTATCAGTGCCCCTGAAGGCAAACATCTGAAAGGCAGAGACAAACAAAATACCAAGATAAATGCTGTGACTGGTGTCTAAGGATGAACATAATGTTAAGATAATAGAGAAACAGCTCATTAGAAAAAAAAAAAAGAAGAACAAACAGGTTTAATATCCCATAAGTCTGTATCTACTTAGAGGTACGATTAGACGTCAGGATTTTTTTTTTTTTTTCTGTTAGATGCTATGCAATTTTGTTTTGAAGATATTTTGGAAAAAAGGAGCAGACCAAACTATGCTCTAGTCTGCAGACATAGGGGAGAGTTAAGCAGCAATGCGTGAACAGTTAACACAAAAACTTCTAGGTGAAGTAATGAAAGTGTCAGACTGATCGGCTTAAATAATGATGGTCATGTTATTATTTTTAAAAATTACTTTTATAGATAGAGAGAGAGAAAAAAAGAAGAAGAGGGGGACAGAGAGAAAAACATCCTCCCGCAGGTCCCCTAATGGGGATCGAGCTGAAACCTGGGCAAGCAACCTGACCAGGAATTGAACTAGTGACCTTTTGGTGCATGAGAACACCACCAACTGAGCCACACTGGCCAGGCCCAGTTATATTATACTTGGTCTTGAGCAACATATAATATCCCAAGCTGATAGCCCTTTCACATACCTACTCCCTTCTATATCTAAGTTTAGTTTTCACAGACTCTTGCATTATCTATCTCTTGTGACTAAGTAGCTACACACCTACTGACAGAGTCTCTTTATTGTCTTTTGTGTGTGCCGATTGTACTGGTTTTCTGCTCAAGAATTGGGCGATTATGCCCTAGCCAGTTTGACTCAGTGGATAGAGCATAGGCCTGCAGACTGGGGGTCCCTAGTTTGATTCTGGTCAAGGGCACATGCTGGGTTGCAGGCTCGATCCCCAGTAGGGGACATGCAGGAGGCAGCTGATCAATGATTCTCTCTCATCATTGATGTTTCTATCTCTCTCTCCCTCTCCCTTCCTCTCTGAAATCAATAAAAATATATTTTAAAAAAGGAATTGGGCAATTTTGGTTTGAATAAAAGCAGTAAAGTTAAAGTTTTGCTTCTCAAAGAAACCTGACTAGGAAAACTTTCTCCCATTGTAAGGAGAACAATGTACTCATAGGTATCATTCTCCTTGAACCATATAAGTCAAATAGTCTTTGACTGCCTTCAGTTTGTTATGAAAAGTGAGATTATGCAATAAAAATAAAAAAGGAATGCATCCTCAGCATGTTATTGCTTCATGTCCAGCTTCAAAAAGTAAGGTGGGTAAGCATTTCAAAATTTTGAGGTGTTAGGTTAAGATTAAGATTGGGTGGTAAGGAGAGTGATCCTGCTAGTGTTAATAGTTACTGAAATGTTTCACATGTTTTGCATTCTAAGAGGAAATTCCAGAATTAACTACATTTTTTGTCCACATGGAACCACAAATAATGAGAGTAAAAGATGTCTTCAAAAATTAGCCCTTGAGTTTTGTGTATGAATTACTTACTGTATATAGCTGAATTGTTGAAGTTGGGAAGTAATGAAAAGTAGAATTTCACTAAGTCCTGGAGGTACTTATCTAAATCTGACAAGAGCATAACAGAACATGCAAATGGAGCAAGCTTAGCATCTAGGTTGCTAGATGAACTTGAAATAGCAGAAACAGTTTGTTAAGCATTATGCTCTTTTGGCACTAGTTATGATTCCCGCATAAAAATAAAAATATTGAAGAATTTCAGAAATGCTTGTTTCTAGCATTTTCCACTAGGCAAAGTGTCAAATAACATAGCTATTATTGATATATCATGTTCATAAAAGATGTTCACTTGGTGTACAAGATGCATTTGAAGCATAGTTTCAACCTCAGTAGTAATGATGTAAAATGAAAATACCATGAAAAGAATAATAATGTTATAGCATGATTCACTTAATTGAATAATAGGGGGAATGACTGAGAAGAGGTAAAACAGGGAGGCTTCTGAGGTGCTGGGAATGGCCATCTTGATGTCAATGATAATTACAAGGAAAGGATAGATAGATAAATAGATAGATATATGATAGATAGATGATAGAAAGATGATAGAGATAGCAATAGGTATGTACACATACATAGAAATACATATAATTATTTTTAAATGTTTTTAAATGATCTATTACACATGTAGCTAAGAACTTTATTACTAGAGAATTCACGCACTCCGGTGGGGGGGGGGTGTCACCACAGCTCGGCCTGTGCCCTCTCACAGTCCAGGAGCCCTCGGAGGATGTCCGACTGCCGGCTTAGGCCCGCTTCCTATTGGGCCTAAGCCAGCAGTCGGACATCCATAGCGCTGCCGCTGAGGCAGGAGAGGCTCCTGCCATGGCCACTGCGCTCGCCAGCCGTGAGCCCAGCTTCTGTCCCACTGACCACCAGGGGGCAGCTCTTGCATTGAGCGTCTGCCCCCTAGTGGTCAGTGCACATCATAGCGACCGGTCATTCCACACCGTTCAGTCGATTTGCATATTAGCCTTTTATTATATAGGATTTTTATTTCAAATAAGATTGATACTGATTTTTATTGTGAAGGAAATAATACTTATTTTATTATCATAATAATAATAAAGTTTTTTCACCACAGTATGCAAGTTAAGAGCACCATGCAAAATCGTGTATAGTCTTCTAACTGATTGCACACAGATACATAAGAAATGCAGAAGTGTGTAAGAATTTTCTGTGAGAAGCAGACAAATGTATAAATCTGAAAATCTATACTTGTTTTGATACTTTATTAACTTAAAGGTAATGATTTTGTGTGAGGAGATCATCTGGGGAGCAGTTGAAGAAGAAATGAAATAATTGCCCCAAAGTTTTTATTATATAGATGTATTTCAGGAAAATGTGATAATATCATAATTCTGGATGAGGACTCTGTAATAAGGACACTTTACAAATACATGCTCTTCATAAAAAGCAACAAAAGCCAATTTAGAATAAAACAGAGGAGCTGCCTCAATAGCATAAAAGCGATGCTGGGAAAGCTGCTTGCCTTCAGAGCCTCTCTCTGGAACTCCATGACAAAGTCTACATTTCCCAATATCATTTCCACCCTTCACATTGGGGTACTGAAGACTCTCATGTTAGAAATGTACGAGCAGTTTCTTACTAATCAATACCATGATCTGTTTTTATTGGATTGGCTGGGTGTTGAGAAATTGGGACTGAATACCCAGCATTTGTAAAAAGAGGAAAGGAAAGATCTGTTGCATGAGATAATAAAGGGACAGAAGACCTCACAAGCAACTACAGTGTATACCCAATTCACAGTCACTGAGGGAGAACAAACAGAGGCAACAAGGAAAAGGCCTAAACTAGGCTGAGGGTGCTTTGGGTTGGCATGTTAGAATAAATGCCCTTGTCCCATGCAGATATCCATCTTTATGGCACCAAGTAAGGGGACTCTGAAAGCTGTGTATTGAGGTCAGGTTAGTGTAAGCAGTTTCTGACTATATGTGTGGCTTGCATGTAAGATGCTTACTGAAATGGAGCATTCAGAAAGCAATTCAGAAAATTCTAAAAGTCTAGATAGACAAACAGATAGATGTGTTTGTATTTATAATTGTTTTAATTCATTCATACATATGCACTGAAATGAATACATGTAATTTCCACAGGACTTCTGTAATGTAGTATGCAAAAAAGAGAGATGTAGCATTTTCTTATTTATGTTATTATTTAAGCCTATCTAGACATCGTGAGTTAAATTTTGTAACCAACATAAATGCATATTTCCTTGTGTTATTGCTAATGGTTACATTTGAGAAAATATAATTGGGTGTGTGAAGGTGTGCATATCAGTGTGTGTGTGTGTGTGTGTGTGTGTGTGTGTGTGTGTGTGTGTGTGTGTGTGTGAGATACCATTTGGAAAAAAGAGGGAACATTTTATCCCCAGGCTTTCATTCTCTAGTGTTGAGCTAAATTCAGTAACAAGAAAGTAAGGGGAAAAACTGGCAAAACATGCTCTGTTTTGCAGAGAATTGTAGAAGAGAAACCCTCTTCAAAGAAACGAATGTGGTGGCAACAGAATAAGAGTCAGTGAGCTCTTTGCTTCTTTGTGTTTAAGAGGTATACCATATATACTTTTACATTTCCTCATTGGTTGTTCTGAGAGTTAAATGAGAAGTTTCAGAAAACACCCATCATAGTGCCTAATGAATAGCAATTTCTCAAAGATAAAATAACTATTTTTTTCTTTGCCTTTCCCAACCACAGTGGGGTCACCACGAAGGCATCCAGCACTGAAAGTTCACCTGAAAGGGTGATGATGTAACAGTTCAAAGAAAGGGTTTTACAGTTAATCAGTTTGAACTTTCAAGGTGACTCCACCACTTCCTACTTGTGTAACTTTAGGCAATCTGCTTTTTAAGGTCCCGGTTCCCTTCTCTACTATACTACAAGTAATATTAATGATCTCAGAGGTTGTTATAGAATGACAGGACATAGCAGGCATAATGCTTGTGGAATGTTGCTATTATATTAACTGGATGCCCAGGTCCCCATGTTTTGCTGGCATTCCCTACTCTTTCAACCTCTCTAGGTGTCAGAGATATCAGGATCCTGTCCCTGAACCCCGCTACAACCTTGCCCTCCAGGATATCTAATAATTTCAAGCTGGGAAAGCCTCTGTTTCCCCAGAGGATGGAAAATTAAATTGGATGGAGGACCTAGGACAACTCAAACGTCTAGGCCTGGATAATAAAATAGAGTCTTATTTTTATCAAGTACCACCTTTATGGGGGCTCAGGGCCCACTGACTTGATCACTGCACCTGTTTGTGAAAGCTCCCCAGGTGCTCACTCATGGATTCCTGTGTTTCCCTCTCCGACCTCCTGCCATCTGCCAGGCAAGGCTCCTCACGCTGACATCTCTTGGGAGCTGGCAACTCCTCTGGGCAACACTGTCCCCTGTCCTGGTCTGCATTGCTCACACTCTGCTACTACAGAGAAAGAACTCTGTCCTCTCCTTTATTGTTTTTTACTTACAGCTTGAGCTTGGCTGTTTCACTGGGGCACACAGCACATGCAGACCAGGTGGCAAGGTTTTTTGGGTTTTTGTTTGGTTGGTTGTTTGTTTTTTCATAAAGAAATAATGGTAGGGAGTAAGATACAGAAGAGGTAAATCAAGTGTGAGGCAATGTATCAACACTCAAGCCTACAGCCCGGTACCTGAATGTTTCCTTTCTGCTAACCCCACTTGTCATTGCCCCGGGCCAGCTTTCTTCTCCCAACTGACTATATTCAAATAGATCTTCTGGCACAGACCAGCACATACCTCCAGTGAGGTGTCAGAGATATAGCTTCAGATTCCATCTGAGGCTTTGAATATGAACCCCTCATTTTAAGCTCTAGATTCTTACTCATGTAGGTATTTGTTGTGAGAATGTGCAATTATTTCATTTAAAAATTTTCTTCTTCTCTTCTACCCACTAAGCTATTCTTACTAGAAGTATTAGAAGAAAATAATCCTACATAAATTCAATCTATATTAGTCATTATTAAATGACATGATGTGTAAATTGAACTGAACCAAACCAAGTTCTTAATCATTGTCTCTGCAGTGAAAGTGTGTAGTGGAGTCTGCTGGTTCATTCAGTAGTCCTGGGGCTTTGTTTCTGGAAAACAATGCTATAACAATCATACAGACAGGGATCTCCCCAAGAATATGCCTAATGAAATGTGGCAGCTTAAGCAAATTTGTATACATATAAAGAAATAATTTAAAGGAGCAGTAACTTGAAAACACCAAGCTCTAATTTCTAATAATAAAAGGCCAATTAGCTTCTTATTCTAAGTAGTGCACATTCAGGAAACACGAGATGACATTCAGCACAAAGTGAAATCCTACTTCAAAAATTTCTCACAAATCCACTTGTAATCATAAATGCTCAGCAGCAAGAAGTAATAAATGAATATATGTTATTGAAAACATGTACATTTAGCATTTACAGCTTCAAAAATCTCTACATTTGGGATCTAGTGTCAACCAAGTTCCTCATTACATTTTTTATATTCCTGGTTAGAATTCTTAATCATTTCCTCCTAGAAACATTAAGTTCAAATTTGGGAAGTTATAAGACCTTTAGTTCACCTTAGACTTTGCATGCATCCAAATTGGTAAGAATATTACTCAAAAACAAACAAAAGGCTTATCTGTAGGACCCTACTTTATGAATCAGATAAGCTAAAATATATTTATTAAACGTGCCACTTTCCCCAGCATGCGTGTTTGAAACCTGTGTGTCTTCCTAAACTATGATAATTTCCCCACACACTCTCTCCCTGTGCCATGGCTCTCATTTCACCTCCTAATTCCTTAACTGTGCAACTCTGTCTGCATATTTGCTGTTTTACACTGGGGATCGAACCTGCAACCCAGGCATGTGCCCTGACCAGGAATCGAACCGTGACCTCCTGGTTCATAGGTGGATATTCAACCACTGAGCCATGCAGACGAGGCTCAGCCTCCTCTCTGACAGTCTGGTCTTCAGTCTCTTCTCTTTCATTTAGTCCCCTCAGTTGTGTTTTATGTAAAATTCAAATTAACCTTACCACTTTCCAGAGTAAAGCCTGATGGCTGTTATCTATAAAAAATTATCTCCAGTCTTTCTAACATGAACTATGAGGACACATACCCAGCTTCTTCCATTCCCCTTATCTCTCTCCATTATTTGCATATGTGTTACTCTTTAGTCACTGCGAGTAACTTGCAGTCTCATGAATATGTATGTGCTCTCACATGAATGTGCACATACACTCATCCATTCCTAAAGGTATGTTTGGCCCTCTGTGCTGTTAGTCTGTGCTGTCCATGTTTAGCCCTCTGTGCTGTTAGTCTGTGCTGTTCATGTTTAGCCCTCTGTGCTGTTAGTCTGTGCTGTTCATGTTTAGCTCTCTGTGCTGTTAGTCTGTGCTGTTCATGTTTAGCCCTCTGTGCTGTTAGCCTGTGCTGTTCACAGTGCTTGAAATGCATCTGCCCTTCCCCTTTTGTGTGTGGGGGAGGGAGGGGGGAAGGGGCAGTGGTGGGATCTCCCTTCCCCTCCAAACCTTTCTGGCTGATTCTTATTCTCTCTTCAAAACTTACATCACTTTCACCATGAAGCTCTCCCTGATCTCTAGCCATCAGCCTGCTTTTATTAGGTTTTCTATATTGCTTACCAATTTTCTCTTGAAAGATTTGTGTTAACCGATAGATCATAAACTCTATGCAGGCCCAGACTATGTCTAAATATTTATGTTCTTTACTGTGTCTGTCACATATTAATACTACTTGAGTACTAATTTTTAATACATAAGTATATGTGTAAAAGATTATGTTCTTTACAGACATGATCTGTTTAGCCAGGTTATATATAAAGACAGAGTAATGACTTCTGAGACCGTTCCCATCCTTTGTTGCTAATTACACATTTTGGCCCTTTGTGAGTACAGTATCAACTTATGATTCATTGCTTTAAATAGTGGAATGTAACTATAAGCTACAATAATCACACTAAAAAAGCATATAGATGCAAGTGTGGCAAGTACTGTGAAAGAAATGTGAATGGTGTTACGAGAGTCTAGAAAGGAAGGGCCTGGCTTGGTTTGAGAGTCAAAGAAGGCTTGGAAGAATTGATGTTTGAATAGAGATCTGAGGATGTATAGTTGACTGCATGGAGGGGAAAAGAAGACTGTGCCAGGCTAATGTTAAAATTCATGCAATGGCAAGTGGGAAATTGGTGTGCTCAAAGGATTGAGAGACACCAGAGAGGTCAAAGCAGAGGTGGAGGGGCACAACCAAATAAGAGAAGGCTCTGATGCTTTTAGAGGAGTTTGGAAATGAGTCAAAAATGAGGGAGGATAACTCTTATGTTACTTAAGAAACATATCAGGATCTCCCTACATCCTGGTGATGGAGAGAAACAGGTGGATTTAAGAAATATTTGAAGAGAAAACTCAACAGTTTTCATGATAGATTGGAGTGTAATGGTAATGGGAAGGAGGGATGAGAAAAATTAACTGATTTCAGAGCTGGTGGTTTTTTTTTTACTAAGAAACATATGAATCAAGATGGGCCAGCTTTTGTGCAAGATCAGCAGAGAGGAGAGAACTAAGAGGTCTGCTTTGGACTAATGACTCTAGGTGTTTTTTAGCTTCAGAGTTCTACTCTGTGATTCCTTGGGAATTCCAGATGGGATCAGAATGTGGAGAGAAGTAGGAGGAGGAACTCAAGACCAAACCATGGGAAATTACACATTTGTAGATATGTGCAAACAAGAGAGAGGACAAGGTTCGTTCTCAATGTGTTTTTATGTATATGCTTTCATTACATTGTGAACTTTGTGAGAAAGGTGGGAAAAAAAACACATTCTTTTTTTTTTTTTAATGTAGTCACACAGCACCAAGACAATGCAGAAGCCAAAGTGGGATTCTTGAAAAACAAACAAAAAATAGTTGGCATGAATTAAAATGATTATTTGCTATCCAATAGATCACTATAAAATTTACTTGAAGAATGAAAATTATATGTCTATACATAGTGTCATATTAAAACAAACAAACAAACATTCATTCTGGGGTAGGGGCAGGGGTATTTTTAGTAATGCTTTGCTTTTCAAATGAATCATCTCATACCGTATAGACCAGTGGTCATTACCCAGGACAGATCATGATGACTCAATATGAGGATTAATTACAAAAGTAATCATATCCGTTATCTAATCATTCAAATCTTAATTACAACTTTGCTGGCCCAATTAGTCCAGAACACAAGGCTAATGTTAGTGATGGGTGAATACTCAGCATCTGTGCCTAAGTGAGAGGCATCTGCTGCCAAGAGGTGAAGCGATGGAAAGTGTCAACTCACCAGCTGTGAAGGGAGCAGGCTGAGAAAAGCACACGGAGCTGGTGGAATTTAGCACATGGGTCTGGGGGTGGGGGGGTTAATGAGTGTGCATGTGTGCTCTAGTGTCATTGTTATTTCCTCTGTGGAGGGTCATTGCAGGCCATGACTTGGCTCACTATACTGGGTGCTACCATTAAAAACAGACAAAAAGGGAAGATATTTCTGTTCCTTGTCTTTTACAAGTGGATAATTCCAAAATAAGAAATGAACTACCAACCAATTTTAACAAATAAATATGTTTTTATAAATTTATTGGAATCATTTATAGCGTCTAACTTGATTCATGTTATCTCCGATAACATACAATGATACGGATGAAACATCTACTTATTTTAAGTATAAATAATAAAATAGAGTCCTTGATTGCTACTATTGATTTTGACTTTGGTATCATATAATATATAGTATCTCAACATCTGTTACATTTATATGCTATTATTGATTTTGACCATGTTATATGGGAAGGACTTTATTAATACTGCTATTGATTTTCAATATATTTATTAATAATATTTATCAATCTTTCGTGTTGGCATAAAATCTTTATTGAACTATAATCAACTGTTAGTGAAATGTAAGCATAATATAAAATGCAACAGAACTGATTAGGACTTTTAAGTACATCAACTTTTGACCCAGCTGTGGAATCACTTTCACTGTTTGCCGGCCTTGTCATAGGTTCATGCTTGTATTAATTCGCATTGGGAAAGTGCGAATGAAGGAATGTTTACATTTATTGAAGTCGGAAAATTTTAATTTACATGAAATGTATATACATCTTGCTTCCAAGTGTAATAAAAACGATTTCAACTTTTCACATTGATTTCACAGAAGAAAATTACATTTCAACAAAATTAAAAGAGTTAGGGGAGCTTTTTCAGCACTGTATCTCCACTGCTCCCTTGTTATTGAATCACAATAAGAAGCCCTGTTAGTTCTCTGCTACTGAGCAAATCGCTTTCCACATTTACGGTTTATGCTTTAATGGGGATAGCTTCACATTAGGAGAATTACTCCTACCCAGCATTGCCTCCCCATGCTGCACAGAACAGCACCCAGCCTACTTTACAAAATCCGTGCCTCCCCTGTGGCCTCTAAGGGAAGTATATAAATAAATGCTTGCCAATATTGCTTCTGAGAGAGTTTTAATTGAGGATAATCAAACAGCCGAAGCCTCAAAATGAGGGTATGATGGCCACAAAGCCCTTTGACATGCTAATAGGCAGGAGGTATTTACAGAAGTTTAGTGAGATTTTGCTGCAGGTAGGTGACAATTTGTCACATTTAGCTGCAATGATCAGTACTGTTTTCCCCACTTGTATTTCTGATGTTGACTTGGAGGAAGGATCTGGGATGATATAAAGTCAGTGCCTTCAACACTAACCACCCTGCCCATTTCAGCTTTAGGGCATTTGCACATCACCCCTTAAAAGAAAGGAAAATGACCAGAAAAAAATCAGAACCGTTAATTACACAGGACTGAGTGTTTCTAGGGCCCACTTCTCCCCATCTAAGTTGTATTTCACCTACAGAATCCCTCTCTCACTTTTTATCGCAGTGACAACCCGGATAGCACGTGCATGCTTTAGCTGAGCAACTTACCAATTCAAGTGGTTTGCCTCCGTTGTAAGACATGAACTCAAGGTGATAAAGCATGGCGCTGCTTCCGTAAAATGGAATAAGAAATCACTTTGACAGAGCCTACATTCTGCTCTGGGTTGCTAACTGTGGTTTTGTTTTCCTCCTTTTTCTCCCTCTCTCTCTTTCAAGGTCACTGTATTTTATGTGGAGTATATATTACGTGACAGCACAGGAAAAAAAAATGTAGGCAGCCCAGATTCATGCATTTGGGGTCAAAATGGACTTCAAAGTGAAGGGACTCGGCCCTCTTGAGATCTTCAGCTACCATTCATAAGTTTAAAAGCAATCTTGATTAAATGGCCACTGTTGTGAATGCCAAGAGCTAGGAGAAGCATGAAAGGAAAACTTGCAGTAGCTTATTAAACCAAGGGAGCCTCTTTGTTTTCTTTTGAGCGGCATGCAGCACAGAGGCGGGGTTTAGGAGGCTTTGCTGTGGCAGCCTCTTCTGCCTGAGGGGTTTATAAGTGAGATATTTTCATTTCTGAGTTGGAAGTGTTGGTCTCTGGGACTTGAGATGACAAGTGTCGTTCCCCACCTTCATCACCTGCCAGCAACTAAAGCACCATCTGCCCAGGTGCCAGGCAGCTGCATTGCTCCTAGGGGGCTGATGTGCATTTGTGTGAGTGTTTGCATAAGAATAATCCCTCGCCAAACCACATGCACTTATTGGCAACACCAATAATTTATAAAAAGAACACTTAAGAAAAAAGGAAATCTTGACTTAGCAAATGAAAACTAAAGATCATATCCTAATAATTAATTGTTATGAGTTCCTTGTTTTTAGTATGAAATTCTCAATCTTAATAGCCATTTTGTTTTGTTTGCTTGTTGTTGTTTTTTTAATTTAAATTCTTTTTTGTTTAAAGTATTCCATAAGTCTCCTTTTTCCCCCATTGATCTCCCCCTGGCTGTGCCCACCCCCCAGCACATGCCCTCACCCCCCTTCTGTCTGTGTTCATGGGTTATGCTTATATGCATGCATACAAGTCCTTTGGTTGGTATCTCCCCCTCACCCAGTCACACTCCCCACCTCCTTACCCTCCCCTGCCTTTCCACTGAAGTTTGGCCAGTCTGTTCAATGCTTCTCTCTCTCTGGATCTATTTTTGTTCATCAGTTCATGCTGTTCATTATATTCTGTAAATGAGTGAGATCATATGACATTTATCTTTCTCCGACTGATTTATTTCACTTAGTGTAATGCTCTCCAGGTCCATCCATGCTGTTGCAAATGGTAAGAGTTCCTTCTTGTTTATAGCAGCGTAGTATTCCATTTTGTAGATGTACCACAGTTTTTTAGTCCACTCATCTGCTGATGGGCACTTTGAGGCTGTTTCTAAATCTTAGCTTTTGTAAGTTGTGCTGCTATGAACATAGGGGTGCAAATGTCCTTTCTGATTGGTGTTTCTGATTTCTTGGGATTACTGGATCAAATGGGGGTTCCATTTTTAATTTTTTAAGGAAACTCCATACTGTTTTTCACAGTGGCTACACCAGTCTGCATTCCCACCAGCAGTGCATGAGAGTTCCTTTTTCTTCACACCCTTGCCAGCACATGTTGTTTGTTGATGATAGCCATTCTGACAGGTGTGAGATGGTACCTCATTGTTATTTTGATTTTCATATCTCGGATGATTAGTGACTTTGAGCATGTTTTCATATGTCTCTTGGACTTCTGTATGTCCTTTTTCAAAACGTGTCTATTTAGGTCTTTTGCCCATTTTTTGATTGGATTGTTTATCTTCCTTTTGTTAAGTTGTAGGAGGAGTTACCAGTAAATTTTGGAGAGTAAACCCTTATCAGCTATAACGCTGGCAAATATGTTCTCCCATGCAGTGGGCTCTCTTGTTGGTTTGTTGATGGTTCTTTTGCTGTGCAGAAGCTTTTTATTTCGATATCCATTTTGTTCATAAATTTATATGTTAAATAAATTAAAATATTCTGAAGTGCTTAAACTTGGTCGCTTAAGAGCATCTTTAAAATTATAGTTAAAATTATTTTCTTCAAGAAATATACTCTAACTCTTTTTCATTAATACTCCCTGTATTATTAAGTAGTTCCTCTAACATACCTTAAATTCTATATCACTCCAGTTTTCAAAGGCAAATATTCAAGTTTCTATTAAACTCATTATTAAAAATTAATTTGTTTCTTGAAAGTGTCTCTTGCAGGTATATAAAAAACTATAGATTGTGTACAGAATGGCTGCTGTATCTCTCACACTACTGTCAAAAGATAGAAATAGATTTTCATTTTCTTTATCTATAACACATTCAGCAGAATTTGTATTTTTAGAGATGAACTGCAAAACTTTCCTCTATGAAATCAAATATAAAAGAAGTAGCTCTGGCCAGTTTGGCTCAGTTGGTTGGGCATCCTCCTATACACTGAAGGATTGATTGCCAGTTAGATTCCTAGTCAGGGCACAGGCCTGGGTTGCTGGCTCGATCCCTGGTAGGGGGTGTGCAGGAAGCAGCCGATTTATATTTCACTCTCCCCCTGCCTCTCTCTAAAAAAAGTAAATGACAATAGTTTGTGGCATTAAAATTGTTCCTCTTATATATATATTTTAAACTGACTTTGAGAGAGGAAATGTTACTTTTCCCTAAATTTTGTTTCATGCATAAGAAAGCAGTACAAAATTAAGATTCCTAATCATGTTAGGTACTTTACTCTGCCAGAGAATTCTATTCAGGGACTTAAGGAAAGCAGATTCCCATGAGGGGAATTTCTCTCAGGTGCTTTTAGAACCAAACACATGACTCAAGTGTTTTTCCTCAAAGAGTTCTGGGAATTGTGAATGCATTTGATTTGATTAGGATCCCCTAATCATTGCTATAAAGTCCCACAACAGATTTGTAGAAGCCTTAGTGAAAATCGCAGAACATATACTTCCTTTGGTGAACCTTAGAAAATACAAACAATTTCATGCAAATAGAAATCTCTTTAGTGGAATGAATGTAAATGCAACGGGTCCCACCACCCTTCCTTCATGTCATATTTCAGTGATGGATTATCACTAAATCTTCTGCTACAATATAAAATAAAAGACCTTGCTGCATGGTCGTATATTTATTTTCATGGAGTTTCTTCACTTGCTTTAAGAGTTAGAAGCACCAGCATTCTCTCGTTTATGCACTTAAATATGCTTGAGAATGATAAATAACATCATCCCTATTACATGAAAAGAGACACACTGTGAATATCAAAGTAATGATCTATTTGATTCTGTAGCACACAACTATTTCTTCCAAACATTTTATACAGGTTGCATTCTTTTAAAAAAATATATGTTTTTTATTTCAGAGAGGAAGGGAGAAGGAGAGAGAGATAGAAACATTAATGATGATAGAGAATCATTGATCAGCTGCCTCCTGCATGCACCCCACTGGGGATCGAGCCCACAACCCAGGCATGTGCCCTTGACCAGAATCAAATCCTGGAACTTCCAATCTGCAGGTTGACGCTCTATCCACTGAGCCAAACCGGCTAGAGCTCAGGTTGCATTCAAAGAGCTTATGTGTGACCTATAAGAATCAGGTAATAATTATAATTTTTGATAAAATAAATATCAACGAGGAAGATTTTGTTCTTTTTTACAGGTAAACAAATGGAATATTTTATTGGTAAGAAATAAGAGGGTGAAAGAAGATTTGTAAGAAAACATCTCAAGATAGTAAACCAAGTCTTGATAAAACCACAAAGCAACCAAAAAATGTTCCTTAAATACTGACTATTTAGCAAGCATTGTGGCTAATGAAACTAAGCTTTAAGGAGAAATCTTGAGTTGGCTTCATTTTCCACATGGAGAAAATGGAGAGTGTGGGCTACTGTTTGGGGAGTAACATTCGCAGAAGGATGATAAGCATGGCCAGCTCACACCTTGACTTTATCTTGTTCTGCATATGTGAAAGCAGTTCTGGGGCTCTTAGTGAGGAGAATACAAAATGTTTAAGGGATTTTTTAAAAGATCTTTTCTAGTTAGTTCTCTCCTTTTGGGGTTAGGATCTGCTGTGTTCATTTTTGTGCATTTACATACATCAAAAGCAGTCGCTCTTCCTTTTTTGGGGCATGAGATGCACAATTACTAGGAGTGGAAAGGTTAGACCTGAAGAAAATATCTTGCTATAGCTTTCAAGGAATGAATGAAACAGGAACTCCAGACAAGTAGTATTTATGGCTCTGAAATTCTATTCTCCCTTGAACTTCAGCTCAGTGAAAAAGTGAATGCTGTAATTTCTCTTAGTGACAATTAAAGAACATCTATTTTTGGATATGAAAAGCTATTTTTAGTTTCAAAAACAGAGGCTTAATTTTATCAATCAGTTTCACTATTTCCTTTCAATTTAGGAGTGCATCAGGAACAAGAATGATTTTTATCAGCTCTAACAAGTTTAATGTTTTAGGTATATTATCTTATTTAGTCCCCCCTGCAATCTTAAGAGTAGGCATTACTGTCCATTTTATAAATAAACTGAGTTAAAAGATAATGACTTGTCTTAAGTCAAATCCTTATTGATTCACATAGCTGGAAGGTTGACTCAGGTCTCTCTAATTCTAAACATGTTTTTTTAGCACCAAGTTATTTTTACCTCCTTTGCAAGTTAGTCATCCTTCATATATTAGATCAGAACATAAAAATGAGCCATTAATAACTCCTTCTATTCTAGTCATCATCACAGAGTCATCCTTGTGTGCTCATTTCCTTAGCTGGAGGGATTTTTTTTTATTTTTTTAACTGCATTCTCGATCCTTTCAGTTTAATGACCTTGCAGAATTTCTTTTGGCTTTCTGATTTTTAACAGTTCACTTGATCTTCAGTCAGTTCTGGTTTGCTTAACTGATTCCGTTTTCCCTGTTGGTTTGAGTGAGATTCTCCCTGATGATCCTCTAGATTATACCTGCAGTAGCCCTTTCTCCCATTGCAGGGTTAGGAAGGGACCTCAGTGACTAGAATACCATATAATAAATACTATATGAGGTTAATTTTTTTTTGTTTCATTAAATTTCAGTAGACAAAAACACTTACCTCCCTTGCTTTCTGATCTAACTACCACAATATTGCTCCCTTTCCTTTACAAACAAAACTATTTAAAGAGTAGTTTGTACTATAACCTCTGGTGCTTTCTATATCATTTACTTTTCAACTCAAATGGATTCATTTATATCCATCTTACTCAAACAGTGATACACTCAATAATTCCAAAAAGAAATTCTCATTACCAAATATTATGGGCACTATTTTGTTTAGTCCTCACCTTGATTCACCACTCTCTTCTTGAATGTCTCATTTTGCTTGCTTGTTATTAGCCAATTCTCTTCTTTCCACAGTTGTAGCTAATTTTTTATTCATGTCCTTGGGCTTAAATATGTAATTGTCCTCATGGAGCAGTCTCTATGTGTTAAGCTCATGTCTCTGCTACCTGTACCAGTGACTCCCAAATTTGCTTCACCATTCAGTCATTTTCTTTGAGCACTGTGTACTTATCTCCATATCCTTCCAGGATTCTCCATATCAAACAACTCTAACTCTGCCTTTGTAAACTATAATTAAGACATTACCACAAACTTCTTTTCCTCTACAATTGATTATAACTTACAGGCCCAGCCATTTGGTCCTGTGGTCCCTTTTCTCTGGTCCAGCTCAGCCAGCCAGAAACATCATTTTCATGAATACTTTTCTTCAGTGTTACCTTCTCCTTTTTAAGCCAACTGCTATTGCCTTAGTCAATATTTTCAGTCTAGACAAGAGCCTAGAATATTAACCTCCTAACCAGTTTTCCTATTTTTTGAAATAATCCTGCTCCTTCAGATTCTCTTTTTTTCCTGCTGTGTATTATTTCTACTAACAATAAATTAAGCACATTCCTACCCGCATAAGTATCTCCCATACCTTTAATGCCAGAAGATTAAATATTCGTTCTTCCAGGTGAGCACTTGTGGAGATTGAACTACCTGCCAGACTATGCACTGCAGAAACCACGGTGGCACTGAAGCTGCCCTTAATAGAAGAAGTGACAGGGACCTTAATCCATAGCCTAGCAAACAGATGCAAAATTATAGCCAAACACGTGTCAGGAGCATATACTGAAATATAAGTAAGTCAGGCAAGGAAATTTTTAAGTAGAAAACTGAAGAGTAGTAAAAGCTAGGTCAGAAAAAAAATCCAAAGGAAACAAATTGAACAAAATCCCTTAAAGCGGAAGAGGCTCAGAAAATTTCAAAAAATGGAAGGCTGGTATATTTGAACACAGAGAACAAATAGGACATTATCACTAATTAATCAGGGCTGTAAAACGCATAGGGCTGATCTTTATTCTTAATTCAAAGGAAATCAATTAAGGGGTTTAAAGGTAGAGGGGGAAAGTGATATGATTAGAAAACAGTTTGAAAGAGACTGAGGTGGACACGGGGAGACAGGATGGAAAGCACGCACAGAAAGAAATGAAGATAGCTTGGGATATGAAGATTGTAAGGATTATGGAGAGAGGTGGCAGGACTTAAGGCATACTATAGGAGATTTTTAACTTGTGCTTAAAAATGTTAAGGTTCTTGTTAATGGATTAGATGGGAGAAGAGAGGAATAACAGAGAGGAAGATCTCAAGGGTGACTCCTAGATATCTAATAGGTGAACGTAGATACCATTCACTGATCAGAGAGCAGGAAAGAGAATGGGTATTGAGGGAGAAACAGGGCAAGGTGGTGATGCCTGGTTTTGTGTGCCTATACAACATAAAACATGATGATGCCAAATAATACATGGGAATAATTGAATATTTGGGATAAAACTAAAAATTTTACATTGTAAGTATATATAAATAAAACCAAGATTAAAATATAAATTTTGGAAACATTGACACACAATAATAATTAAAACTATAGGCATGAATTTAATTATATAGGGAGAGAATATAGATTTCAAAGGGAAAAAAAGCCAAAGGTAAACCTTCAAGAATTTTATCATGTAATGTCAGTGTAGAAGATGATGAGTCTGGGAAGACTGCAAGTGGAGGAGGGGGAAGAAGGCTAAGAAGGGGAAAAAGGAAAGTGTCATGTGATAAATGTGAGAAGAAAAGTTTCAGAGTGAAGGGAGTGATCAAGTATCTTTAGGGCTATGAGTATAAAAATAAAGTCTGCCAGTGATTCTTAGATTTGTCCACCGAGCAGTATGGATAACCTTTTGTAAGTAATAGGCATCTGAAGTCAAACTAGAGTAAGTTAAGAATGTTAGTGAGATTAAGAAGTGGATAGAGAATCAGATAGTACCTAATTCTTCTTGATAATTTTGCATTTGGAGAAGAAAGGTTGGTGTACTATCTATCACAGGGTCTGTTTGTTTAATTAAATGACTTGAATGGTTTATATACTCAGAGGAAAGATTTAGTTAATAAATGTGAGACATATAAAAGGCAGAAAGTATAATTCAAGTTGCCCAAAATACTGTGCTGATTAATGTTTAATAAAAAATGTGAACTTGAGTTGGCAGAACAACCAGATCTAAAGCAATAAGTTATTACAGATTATGTGGTTAACTGCACTGTATGCACTGAAGGCATTGCATTCAAAATTTAATATTTCTACCAAATACTGAACACTTTGTTAAAAGATTGTCTCCTACATAGAAGAATAGATGATTTATCTACCATAAAAGAAAAAAAAATTAAAAGACCGATTTAGGTGAATTTATATATTTAAGGAAGAATAAGGTAATTTCAATGTACAGATCTAATTTTCTCTACTAAGTAGTTGACAAGGTTATCTACTGAAAGTATAGCTGAAAATTAGAAGGATGGAAGAAATTGAGCTGCAGTAAGATAACTTACATAGAAAAAGTAGCAAAGTTAGGCTGTTAGCTGTTAAATAATTGATCATCTAGATTACATTTTATGCTATTTATGATGCCATCCATGTTCACAGTAGGAGTTATGAGAAAGATTAAATCTCTGAGAATTTCCAAGTGTCTTGATAAATAAGTGAAATGAGTAAGATCCACTCTTCTTTATCTAATCCATCCTCAACTGGTCTTCTGCCTGGACGCATTCTTCTGAGGCAGGCTTCTCACAGAGCAAGCACAGTTTTCCTAACTGTACCTTGAACTCCCCTCTCTGTTTGCATATTAGTCGCTTCTTCTGCTTGATGTTAACTATCCACTCTGTTTGGTGAACTAATGCTACTCAGTCTTTAAGATGCACATCACATAATTTCCCCACTCTGACTACCTCCCAAAACCTCTAAAGTCTAGGACGTTGTAGGTGCTCATTCAATAGACGGAAGGAGAAATGTGTTCTGTCTCTTAACTTAGGTGTGAGTTTATTTTGAATTTGTTCCTGTGCCCTCACTTATTTCTGCACTACTGTTGATTTTAATCCAGTGGGAATACTAATATGATCAAATTCAGAAACTTTTTAAAAAAACATTCTAATGGGAGTTCCATTTTTAGTTTTTTGAGGAAACTCCACAGTGGCTGCACCAGTCTGCATTCCCACCAGCAGTGCAGGAGGGTTCCTTTTTCTCCGCACCCTCTCCAGCACTTGTCGTTTGTTGATTTGACAGGTGTGAGATGGTACCACATTGTCGTTTTGATTTGCATCTCTCGGATAATTAGTGACTCTGAGCATGTTTTCATATGTCTCTTGGCCTTCCTTCTGTCTTCTTTCAAAAAGATTCTATTTAGGTCCGTTGCCCATTTTTTTATTGGATCATTTATCTTCCTTTTATCAAATTAATCCCACTACTAGGAATATATCCCAAGAAACTAGAAACACCAATCAGAAAAGATATATGCACCCCTATGTTCATAGCAGCACAATTCACCATAGCTAAGGTTTGGAAACAGCCCAAATGCCCACTAACAGATGAGTGGATTAGAAAACTATGGTACATCTACACAATGGAATACTACACTACTATAAAAAAGAAGGAATTCTTACCATTTGCAGCAGCATGGATGGACCTGGAGAGCATTATGTTAAGTGAAATAAGCCAGGCAATGAAAGAAAAATACCACATGATCTCACTCATTTACGGAAAATAAAGAACATTATAACCTGATGAACAAAAAGATAGATACAGAAGTAAAGCACCGAACAGACTGTCAATTTACAGCGGAAAAGTAGGGGAGTGTTGGGGCAGGGGGAAAAGAGATCAACCAAAGGACTTGTATGCATGCATATAAGCACAACAAATGGATACAAGACACTGGGGGTGGTAGGATGAGTGCATGTGACAGGGGCTAGGGGAGGCTGGGGGATGGTCAATGGGGAAAAAAAGGAGATATATGTACTACTACATGTAATACTTTAAACAACAAAAAAAAAGAGTCGGAATCTATATAAAAAATAAAAATAAAATGAAGAAAAGTGTAAAAAAACATTCTAGCACACAGGAGCTATGTGCCATAAACTATAAGTTAAAAAATAAACTTTTAATTGAGTAACAGTTTCTTAAAAGTAGTTTATTGAATTTTAGAAGAATTATAATTTGAATTTTATATTTGTATTAAAATAATTAACTTCTGAAACATTTAAGTTAAATATTTTAACTTCAAGGTAATTGCAAAATATCATAGGGTATATTTAATTTTAATTAAATACTTTTAAGACAAATTCCAAACAGCTTTGTTTTATATTTATAGTATCACATCTCTCTTATTGGAGAAATGCAATTAACCTGCTTCAAAGAATAGCCTATAATATGTCATAAACCCAAATTTGCTAACAATACAAATAATCACATTCAAATTAGTTTTGCTTTCTTACGTTCATTATCTTTGGAGGAAATTACTATAAGGAATAGCTGTTTAAGCACATAGATGTGAATTCTAGTTTATATAGATAAATGCGTAAATCTGACATGCTACATTCATCATCAGTTTCCTCATTGTCACCGTTTACTGACTGCCTGTTATGTTCTGGGTACTTCTCTATGTCTGCAACATTACAAAATGAAGGATAAAAATCACATGATCACAATAGATGCAGAAAAAGCATATGATAAAATCCAGCATCCATTTATAATTAAAAGTTTTAGCAAAGTGGGAATAGAGGGATCACACCTCAACATAATAAAGACCATATATGAAAAACCCACAGCTATTATCACACCCACAGCTTTTGCCCAATATCAATGGGCAAAAGCTAAAAATGTTTCTCCTAAGATCAGAAACAAAACAGGGATGTCCTACTTTACCACTTTTAGTCAACATGGTACTGGAAGTACTGGCCACATCAATCAGACAAGAAGAAGAGATAAAAGTTATCCAAGTTGAAATGGAGAAATTAAAAATTATCATATAAGATCATTTTGAACACTAAGAAGATAGGTATTATCACCTACATATGCCAGATGATGAACTACACTTTGAATGCATATACTTGAATTTGAGCTTAGGCCTGTTGGAGCCCTTATCTCAAATTATTAATCACTGTGCAAGACTATTTTTTTCACAGTTAAACTATTAGAGAAATTTTCAAATGCAAATAATTTTAGTGCATTTGTTACTATTAATATATAATCAATTCATTAAGTCAAATTTGAAAGTAGATATATATAAAATAGAAGTGTAAAGTGCCTTTAGTCCCAAACTCAATGCTGTTAAGACTTTCTTTTCTATTTTCTAGTTTTCTTTTAGTGTAAAAGACCCACAAAACAACATGGCTTGCCCCTCAGCATTGTGAAATTAAAACAATTCATAATAACAACAGAGTTTTCAAGATTTGGGAGCAAATAGCATCCGCATGAACTCTTAGTAAAGAGTAGGAATTGGTACAAACTTTTATAATGGTAAGTTAATGATCTCTATTAAGTGTTAACATCATATACCCAGCAATTTTAGCTTCCAATAATTTAACTAATAGATATAATCAGAAAAAGGTACAAAGATGTATGATGAGATTTCTTTTTTGTATTGCAGTACTGTTTGTAACAGAAAAAAAAGTGGTTTTAGACACCAAGAATATATAGAAATTTAAAAACAAATTTCCTTCAAAATATTACTATTTATAGATATAGATATTTATAATTCTAAGGATAAATAATGTCCTCTATAACAATAATGTGTTACAATAATTCAAGGAAGATTTTAATGAACATGGTGACTATTTCGGAGATAGGTCAGGATGCCCTCAGTATTTGAGTTGAGTCCTCTCTCTTATGGATAGTGTCTCATTTGGATGAGTAGAAAGAAGGTGGTCATCTGAAGGAGTTGCACTTTGAGTCTGATTTTGAAATCTGAATAGAAGTTTGTCCGAAAAAGAGAAAGATGCCAAAATCCTGCGAGGCAGAGAGGAATGATCTAGTAAACCTACAGAGATAAGAGAAAGCCTTGGCTGTTCAGGATTATATTTTGCTGTTCCTCTAGCATGCTGTGGAACCAAACCAAAGCAGAAAGATGTAGCTGGAAAAGTGTACAGGAGTCAAATCATTCCCTTTCTTTTATTATCAGCAGTGATACCAACATTTCCTATTGCCTTTTTTTGCATAATTTGGAGATAGTAAAATGCTATTTTATTATTGGTAGTAAGAGTTGACATAGTTATATTATGAATGCTAGATACTTTTTCATCAGTCAAAATGATCTCTCTATCCTATGTAAAAACCTATAAATATTTGATAAAGCTAAGAAAGGAAATTTTAGTTAATGTTTTTAGAGAAAGAACATATAAAGCAAGCCCTTTATAGGTTGTGTGTCTGTAAGTGCTTGGCTATGTGGTAGGTGGGTGGCTCTAATCACTTTTTCAGTCTCACAGAGCAAGGTTGCCCTAGGATAGCAGTCACAATGGCTGCAATCCAGCCATGTGTGTGATTAATTTCTAAATGCCGAAATAAATCTTTGTATAGCTCTAATCACTTTCAAAGGTATGTATAGATCCAACAGGAAAGTAACTCCAAGGTAAAGTCTGTGCTTGCATATGGATTTTCTTTCAGTAGTTGGACTTTCAAAGAATTCATGCAGTTTTCTAAATTGACACTACACCTACTTGCTGTGATACATAATTTAAGCATGGAATTCGTACTCTCCTTCCCTGGGAGGCAAGGTTTTCAGTCATCAAATTCTACTGGGTAATCCCCATACCCAAAATAGAGGAAGTGTCTTGATTGATTTTCCCATTGTATTCTTATTCTACTCCAAAGATAAAAACAGCCCAGCCGGCCTGGCTCAGTGGTTGAGCATTGATCTATGAACCAGGAGGTCAAGGTTCAATTCCTGGTCAGGGCACATACTCAATGTTGCAGGCTCAAACCCCAGTAGGGGGCATGCAGGAGGCAGCCAATTAATGATTTTCTCTCACTGATGTTTCCATCTCTCTGTCCTTCTTCCATCTTCTCTGAAATCAATAAAAATATATTTTAAAAAGATAAAAAAAACAATTAACAACAATAACAACAACAAAGGCAAAGCAAAGCCATTTATGTTTGAAACAGAAAGATTCTAGAAGCGTTATACACATTTTTTATTGTTGACACTATTACAGATATCCCCATTTCAATCCTCTCCTTGTACGCTTCTGCCCAGTTCATCCAACCCTCCTGCCCCTGGCCTTTACCACACTGTTGGATGTGTCCCTGGGTTATGTATATATGTTCTTGGGCTACTCTCTTTACTTTCTTTTATCCAACCCCCTCCCACATACATCCTCTGACCTCTGTCAGTCTGTTTCATGTATCCATGCCTCAAGTTCTATTTTTGCTCATGAATTTACTTTGTTCATTAGATTCTTCATATTAGTGATCATATGGTGTTTGTCTTTCTCTGAATGGCTTATCTTAACATATACTCTCCAGGTCCATCCAAGCTATTGCAAAGGTTAAGAGGTCCTTCTTTCTTATAGGTGAATAGTATTCCATTGTGTAAATGCACCACAGCTTTTTTATCCACTCATCTACCAATGGGCACTTGGGTTGTTTCCAGATCTTGGCTACTGTAAATAATGCTGCTATGAACATAGGAGTGAATATATTCTTTCTGATTGGTGTTTCAAAATTCTTAGGATATATTCCTGGAAGTGGGATCACTGGGTCAAATGGCAGTTCTATCTTTAATTTTTTGAGGAAGCTACATGTTGCTTTCACAGTGGCTACACCAGTCTGCACTCCCACCAGAAGTGCACTAGGGTTCCCTTTTCTCCCCATCCTCACCAGTACTTGTTGCTTATTGATTTATTGATGGTAGCCATTCTTAGATGTAAGGTGATAACTCATTGTAGTTTTAATTTGCGTCTCTCTGATGATTAGTGACATTAAGCATGTTTTCATATGTCTATTGGCCTTCTGTATGTCCCTTTTGGAGAAGTGTCTACTCAGGTACTTGCCCATTTTTTTCAACTGGATTGTTTGTCTTCCTGATGTTGAGTTGTACAAGTTCTTTATACATTTAAGAAATTAACCCTTTATTAGACATATCTTTGATGAATATGTTTCCCCATATAGTGGGTTCTCTTTTCATTTTGTTGATGGTTTATTTTGCTTTGCATAAGTGTTTTAGTTTGATGTAGTGCCATTTGTTTGTTTTTCCTTGTCCTAGGACCGTGGTCGGCAAACTGCGGCTCGTGAGCCACATGCGGCATTTTGGCCCCTTGAGTGTGGCTCTTCCACAAAATACCACGGCCTGGGCGAGTCTATTTTGAAGAAGTGGTGTTAGAAGAAGTTTAAGTTTTAAAAATTTGGCTCTCAAAAGAAATTTCAATCGTTGTACTGTTGATATTTGGCTCTGTTGACTAATGAGTTTGCCAACCACTGTCCTAGGAGATATATCAGCAAATATACTGCTCTGAGATATGTCTGCGATTTTTTTTTTTTTTTTAATCCTCACCTGAGGATACTTTTCAATGTGAAAGAAACACATTGATTGGTTGCCTCCTATACAAGTCCTTACCAGGGCCAGGGCCAGGGCCAAAGGAGGTATTTACCCTTGACCAGAATCTAACCCAGGATTTTTTGGTCTACGGGCCGACATTCTATCTACTGAACCTGGCTACAGCTGTCTGTGGTTTTACTGCATATGTTTTCTTCTAGGGTTTTTATAGTTCCATGACTTATTTAAGTATGTTACCCATTTTCAGTTTATTCTTATGTATGATACAATTTGGGGATTTGTTGATTGTGCCATACTGTGACCATTTGATTTACATAAACACTTCGATTAATGGATAATTCTTCAGAGTCTGCAGATTTACAGCATTTATAATCAGTGAATCAAGAAATAAGTAAGCATGTATCACGTCAGAATCTTATAAATACTAAGGAATAAAAATTAAAGATAGAGTATGGGATAGATTTTTAGGAGGAAGGAACAAAGACATCTAGAAACTCTGTTAGAACTGGTGCTTTCTGGTTGAATGAAAGGAAGAAAGGTCCTGAGCTGTGCCCCTGGTATTATCACATTGTTGCTTTTTTTTTTTTTTTTTAACTAGTTCAGGAGCTGAACCAGTTGCCTGTAAAGTCACTGACAGGGTGGGGGAAATGAGCCTCTGGGACTACCTAGATTTGTCTCTCCTCATCCTGATTAGACTTCAGTCTCCCACTGGCATTTTCACTTCCCATTGCAATTTGACCTACATAGAGGCCATTCTACAAACTCCTTTTGCAGGAGTGTTTCATTCAACTCATAAATCTTTAGCTGTTGGTTTTTTTTAAGTTTACACCATATTCTCTTTAATTTAGTTATAAAAATATACTTTTCTGCTGATATTTAGGAAAATCCCAACTCAGAAATTAGGCTAAGAAATATATACATATTTCATTTCTCAGATTTCCAAATGTTTTTTAGTAAATTTTTCTTTTGTCTTGAATTTCTATGTGCCTTCCATCATTTGACAAAATAACCTAATACAAGGTGGGAAGAAAGTAGGTTTACAGCAGTTTGTAGGGAAAATAATGCAATAATTAAGAAATAATAATACAAAGATAAACTCTGTGTTTTGTGTACTCACAGCTGTAAAGCTATTTTTTCCCTACCTTGTAGACATAAGAGAAGCTACTGCATTTTTGTTTGTATTACAGAGAAAAAATTGATTCAAATTCCATTAATCTGACAATGGGTAAATAATTTACTTTTTTTGCAAAAGAAACATTTGGCTATACAGATTTTTAAATTAATGCTATCATGTGTGTGATATGTAGCAAAATATTGACACCTGTTAAACCAGTTATGAACAAAGAGTTTATTTACCCTTAAAAGAAGAAATGTTTTTTATTGTTATATAAATTTACAAAGCCAAATTTTTGCATTTATCTTGAAAAGTCTGATTGAAAAAGAAGTAGTTTTGTTATAAATTATAAAACTTATACATTATTTAATATACATTTCAATTAACCATTAAATTTTCAATTTAATTCTGGGTAATTAGATATAGACCATTTATAACAATAACATTTATGAGAGAAGGGAAGGCTAATAAAGACAGTAAATGAAGGCATTAAAGCATTGGGCTGGTCCTAGTGTCCTATATTTGTAAAGAGCTAAGTTGATTTTATAATGAATACAATATATAATATTTTACTAAAGCTTTCAGCTTTGCAAAGTAAGTTGACAACAGATGTATATGTGTCATAAAATGTATTTGTTATATTTTTTATTGGTCAGAGTGTAGGGATGCTAGTTAATTATAAATCCACAATAATATAGCCCTTTAATGAGTGCATTTGACGCTATCGTTACTTGTCCTCAAGACAAATTGTATAGACTAATTCCTCTGGTTCACTTAATAGAGCAGGTAGAACACCATTTATATTCATTATAGCCTGGCTTAATCATCCCATTTCTTACCAAGAGCTATGTCAGAACAGATTTTACAATTCATGATTTACACCTGATTTCTCACTAAATTCTAAACAGGTAGTTTTGATAGAAAAGAAGACAGAATCTGCTTTCAGTTTGACAAGCTTTTAGAAATGTCGTAGATCTTGAACTAATTAAATAAAAATAATTTTGTATGTCAACATGTGCACAGAATATTAGGTACACAGTAATACTTCTTGATTGCACATGTCTTTTACTAACAGTAATTTACTATAAAATCAAGTGGAATTTGAATCAATTTTTTTTATTTACAAGGTTCATGGCGCTATCTTAGGTGCTGAAGGTAAGAAAATGGAGATATACATGTGTTAAGTGTCTGCAATGAAGAAACTACAGGATTTAGTTGAACTATGAGCCCATTTTACTAGTAGTTTTGAATTTGTGATGAAACCTATTTTTAAATTTAAGTTTTTTGTTAAACAGAATAAATGCAATTTAACTTCTTGATCTAATTACCTCTAATCTTTGGTGAAAATTAAATACAATATATTTTGAAAGTATTTTATGAATTACAACTCATAGCACTAGCATTTCTTAATGGATTTTACAGTACACTAGCCCTGCTACAAATTTAACACCAACAAAAAGTGATTCCTGGTCAAATATATTGGAGAAATACAGCATACTATGTTCATTCTACTTGGAATGTAATGTTGCATATTAAGTTATACAGGCTCAACAATTTTGTTTAAATTAGTATCCTCCAGATTTATTTAACTGTAGTCTTTTGTCATATGGTATTTATTAGCTCCAAAAAAATGTACAATGAAAAATACTGAGAAAATTATAGCTTATGTAAAGGTTAGTTGTGCCTTTTTTATTATAGTCTAGTAGAGGTAGCAATATAATTATATGAATAGCTACAGTATACAGTGGATTTTCAGTATAATCAAAGCAGTAAAAATGATTTTATGCTATCTCATAGAAAGGAAGTGCTAACCAATGTTGCGTTCATCAATTAATTCTTCAAAGGATTTGGCATAACTATTGTAGAGGGTTGGACTTGGAGTTCCTATAGTCCATTCCAGCAGTAATATATATATATTATATATATATTAATACACACACACACACATATATATGTATATACATATATATGTGTATATATATACACATATATATGTGTATATATATATATACACATATATATGTGTGTATATATATATGTGTGTGTGTGTGTGTGTATTAAAACTAAGAATATAAACTATATCTTATATAATAAAGATGTAATATGCAAATGGTCATTACGCCATTAAGTGTAACGACCAACCTCGTAATGACCAGATCACGAATCAGCAGGAGGGTGGGGCAGTGAGCTACAAGTGGGAGGCGGAGAGCTACAGGAGGGGGCAGGGCAGCAAGCTATGGGGAGGGTGGTGGGGAGGGGAGTGAGGGGTGCTACAGGAGGGCGGGGCAGCCAGTAGAGAGCTACTGGAGGGTGGCAGCGAGCTACTGGCGCACGGATTCGTGCACAGGGCTACTAGTATACATATAATATATAATATTTATGTTTGCATGTGTGTAAATATACATCACCAAACTATACTAAATAAAATTTTAAAACCAAAATGTAAATAATATATTTCAAAGGGAAGAGTTTAGAAATGAACAGATTCATTAGGTGGAGTTTGTGTCTGTGTGTGTGTCTGTGTTGAAATTTACATGTTGATATGACATCTAGGAGAACATGCACATCAGACATGAATGCCAGTGGGTCTGATTATTGAATCTTGGATACTCTCTGCATTGAACTTGAAGGAAGGTGGGTTATGGGTCATCCTCAGAGTCATAGAATTAGGAGAACAGTAAGTTCAGTGCAGTGCCGCAGAATCATGTGGGCCACATCTTTCTGTTATTTTGCTTTGTAAAACTTGCATCAAGGCATGTTTAAAATTGCTACACTTAAACATATTTATTCTTATGTTAGGAATATCAAGGATGGGAAACAAAAAAAATGAAGTACATTCAGGAAAGTATAAGAATAATATCAGGCTCTATACAGTTGTCTATCCAAAAATACAGCCTTTCCTTTCTTGTTAAGAGAATGATAATTGCATCAGGAAACCACAGTTATTTATGAATCTAGGGGATTCAAAAAAGTTAGTCAAGGCACCAGGTGAAAAACATGGAGGACAAATATGACAAGAGTCTAGGCCCTTGTTAATGATGTGGAGATGCTGCATTAAATATTAAATTAAACCATTTTATCTCTGGATTCCTTGTTTTGAGAGATCACTTACTTTAAACACATTGTGTTGGAGTTTTATTTTGCTTGCTGCCCAAATTATTCTGATAAAATATTAGAGAATAAAACATCCTTTTCTTTCCCAAGTGCTATAAAATAACTTCATATAGCATTTCTTTGTTTTATCTGCATTTAAAAACATTGGGGACATCTAAATCCAAGATAACTCTAAACAAAAAATATCTAACCCAAAGAATAGGAAGTAAGTGTCAGGCTTTATGGAAAAGGAAGAAGCTCGGGTGAGTACCTTTCTGACTCCCACGCTTGCCTTCTTTATAGGGCAATAGGTTCTGAAGTTTTTGTCCCTGGTGGCTCTTCCTGGACTGATCTCACATGGTCTCTTTTCAGTGAGATAGTTACGTGAGTGACACATAACAAACTCTTCCAACAAACTCTTTCTTGACTATAGAGATAAATATAATGTAAGTATAAACATAAGAGACATAAGTATAATTCTGTAGTGAAGCACAGGTGGCCTGAAGTCAGTTTTCTAAGCATTGAGCACTGGTTCTAGCCATTACCAGCTCTGTGGCTTTGGGAAAGTTATTTAGTGTTTGTGTCCCAGGTTTCTCATATTTAAAAAAACGAGTAAATAGCATCTATACACAGAGATATTATAAGGAGGAAGTACTTATAAAAGTGCCTGGCAGATAGTGAGCATTATTGTATATGCAACTTAAAAGCATTGTAGGATGCTGGTCTTTGCTTTGCTCATTCAGAAAATCTAAATGCATTACAAAGAATATATTTTTAGATCAATATGTATTGTGCTCATAGTATCAGAGGAAGTGATTTTCCTCATAATCATAGAGCTGTCAGTCACTGATACTACATTGGAGTAACATCTTATACATAACAACACTTAATAGCCATATAGTGCATTTATTCTAACTAGCTAGAAGCACTTAACAGACATTATCCAATTAATCATTACAGATCCCTGTGTGTCCCTGTATGGTAGGTCAGAGTTATTATCTCAGTGTTAGAGATAATGACAGGAACTTACAGAACCAGTGAGCTACTTGCTAAACCAGAAGGACTGCTTCAGTGCAGAGCTAGGAATAGAAACAAAGTCCTGATTCCCTGTCAAGGTTGCTGTTAGGTGGATCAGGTTTGTTCTTGAACTAGATATTCTTAAATTGTACTTTTTTCTAAATAATATGCAAGCATGTCTAATTTTAACTCTTAAAAATGGCAAAAATAA
Organism: Ia io; assembly: GCA_025583905.1. Lineage (NCBI taxonomy): Eukaryota > Metazoa > Chordata > Mammalia > Chiroptera > Vespertilionidae > Ia > Ia io. The sequence goes on along the minus strand of JAJQQW010000010.1, from coordinate 20,076,507 downwards.
GTGTTGTATGCCTCTGACAGCACCTACATTTAAACATATAGCTACCAACCTTACGATTTGAGATCCTCATGAATTCTGACAACTTATAGTGCTGCTTAATTAAAAATTTAATTAACTATAAGTACTGACGATGAGTAAGATAATATAAATGTTAATTTTATGGTTCAATCTAATTGAAAGCTAGAAAAAAATCTTACTATTAAGGTTATCATTATCACAAGATGGATCTGCTGCCTGTGGGTGGAAAGTACAATGCTAAATTGGATATATTCCTTCAATGTACAGAATTCAGTCTGGAGGTGGACTGGAAAGAATGAGGATTTGGTTCAAATTATAGGATTTGAAAAAAATTTTTTTTTGAATCCTCATTTTACTTACCTCCTCTCACTTCTCTAACTTAGAACACACAAAATTATTCTAGGGACAGCTTAGCAATTTATTTAATTGAGGTCAATTAAATAAATGTTGACAATTAAATGAATTGCTGTGAGGCTTAAAAATGCCAGAGAAGTAAAATCACCTAATAGAATCCAGCCATGAGATTTTCAGCAAATGTCAGTTGCAATGGAATGTGGAAAGCCAGGTGAATCATTCAGCATATTCAGTTCCTCGAAACTGTTATCCCTAGAAAATCAGAACAACTTCAAGTTTTTAACTATATTGTGTGTGTTTTTCCTTCTTGGTTATTAATGCCCTCAGTGAAATACCTTACAGTGAAACAAGGCTAGCTATTATCATTCCCCAACAATGCTTTTAACTATTTTTATGACACTCAGGTTTCTTTCTACTCTTATACATCTGTTATTCAACTATGCACTTTTACCCATTCAGAATTTAATATATGCTAGCTTTGGGGAGAAGATACTCATAATTTAGTAATACAGTGATTGTAATGATTAAATAAAAGAGTGGGCTATTCCAAGTAAGCACATTTTTAATAAGCATAAAATTTATTTAATAAAATACTCATAGGAATTTGGAAACCTTGGAGATGGGCTGATGGAAAATATATGTTAATAAGAAGAGACATGTATATTTTCAGTACCCATGGCTCTAACATACACTTTCTAAACCTATGACAGAATTTACTTTCTTAAAACTTAAGTTTACTCATGTATAAAATAAAAATAACTCAGATAAATATGTGACTCAGAATAAAATGAGGTGTTATATATAAAAAACAATTAAAATTGTGTTTAGTAAATAATGTGCATTCAATAAATCACATATTCCACCTCCTTTCTCCTACACCACATAATGCAGGCATGGAATGGGAATGCTAGATGTGAATTATTTTTCTTCCAGATGGTATTATTTCAGAATCAAACTTTACCATGAGGCTTGTCAAGGTCACTGTGTTAAAAAAATTCTGTTTGCATTCATGAAGTCAGAGGTCTAAATGGGCTGTATTGCAATTTGACTGAAAAGGCACGAAGCAAATCTAATGCATGCTGTCATCATTATGGATAAGACTCTTCATTTTAAGACTCTTAGGAGGTTTGTCGACTGTAAGGAAGAACTTCGGCTCAGTAAGTAGGTGAGTGTGATTGATTTTCACTATACAAGAGAGCAGAACACTAATGAGTCCACCCTATAAAGTGTAAATTATGTATCTATGATTCTATATAAATATGAGAAAAGGTAAAATGAAAATGAGGAAACGTGAAGGAATGTGTATGTGTGCGTTCATGCAGAAAGAGACACACAAACAAAAATGGAGAAAAAGAGCAGAGAAGTAGAGTGCGATCAAGAGTCAGAGACACAAAAGAACGACAGAGAGACAGACATAAAAAGGGAAAGACAGACATACCAGGAGGAAAGGGAAATAGACACAGTCTAAAAAGGTGAATTAGCCTGCCTAGCCAGTGTGGCTCAGGAGTTGAGCATCAACCTATGAACCCGAAGGTCACGGTTCTATTCCCAGTCAGGGCACATGCCTGGGTTGCAAGCTCCATCCCTAATGTGGTGTGTGCAGGAGGCAGCCAATTGGTGAATCTCTCTCATCACTGATGTTTCTCTCTATACCTGTCCCTTCCTCTCTGAAACCAATAGATATATGTTTTTTTAAAAAGATGAATTAAACAAGAGACATAGAGATTGGATATGCAGATAGACAGAGAGGCAGATAGAAAGAACAAAAGAAAAATGCATCTAAAGCAGTAGTCCTTTCCTTTGGTCTGACATAAGAAAGGGTCCTTATTCTTCCCTTATGGAGTGTAGTTGTTGCCAATGGGAGATGGCCCAGGAAGATGTGTGCCTCACAGCAAGGACTGCTGTCTCTTCCTGGTATTTATTTTTGCAGTGTATGCCCCAGGCACACATTATTTACCTTGATTATTGTTTGAAGGAATATATTAGACCCTTTATGTTTATACATGACATATATCAGACATTGTACCATGTAAATCAAAACAGTAGTTGAATCATGTGCAACACAAATAACATGTGTCTATAGCTGCAAGCTGCAAGCAGAGTCCCGATGGCAAGAGTTGAAAAGTAAAAAGAAAAACACACACACACACAAACAAAAGCCACATTTTGTTTTTGCTTTTACTTTTTTAATAGAGTATAAAGGAAGCGGGAGAGAAATAAGCATTAAGATTACCATAAATGTGTATCCATCTGCTTTATTTGACTCTGTAATGCATGCTAAGTAAACTGTTTTAAAATTAAATGACTCCTTCCCTCAAGTAGCTTAAGATAGCAAAGTCTGTTAAAGATTTCCGAAGACAGCAAAATATATGAGCAATCACTATGGATAAATAGAACATATCACATTTGTCGGAAACTTGAACTCCCAACTGTAGAATAGAATTCAGAGAAATGGACAATATTAATTGGTTTAGAGGAGTCTGATAATATCACAATGGAAGACTGCACATGAAGAGCAGAATCACATAATTTTAATTTGTGATCCATTCAAAATTAATACACACCTACATATGTGCATATTATCTCCATGCATATAAACATAGGGGACTATCAGTTCACAAAGTTCAGAGTCACACATAACCAGAACAAAGATGATATTGGTGCAGAGCCCACAATTAATATTAAATAAATAAATAAATAAAAGAAAAACCTTCCTCCTTCCCCTGCCCACCCTCAGCTTCCCACCCTAGGTGCCTTGAGAATTCTCTTGTCCTCGTTCAGGTGCCATTCATGGCCGTTATATGTAACTAGAGACCCAGTGCACGAAATTCATGCACCGGGGCGGGGGGGCGTCCCTCAGCCCAGCCTGTACCCTCTCCAATCTGGGACCCCTCGAGGGATGTCCAACTGCCCATTTAGACCTGATCCCAGTGGGATTGGGCCTAAACGGGCAGTCGGACATCCCTCTCACAATCCAGGACGGCTGGCTCCCAACTGCTCGCCTGCCTGCCAGCCTGATGACCCCCTAACCACTCCCATGCCAGCCTGATTGATGTCTAACTGCTCCCCTGCCAGCCTGTTGGCCCCCAACTTCCCTCCTCTGCCATCTTGGTCACCCCTAACTGCCCTCCCCTGCAGGGTTGATTGCCTCCAACTGCCCTCCCTTGCAGTCCTGGTCCCTCTCAACTGCCCTCCCTTGCAGGCCTGGTACCTCCCAGCTGCCCTCCCCTGCTGGCCATCTTGTGGTGGCCATCTTGTGTCCACATAGGGGCAGGATCTTTGACCACATAGGGGAAGCCATATTGTGTGTTGGAGTGATGGTCAATCTGCATATTACTCTTTTATTAGATAGGATAGAGGCCTGGTACAGGGGTGGGGGCCAGCTGGTTTGCCCTGAAGGGTGTCTCAGATCAGGATGGGGGTTCCCTTGGGGCATGGGGCGGCCTGAGTGAGGGGCCTGTGGTGGTTTGCAGGCCAGCCACGCCCCCCGGTGACCCAAGTGGAGGCCCTGGTATCTGGGGTTTATTTATCTTCTACAATTTAAACTTTGTAGCCTGGAGCAGAGCCAAGCAACCTGCTCGCTCTGTGGCTGGCAGCCATTTCTGTTGGAATTTATGTATCTTCTATAATTGAAACTTTGTAGCCTTAAGCAGAGGCCTGGGCCAGCCAAGGTGTGCAGAAAGCTTGGCTTCCTCGATTGCCGGGGGCAACCCCAGCCTCCCGCTCATTCCTGCTCCGTGGCTGCTGCCATTTTTGTTTGGATTTGTTTACCTTCTATAATTGAAACTTTGTAGCCTTGAGTGGAGGCCGAGGCCAGCAAGGGCAAGTGGAAAGCTTGGCTTCCTCCATTGCCTGGGAAACCCAAGACTCCCTCCTGCTCTCTGTGGCTGTAGCCATCTTGGTTGGGTTTATTTGCATACTCGCTCTGATTGGCTGGTGGGTGTAGCTGGTGGGCGTGGCTTGTTGGTGTAGTGGAGTGATGGTTAATTTGCATATTATTCTTTTATTAGGTAGGATAGGAGAAAAATGATCACCTTTGAAAGCAATGGAAAAGCATCCATTCATTGATGGTGTCGTGAGGAAAGATTAAAGAAATCAACATGATTGAGAAAGTACAGGTTGATGTCACCCTTTGGGTCAGATATATATTTATGTGCCACCATAATGGCATTAATGAACCAGACCCAGAGGAATGATATACAAAATACATCATAAAAGAGAATAGAGAAACCTATATAAAATGAGAAAACATAGTTTTCATTATGATGTAATTCTCTGTTTATAGCACTATAAATGTATAGTGTTAAATGTCCCAAAATAGAATTACAGATTTAAATGATATCTTTAAAGATATTGCCATTTTTGCCACTTTTTAGTTTTTATGGTTGATTCCAGATCCACAGAAGGGAAATGGGGCATGCCAGAGATACTGAGTCCAAAGAGCTGTATATTTAAAGAACTTGTCATAATAAACAAAAATTAAAGCATTTAAAGTTATAAATCCCCAGAGTAGGAACAAGCCAAGGACACCAATACCATTACCATTGTCAAAATCTGTCCAGGCATTAAACTTTTCAATCTGCTTTGGTTTGGCAGTGTAAGGTCATTCTAGTTCCCTGGGGTATCTTTCTTTCAGAAAGGCATTGACTCCTGTGAGTAATTTCCTTGATTGGCATTTATATGTTCTTCTGCTTTAAAATCATTCAAGTGACCAGCAGCCCTCAGAATATAAATGGAGATATTCTAACACACTGTCTCACAAACCAAATCCAAATTTATTTCTATATGTGTTTTCTCCTAATGATTGATATGAGTCTATCTACACAAATTTAGGTCTCTATTTTCTCATTCATATGTATATTTCATGCTATTAAAGGTATAAGATTACAAAGGGTAAATTATGATTTTTAGGCTAGTTTATTATTCCTACTTGAAAATCACTTATTTTTTCTAAAATATTTCCATATGAAACATAAAAATTGAGGATCAACAATTCAAATCTCTTCTGAACCTCAGGATCTATATGTATAAAACCCTAATATGCAAATAGACCGAACAGTGGAACAACCAAACAACCAGTCGCTATGATGTGCACTAACCACCAGGGGGTGCACGCGGAACATGGCAGGTGTCTGCAACAGGCAGCAGAGAGTGGAACATGGTGGCATCAGCCAGAGCAGGTTGGTGGAACAGGTGAATGGGGAAGCCAGACCAAGGCGGGGCGCCGGTCACTGTCATTGGGGCGAACCTCTGATGGCTACTGAAAATTCTTTGCTCCTGTGTACCGTGGTCCTTCCAGGTCCTCACATCCACTGTCAGTGCTGGAGCTGCCACTTGTACCCGCTGCTGGCACTCTGTGCCGGCCCCAATTGCTCAGTGCCATCAGTGGGTGCAAGTGGCGGCTGCCAGCCCTGATCACCCCTGAGGCCTTCTCCACCTTCCCCTGCTCCTGTGGGGCAATCTGGGCAGCAGCCGCCACTCACACCCACTGATGGTGCCAGCCCTGCTCACACCGCTGCTTGTGCTGGCCCCAATTGCTCCATGTCACCAGCAGGTGCAAGTGGGGCTGTCACTGTTAGCGCCTGGAATCAGCAGCAGCTGGAGTAGGGCTGCTGCAGACAGGTGACCAGGGCCTGTGGCAGGAGGGGGCAGATGGGGGCACGGAGGATGGGCTGAGACCCACCTCTGTGCTCACTGCAGCCTTGCGTCCCACAGTTCTTTTTAAGGTGCACGAATTCAAGCACTGGGCCCCTAGTATGTAAATAATATTACTCATCAATTAAAATGTTTCTTAGATTTTCCCTGGTTGGCATGGTATAGTAGGTTGAGGGTCCTCCCATGCACCAAAAGGTCACCAGTTCGATTCCTGGTCAGGGCCATGAATGTTTCTCCCTCTCCCTTCCTCTCTATCTTAAAGAAAATAAGTAAAAATATATTTTTAAAAAAGATTTTTTAGATTTGAATAGACTTTGGCAGTCATTTTTACTTTTAAAAATTGTGAAATCTATTCTTTTTCTATAGGAAGCAATCATTTATAAAAGCTAGTGATTTTTTAAGTATAAACATTGAATTGAAAATGCACCTGAAATAAAATACATTAGAGCAGCAGCATTTCTATAAAATGAAGCTCTTCTCTGTAATTATTTTAAACTAGTTTTAAACTGTGTAGTTTTCTCTCTGTCAAAATATTTTAAATATGTGTATATATTTTTATAATTTAGCAAAATTGTGCAATATAAGGATTTAACTATACATGACTATAAAAATGATTATATTTATTCTTATTGACCTACTCTTCAAATATTTTTAGCAAAATACTTGAAAAATGTTAATTTGGTTATTTGATTACTACAACTTTAGAAACAGAAAATGTTTTTTGAATGAAACTTATTTTTGGATAAGTTGTTCTCTCTATGGACTATCAGACAATACGATATGGGAATGCATAAAACATTAACCTCTGTCAAGGGGTGACTCAATTTAAATGAGTAGCTGTGTCATTCCTGGTGCAGTCTTGTATTCACTCAAAAATATTTACTGTGTGCTATACCAGGTCCTCTCGTGGGTGTTTGGTTTGGATACATCATATCTAATAAAAGAGTAATATTCAAATTAACCATCACTCCATCACAAAGATGGCAGCACCCATAGCCATAAGATGGTGGCGCCCAGTCCTCTCAGCCCCGCTGGAGTCCCCCAGTCATGGAGGGGAGTGGGGGGGCAGCTGCTGAGAGCAGGCAGCGTGAACAGCCTGGTGGAATGCTTGCTGCGTCGCTGTGGTGACGGGGCAAGAATTCCACGCCAGGCCGTGGATGGGCCTTTGGGCAGTAGGCACAGAGTGGCCAGGCCCCGCAGAGAGATACTTGCACACAGATTCGTGTGCATGGCTACTAGTCAATAAATTAAAGAGGTAAAATCCTTGCCTCTTCTGGAACTTGTATGCTACTAAAGTAATACAGGAAAGAGTTAATAAGAACAATAAGATCAAAAAGTAGCCCAGCCGGCATGGCTCAGTGGTTGAGCACTTGCCTATGAACCAGGAGATCGCAGTTTGATTCCTGGTCAGGCCACATGCCCAGTTTGCAGGTTCGATCCCCATTGTGGGGCATGGAGGAGGCAGCAGATCAATGATTCTCTCTCATTATTGATGTTCCTATCTTTCTCTCTCCCTCTCCTTCCTCTCTGAAATCAATAAAAATATATTTTTAAAAAAGAACAAAAAAATAAGGTGATAATTGATAAGGAATAAAAATATAAAACACAGTAAGGGGATGATAGATCTTGGATGATGAGAGACAGAGAGAGAGACAGAGACAGAGAGAGGGGGAGAGAGAGGAGGAGTAGGTAATTGCAATTTTTTAAGAGGATCATCAAGGATTTATTTATTGAGAAAGAGAAAGACATCTGACATATTTGAGGACCATCTAGAAGGCTGGTGTGGCTACAGAGGAGAAATTTAAGGGGGGATCAATAGAGGATGAATTGAGAGAAAATTCAGGGACTGATCATGTGGGGCCATTGTCAGAAACTAGTCTATCTTCCTGAAAGAAATATCAAGTAGGTCATTCCAGGATGATGTTCAAGGGAATGACCTGACCAAACCTTCATTCTAACTGGCCCCTTTGGCTGCTGTGTTGAGAATAGATTATGGTTGGGGAGATAAGAGTGAAGGCAGAGACACTATTATGAGGTGAGACATAAATGTTTACACAGCAAGTCTTCCATTAATTAATTCCCTTTACCCAGGCAAAACACCTGGGAAAGAAACAAATTCAGTGAGAAGTCTGATCTCCTATTAGACATGACAATGACAGACCTCCTGGCAATTAAACTGAATACATTGTGGTAGGAGGAGAGTGCTTACTATAAAAGTTTTTGGCAGCATTTCTTACTTATACTATGATTACTTATAGTAAACAGACGTGAAATATATGGATTTATGGGACATAACACCCTGGATAATATGATGTAAATTATAAACTATAAAGTATGAAATAGAGAAAAATGGTTCTTTCTGTTCAAGTGACATGACCAAATACTTTATTAGGATTATCATGTATTTCTTGAAAAATGTACATTTTACAAAATAAAAAATGGACATAGAGAGTTATGCTGGGGATCCTAGAAATTTCTCTGCTTCACCCGTATCTCTTGTTTACTTGTGTCTTTGAAATTATTACTGAGCTTGATGCTGGATCAGTTCCCTAACTCATGGGGATCTGATTTGATAATTTAATCCCAGGTGTTGCTACAGATGGCAATATTCCAGGCAAGCAGCAGAGGTGATGAAAAATTTCAAAATATGAATATGTTGGATAGTATGCTACTAATGCAATAGGTGTAGAAAATAGAATAAAGAGAGGATTCTAGAATGACTTCAAATTTGGGTGTCTGATTTTTTTTTTTTTCTGTATGATTTTTTTTTCCAACCTCTGTATGGAGGTTGGAAGAGCATAGTTCAGTTTTGTACATGCCAAGTTTGAGATTTATATTGGTCATTCAAGTGGTAAATGTTGATAGACAATAGATACTTGAGTCTTTGTACCATTAACATAAAAATATACAAGGGGGGAGCGGTCTGGAATGGAGATATATGCTTGGGAGTTATCGTCATATTGAGGATATTTAAGTACTGACACTAGATGATAAATCTAATCAAACATATATAAGTAGAATAAATAAATGGTCAAGGTCTGAGTCCTTAGATAAGACATTAGATGGTCAGAATGAAAAGGAGGAACCAACAACAGAGACTGTCAAGGAATAACCTATGAGGTGAGATGAAGAGTGTGTGATATACTGAAATCCTGTAAGAAGGAGGTATTTGTTTATTTATTTATTTTTAAAATATATTTTTATTGATTTCAGAGGGTAAGGGAGAAGGAAAGAGAGATAGAAACATCAATGATGAGAGATGATCATTGATTGGTTGCCTCTTAAATACCCCACACTGCGGATTGAGCCCCCAACCCGGGCATGTGCCCTGACCAGGATTCAAACCATGACCTCCTGGTTCATAGGTTGATGTCAAACCACTGATCCATGTCAGCTGGGCAGAAGATGGTATTTAATCATGTCAGATGAGGCTCAGAATGGGGTGATGTGGTTTTGACAAGAGTAGTTTAATAGAAAAGGAATCCCTCATTCTGGGATAACATAAATGTTTTTGTTAATCAGACATAATAGTTAAGGTACCATGCATGATATTTATATATATACTAGAAGCCCGGTGCACGAAATTCGTGCACGGAGCGGGGTTGTCCCTCAGCCCAGCCTGGACCTTCTCCAATATGGGACTCCTGGAGGGATGTCCGACTGCCCGTTTAGGCCCGATCCTAGTGGGATCGGGCCTAAACGGGCAGTCGGACATCCCTCTCACAATCCAGAACTGCTGGCTCCCAACTGCTTCCCTGCCTGCCTTCCTGATTGCCCCTAACCGCTTCTGCCTGCCAGCCTGATCACCCCCTAACCACTCTGCTGCCAGCCTGGTTGATGCTTAATTGCTCCCCTGCCAGCCTGTTTGCCCCCAATTTCCCTCCTCTGCTGGCCTGGTCACCCCCTAACTGCCCTCTCCTGCAGGGTTGATCACCTCCAACTGCCCTCCCTTGCAAGCCTGGTCCCTCTCAACTGCCCTCCCTTGCAGGCCTGGTCCCTCACAACTGCCCTCCCTTGCAGGCCGGGTGCCTCCCAACTGCCCTCTACTGCTGGCCATCTTGTAGTGGCCATCTTGTGTCCACATGGGGGCAGGATCTTTGACCACATGGGGGCAGACATATTGTGTGTTGGAGTGATGGTCAATCTGCATATTACTCTTATTAGATAGGATAGAGGCCTGGTGCATGGGTGGGGGCCAGGTGGTTTGCCCTGAAGGGTGTCCCAGATCAGGGTGGGGGTTCCCTTGGAACATGAGGTGGCCTGAGCGAGGGGCCTGTGGTGGTTTGCAGGCCGGCCACACCCCTGGCAACCCAAGCAGAGGCCCTGGTATCTGGAATTTATTTTCCTTCGACAATTGAAACTTTGTAGCTTGGAGTGGAGCCAAGCCTGCTGCTCCCTCCGGGGTCGGCAGCCATTTCTGTGGCAGTTAATTCACCTTCTACAATTGAAACTTTGTTGCCTTAAGCGGGTGGGCCCCGCCAGGGTGTGCGGAAAGCTTTGCTTCCCCTGTTGCCGCCGGCAACCCTGGCTTGCTCTCTCAAGCTCCGTTCTGCCCCCATTTCTGTTCGAATTTGTTTACCTTCTATAATTGAAACTTTGTAGCTTGAGTGGAGGCTTATGCCTGCAACAGCTATGGAAAGCTTGCCTTGCTCTGTTACCTGGGAAACCTTGCTCTCTGTGGCTGTAGCCATCTTGGCTGGGGTTAATTTGCATACTCGCCCTGATTGGCTTGTGGGTGTGGCTTGGCTGGTGGGCATGGCTTATGTAGCGAAGTGATGGTTAATTTGCATATTACCATTTTATTAGAGAGAACTCGTGTCCCAGTGCATGGATTCATGCACATTGAAAGGAAATTAGTTACAAGAAATATTTTAATATCGCTATTTGCCCTTTCTCTATAATAGAAGTGTCAACCAAATTCACAATTGACAATGATTGATCGAAACACAGGTGTGCAATTGGTGCCATAGAGCTTTATATGTATCACAAATGCACGAGTCAACTTAGCCTTTTATATATATACTAGAGGCCCGGTGCATGAAATTCGTGCACGGATGGGGGTTGTCCCTCAGCCCAGCCTGGACCCTCTCCAATCTGGGAACCCTCTCACAATCCAGGTCTGCTGGCTCCCAATTGCTTGCCTGCCTGCCTTCCTGATTGCTTCTGCCTGCCAGCCTGTTTGCCCCCAACCTCCCTCCTCTGCCAGCCTGGTCACCCCAACTGCCCTCTCCTGCAGGGTTGATCACCTCCAACTGCCCTCCCTTGCAGGCTTGTTCCCTCTCAACTGCCCTCCCTTGCAGGCCGGCTGCCTCCCAACTGCCCTCTCCTGCTGGCCATCTTGTGGTGGGCATCCTGTGTCCACATGGGGGCAGGATCTTTGACCACATAGGGGCAGCTATATTGTGTGTTGCAGTGATGATCAATCTGCATATTACTCTTTTATTAGATAGGATAGAGGCCTGCTACAGGGGTGGGGGCCAGCTGGTTTGCCCTGAAGGGCATCCCGGATCAGGGTGGGGTTCCCTTGGGGTGTGGGGTGGCCTAAGCGAGGGGCCTGTGGTGGTTTGCAGGCCGGCCACGCCCCCTGGCAACCCAAGCAGAGGCCCTGATATCTGGAATTTATTTTCCTTCTATAATTGAAACTTTGTAGCCTGGAGTGGAGCCAAGCCTGGGGCTCCCTCCGAGGCCGGCAGCCATTTGTGTTGGGGTCATAATTGAAACTTTGTTGCCTTAAGCGGGTGGACCCAGCCAGGGTGTGCGGAAAGCTCTGCTTCCCCTGTTGCCGGCGGCAACCCTGGCCTGCTCTCTCAAGCTCCATTCTGCCGCCATTTGTTTGAATTTGTTTACCTTCTATAATTGAAACTTTGTAGCTTGAGTGGAGGCTTAGGCCTGGCCAGGGCAGGCGGAAAGCTTGGCTTCCTCTGTTACCTAGGAAACCTTACTCTCTGTGGCTGTAGCCATCTTGGTTTGGGTTAATTTGCATACTCACTCTGATTGGATGGTGGGTGTGGCTTGTGGGTGTGTCGGAGGTATGGTCAATTTGCATATTTTTCTATTATTAGATAGGACTAGAGGCCCAGTGCATGATTGAATCATGCACATGTAGGGTCCCCTACACGCTTTCGCTTTCAATCACGGGGGAGCTGGGTGCCTGTCCGCTCAGGCACCAGGCAGAGGCTTCTGAAAGGCCTGGTGCCTGAGCGGACAGGCACCCAGCTCCCACACTTTTGCTTTCGATCGCAGGGGAGCTAGGTATCTGTCCGCTGGTGCACCAGGCCTTTCAGAAGCCTCTGACGTGGCGAAGGCTTCTGGAAGGCCTGGTGCCTGAGTGACAGGCACCCAGCTCCCACGCTTTTGCTTTTGATCGCTGGTGCACCAGGCCTTTCAGAATCCTCCTGCGTGGCGGAGGCCTCTGAAAGGCCTGGTGCCTGAGTGGACAGGCACCCAGCTCCCACACTTTTGATTTCGATTGCGGGGGAGCTGGGTGCCTGTCCGCTGGTGCACCAGGCCTTTCAGAAGCCTCTGGTGCCACGAAGGCTTCTGAAAGGCCTGGTGCCTGAGTGGACAGGCACCCAGCTCCCATGCTTTTGCTTTCGATCGTGGGGGACCTGGGTGCCTATCCGCTGGTGCACCAGGCCTTTCAGAAGCCTCCGCCCCGCCGACTGGCGACATGAGCTCAGCATCCCGCCGACCCAATGGGCCACCCCGAGTCCTGCCCCCCCGCGCCTCCTGGCCAATCGCGGGCATAGCGAAGGTACGGTCAATTTGCATATTTGTCTATTATTAGGTAGGATATGTATATATAGATAAACTTGCTTAGTTACCAGTAGACCTGCTGTCTGATTTAGCTAAATTTTTTCCTGCCCAGTGAAGCACCCCAACTTCTCTTTCAGGTAATTGTCAGCAACACAGCAGTAAATATCAATACAAAGCAGATTATTATTATAGATCATGCAGGGAGAACAAAGTGTAAAATATTTAACTGTAGCAGTGTTTGAATATATTGTGTACAGTGAGTAAACCTGACGTCATTTTCAAGTTTCAGCATTTCTTATTTCTTTTCAGTCAGGTCGAGTTTCTAAACTTTCTAAATCTCCATTTTCTGGCTAATTAAAAGAAAATGAGATTCTACTGAGTCACCTATCTACCTACTCCAGGACTTCTGTGAGGATCAAATGAGATGAGGCATGAGAAAATCTTTCACAAACATTTGGTTGAACTGTAAAATGTTTGCACCTGGCTATAAAGCAAGTCAGGTTCCTTGGCTGAAGAAACTCCAAGGAGGCTAGTCACTAGGGAGTGGAAGCCAGGTGTTGCTATGTGACATCATTACCCAGTGCCCACAGTGACCATTTCCAGTCTGAGTTAGGCTGTGGGCCACATTTTGAGCCATGGGGTCTTGGCAGTGTTGGCTGTGATTTGGTCACGTGTCGCTTCAGGGTGGTGGTGGTGCCTGTGTCCCACTTGGGGGAAGCCGAGTGTTGGTTTTGCCAGGTCCGCAGTGCCATTTATTTTTAAATGGCCAGTGTGCATTATAGCTACTGGTCAGATGGACACTTAGCCTTTTATATATATAGACTAGAGGCCCAGTGCATGGATTCGTGCACTGGTGGGGTCCCTCAGCCTGGCCTGCACTGTCTTGCAATCTGGGACCCCTTAGGGCAGTGGTTCTCAACCTTTCTAATGCCGTGACCCTTTAATACAGTTCCTCATGTTGTGGTGACCCCCAAACCATAAAATTATTTTCGTTGCTACTTCATAACTGTAATTTTGCTACTGTTAATGTATCGTAATGTAAATATCTGTGTTTTCTGATGGTCTTAGGCTCTACAGCAGCGATTCTCAACCAGTGGGTCGCGACCCACAGGTTGAGAACCGCTAGCAAGGTCGCCTAAGACCATCGGAAAACACAGATATTTACATTACGATTCATTAACAGTAGCAAAATTACAGTTATGAAGTAGCAACGAAAATAATTTTATGGGTGGGGGGTCACCACAACATGAGGAACCTGTATTAAAGGGTTGTGGCATTAGAAAGGTTGAGAACCACTGCCTTAGAAGATATACTAGTAGTAGTGTGCAAAGCGGCAGGTGGCTGGCGAGGAGCCTGGGCCCAGGCCAGGTGCCACACCACCCCCACTCATCCTGGCCCTGTTGAGTTTGCCTCCACTGGTGCTGGGTAGCACTGCCTTGGAGGCGGGAGAGGCTCATGCCACTGCAGCGGCACTCACCAGCCATGGGCCTAGCATCTGATGGCCATCAGTCAGCTGAGTGGCACTCCCACTGTGGGAGCACACTGACCACCAGAGGGCAGCTCCTGTGTTGAGTGTCTGCCCCCTGGTCGTCAGTGCATGTCATAGCGACCAGTCATTCAGTCATTTGTTCATTTAGGCTTTTATATATATAGACTAAAGGCCCAATACATGAAATTTGTGCATGGGTAGGGTCCCTAGGCCTGGCCAGCAATCAGGGCTGATGGGGCAATTGGGGGGGGCCCCTGCTGACACCCACCTTGACCAGCCTGGTGCCACCTGCTCGCCTGCCATGCTCCCCACCACTGCCACCACCACCGGTCACCTCCCTCTGCGGGGCAACCAGCGGGGCTATCGGGGGCCCCCACTGGCACCCACTTTGGCTGGCCTAGGGCCTGTGGGCTGGGGGGCAGCTCCTGTATTGAGCGTCTCCCCCCTGTTGGTCAGTGCGCATTATAGCGACTGGTCGTTCCGCCGGCCGTTCCTCCATCCAGTCAATTTGCATAATAGGCTTTTATTGTATAGGATATATTTCTCTAGTATCTAAGCTTTTAGAAATTTCAATTATAAATTGAATTTCTAACTGCAGTTAATGAATACACTTGAAGTGCTTGGATTTCTTTCTTCAACCTATTTTTTATTATGCTTACAAAACACATGACCTCTTTTAAGTAATTTATTTTTTAGGCTTCCAAAATTGACTCATTTCTGTATAAGGACCTGCAATTCATATAAAATTCCCCACCTGAATTTTCAGAAGAGGTCAAGCAAACTCTATAACATATCATGCTAACAAAGAACTCATTGAAATTCAAGACAGTATTAGATATAAAAGACACAATTGGGAATATACAGCATGAATATAGCAAAGCTTCTTTCATAAGTCAACTCCACATGCATCTTCTTCACTTTGCATCTTCTTCCTGAGTAGTGTTATGAAAACCTAAGGATTTGGGCAAGGTCACAGAGCATGCACATTCCAGCGGTCATATGTTTACAGGGGATCAGAAAAGGGACTTACGGTATACAAAGCCAGTTTTCTACAACACATTTGCCAACGGTACTCTAGCCTTAATCATTTTCTGCTCATGGCATTTAATCTTTCTATTAATCTAAGGTCATATCAATACCCATGGGCACTTACCTTATCTAAAAGAATGGTTTACTTGATTTATCTCTTTCTGCTAAACATCATTCATGTGACTACTCAATATAAAAATAAAAACTGAGAACTAGGCCCGTGTTGCTCAGTAGTTGAGTGTCGACCAAGAGGTCACTGGTTTGATTCCAGGTCAGCACATGCCCAGGTTGCATGCTCGATCCCCAGTGTATGCTATGCAGGAGGCAGCCAATTGCTGATTGATGTTTCTGTGCCTCTATCCCTCTCCCTCCCTCTCTCTCTAAAATCAATAAGAACATAGCAAATAAAAATAAATAAATAAAAACTGAAAGTTTCTAAAAATATTCAGCCAGAGAGATACCACACTCTCCCTTGGAAAACACTTATAATATATCTAATGCAGAACATTAAATATTTGTTTTGTTTGTTTTTCTGTAAAAAAAAAAAAAATGCCTTCTGTGGAGATATTGCTACCAGATTGAACCCATTTTCAATCTTAACTGCATTGCCAAATGATAACTACCCTACTAAAATGAAGATTCTTTGAGAATTGCAGAACTTCTGGAACACAGATCTAGGACCAAAGAACAACAGATGGGTGATGCTTTTCTAATTTTCTATGACCTGGTACATATTTAATTTTTTTAAATTTAAATTCTTTATTGTTTAAAGTATTATATAAGTCTCCCTTTTCCCCCGTTGACCTCACCTTGGCCGCCCCCACCCTCATATTTTATTGTTATCACATCTATTACTGTCTGCTTGTCTAACACATTAGACTATGGGATCAGTAAGTATACACATACACACACATACAAACACACACACACTGTCTTTTGACTATGGCCATGTTGTTCATCAATCTGTTTTTTTCAGAAATAAACAATTTAATTTATATCACGGTAAAATTGATTCCAGTGCATTCATACCTATCCAATTAGTAGGCTGTAATGAAGTTTATGGGGTTAAGCAAAATAGATAAGCAATTTGTCTATCAGATAAAAAACCCAGGTGAGTTTTTGCTATAGTATGTATTCAGTATTTAAATATCTGCAGTGCAGACACATGCATTAAGATGAAAAATTTTACTTGGCGGGCAATAAAATGATTAATAGTGTTTGTCAACACTGATTATGTTAGACAAAGAACTGCCAGAGGGGAAATTTATCTGGACTATGTAGGACATACATACAGATGAAAAAGGAGATAACATGATTTTGATGAATATATCTAGAGGGAAAAATAGTGCTATATTGGAAAGGGATTTTCAAGAAAATTACATCTATGCTCCATTTTCTGATTAAAATAACAAGGTTTTATTAGCAAAATGTGTATAATCATATACATATTCTCATTACCCTAATAAGTTTTATTGTAAAAAAAAAAAACAAAAAAAAACTGGCCATTTTCATCATGTGGTAGTCAGATAATAAATTACTATATTTACTGTTGAAAAGTAGTATTTTCTTTATCTTTTATTCCCTTCTTTATGTACCATTGTCAACATATCCCACTTAAAGTTGTAGTCTCTCCATTTTATATATGAGGCCCAAAATACTAGGTTTGAATATAATATAGTGAATTGTGATAAGATATTTCATCTATACCCAAACATTAGTTTTCATAAATATAGGATAAACATTAATAATATTTGGATCTCATTATAATCTCTGTCCTGCAGATAAAACATTGAACTAGATTGGATTTTTAGACTCAATGACAATTACCTTATTAAGATTGATATCCAAGTAGACCCACTCACATTAGCCAAAGTAAGTTTCAAATAGGTATACTAAAGAGTTGATTATAACTAATGGTATATTATTTATTTTTTATTCAAAAATATTTCAGCATTGCCTTTTTTATATTTATTTATTTTTAAACTAAACTTATTACATAAATTATGAAAATATACAGGTATTATTATTGTATAATAATATAAATATTTATTTGACATTTAGACCTTATAAATTTTTAAAGGACAGAATAAAATATAGGAGGTTTTTTTCAGATTTATGAGAAGTAAGCTAAATGTTTTTCCTCTTGCATATTTGTTGGCAAATGATCTGTATATCCATCTTGTGATCATATTTCACCAATGACCTTGATGAGGCATTTCAATTTTATTTGGTGAATGTCAGGTCAAATGCATCAGGTATGCCTCAGTGTATGTGACTTCCATTTCCTGCTGTATGGATAGGTCTGAGGATCTATGAGAAATGTTATCATTATATGATACTGTTGCACTCTAGGAACACCTGCAAAATTACTCTTCTCAGCCCAGACATAATGAGCTCCTTTTTTATAACCTGGTTCAATCTCCCTTCCTCATGGAACAGGTGAAAGGAAAGAGAGAAATTACTCAAGATGCAAATTGTGTGGACTCCTGTGACCCAGGTAAACCAGGCCTTACAGAGTGCCTGTCAGGGAGATGTAAATTTCTCAGAAGCAACTAGATCACCAGGCTCAAAGGGAGGTACTGACTTCCTGCAGTGTCTCCCATGCAGAAATGAAGGACACATTTCTAGTTTTTCTTTTGTCAAACTATATCTTTTTCACCTATAAATGCCCATACTAGAGTTAATATAATATAGAGACATTGAAGAACACATTTTCTTTTCTCCATGTAAAAAGGAGAGAGAGAGAGAGAGAGAGAGAGAGAGAGAGATTCTATAAGGTTTCAGAGGGGAAAATTCCAGCATCCTGCCTCCCCATCTATACTTTATCGATACACTTTATACAGGCTACATTATACATATGTAAAAAAAATGCTTTTCCATCATAGTGAGAAATGACACAGAAATTAAAATGTCAAAAATGTTAAGAAGACAATGTGAGATTAAGTGCAGTTAGAATTTTACTTTAAAACTTCTCAGTTCTCTACTGCTTATTGAAGGTTGTTTTTTTTTTAAGGATTTCAAATTTTGGAACATTAGCAAAACCCAGCCAACCTCTTAGTTTTATATGTAAAACTTGTGTATTTTTAGATAATCTTCATTCTTCCACTACATTAGATGATGCATGCCCCTTAATTTTTTTTTCAATTATTTAAAGACAGAGAATACTCCCTTATTTATATACTTTTCTTCTTTGAGCATAGGTAGATGCTACTTCATAAAATTCAAACAAGGACTTAGTAACACAATATTTTTTTTCAATTGTCTGCTCATTGGTAAAAATCATGTTCACTAAGTTGTGTTTGAAAAGCCTCTGCCTATTGTCTTGATATAATCTTTTCCAGTGAGGTACAGTTTACATTCACCTTCCTTTTGCATCTCTTAGCTGCACTTGTTTGCTGGAGATCTCTGAGTTAGCTCCAGTGATACTGTGATAAAGAGGGAGCAAGCAGGCTTGTCTGCTGAATGTGGTTAGAAACTGACTTCTGATGAGACAAGTAAGATGAAGAGCATGCTCCTGCACAGTCCTTAGGCCATGCCATGGAATCTCCACTTTTATCATCCTCAGTGCTTAGTGAATGCATAAGTGAAAACAGGAACAGAATATGTAATGCTATCTTTTCTTTCCCCTTTCTTGTCAGTAAGTAAAGATGCAAACCCGCACAGCTCCACCTCAGGGAACCCCAAAGGGTACATTTGTGCAAGGACTTAACCTTCCACATCAAGCTCCGAGCAGTCAGGGTAATGAGACTTTGACACGCTACCGGCTGACATATAGGTTTTATTAGATTAAAAGCTCTGAAATGCCCATAAGGCAGAATGAGTCCTTGCATATTCTCCAATTCTAGAAGGCAGAGAATTGTTCTAGTCCATAAAGCAAATGCATGCAGCTCATGTCTGTAAATCTTTTTCTAATCAGTGTGGCCTTCGTTTCCTCCTATTGTTCGGAAGTTATTTCCTTAAACACGTTAACTAGATGCTTATGCAATATTTCTCATCCAATATCAACTTCTTTCCTTTTGGTAAAAAATGTGACTTTTTTTTTAGGGATTTTTAAGGGCTTTAAAACATCTTATGTTCAATGACCTGTTACAAAACCCCAAACATGCACAAAATATATCATTCCAAGAACATTATTATTTCTCTAAAAAACAGAATATTCTCAGTTGCTCTTTAATACTATGTTTAGAAGGTATCATGTTTAAAAGATCTTAATGACTGCTTACAACTGAATTTCTAACTATCCATGTATCCTAATAGTTTGAATCAAGTTAAAAAATTTTTACTTTTTACTTGAGAAGTTAAAAGTTTCGAGCTTTTCAATTATGTACCCATAGTAGCCCTCGTTATGCTTGGGGTAATCAGTAATCTAAATTGCCCACCAAGATCTCCCTCCCACTGTGGTATATCCCTTGCATAACGCTGGGGACCGTGACTATGACAGAGTTTACTACAGCGATTTGGTCATGGCTTACGCTCAATTGACCTTAACATAGGACATGATTTAATCACATGAGACCTTTAAATGCAGAGTTCTCTCTGGTTGGGAGCCGAAGGAGAATCACAGTGATTTGATGTGGTAGAGGTTCAGTGTGAGGAAGCTTTTTTATTGCAGAGATGACATAACCTGAAAGCAGCCTCAAGGAGCTGATATCAGTCACCAGCTGACAGCAAAAACTAGGAACTTCAGTCCTGCACCCACAGGGAAGTACTTTCTGCCAGCTGCCTGCGGGGATTTTGTAAGCAACTGCATCCTTCCCTAGTTGAGCCCTCAAGTGAGGATGTTGTTGAATTAACATTTTATTTTATTTTATTTCAACCTTATAAGACCCTAAGTAGAACACCCAGCTAAAACGTACCAAACTCCTGACCAATAAAAATGATTCAACTATAAATTTGGATTGTTTTAAGAGGTTAAATTCATGTCAATGCTTTATACATAGCAATGGCCCAACAATATAATGTTATATGAGTTGAGGAAGTTCAGTGGAGGGAATTTCTTCTTGAATTTTCTAAGCCACTTTTTAACTTCAAATATCAGTTAGTATATATTGAACACTTACTATATACTAGGCACTATGTCCCTACTTACACGGATTTTCTAATTTGGTCTAATAGAACCCTGATAGTGAAAGGGTTCTACTATTAGCTTCCACTTTACAGATGAAGAAACCGAGGCTTAGGGAGTTTAAGTGTTTTCCTCAAGGTGAAGTGGTTATCAAGTTTCCAATCGAGGATATAACACTAAGAAGTTGATGGCAGAGACCATAAATATACTTACCTCTCCCTTCAGAGTTCCTTAGAACCTCAGATCCCAGGGACCCAGTTCCTATTCTAATAGGAAAACAAGCAATGTGGCAAAGCCTCTAGCCACTCCCAGTGAAACTGTGACTAGGAGTCTTGTTAGAAAGGAAGAATTTCAAACCCAAACCCAGACTTTTTGGTTCAGCATCTGCATTATATCAAGAACTTAGAGGATTCATCTGCACATTAAATTGTAAGGTGAATATAAATTCCTACTTGACACTATGGCCTTAGGCAAGTCACTTCATTCTGACATCCTTACCATTTCACACTTCTGTAAAACCGAGATAAACTACCCAATTTTCTTTAAGAATTAAATTATGCCTCAGTGCCAAGCACATTTTCTGCTAAATACTAAGCAATTGATAAATAATGTGTGTTTTTTCAAGGATGGAGATAAACAAGGGATGGTGAGGTTGGAAAGTTCTTAGTGCTTCCTTTTCCCTGGAGCCCAACAGTAACTGTATGTAGACAAAAGTTTTCGCTTTGGGATCCAGTCTCCTGGGATTATGGGCAGGCCAGAGAATTCCAGAAAGAGATAGGAAAGACTTGGTCACCACACAGCTCATGAGTTAGAGTTCTTAGGATAACGTAACATGGACTTGGAGTTAACTATATGCTTGCCTCTCTCTCCCTGAGCATGGAACCACACTGATATAGTGCTTTTTCCCAAAACTTACAAGAACCGTCCCCTTTGTACTATCAAAACCTCTTGTATCATAACTATATCTGTTTACAAAAGTTGAAACTATTAGATAAGATACTATGTGAACTGGAAACATGTTATTTTAAAATCTTTTCTATGTGGCTAAAATACACAATAAAAAAACCTAGTAACTAAATATATTGACTTTAATTGTTTTTAGTTGTACTCCTTTAAAAGCAATTTATTTATTTTTTCCTTTAGCTCAAGCATAGTCTCCCTGCATGTTTACTCTTTACTCTTTGGATTGCTTCTGAGGGGAAAATTACTTTTAAAAATTAGAATAAGTAAAAATAAACTAAATCCATGGTAAACTAAATTCAGTGAAATATTATGGATAGTGGCCACACATAAAGTACAATCCGGCAGATTTTCATGCTGGAAAAACATTTAAATGCTTTGAGGTTTTTGTTTGTTTGTTTTGTTTTGCTTTGTTTTTGTATGATGGAATGAGATAGACAATCACTGTGACTATTTCAAGGCATTGAATTGGAATATATTCAGATGGAATTTCTGAGCTGTGTTGTGCTTCAGAAATTTCAATACTCTTAACCTCAACTCTGAGATCATTTCCTTCTCTACTCATCTGTGAGCATGATAATTCTTTCCTTCATCAGTGCATCATTTCATTCTGTTAACAAATGTGTATTTCATACCTGCTGTGTCCCTACTGTGCAACTGCCTTGAAACTGTTTCCTGTTATAGTTCACTGTTTTAGAAATAAAATACTTGAGTGAATATTCTCATTTTCATTTGCCATTATGCACCATACACCCCCCACCTTCTTTTTTCTTTTTTTTTTTTTTTGTTCTCTATTCCTATCTAACTGGGTTAAGAAATGGTTAGATGCATATTTATTCTTGGAAGGGTTAGGGAATTGGGATTCATGACAGCATATCATGAGCAAAAGCATCTCAATGGGAATGAGTGCTTTAGAGTTTTGCTTGTTTGTAGACTAGTGAATTCATTGAGCACCTATCAGGATCAAGCCGACAGCCTGATTCACCATCACTCACTGTAGTTTCATAAGTAACTAAAAACCTTCTTTATGGACAATCTGAAAAATCTGATAGAAATAACAGAGACCTCATTAAAAGGTGACATGATCCTAGATCTCCTAATAACTAGTTGTATGGCCTTGAATATATTTTAATAATTTAAGTTTATATTTTATGTGCATACTTACACAAATATATACATATATATTTACATACACAATTATATAAATTACTAGAGGTACGGTGCATGAAATTCATGCACTCAGGGCGTGGAGGGGTCCCTCACCCCTCCTCTTGCAGTCCAGGAGTCGAAGAGGCTCTCGCCACTGCCTCTGCATTCGCCAGTCATGTGCCCCGCTTCTGGCTGAGCGGTGCTCCCGCTGTGGGAGTGCACTGACCACCAGGGGGCAGCTCTTGCATTGAACATCTGCCCCCTGGTGGTCAGTGTGTGTCATAGAGGCTGGTCGTTCCACCATTTGGTCGATTTGCATATTACCCTTTTATTATATAGGATAATTACATGTATTAATTACTTACAATTAAGAGTTATACAATTTATATGATTGTGTATATGTGATTTTAATATATGATTTTATCACAAATGGCAGTAGCCATTTTCTCACAAAAGGTGACTGGCTTTTGATGTGGAGTTTAAGAAATATAGATTCAGGTTACCATGTTCCTAGAATCCCTCACCTCTTTGAATGAGTAATTTAATAGCTTAGAGTTTCAGTGCTTCAATTCTTTCTAGACTTCTATTCCACTTTTTATAATAGAAAATTAGTCTCCGTACCTGGAAATTCAGTTACATTTCATAAGATTGCCATAAGAATATATAGTTTATTTAACCAGACAATATTTGAAAATGACATAAAATACACATTTTATGGAACTTAACACAATAATTTCAATTGACATTTAATGCATAAATAATAAGGAAGGTGAAAAATGATTGCCATTTGAATTAAGGTAATTTGAATAAAAATGATTACCATTTGAAAAAGGTAATATCTATTTTTAATTTTATATTTAACTTTGTAAAAAAAGGTCTCAAGGTAAGAATAGCTTAACATGTAAAAAGATTGCCATTTTCAAATTGGAGAATAGTAAGGACAGTCACAAGATAGAGCAACCATAATGATTTAGTTAGTCACTCATTCATTTATGTTGGGGTACATGCAACAGTAAAAAAAAGACAAATCCTGATGCAAGTAGCTTGCATTACAGAAAGAGAAAAAAAAAATGAGACAAAGGAAAAAAATAAGGTACATAGATATAGTATGATAGTAAGTATTGATAAAAGCTCTGAAGAAAAGTTAAGAAAGAAGACAAATAAGTAACAGAGTTGCTTTGAAGAGGATATTTGAGCGGGGACCTTTCTCTAAACTGTTTAGAGAAAGAGTTTTCCTAGCAGAAAGCGGAGCAAAGTCATTGTTCCTGAGGCAGAGATGAACTTGACCTGTTAAGGAAACGGGACAGAGGTCAGCAGAACAAGAGCATAGGTCCAGAGGGGACAGGAAGGGAATGAATTCATAGATGCAAACACAAGCTGCATCGCACTCTTCTTCAGGTAACAGGAATCCCTGTATTGTATTCCTAGTGTGATGGGATGTCCATGGAGGGTGGCAAGCAGGGGAAAACATGTTATTTACATTTTTAATAATCACTGGCTGCAGTAGAAAGAAATGATTTTAGGGAGCTAGAGCAGGAGACAATTTAGGAGGCTACGTAGTAATTCACATAAGAGTTGATTGTGGCTTGTCCTAATGGGAAGTATAGGATGGGATGAGAAGTGGCCCATACTTTTTAAAGAAAAAGTAAATAATTGCTGATTGATTGATTCTTGCTTTAGAAATAATGAACAAGTTCAGTGAACTTTAAAGAAATACAGAAGAAAAAAAAAAAAAAAAAAAAAAAACCTCAGCATTGTTCAACAGCTTTTGTGAATGGCCTAGAAGAAAAATAAAATAAAATGTAGGCACAAGAGAAAGTGGATAATTGGAGGAGGGAAAACACACACACATACACATATCCCTTTTTATGACAAATTGGATCTAGTGTGAGAAAACAGGCTAAATGAATATGATATTTCTTTTTCTCAGTTGGGTCTTTAGATAAAATATTTTCTATATTTAAATTGCTTTACTTAAGTTAATTTAAAATGTTTTGATGATTAGATCAATTATTTTAATAAAATTTCTTTAAAACTTTTTAGTTTATATCACAAATTAGTCATTTATTTTCTCATAGTCATATGTTATCTGCATATTGAGTGGCTATTAGCTGAGAAGCAAATTTGAATCAATCCATACAAGTTCTAGGTACTGTTTGGAATGTCAAGATAATAAAATAAAAACATTTCAGGAAAGAATTTACAATCTTGTGAGGTGACTATATCAGACAATTGCATGTTCCTGATGTTGAGCAAATTTAATTCATTTTAAATAACATTGCAATGTATTAATCTATATTTGTCATAAAATTTACCTGAAAACTGGTTATAAGTCTTAAGTATTTAGTTATGTGAAACTAATTTTGGCTGTGTTTTGAGTTTCTGGCATGTATACACATAATTGATATCAAACTATTGGTATCACTATTCAGCTGCCAGATCATCACTTTTACTTTATAATCTGGTCATGAGCACAATTTTTATGTGATTCTTACTAATATAAACATGTAGAGCATTACAATTGGTTAAATTTGATATAGGTCAGATGCATTTTATAATAAATAAAACACACTGCACACATCAATCCCAATTTTACATTTTAGCTATAGTGGAAAAAATTGAATTTTTGACCATGAGATATTGACCATGAGGACAAAATAATTGAAACAGTTTATATCTGTGTATCTCCATTGTACTTGTATATAAAATTAACTAATGCTCTTACCATTAGCAATACATTAGTCAAAATGGTATGATATGGCATTAATATAAATCAGAGAACCCTTTTAAATATTAGTTAGATAAGATTGACATTAACCCAATCTGCTATTTCCTAGAAACAGATAGGACCTTAAGCAATAAATATGATTCTCAAGATTTGCTAATTTTTAGATCTTAGAAATTAATTATATTTCTGAACCACATATTGGATGCTGAAAGAAAAAAAATCTTTTTTGAGAAAACAATGTATTTCCTATTATGCTCTTTCTTAAAATTGTGATTAAAAGGACTCACCATTCATATATCACAATCATAGATTTATGCATGAAATGTAGTGATCTGAGAACACTCAGGTAAAAATATATAGATGTTAAAGTACAGCCTAAAGAACAATCAATAAATCAATAGACATTCTGAGAACCTACAATGTACTGATTGACTGTCCTCTCCTTAACAAAGGTATTCCTTTGGCTCTGTGACAGCCTCCCCATTGTTATTTCCTACTACTCAGGCAATTTCTTCTCAGAGTTCTATGCCAGTCTCCTTTACTCAGCATAGACTTCCTTCTCTACTCTAAAGTGAAACCCAGGATGATCTCATTTGCCTCTGACTTTAGTTGTCATCTATACTTTGATGAGTTCCAAAATCATATCTCCTGCTCCCATTCAACTTTCGAATGCCAGACCTATCCTCTGCACTTACACATCACAGAAGGCTCATCAAGTTCACAGAGTCCAAAATTCAGTCTTATATTGAAGCCCTTCTCTAATGTTCTCTGCTTCAGTTGATGGTACCACCATCCACTTGGATTCCCATTCCAGAAACCTGGGTATAATGTTTACATGACGGTTCCTGGAGCCAAACCACTATAGTTTGAATACTAGCTCTACGCTATGGCTTTCTGAGTTAAACAAGTTATTTAATAACTCTGTACTTCACTTTATGATAATAGAGTACTATTTCTTATGTTTATTGTAAGAATTAAATGAACTAATAAATCTGAAACTATTAAAATAATGAGTTGTACCAACAAGTGCTATATGAGTGTTAGCTATTGCTTTTATTATAATTTTTACCCTTTTCTTCTTTAACCAGGCCCTTTACATTCAATACATGACTAAGTTCTCCCATTTCTAACTCCGAAATATATGTATTTTTTAATTTCAAGTCTCTTTGTTTTGACCATCTTGGACAAATCCACCATTATCTGTCTTCAATGGCAGACCTATTCATATCTCTGAGCTGCTTAATACTGTGTAATCACTTCCCAATTTAAAATATTTAAGAACATAAAAACCTCCCTGACCAGTGGTCCTTAGTCTACCTCTTGTCCTTAATATGTGTCTGTCATTAATTGCTCACTAGCACTTTACTCCATACACCTTCCAATTCTACTAAGTAGCTAAGGACCCTCTCTTCTCCTGATGACATCATTTTTGCTCCTTAGGTTTCAACTTAAATGTGACTTCTTCTGGGGCACTTCCCTAATACCCATTTCTTACAGCAGACCAACTTGCTCTATATGCTCACATGGACACTATACACTTGCCCTTCATAGATGTTACCCCTCTTCTTATGAATTTAAGTTGAACTTTGTGTTCACATGTCTCAAAGGTAAGGTCAATGAGAAGCATTCATTAGAATAGATCACTTTATCCTTAGCATTTGGTATATTGCTCCACCATAGATGATGTTCAATAGATATCTGTTCAAGTAAGGAATAAATGCCTGGCACTAAGCCCTGCACTGACTGAAATCACAATTTAGAAGGGAACTGCAGAATTGGAAAACAAACAAACAACAACAAAAAAAAACCAAAACAAAAAAACAAGTGTGAGAAGTGTTATGAAGGAGATACACAAAGAATCATGTTATCCAACGGGGACAATCCCTAGCTTCTTGTATGTTGACTGAGAAGGCCTCCATTAGGGCTCTCCGTGCTTTCAAGCTGAAATTAAAGGCAAGTAAGAGTTGACTCGGTGAAAGCACTGAAGTATGAGGTGGGCAGGCTGAGGAAACAGACGTTGCAAAGTCTCTCAGCAGGAGAAAGTGTAGTTTCTATGGGACTGAGATGCACACGAGCAGTTCTTGGGAAGCTGTAAGTTTGCAAGGAGGGCATTTCTTTAGTGACACGTGTATTCTAAGCCTGGGGGGCTTTTCCATAATGTTCTGCTCTAATCAAGACTTAGAGACTTTCTGGCACCTCAGATGAAAGGGGAGGTCTTAGTTCATATAATGGCATGTTGGTGACTCAGGATCTGACATAATTTTAATGAAAACACTAACAGTAATAAAGAAAGGTGTCAATTTTTGCTGTAAGTTTGTAGACTAAAATTTTTAACACATACTAGTATATGTATGTATGTATGCACACACATATGCACATATGTGCGCACGCACACACAGAAAGGTCTAAAAAAATTATACCAAGACTAGACTTACATGAAAGTGGAACTTATGTTTTTTACATTATACATTTCTCTCCTTTTGCACATTATCCATCCATCATGTGATCAAAACTTTTCAAACACAAGTAAATATTGAGCAAAAATATGTGTTACTTTAAGATACATAGCTTGACAAGCAGGATAGAGCATGAGAAATGTATCTTTAGCTGAGAAATCATCACACTTATGTTTACCTTGGCTAAAGGTACTGAAGGAAAAGAGCATGATGCTAGAATAAGCTCAAATTTGTATAAATTTAATCACTATTATGTAAGGCATGCTTTTTCTAGGATTTCTCTGCTTCCAGCCATCTCAATTAGCCATGCGAAGGGGTGAAAGTTCCAGGGATTTGTTTGGCAGCGTTGAGTCTGAAAGGCCTCTTGGTGCAGCTGCCTTCCATTTGTTTCACCAAGAGACTAAGCAAAAACTAAAGTAGTTCTTCATGATGAACTGGCAGGAAAGGGCCAAGATAGTTTTATTGCTTAGCAACTTGGCAGTAGGAATTGGTAAAATATTACAGTCTCCCCTATCTATGAACTGAGACAGGCTTTCAACGGATGGCTCTCAAGCTCAAACATGATTAAGATAAAGCCACATGGCCTAGGCTTATATTTCAGCGGAGAGGAGGAAGATGAAGTTAGGCACTTTTAAATACACTTACAGTAATTTCTCAGGGACGCTTTGCTGGTTTGAGCCCAGTGCTAATCTATGGAATTAAGCTGCCCTGGCTATGATGTTATAAGCACTGTAATCCCCATTGATCACTTGGGGTTTCCTTTGCATTTGGGAAGGAGGGCTAGACCTACTGAGAAATTGTGAGCCCAGGAAAATCCTGAGATAAACATCTTTATAAGAGAGCAGTGACAGTTTGCCATACATTTCCAGAATGTAAAGAGTTGTGGTGGTTTGCTTTCTTTCTGTGCAAATTACGGAATGGATGAGAGTGACAGAGTGATGACACCAGCTAAACGGGAGCATAATGTAGACAGTTACTGCAGACGCCTTATCACACTTCGGCCTACACATGCTGCCCGAAAGCCTCCTACAGTTTAAACACTCAGGCTCTTCTTAACTAATGCAATGTAATTAATGATGCTAATTTTACCAATTGATTAGTGGCTTTCTGCTATGAATACTCATCTACATAGGAACATATTTTATATATAATGATTATTTTGATAACTATAAGAATCATGAGAATCCTATCTAATAATAGACAAATATGCAAATTGACCATACCTCCGACACACCCACAAGCCATGCCCACAACCCACGCCCACAATCCGATCAGAGCGAGCATGCAAATTAACCCAAACCAAGATGGCTACAGCCACAGAGAACAAGGTTTCCTAGGTAACAGAGGAAGCCAAGCTTTCTGCCTGCCCTTGCCAGGCCTAAGCCTCCACTCAAGCTACAAAGTTTCAATTATAGAAGGTAAACAAATTCAAACAAATGGCGGCAGAATGGAGCTTGAGAGAGCAGGCCAAGGTTGCCGCCAGCAACAGGGGAAGCAAAGCTTTCCGCACATCCTGTCCGGGCGCACCCGCTTAAGGCAACAAAGTTTCAATTATAACCCCAACACTAATGGCTACCAGCCTCGGAGGGAGCCCCAGGTTTGGCTCCGCTCCAGGCTACAAAGTTTCAATTGTAGAAGGAAAATAAATTCCAGTTACCAGGGCCTCCGCTTGCATTGCCAGGGGGCGTGGCCCACCTGCAAACCACCACAGGCCCCTCACTCAGGCCGCCCCACACCCCAAGGGAACCCCCACCTGATCCAGGACGCCCTTCAGGGCAAATCAGCTGGCCCCCACCCATGCACCAGGCCTCTATCCTATTTAATAAAAGAGTAATATGCAGATTGACCATCACTCCACACACAATATAGCTGCCCCCATGTGGTCAAAGATCCTGCCCCCATGTGGACACAAGATGGCCACCACAAGATGGCCAGCAGGAGAGGGCAGTTGGGAGGCAGCCGGCCTGCAAGGGAGGGCAGTTGAGAAGGAACAGGCCTGCAAGGGAGGGCAGTTGGAGGTTATCAACCCTGCAGGAGAGGGCAGTTAGGGGTAACCAGGCCAGCAGAGGAGGGAAGTTGGGGGCAAACAGGCTGGCAGCAGAGTGGTTAGGGGGTGATCAGGCTGGCAGGCAGAAACAGTTAGGGGCAATCAGGAAGGCAGGCAGGCAAGCAGTTGGGAGCCAGCAGTCCTGGATTGTGAAAGGGATGTCCGACTGCCCGTTTAGGCCCGATCCCGGTGGGGCAGTCGGTCATCCCTCGAGGGGTCCCAGATTGAATAGGGTACAGGCTGGGCTGAGGGACAACCCCCCTCCGTGCATGAATTTCGTGCACCGGGCCTCTAGTTAAGTTAATAAAAACTAGTGTGTTAACCCTCAAGACTTACTATTGTTGTTTTTTAGTGGAAGGAAATAATATTCTGGGGGGAAATAGATGATGCCATATTTCACCAAAACTTTAAATTCTTAGAGTATCTTGTTATCTGACTATTTTGTCAGTATGGTTTTAGTTTATTATTGATATTGGGATAGGCAACATTTGTTAATTGACAGGATTTCTATTCATATCTAGTCTCTCCATGTGCATAAATGTGTCCTACATAGTTTCAAGTTAATAATAAAAAAAAAAGATGGGATTCATCATGTCAAAAGTTGGAGAGGAATAAATTGACAGTAAAACAAAATATTAAATTACAGTTTCCGTATGCATAATGTTAAAAAATAAGATCTTGCCAGAACCGGTTTGGCTCAGTAGATAGAGCGTCAGCCTGCAGACTGAAGGGTCCCAGGTTCGATTCCGGTCAAGGGCATGTACCTTGGTTGTGGGCACATCCCCAGTGGGGGGTGTGCAGGAGGCAGCTGATAGGTGTTTCTCTCTCATCAATGTTTCTAGCTCTCTATCCCTCTCCCTTCCTCTCTGTAAAAAAATCAATAAAATATATTTTAAAAAAAAGATCTTGTAGAAATGGCTCTAACTCTGTTTGATCTTACTCCTATTCACATAAGCATTTAATATGTTAAACTTCAATTGAAATTTTTTAAAAATATACTTTATTGATTTTTTACAGAGAGGAAAGGAGAGGGATAGAGAGTTAGAAACATCAATGAGAGAGAAACATCAATCAGCTGCCTCCTACACACTCCTCACTGGGGATATGTCAGCAACCAAGGTACATACCCTTGATTGGAATCAAACCTGGGACCCTTGAGTCCGCAGGTCAATGCTCTATCCACTGAGCCAAACTGGTTAGGGCCATTAACTTAATTTTTAAAAGGCTTCCATTGACATCAAAGACAATGAAGTAAATGATATTTTGCTAAAAATATGTTACATATTAATTTTCATTTTGTTTTAATTTTCCCAAGTTTAATTAAAAATATAATAAAGACACTTTAGGAGCAATTTTTAAGAAGGAGAAGCAACTAAAAATTTCACTAACAACAACAAAAAACTGAAATATATCAGAATGAGTTTGTAAGTAAAATTGTTTTTAAACTCCCTATATTTTGTATTATCAAATTAAATATAATAAGGCTTTCACATTTTTCTTTTACATTTCTAAAACTTTCACATTGCAGATGAGGTACCTAAGCCATTTTATAAATGAGCAGCATGTAGAACTTAAATCTTTAAGTTGTAATTCCTAAGCCAAACTAAAATACTAATTTTTGTTTAAACTGTGAATAAATCAATAAGGGCCCACAACTCTTCTATTTAGCTTTAGAAGACAGGGGAGATTAAGTTAAATTTAAATAACAAAAGTTACCACAAAAGGAATAAGCTTTTAAATTATGAAATAGCTCTAGTTCTACAGTGGAAATCTTATTGCTTCCATATGAATAATTTTTTCATCAATGCACATTTATTCTATTTTTATTTAAATACATGACTTAATAAAATATACTTTAAATACTATGTTTCTTTAATCTGTGTTTAAACAACTTGCTGGTATCTTTCAAAATGACCATTTTCTGGAATGCACAGTAGTGTATAATGAGAAA
This sequence comes from Ia io, assembly GCA_025583905.1. Taxonomy (NCBI): domain Eukaryota; kingdom Metazoa; phylum Chordata; class Mammalia; order Chiroptera; family Vespertilionidae; genus Ia; species Ia io. Next base: position 20,044,850 of record JAJQQW010000010.1, on the reverse strand, counting down.
ATGGTTATTCAGAGAAATTACAGACACATTTGTATCCTAACCTTAATGAGAGTTTATTGCCAGTCATCCATCGGGCTCAGTTTTGTTCAAACAATTATCAGACTGCTTTATTTATAGAACCTATGTGCCTGTTTTTGGCAAAGGGTTCTCATAAATTACTAAAATACAATAGCTCAAGAATAGACCTTGCTTCAAAAATGGATTCCAATTACAATGGAAAGAGAATAGTTAGGTGAAGATTTCAATTGCACCATTTGCTCCTGGGAAATCCATGGGACAGATTGAGAGGAACAAACAGCCATGACTGTGAATGGCTATTTTTCAGAATTAAAATCCCAAGTGTAAAGGGGAATTTATAATAAAGAAAAATAATCATTAAACCTAATTGTCATTAATCACTGAAAAAAGCACAGTACTATATTTAGTAAATGTCCTAAAGCAGTACCCAGGCTGCCAGAGTTGTAAGAGAGGGAGAGGAAAACTGGGAAAGAGAGAGAGAGAGAAAGAAAATGAAAATATGCATTAATATCAATCCCAGGAGATGCAAAACAGCCTCTATAAAGACTCAGAATTATATCGATATTTTACCATTTGGTCTCATATAACTTGCATGTACAATCACATACTCTGGGCCACATAGAACTTATTACTGACACTTGAATGCCAATTAAAGTAGGAAATATGAAAACAAAGCCTGTAATTCATACTCTGAGTGTTTGCTGTCAAGACTGCTTCTTAGAAAAGTTATAAAGCAAGTTCTGGTTTGTAAGAGGCCCTTAAAAATAGAAAGCATGCTTTGCAAATCATATTGGAAGGTCAGGCTAAAGAGGGTTTCATACAACACACACTTAATTGCATGTTTTTTAAAAATATATAGTTTTATTGATTTCAGAGAGGAAGGGAGAGGGAGAGAGAGATAGAAACATCAATGCTGAGAGAGAATCATTGATTGGCTATCTCCTGCATGCCCCACACTGGGGATCTAGCCCAAAACCCGAGTCTGTGCCCTGACCAGGAATCAAACCCTGATTCATAGGTCAATGCTCAATCACTGAGCCACACTAGCCAAATGATAAACCACTGAGCATGCTGGCCAGGCTTGCATGTCTTAATTGACTAACATGATTAGCTTTTAGAATGATTCATAAATCTGTGATATTTTTAAGTGGTCTCAGCTCATATTTGGTGATTTTTTACTGATCATTTCTTGTTCTCTTTCATACAGTTCCAGGATCATTTATTTTGACTGGATTGGATTATAGGATTGCAAGTTCTAAATGATATCACCTGTATCGCAATAGTAGCTTGTCTCCAATTTTTGTTTAATGATGCTTTCACCAAAGTATTTATTTATCTCTAACCTCATAGCTACATTACCCAGGTAAAGTTGTAACCAGAACTTAAGACTCCAAATAATTGATTAGTATGCCAATACATGGTAGAAAAATTTTTCTGTTAAAATGAATAGAGCAAAAGTGATTCTCAATGGCAGTATGAGCTTTTTATAGCATATTGTTATTATCCTACCTAATAATAGACAAATATGCAAATTGACCACACCTCCAACACACCCACAAGCCATGCCCACCAGCCACACCCACCATCCAATCAGAGCGAGTATGCAAATTAACCCATCCAAGATGGCTACAGCCACAGAGAGCAAGGTTTCCTAGATAGCAGAGGAAGCCAAGCTTTCTGCCAGCCGTTGCAGGCCTAAGCCTCCACTCAAGCTACAAAGTTTCAATTATAGAAGGTAAACAAATTCAAACAGAAATGGCGTCAGAATGGAGCTTGAGAGAGCAGGCCAGGGTTGCCACCAGCAACAGGGGAAGCAAAGCTTTCCACATACGCTGGCCAGGACCACCCGCTTAAGGCAACAAAATTTCAATTATAACCCCAACAGAAATGGCTGCTGCTGTGGAGGGAGCCCCAGGCTTGGCTCCACTCCAGGCTACAAAGTTTCAATTGTAGAAGGAAAATAAATTCCAGATACCAAGGCTGCCGCTTGGGTTTTCAGGGGGCGTAGCCGGCCTGCAAACCACGACAGGCCTCTCGCTCAGGCCGCCCCATGCCCCAAGGGAACCCCACCCTGATCAGGGACACCCTTCAGGGCAAACCAGCTGGCCCCCACCCCTGTACCATAACCTCTATCCTACCTAATAAAATGGTAATATGTAAATTACCATCACTCCGCTATGCCCAGGATTGGGCCAGAGGGAAGCGCAGAGGGCGGGACTCGAGTGGCCGGGGTAGCCGATTGGGCCTGCGGGACGCTGAGCTCGCGTCGCCAGTGGCGGCGCGAGCTCAGTGTCTGTGCCATGGCTGTGCTGCGGAACAGAAGGGGCCTCTGGGGCAGCGAACTCACGTCCCGCCGCGGACCATCAAAAGCGGGGGAGCTGGGTGCCTGTCTGCTCTGGCACCAGGCCTTTCAGAAGCCTCCGCCGATCTGGAGAGGCTTCTGAAAGGCCTGGTGCACCAGTGGACTGGCACCCAGCTCCACTGCGATCGAAAGCGAAAGCATGTAGAAGACCCTACACGTGCATGATTCAATCATGCACTGGTCCTCTAGTGCATATATAATTGAAGATTGACAGAAGTATGTGCACCATGCTTATGTTAACCTTCTGGCACAAGTCCTTCTTTATGATGGCATTGTGGTGCCATATATAGGCCTTGACAAAGGTGCTTAGTGGTTATAAATATTGAAGGGTAGCATGGTCAGTTTTTTATTAGCCCTGACAATTATTGAAAAGAACTGCTTCATAGGGGACACCATCCAGCCAGCCGCTCCTCTGCTCCTTGTGTTTACTGAATTTTCTATTGATTAAAACTGGAAGATGTGCTTTCTCAACAAATCCGGTCTTTTTGGGTGAGCTCTTCTCCCAGCAAGGGTCTGAATTGCCAGCTCCCTCACTTCTCAAATGTTTGCTTACATTACCTTTTAGGTGAACTTGCATCTTCCTCTTCTCCTACCACCACCCCTAACCTCCCTATCCCATTTTACCAGCTGCTCCACTTTTCCTGTTTTTTTAAAAAAAAAATGACTTATCCCTTTTAAGTAGGCCATTTAACTTAAGTACATATTATGCTTACTGCTTTTTTTGCTATCTCTCTCCCTCAAAGGAAGACTTTTTTGTTTGGTTTGGTACATTCATTCCAAAGACCTTAGGAAAAACCAGCTGATCTATGATAAGTAATTACTAATATTTGTTGAATAAATGAAAAACATCAAAATCGATGTGCATTTTTAAATTTTTACTACATGGAAGGGAAAATTTCCTCATACACTTAGATATTTAATTTGATTTATTCTCACCTTGAACAATTCTTTCATCTTTTGTCTCATGTAGTTTCTTATTAATATGTTAAGGAAAATACACTTTGGAAAGTGGATGTAGTCATTTTTACTGGTCCATGCTGTATTATTTAAAAACAAACCCAGAAGGCACCTTAGAGTACTTTTGTTCCTTTGGTGTCCCCCCAACCCTGTGCACTTAGCCCTTTATTGTGAGCTAGAGGCCCGATGCACAAAATGCGTTCATGAGTAGGCCTTCCTTCCCCAGGCTACCGGCACTGGGTTCCCTCTGGCACCCGGGACCTGGGTTGGCTTCCCTCCAGCCACCTGCAGGCACCTGGGACCCAGGCTTCCCTCCTGCCCTGGCTTCGTCCAGAAGGACTTCTGGTCTAATTAGCATATTACCCTTTTATTGTTATGGATAACTACTCTCAGTTAAACAATCCCTCAGCATCCACTTACAGTCACTGGGTTGCCCTCACATTCTTTGTAAAAATGAAAGCTCGGTTAAAGACACAACTTTCTTTTATGGCACAATTTGTTGGCTCTTAAACTGGATCACTCTCTTTACCATTTGATATCCTCAACTGAGCAATTTATGACAGATTTTAAGGCCTACTGTCCGCTGCAACCAGCAGGTTTTAAAAGCTCCATCATCATCATAAGTTTAATGAGTAAATGGCTGAAAGCTCAGCAGGTTGGTGGGGGAAGTGCTGGGGGTTTTATTCTCTGGCAGCCAGCTTGCTCTTGCTGTAATTAACAATGAAATGTTACATCTCTTGTCTTTTACTTGGAGACAGGGAAAGTGACTGGGATTATGGAGAGAAATAAATTTACATTGCTGCTTTATAAAGCATCCGTAGCTTCAGGAGCTCAATACACACAAAATTACTATAAGATGACAGTCTCGCCAGAAAGTACTTTCAAAAATATTTAAAGCTCTAGGCAGAAGAATCAGGACATTGTAAGAATACAAAAAGGGGAAAAAGACATTTTGTTTTATCCTGTCCCTCCTTTCCTCCTGCTTAATTTTTTTTTCCTATCCATCTTCTTATTAAAAGATCAAAGATCTATCTAACTTGTCTCCCTGAGTGAATCTATTTCAGTCAATGTCACAGCCCACCTAATGTCACTGCTCACTCACTTTCCCACAGTGACAAAAGTTCCCTTCACACTGCTCTTCTCATCTCTCCCTGTGGGCCCCACAGCTGCATCCATCATCCTAGAAAATAATTTATTAAGAAAAGAAAGCACTGAAGTTCTCTGAATGAGTCCTGCACAGTGAAGTTGATGCCACTGACAATTAGTCATGTTTATAGCAAGCTAATAGACCACAGGTCATCGTTTTTAACCTTGTTCTTCCTCCAGAGCAGTGCATCTGGACACCTTGCTTTCCTCACCTGTGAGAGGTGATGCAGAATTCTCTGTCATCTTCCCGTTCATGGAATCTGAAGGTGCCATGAAGTCCAAACGCTCATGCCAGCTTTGTGAGTTGGTGGAAAATAAGTGTAGACTCTCACAAAGAGACAAAAAATTACTCGGAGTTAAGGATCTAAGATCATAGTAATCCACATAATTAATTTTATCTTTGATCATTCTTTCTTGGTTTTAACTGTGCAAATATTCATACTGTTGGCATGCTCTCAAGAAGTGATTGCTCTTCATCCTCAACCATTCTTCTATTTAAAATATATCTGTGGATGAGAATAGTTGAAAGTTATATTAACTATCTTGTTTAAAAATTAGAAATATTTTACACTGGTTAAATAACCTGATTGATTAAGCAGAATGGCAGGTTTTATTACTTGTTTGTGTTACTGACAAAAGTATATACTTAGTTATGTGTCTGCATAAGTATTCATGTATAAACACTGCAATGACTGAATCTTGGGTCCCCCCATAATTCCTATGTTGAAATTCTAATTCCCAATGTGATGGTAATTGGAGTGAGGTCTTTGGGAGGTAGTCAAGGTGGAGCCCTCACGAATGGCATTAGTGCCCCTTCAGAAATATTAAATAGAAATATTAGCAATCTATTGTACATATGTCTTATGGATGTACAAAACAACTTTATCCTATGAAAGAGTAATATGCAAATTGACCATCACTCCAAGACACAAGATGGCCGCCCCATGTGGTCAAAGATGGCTGCCCCTATGTGAGCAGAAGATGGCCACCGCAAGATGGCTGGCAGGGGAGGGCAGTTGTGGGTGACCAAGCCAGCAAGGGAGGACAGTTGGCGGGGACCCAGGCCTACAGGGAGGGCAGTTGAGGGGGAGGGGGCAGGCCTGCAGGGGAGGGCAGTTGTGGGTGATCAGGCAAGCAGAAAGGGCAGTTAGGGGTGACTGGGCCGGCAGAGGAAGGCAGTTAGGGGAGACCAGGTCAGCAGGGGAGGGCAGTTGGGGGGGCCAGGTCTGCAGGGGAGAGCAGTTGGAGGGGAGACCAGGCTTGCAGGGAGGGCAGTTGGGGGGGGCAGGCCTGCAGGGGAGGGCAGTTAGGGGTAACCAGGCCAGCAGGGGAGGGCAGTTAGGGGTGACCAGGCTGGCAGGGGAGGGCAGTTAGGGTTGACCAGGCTGGCAGGGGAGGGCAGTTAGGGGCAATTGGGCCAGCTGGGGAGCAGTTAGGCATTGATCAGGCTGGCAGTGGAGTGTTTAGGGGGTGATCAGGCTAGCAGGCAGAAGCGGTTAGGGGCAATCAGGCAGAGGCAGGCGAGCGGTTGGGAGCCAGCAGTCCTGGATTGTGAGAGGGCTGTCTGACCGCCTGTTTAGGCCCAATTCTGGCAGTCGGACAGGGGTCCCAGATTGGAGAGGGTGAAGGCTAGGCTGAAGGACACACCCCCCCCCCCCCCCCCCCCCCCCCCCCCCCCCCCCGTGCACAAATTCCTTGCACCGGGCCTCTAGTATTATATATTGTCAGTCTCTAACTATGTTAAATTTGAGTGTATGTGTTTGTGATGACCATCAAAGGACTCAAATGTATACATTCATTTTAGATTTTTATCAGATTCTATAATAAATTATTTTCTGGAAAGAATATTTGTCTGAGAATGAATTTTGAAATTATTGAAAATAAACTAGGTTTGATCAAGACAAAAGCCCCTGATCAAAGCATTGGATATAAGGTGAAGAGTCTTTGGAATTTTGTGTGATCAGTGGCCAGGAAGGAATCTGGAGCTGAGTTGCATAGCTGAGCTTTGTGACAACTACATGCTGCCTAAATACCTTCCACTCTCCCTCTTCTTCAATGGTCTTCTTCTTTGAAAGTATTTGAGAAAAAAATATGTTGCCTGGATCAGGCCCTGTTTCTTTGTTTTACTCGGATCTGAATACAAAATGTCAATCACCCCTGGGACTTTCCTGCTAATAGTCTGGAACATCTTCATTAATATTTGCCTTAAACCACTACTGTCTGTTGCCTCTCTCTTGTTGTCCTCAATCCATGTGTTATTTTTTCCTCCCTATTAATTCACAATACCTCCTGTACAAGGCTGCCACAGATCAGATGTCACAGAAATCAACATTAACTCAAGGGAAATAAAACCAAGAATACAAAAAACAGCAATATTTTAAGATTGCAGATGCTTATTGTAAGTGGTCCAGGAGTTTAATGGGAAAGAAAAATAATGTAAACACAACAGTAGGAAAGGCACCTCTTTGCTGTTCCCTAGCTCCCAGGCTTAGCTCTCTATTTGCAGGTGTCCCAAGATCGTTTTGCTCTTTCTTCTGCTTCAGAAAATTGTATCACCAACAATCCAATGGGGTTGTAGCACTTATAGTCAAGGCTTTGAATATGTCTGTCTGTCTATCTATCTATCTATCTATCTATCTATCTATCTATCTATCTATCATCTATCTCTCTATCACCTATCTATCTATCTATCTATCTATCTATCTATCTATCTATCATCTATCTATCTATCTACCTATCTATATCTATCTTATCTATATCTATCTAGATGGGTTGAGTGAAGCACTATTGTAAAGAAGTTCTTAAAGACAATATACCTTGTAAAGATAGTCCAGGCTTTCCTTGGAGATATACATTTTACATTTTGTAAACAACAACTTAAATTATCCTTCCCTTAGCTTTTTGCCACCTAATCATGCACATTGTTGCTTAAGAAAAAGGGGCAGTTTATAATGCATTTCAAAATAATCCAAGCTCCCATCAGCTAACAGAAAATCAGCAAAGGATCTGAGATTATTCTATTTCTTCATATTAGGCCAGATCTAATTCTTATCCAGGACTCTCCACCCAACACATATTTCTGAAAATTGTAAGGAATTGGTGTACATATTTCTCTTTCCTTTGAATGGAATATCTTTGAGTGCTTCTTGCAGTTACATGACACAGTTGGAGAAATACTCCCACATGCTGCCATAGGAATTCATTCCTTTCCAATGAGATTTGGCTGCTGAAAGTTTGTGCAAGGATGAGAGTAAAGAGCCAGGCTCTCAGGGTCTGTCTCACCAAGGAAGCAGGTGACCTGGAATAGCAGTAGAGCCATTTAATCACTCAGGAGAGAATGTTGCCATTCTGGCTCTAAAACTCTGTGATCATTTTGAGACAGGCATGCAGGAGCAAGACTACTAATACTAGCAGCTCAAACCAGTCTATCCTATCCATCAGCTATTGACTCAACATGGGTCAGGACACACAATTAATTGTCTACAGAGCCAACATACATAAAGAATTGGTGAAGAAACATTTTGCACATATGGTAATGGTGTCTAATAAATATGAAGAATGCTACCCCCTGTAAACACAGATCCCCACTTTTCCAGTTTTCTAAAAGGTAGTTGTTGTTGTTATTGTTCTTAATTACATAAAAACTCTCAGTTAAACATACCTACACAAATATTTTTGCAAAAATGTTCATACTAGTTTTATTAGCCTAAAACTGGAAACCTCCCAAAAGTTAATCAATAATTGAATAGGTAAATTGGATAAAATAAATTGAATGGATATTATTAGTACAATGAAATACATACAGCAATAAGGAGCTAATGACTCATATACTCAATGACATGGAAAATTTTGAATCATTATGCTGAGATAAAGAAACCAGAAACAAATTAATACCTACTTATAATACCATTGATATACAATTTAGCAAAGATAAATCTTATCCATCGTGACAGTATCTAGGTCAGTGATTGCCTGTGGTCAGGGGCTGGTAGGATGGAGGACTGGAAAACTTCTAAGTCTACTTAAATGTATTCTGCTCCTTTTTATACTCACGTTTTTTAGTCTAAAAATATTCCCCCCTTATACAAATATTAAAATAAACAGAAACTTTATCTTTAAGCTTTTATCCTACTTTGGTTCTTGGCTTCTTCTGTGCAAATGTATTTATGTAATAATTGACATTTATGCAAGACCCTTTGAACCCCGAATTTAAACTTAGTCATATAATTCAGCTCCTCCCTTGCACATATTATGCAACTTATTTTATTTGAAATATTAGGATTTTTATTTGAATGTGTCTCTCATGTAGACCATATTTCTTTAATTGTTCCAGTAAACAGTTTACATTTACAATGAGCCTTAATCATTGTAATAGTGTTCCACTCTTATTTTTTCTAATGTACCCTATACATTGCTGCTAAGTAATAATATCAGTAAAGCTCAACTCAGTTTGCTTCTTTGATCTGCTTGCCAGTTTTCAATTAAAATTTCATATTAATCAAGAAAAAACAACTAAACAATTATTTATTAAGAACTGGAAAACAGCAAGCAGCAGCTGAAGGCCAGGCATAGACAGATAAAAAAGAATGCCCAGTATCCTTATTCTAACATTAAATAAGCTTCTACTTTCATTTCAACCAGCACTTTTTGTCAGTGTTATTTCCCACAGACTGCTTTCAAGCACCCTTTGCTAAACCCATTGGAAGAATTTTGCTCAGAGCTTGCTCAAATTTATATTTTTGTTGAGATTGTTCTCACTTTCTGGAATGATGAGCACAATCATAAGCATAAAAATTGTAAGTATCATTCATAGAGCGTGTACTGTAGGCCATTCATGGATAGCATTTGTACCCATGATTTCATTTTACCTTCACAGCTATACTATGAGGTCAGATTTGTTTTGTGCATTTTACAGATGAAGAAATGGAACCTCAGAGATGTTGCATAACTTGCTATAGTCACACAACTAGTAAAATCGTCTAGTTGGTCACATGAAAAACCTTCACACATTTCACTGTGCAACAGTGCCCCATGTGTAGTATGTCACCCTTTCTAGCTTGCTCATACATGTGCTTATCTGACTTATTCTTCATACAACTTACTTTAAAAAATATTTGCTCTTTTCAAGTTGGAACTTACTCCTCCTCATCCCAAGTAGGTTTTGCAATTTAAACTTATTTTTTTCACTTGTCACTTAAAGTCTTACATTCTGGTCATCTGTGCACAAGCTGTTGTCTCTATAAGCTGCTGCCTAACAACTTAAGGACAATGTTATCTTTCATGTATCTTAAAATGCACCTTTACACAAAGAAGGTAGCAAATATTTATATTTGGATGTGCAAACGTGCTTATTTCTTGCTTACTAGAGCATATTTAGAAAACTTACTTGAGAAAAAAGTGAAACACAGTCTTAACGGCTTATGTTCAGAAGTAGTTATTGTTGGTAAATACTAAGGCCTCCTCTAAATTTCAAGAACTGTGGTTTTCAGTGCCAGAGAAGGTTATATGAGAAAAAAATCCTCTGGGAGAGATTATCTTGGAAGAAGAGGTATAAATAAGTAAAAATAATGAAACTGTTCTGTTTCATTTCTATTGATAATCTTTTATCAAAATATTTAGTTTATATTTCCAGTGAAGTGTATGTACTTATAGGAGGATATATTTACTTATCCTGAAGGATCGTGTGTTAAAACATAATTGGGTGATACTTTTTTCCTTTTGTCATCTGTTTGAAATAAAGAGATATTTTTAAATGTAAAAACCAACACCTATATTTAACAGACATAACTTTCTATCTTACATGTTGTGTGACTGACAATAACAAGTCTCTTTGCTATGTAAATTTGTCAATTGAAGAATAGAGTGCATTATCTTATTGAGTATTATTATGCACCCTCAGCATCTATTATCCCTATTAATTCCAAGTTCAACCTCCACCTTGTCCTTTTCCTCTTCTAATTGGCAGTGGGGAAATCATTTCTGGTCAAGATCAGAAGCTCATCTGCCTATCTAACCTTGAACATCAATCTAACAAGAGAGCAGATGCTATTAGCATTGGAGTCGTGGCTGATACATGCAAAGGTCCAATAAAGAGCAACAGTGCACTTTGGTGCCTCCATCAGTCTTTGGCACCCTAGAAACTAAGTGTAATGAGCAGTAGGTCACAACCTATAGCTTTCACAAAATATCCCCATAAGGATAGCACATTAAACATACAGAATGGTAATGTCAGGTCATTATATCAGGCATTTTCTCTGTCAAAAAGTGTCACTGTATATCTAATTCTACTTGTAAACCAAGATTCAGACATAACAATCACTACTTTTATTGCCTTCATAACATCTCATTTAATGCTCTTCCCAGGGCTGCATATAACACTACTCCCTCCTATGCTGCAAGACACCCTTCAATAACATAAACCAATTCTGAGACTCATTTGCATAAAGATATATTCTGAAAGTTTGCAGATGCATTTGAAGTTTTAGAGTGCATTGTGAAAGATATGGATATTGCTAACTTTAAGGTCTTGAGGAGAAGAAATATAAGAATTTGGCCCTTGCCGGTTTGACTCAGTGAATAGAGCCTCAGCCTGTGGATTGAGGGTCCTGAGTTTGATTCTAATGAGGGGGTGAAGGGCACATGCCAGGGTTGTGGGCTCAATCCCCAGTAGGGGGTGTGTAGGAGGCAGTTGATCAATGATTCCCTCTCATCATTAATGTTTCTATCTCTATCTCCCTCTCCCTTCCTCTCTGAAATCAATATATATATATATATTTTTATCTAATAAAAGAGTAACATGCTAATTGACCATGCCTTCACAACACCCACCAGCCAATGAGGAGTGAGTATGCAAATTAACTCAACAAAGATGGTGGATTAATTTGCATACACAGGCGCTGAGCTGCCGGGAACAGGGCAGGATGCTTGCGTTGTTGCCATGGTTGATGACGCAGGCGTTCCGCACCACCCCAGCCACTCAGGGCCTCTGGGTAGCGTGGGAAGGCAGAAAGGCGACTCTGGGCTGGAGCAGAAAGGCTGCTCTGGCCAGAGGGAAGGCGGTGCCGGCAGCCAGGGGAATGAAGGCCCATTCGTGCATGAACGTTCATTCATGCATCGGGCCATTAGTATATATATATATATATATATATATATATATATATATATATATATATATATATATATATATATATATATATATATATATATATAATTATATATATAATTTGATTAGTATTCTGCAACTCAAAAAAAACACTAAAGTCATTTTTAATTCATGTATTTAATCATATTTTTCCTGAAATTCTCTTTTTCATTTAATTATTTCTTTTTTTAACCTACTTTTCTCTTTTACTTGTTCTTGACATCTGTCTCCCTTTTTGTAGTTTTCCCTTCACATGTGCTTATTTGAAACAGCCCCGTGCAGTTGTTAATGATAGGCTTAGAAATACTATATGTGAAGTGCTATGACTATACAACACCTTGCCCACATAAAAACACTGTGAGAGTTTTTATCCTTGTCTATAAAATTAGCCAGAAGTCTCTCTTTTAACACATGTTCTTTTGTTTATTCTCTGTTTGATTGCATTTTTTTCCCGTGGCTCATTTTCTAATACTGGAATGAATCAATGTGTAGGGAACATTAGGCAACCTGTTTAACAGACCTTTGATATGGCACTGGGGATAATAACAAAAAGTGGTCATTTTCTTTGAGATCTTGACAATTAGCAGTTTGGCACTTGCGAAACCTTTCATCAGCCTTTTGTGATGCAGTTGCCACTTCTGCAAGCAGCTGAGGTGGAGGCAGGGGGGAGCCTGAAGACAGGAGAGACCTCAGCTATTCACTAATAGAGGAATTGTCTCCTTTATAAGTAGAAAAAAATTCTAAAATGTATCAGATCTATACAACAAATAAATGCTCAATTGCAAAGAACGTGACATTTGTTTAGCACACTCTTTATGGATAGAATTGTTTTTTATATTTTATCAAAAGTATATATGAGCTATCTATAGGCATGATAAAGGGATGATTTGACACAATTTGCAGTACCTCGACATGGGTGCACCGATGCCCTCCCCAGGACGTATAGATTTTCTGTCATTCTTTTCATCGCAAACCAAAGGGAGATGTGAGGCAGCCTGGAGCTTTTTCTTAGTGCCTCATAACACCTAACAGTAGAAAATGAGGTGCATGGCAGAGCACACTAGTTTTTATGTGTCTGAAGGATGGACGGAAGGGCCGCTTAGAGAGCTGATGGCTCCAGGTTGCCTATGATCTCCAGTCCCTGCGACCTGAAGGCTGAGTGCATTTCCCTAAGTGCTGCACTCAGCACCGAGGAGCAGCGTGCAGTGTGTGGAGAGTGAGATCCATTACTGTAATGTAGATAAATAAATGCCCACTTTGTATACTCAGGTCTCTGTATACTTTAATTCTGTATGTGTTTTATTTAAACCCTTGGTATCTTTTACTTAAAAAAAAAAACTAATGTAAATTTTGGAAAAAAATAAGTTGATAATATGAAGGCAGCTTGTAGAATTTATTTCCCCCAAACTGAATTAAATAAGCAAACATTTTTTTTTTGTTTTTGTTAAATATGTCAATAAAATCTGAAATAGAGAAAGGTGCAGCTTCGCACCCTAGAATTCAACAAGTACCACCCAGACCCATTTTGGAATAAATGAAAAGGAGATTCAAGAAGTCTGCATAGGACTTTTCTTGGCAGAAGAGATTGTAGTCTGTCAGGAAGTGAGGAGAATATCTCAAAACCTCACCGATGTGCTGGAACTGAGGAGAGAGGCCAGGCCTGCTGGCAGCCAGGCCTGCTGGCAGCCAGGGGAGAGACTGGGCATGGTCACTTGGAACCCATTTCAACAGGAGTACATCGCTGCCTCCAGTCCAGAATGGAAAAGTGGTGGAGTGTTTCCCCATAGATATTGTTAACAGAAATGGAGTAAAGTCCAAGATAAGCCACTTGATAACTGGGACTGAGTAGAAACAGAAAAAGATGAATAAAGAGGATAAGGCAAAACAACAACAAAAAATTGTATGGCTTTATCAAAGCTTAAATCTTGAAAATATAAATATTTCAAAAATCATTACCCACACATATGGAAGCAGGGAGATATGTAAACCTTATATAAGAACAAACAAGACACCTTATTAAGCACTCTTGTGTTTTTTTTCTTCTTCTTTGTTTATGTTTTTTTTTTTTTTATTCAGATGGAAAGAATGCAGTAATAAAGTTACTTACAATGGCTTCAGGGGGGCATATTTTATTTACCCCCTTAGCACATATATCCAATTTTAAATTCTTGCTATTTTTATCTTTGTAAATACTTTTGTCGTGGTTGTTCAAATGCAAATTTGTATCCACTTTAATGGAACTTTATCAGCATACTTTTATTTGGAAAATAATATCAATGTTTAAGCACGTAAATTGGTAAGCTCCAAGCAACCCAGAGACTCTGATGTGTCTTTGAAGTTATAGCCATTTTAAAATTAGCATGTATAGCACATTTCTGTTTTTCCCTTATAAATATTGGCTCTACTTTGTGTGAGGGTATAAAAGAGATAATCAAGGCATCAGTAACTGCTAGAGACTGGTAGTCACTTTGGCTATGAAGACATCAAGTACTGTGACAAGAACTCTAGCTTGTACATTCAAAGTCAAGTTATTTCATTGCCACTTAGGAAATGAAATATGTACTTTCAACAATAAAGATTAAAAAAAAAAAGAAATGGAGGTTTTAGCACTGTTCTTAGTGATATGAGTACATTGAAGGCAAAAATAATTTCAATGCTCACAACTTCATACCAAGAAGAGAGGATTTAAAATTGAGCAAGATTTAGTAATTGCCTTCCTCCCAAAATCCAGAACTACATTTAATGCATGTGAGCTTTACTCTGTCTGTGCTTACTCTCTTGATTAGAAACCCATAAGACATACAATAGCAGTCTCACTCTATCTTCTCATTCACATTGCTCTTTTTCCTATCATCTTCACTTGCACACTCTCACTCCCCGAAACATAACATTTGGTTGTGCCCTAATGGCCAAAACTACTTCACACCCAATTTTCCCCTCACCAAATATACAGCCTCTTCTTACTGTAGTGGGAAAAGCAATTAATGATGATTGGAGTATTACATTTCTTAAAGAAGTTGCGTATGACATGTTCTGAGATAATAATGTAATAAAGGGTGAAGAAGAAGATTAATACAAAGTCAATGGAAGTTTGTGGATAAGGGAGAGAAAGAATATTGTTTAGAAGTATAATGGTGGGAGTTCCTTGACATTTTAGGATCCTAGAGAATAAGAAGGGCAGGAATTAAAAAAAAAAAACAAAAAAAAACAACCTATAATTTTTGAAAGGTATATGAGTACAGTTAATGTACTATTTGAGACTCTGAATCACTTTCTAATTTTTTTTTTCATTTTTCAATGCATTTTTTATCAGGAGGCCTCTGCAGTGCTTTAATTGTGAAGTGGTATGTGTTGCTCTAGGTCAGAATCACAAGAGGTAATTGTGACTTGTCTTGAAATGGTGATTGTAGAAGTCAAGTTAATAAATGGATCTAAAAGACAGAGAGGCTAAGTCAGCAGTCTGGGTGTTAGACTGGGATTGTATTTGGTGGGAGAGAAAGTGGGAAAGAATGATTCACTTAAGCTTAATTTAAGTGGCGTCTGCATTGTGCAGCTACTGAGATGTAGGTACCATTCACAGGAATAGGAATCGGTACAGAGGACAGTTTGAATTTTAAAAATCAAGAATTTGTTTTTTAAACATTTTTGCTATTTTGTGATTGTATATCTAAGTATATATACTAAATAACTTGACCTATGTTTCTTAGGAGAGAATTGAAAAAGCTATAGGACAAAAAGAAACAAAATAAAGAAAAAGCTACAGGATAATGGCTTGCTTCTGCACGATTCTGAGTTGGGGTCTCTGATATGAATAATTGTTTCACGATTATATATATATATATATATATATATATATGTATATATATATATATATATATATATATGTGTGTGTGTGTGTGTGTGTGTGTGTGTGACTTTGGACAATTTATTTATATTACTAGTGCTGCTATTTTGCTATCTACTAGATAGGGTAATTATGGTACTTAAACTTTTAAAATCATTATAAGAATTACATGATGCAATATGTGTAAAATTAGGTATATAAAATACTCAATAAAGGGAACTCACTGTTATTGGAATTAATATCATCATCACTGTTACACTCATTAGTGTGCATATCTGTCTACCTTTCGTGCTGTAACCTCCTCAAGATCAGGAGTTTTGTCTCATTTATCCTTGTTTTTCTAATGTAACCCAGCACTTAAAGACTCATGAACATTTATGAATTTAAAGCGAATGGCATTTCCACTCATTCGTTCAGAACTGGGTTATGTCCAGATTTTTAAATCAAAGACTAATCATCTGTAACAATGATATATTTAGGGAATAGAATAGTCCTTGGATCCTGAGTTGCACATTCCAGAAGTTGATTTTATGTTCTCATTCATTAGGATTTTATATATTATTTAGGTTACTTAAAATAAATAAGCTCCATAGAAGCTGTCTCTGTGTCTTAAACTTCTTTCATATTCTTCAAAGCTACTAGAAAATAATTCAGATTATACCTGAAGCTCAATAAACATTTCATAGAATTGTAGCCCCTGAACCTTGACATGATAATTAGGATGATGAGCTAGTGGTTCAGGGAGGCTGCCTACCTTGAGTGAGTTTACCAAATGCAGCAAGGCAGACACAAGCCTAGAATAACTCCTTTCTCTCATTCCACCATAACATTGTTTCTTTTTACTTATTTCTTTACAAAAAAATATTAAAAAATCACAAAAAGCAATCAAGTCTTCGGTAGCAGTAATGCTGGAAAAATCCAAGAGCATCAAAAGTGAGTGTTGTAGGGGCTCCAGGAAAGCTGAATGAAGATGATGTCCAACTCTGTGTCAGTCACCCATTGCTGCTGTAACAAATCACCCCAAGTGTATTGGCTTACAACAACACTCATTTATTACCTCTCAGATGTGTAGAACAGAAGTCCAACATGGCATAGCAGATGCTTTGCTTAAGGCATCACTGGGCTAAAAGGTATTAGCTAGGGTGACACTTTCCTTGGGCTCAAAATTTCTTCCTAAACTCACTGGGTGTTAGTAGAGTTACATCATAGGACTGATGTCCCCATTTCCTTAACACTTGCTCCACTTTCATTTTAATGCCCCAAATTGTATGAACTCTCCTGATGCTTTGAGTCTTCTTTTTCTGCATAAGGAGAAAGAAAGATCTGAGTTTAAGGGCTCACATGATTAGATTGGCCCTGACCCTATAATCCAGTGTAGTTTTCTTAATTTTAAAGTTTACCGATTAGTAACTTGATCACATCTGCAAAATCACTGCCAAAGGTTACAAATACAATAAAAAGCAAATGGTGCCAGCCTTACTTTCACATTTGCTGCATTTCCAATTGGTTAAACCATCAAAGACAAACACTTGTCATCCTAATACTGTAGCCAATGTATATAAATTAAACAGGCTATTTTATGAACAGAAGATACAAACAGAAATACAGCCAATGAAGGGAAAAATGGTCCCATGAAGCAGTTGACAATCTGACACCTTTATAGTTACAAACCTTATAATGTAGATTCTGATCTTATTACCATATACATTTTTGAAACTGAGTAGAACTATATACTTGTAACTATGTAAATGTTGTAAACCATTGAGACTATATTCTATTTTGGTATCTATTTGAATAACTGCTTCTTTGGTCATCATTTTATTTTAATATTAAAATAACCACGATTGCCCTTTATTGAAAGTTCACTGCATGCCATGGACAGTGCTGATCTCTTAGCATATGTTCTCTCACAACAACACTATGAACTGAAAATATCTAGTAAAGTGTCCCTTTAACAGGAATGGATATTTATGGAGATTTCCTAAGAAATGGCAAAAATAAAACAAAAATTTTGCATGATGTTACAGAGATAAAAAGTTATAGTGGGTAATTAAATTCAGGTTTTTACCTCAAAACTTGGCTTTGACCATTAAACTGTGTTCTTACCTGACACTTGGCTAATTATTTTGTAAATACTTTGATCAAGTTTTGCTGAGCTTGGAGATCTACATCATCTTAGTATTTGAAAGTTTTTAAATATAATTGATAGTTGAAGGAGGGGGGAAAGGCCATGATAGACCATATAATTAATCTAGATTACAAAATATTTAAGAGTAAGGTTTACATAACTCTATTGATCTATTTATTTAAGTTAGTTTGTTTCAGTCAGTGACTCATACCATCATCCAATTAGAAAATATAACTGAATCCATGCCTTCTCGTGTCTTGTAAGAGTAGTCAAAACTGATAAATGTGATGAAGAGAAATGTTTGAGTGTGTGTGCATAAACATATGAGTGCTATATATATATATATATATATATATATATATATATATATATATATACTAGAGGCCCGGTGCACGAAATTCGTGCATGGTGTGTGTGTGTGTGTGTGTGTGTGTGTGTGTGTGTGTGTGTGTGTGTGTGTGTCTCAGCCCAACCTGCACCCTCTCCAATCTGGGACCCCTTGGGGGATGTCTGACTGCCTGTTTAGGCCCGATCCATAGGATCGGGCCTAAACAGGCAGTCGGACATCCCTTTCACAATCTAGGACTGCTGGCTCCCAACTACTCGCCTGCCTGCCTTCCTGATTGCCCCTAACTGCTCTGCCTGCCATCCTGATCACCCCCTAACCACTCCCCTGCCAGCCCGTGATACCCCGGTCACCCCCAAATGCCCTCCCTTGCATATTCCCTCTTTATTAGATAGGGTTTTTTCTTTAGCATATTGGACAGTCCTAACTGATTTGGCTCAGTGGATGGATGGAGCATTGGCCTGCAGAATCAAGGGTCCCAGGTTCAATTCTGGTCAAGGGCATGTACCTTGGTTGGGGGCACATACCCAGTGGGGAGTGTGCAGGAGGCAGCTGATCAATGTTTCTCTCTCATAGATGTTTCTAGCTCTCTATCCCTTTCCCTTCCTCTCTGTAAAAAAATCAATAAAATATATATTATAAAAAAAGAAACACTTAAGATTCTTCCATATCTCCCTGGCTGGTGTGACTCAATGGTTGAGACCCCAGGCTACCACCACTGGAAGGGGATGGGGCCCTGGCCAGGCTGAGACCCCAGCCCAGGCTGCCGCCTCAGCCCAGCCAAACTGAGACCCCTGCCCAGGCTTCCATCTCAGCCTGGCTGTGGATAGCCCAGTGGGGGTACGTGACTCCAGCCCAGGCTGCCTTCGCTGGCCTGCAGATAGCTTGGTGGGGGTGCACCACCCTCCCGGCCTGAGACCCCAGCCCGGGCTGTTGCCACTGGCTGGGTGATCATGCAGTGGGGGTGTCCAGCCCTGCAGGCGTGAGACCCCAGCCCAGGCAGCTGCCTCAGCCAGGATCATGCAGCTTGGGTGCCAAGCCCTGCAGGTCTGAGACCCCAGCCCAAGCTGTCCTCACGGCCAGGGGATCCTGCGGCTTGGGGGTGGGGCCCTGGTGGTCTGAGACCCCAGCCCAAGCGACTCGGCTTGGGGGCGGGGCCCTGGCAGCCTGAAACCCCCCCAGCCCAAGCTGGCAAGGCTTGCGAGCGCTCGCGCAGCTTGGGGGCGGGGCCCTGGCGGCCTGAGACCCCACAGCCCAAGCCGGCGCAGCTTGCCAGGGATCACTTGTGAGTCCCCGCTCCCCACTCCTCCTGCCGGCGCGATCGGCCACTTCGAGTCCTGCCGCCCGCGCCTCCTGTTGGCCCCATTGGTCCCCCCTCAGTGGCGGCCGATTGGGCCAGCAGGAGGAGCGGGGGACGGGGACTCAGTGAGTCCCCACCCCCTGCTTTTCCCGCCGGCCCAATCGGCCACCCCGAGTACCGCCCCCGCACCTCCTGCCGGCCCAATCGTGTGCGTAGCGGAGTGATGGTTAATTTGCATATTACCCTTTTATTATGTGGGATATATATCCTATCTAATAAAACAGTAATATGCAAATTGACCGTACCTTTGCTATGCCCACAGCCAATCAGAGCGAACAAGATGGCGGTTAATTTGCATATGCTGAGGGTGGGAGGAGTGAAGAAAGCAGAAAGCATGGCGGCTGCGCGGGTGGGCAGCGGCGCAGCTGTGGTGCACGCGGCCATGGTGGCCTCTGAGGCGGTGGCGGGAAGTGTGAGCGGCGGTGACGTGGCCACAGCGGTGGCGGTGGCAGAGATGGGCAGGGCGCGCAGTGGAGGCGGCAGGCGGGGCATGGCGGATGGTGTGCGAGGCCGTGGTGGCCTTGGAGGCGGGTGGTAGCTGCAGGCGGGCCGTGGCGAGGCGGGTGGGGCATGGTGGGTGGGTGGGGCGCGCAGCAGCAGCGTGCGGGGCTGAGGAGGCGGCGGCAGCGTGTGAGGCGGGTCGGGGTGATCAGAGGCAGCGGCAGTGCACGGCCACAGAGGCAGCTGCATCAGCGGGCGCAGAGGGTCGGGAGTGTGGGGCGAGGTGGGCTGGTTTGGGTGGGCGGGACGAGCGGGAGGCGCCCCCCCGTTCGGCCCGCCCCTCCCCGCCCATCGCAGCGGGAGAGGTGGGGGGGCGGGAGGGAAGCCTGCCGCCAGAAGTCTTGCAGGAAATATTCCTGCAACGGGTCCCTAGTGTATATATATAGATAGATAGATAGATAGATAGATAGATAGATAGATAGATATATCCTTTTTGAAATGAAAAACTAGATTCTTGTCCAGAGGAAAAAGCCTCCCAGGCCTATAAAAATTTATCACATCAGAGTGTCTTTTAGTAAAAGCTAGGCAACGTAATTCGATCTAGTTGGAATCTTTTGTTTTGTTTTGGTGTTTTTTTTTTCCCCAAAAAGATTCTATACGTATATTTAATATTCTTTTCAAATCACCATAAAAAATAAATAGCAGGGGGGGCTTAATTTACCTTAGTCTTGAATAATCTCTCAATAAATTAATATGTTATTTTATAATTGTATGGGAAATAACCTAAAGAAAAAGTAAATAATATAAATGTTATTAAATTAGTTTTACATCTTATTATAAATTTAAAATGAAATATATGTAATCCCATCGCTTACATGTATGTTTACATAGCCAAAGTCATTTATTTCAAGTAGTTCCTTAATATAATTATAGTACTTGTGGTGTGTTTCTGCATTTCAAGTTCTACATATATTTGATGGCTTGAAAGAAACTTTCTCTGTTTCTGATAGGTGGATATAAATCTTCCAATGGCAGTTCATCTTTCAGCTAGTAAGAGCCTAAATTATTATTGACAGTACATAAGCAAGATGTGTATTAACAAAAATGACTTTTGGGGTAGCAAAATTACCACGTAAAGTGTTGGAAAATATGAAGCATCTCTTGACCAAAATTGAGGACAGATGGTAAATAAGTATATTATATAGAAGTGCAAGTGCACAGGGAATATTTAAGTGGGCAGAATGTGATTATGTAAATGAAAAATTCACTGTAACTAAGAGTACTGAGTACATAGTGATACTCAAATTGCATTATTCAACTAAGTATAGGGTTGTTCCTGGATTATGATCATAGGCTAAAGGATTGGTCTCTGTAAAAATGGAAAAACATCTATATTTGATCATATTCCTCTTACCTGATCTTTTAATATTTTATTTATTATAGAATAAAGCATGACTTTTGAAAGCATATCTCTTTTTTTCTATAACCTCCTTCTATCAATATTTTGATAAGTGAATACACATTTGGTCATAACCTGAATGTTACCTGAACAGTAGTATTGCTTGAAAAGAGATCATAGGAAAGGGACAATGGGTAACTAACTACATCACCTGCTGAAATATTGTGATTTCTGAGAAATATGTATTTGGTCATTTATGTGATCAAATTACATGTTTCATATATAATTGGTCTTCTTCCACAGTTCTGGACTCATGGTTAGGCAAACCCTTGGCATTCCTTGTGTTGAGAGACACAAATATGTCTCTTGTTATGTTGATGTGTTGACTTTGGGACCACACCTAAGGATGGAGCTGGATGTCAAGAGAAACAACCTTGTGATTAGAGGGTTGGAACTTAGACTTTCACCCCCAGACCTCCAGGGAAGAGAGAGTCCTCAAATTTTAATAAGTTGCTAGAAGCCAGTGTTTTAATCAATAATTTCTATGTAATGAACCCTCCATAAAAACCTAAAAGGATGTAGGGACAGTAGGTTTCTGACAGGGCATGGAAATTCTGAACCCCTTCCCTCATACCTTGCCCCATTCATTTCTTCCATCTGTCCGTTCCTGAGTCAAATCCTTTTATGATAAACTGTTAATCTCTTTTTTTCCATATTTTTATTGCTTTCAGATAAGAAGGGAGAGGAAGAGAAAGATAGAAACATCAATGATGAGAGAGAACCATCGATTGGCTGTCTCCTGCATGCCCCACACTGGGGATCGAGCCCACAACCATAGCCTGTGCCCTGACCGGGAATCAAACCCTGACTTCTTTGTTCCTAGGTCAACACTCAACCACAGAGCGACACTGGCTGGACAATAAAATACTAATCTAATAAGTATAATGTTTCTCTGAAATATGTGAGACCCTTTAGTAAATTAAATAAACCCACAGTGGGTTTTGTTGGGACCTCTGATCTATATCCAGTGGGTCAGAAGCACAGGTTTGACTGGTATCTGAAGTGTGTGTGAGGGGAGAGTCTTGAAGGACTAAACCTTTAACCTGTGGGATCTGATGTCATCTCTGGATAAATAGTGTCAGAATAAAGTTGAATTATAGTACACCCAGCTAGTCTCCCAGAATTGCTTGGTGGTATAGGAGAAATCCCCCTAAGAAGTCAGAATTGGTCACAGAACCAGATCACCTGCTTATTCAAGAAAATAGTAGGAATATAATGATTTAGGAAACATTCTGAGTATTCAGATCATGTGATATAATTGAGTAATTATTTTAACTATCTGTGATGAATTCATGGCTGTACACATTTTTAATCTAAGGAGGCCCTTCTAATGTCTTCCATAAATAAAATATGCTTGTTTTTTTATGTAGGCACAGATTCAAACATTCAGAGTTCAGAGGGTTTCCAGTGTTTTTTTTATCTTGGTTATTGTTAAAGAACTGTGAGATTTTACCCTGCTTGCAAGCTGACAAATTAGCCTGCCACAGTTTCAGGGGTGCTGGTGGAAGGCATGGGACTCATGGTCAGAGACAATGTACTTAATTACTCACAGTGACAGCAGTATTCTGTGTTACAGCATTTTCTTGTGCCATTTCCTGAACCTCGAATCCCATAAGGTGATGTGAAA
Source organism: Ia io (assembly GCA_025583905.1). Lineage (NCBI taxonomy): Eukaryota > Metazoa > Chordata > Mammalia > Chiroptera > Vespertilionidae > Ia > Ia io. Next base: position 20,022,021 of record JAJQQW010000010.1, on the reverse strand, counting down.
AGAACCAAGTGCCATCTGCATACATAGTGAGTTGATTGGCAGGAGAGGGTCCCTGAACTTGGAAACTTGAATCATTTATAATGGGAAGTAAGGGTGCTTGACTTGCTCTGGAGGCAGATATAATCTCTATCTCCCAAGACTGTAAGTAGATCTCCCCTTTGTTCCAGAGAAATAACCCATGTCTAGCTTCCATTCTTGAAAAGATAATCTGAAAGGGCCTCATTTGCAAGATCTGCAGAAACATGGGAGGTGCATGGACAGTTATATTCCTCAAGTGAAATATCATAACCAGTAGTATGAAGTATGATAATCAGCCCCTTGCAAAGTAGGCAATGTTTTCACACATTTTAATGATGGTCATCTCTATCAGTATTTGACTCAAAATAGCCTGTTTATTGCCTGGTAAAATGTTTAAATTTGTTTAAATTATGCATTCTAAAATCTAGAAGTAAGTCTCTCAAGTTTGTGATGTGATTTTAATTTTAAAAATAATATAGTACCAATGTTCAAATTTTCATTTTCTTCAGGGAGTTACTGAATAAACATTGATAAATACTTCAGATCCCCTCCAAATTTAGTATGAACCTGTTATGACATAAGACATTAAAGAGAAGGCTTTTGCCACCTGTCATCATTTGTCACTCAGGGTGACATTTCTCTGGCAATGAAATCACTCCATCACTCTGTTAGACTCTGGGCTTGAGTTGCCCACATGACAAGGCTCTAGCTACAATGTTCTCTCTATCAGACCCCAGGAATATAAAACTGAGGTGATCATGTGCTTCAGGTCATGGCTAACTAGCATCTTGCCCATTGTAATACCTCTCATTCTCTATGATTTTCTTTTGTCTCTCTTCCACGCCTCCACATGTTTAGAAACAGTTATTCAAGAGTATACGTGTCCTTCCAATCCTTTTTCCATACTTTGCCTTAGATAGTGTCACAGACATAGTGGTGTCATTTGTTTATTTCTAAATCGTATATTGCAGACATTACTTTTGTTCAAAACTTTTCTGTTTCCTGCTTTTTCACTCAACATTATGGTTTTGAGGTCTATTTGTGTCGCTACATGTAAATCTAGTTCATTACTTCGGATTGCTTTATAGTATTTCATCTTATGCCTGTGCAGATTTTATATCCTTACTGCTGTAGTGATACACAGCTATGTATCACTTCTATTAGTTACCCACAAACAATGCAGTGATAAAATTCTTCATGACCATCACCTTATGGACCCATGGGAACACAGGTCATCATATTATGTATACACATTAATTAAAGATAATTATTTAATAATTACTAATTAAGAATGAGTACCCTTTACATTATCACTTGCTCTCTTTTCTCATATATTTTTATTGTGTGTTATTATGAATTTCTTGTGAATATTTTTATATATCATATTTCTTTAATATAAATTTCTTTTATTTTACCGAGGTAATTACATTTTCCATTTTGGTGTCACATGGGATTCAGGCTCCTTGCACTGAAGTTAGTCTGGTGCCTATTGATTTAATCAAATTATTAAACCTCTGAAGAAGATCTGTTTCAAAGAGAGTAGAAATGTGGTTCTGTGGCACGTCCTACAGGCAATCTTTGACATACTTCATGCACTTGGACTGGGCTTGCAGAAGGCTGGGACTCAGGAGAAAGGGAAGCTAGAAGGAAATGAAGAAACCAGGACTACAAAAGACCAAGTCCAGGGGATATAAGACAAAACAAACAAACAAACAAACAAAAAATACTGTTGCCTCTCCTACCATCTGACTGGTGCCAGAAGGCTCACCTATGAGATCTTAGTCTTCTCATTTCAGAATTTTATTTCTACTGGAATGCATATAATTTCAATAGTCAGGTCTTCCTACACTATATGAAATTGGTACTACTGTGGGATTATGCATGGAGGAGTAGGAAAGAGATGCCTATGCATAAAATAATTATCTACTGGATACATAGTATCTTTTAGTGCATTCTTTTCTGGTGCTTGAACAGCTCTTGGACTTTTTGTCAACTAGGTCCAATGGAGATGTGGAGCCCTTAATCAGGCAGGCTGAACCTCACTGAGTCTCAGTTTCCTCCTCTGTAAAATATGAATGATAAAAAGCAAGCATTTTTGTAAGCATTAAATGCTAGTAACATAAAGTTTTTAGAAGTTTGCCCAGAATATAGTCAAATTCAATAAATAGTTACTCTTATTATACTAAAACATTATTGCATTTATCCTAATATATAAAAACCCTGGGTCTTACCAACCAGTAACAACCGAGGCTCGACCAACCTCAAGTCAGTCCTGCAGTCAGCACTGGGTTGCCGTGGCAGGCATGGTGCCCCAGCACTGATTGCTGAGGGGGCTGCGAATCAGGGCCTGAGAGATGCCTGAAGAGAGAAGCAGGGACTGATCCATTGCCTCTGTGGCAGCTTTAGATCAGCACTTGCCTCTCTCTTTCCCAGTCTGGCCAGCAGCCATACCTCCTTTCTCTCCAGGCCTCCACTGGGGCTGCTGATCAGCCCCACCTTTCTGATCAGGCCCTGTTGATGAACCCAGAGACGCTGACTGGCATAAAAACCGACCAATCAGAAGCAAATCTGGGTGAAGTGTGAGGAACCAATGGCTGCCTAGGAGGTGGAGCTTTTGATGCTGACTGGCATAGAAACTGACCAATCAGAACCAAATCTGGGTCAACTGTGAGGAGCCAATGGCTGCCTAGGAGGTGGAGTTTTTGACACTGACTGGCATAGAAACCAACCAAAATAACCAAATTGGCCGGCAGAGGAGGGCAGTTGGGGGTGAGATCAGGCAGGCAAGGGAGGGCAGTTGGGGGCAACCAGGCCGGCAGGGGAGGGCAGTTGGGGGTGAGATCAGGCCAGCAGGGGAGGACATTTAGGGGTGATCAGGCAGGCAGGCAGAGGCAGTTAGGGGTGATCAGGCAGGCAGGCAGAGGCAGTTAGTGGTGATCAGGCAGGCAGGCAGGTGAGCAGTTAGAAGCCAGCAGTCCCAGATTGCGAGAGGGATGTCCGGCAGTCAGACATCTCCCAAGGGGTCCCAGATTGGAAAGGGTGCAGGCTGGGCTGAGGGAACCCCCCTCTGTGCACAAATTTCATGCACTGGGCCACTAGTTAATTAATAAAAGATATTAGGTCAATAGATATTATCTCTAAATGTAGCTGAATTCCTATCTCATTCTGTAAGTCAAAATGCATCCCAACATTGTCAAAAGGTTACATAACAAGTAGATGATAGTAGTAAACGACAATATCAGAAAGTAGAAACAACACTCAGAAATACAATAGAAAGAATAAGAAATTTGACCATAAAAATTAAAATTCCAACCGTTATAACAATCCAAAAACTAATAAAATACATATACTAACCTAGAAATAACATTTACAACACATTTGACCAATGTTATATGTACCTAAAACGCTCTTAAAATTTAAAAAGAAAAAGATTGATTAACCTGTGATAGGTTGAAATGTGTGGCCCTTCAGAAAAAGACATGTTGAAGTTTCCCAGTATCTCCGACTGGGACCTTATTTGAAAATCAGTCTTCATAGAGGCAATCAAGTTAAACTGAGGTCTTTAGGGTGGCTCATAATGCCACCCATCTGTTGTCCTTATTAAAAATGGAGAGAATAGGGACACATAGAGACAATGACACAGAGAGAGGGAAGGCAATATGAAGACATAGGAAGAACATTATCTATAAGCCTAGAAACTCCTGTGGTTACCCAAAGCTGGGAAAGAGGCATGGAACAGATCCTTCCTCAAAATCCTCAGAAAAAACTAATCCTGCCATTATTTTCAGACCTCTAGTCTCCAAAAACATGAGGTAATACGTTTCTGTTGGTTAAGCCACCCAGTTCATGGTCTTTGTTATACCCACCATAACATATTAACATATCTCATTGAAAAATGGACAAAAACAAAAACAGAATTAATTATACATGAAAACCAAGGGCCTTACATGTAATGAAAGAGGAGAAACCTCTGAGATAATTTACAAAGTCCAATTAAAATGACTTTCTATATTTTAACCTATTATTAGATTGTTAAAGATCAAAAAGTTTGGAAATAATGATTTAAGAAGGCAAGGGGCTACATTTTTTCCCCATTTACTTTGGATGAGAGTATTAATTGAGGTGTTTACTTTGGAGGGAAATTTGCTATTATCTTTCAAGTTTTCACATACACACAGTTCTGTCCCTATCAGGTAAATGTCTGGTTATACAGACTTTCAAAGTATACTGTTCTTCTTGGAAATCCCTGATAATAATAAGGCTAATTTTTAACTTCCTTTTCTTCCTCTCTCTATCCCTGCCTCCCTTCCTCATCTAATCTGGCTCCAAATGAAACAGCATCCCTTTCCAACTACAAACATCACAAAAATGAGTATTTCCCAAACTTAGATCCAAACCATGTATGATGATGCTAATTTTATATAATCTAATTCAAACATCTGCAGATAAACTGACAATAGATGTTTGCTTGCCAAACTTTAAGAAGTATCTTTTAAATATATTTACAAAGTTAACAGATAATTATCTATTTTGTATGCTATACCCAGTGTAATGTAGGTGTTATATGTCTCCACTTACAAGTTTCCCGAGAACTGATTAATTAGCTTCTCAATCTACAAAGCTGTAGGTTTGCCATTAAATTTTCTTATAACATGCCATTGTGAGTTCACCTAAAGTGTGGCCTCACCACAGACTGTTTCTATGTTTTGTTTCAATGACTACTACCCTTACAAATGCATTATTGATTTTTCTTCCAAACCATAATGATGCAAAGTGCAATAGCTTGACAAATTTATGTTCATTGCCAAAATCTTGACCTGACAAGCAGCTGCGACTTCCTTTACTTACATGGTTCCGTTCCTTCATGTACGTATAGGTCACTGATGTTACATTTGAATAAACATTCAATTCCAAATCACTATATGGAATAAGTGAAAAATATAACCTCTGATTAAGTAAGAAATAGAAATGCTATGTTATTTTTACTGACTTCTACACATAACCTTCAATTCAGAATCACTAACTTTGAAAGCCTGGAATTACCAAGACATTTTGAATTGGTTTATTAATATGTAAAGCAATCAAGATTCTGGACTTTATTAATTGTTTAATAAACAATGAATGATTAACTGTGTGAGAAGTGATAGGGACTCTGGTGGCACTTGAGAGGGGACGAAATGCAATATATGAAAAGCTCAGCACCTGCCCAAGTCAATATCCGTCTACGTGCTCACACCAGCAAGTAGAGGGCAGTTTGTTTATCATTGGAGAAAGTCTGTGCTGCAGAGCAGCTGCGCAGGTGCTAAGATCCTCCCTCCCCAGACCCCATCATTCGATTGCTAGCTGTAAGAATGAGAGCTACCTGCATCCTCTCCTAGAGTTCAATGTTAATGTATTTTTCACCAATGTTAAGAGCATGACAACTCCTAAGAGAGAAAGAGACAGGGTGAGAGGAGAAAAAAAAATAATAAAAATGATAGAAATGTCGTTAGATCTGCTCCTTGAGACCAGATACATCAAGATTCAATATTAGAAGCTGTCATGGAGTTATGGCTTTTGTTTTTCTTTCTGTCACCCATCTGGTGCAAGTGCTGAAAGGCAGAGCAGGCATCTGCTGAAATACTGTATTCATTAATCACGAGAGTAGGGAACATGCCTAAGTCCCACTGGGGACATTACTTAGAGCCTCTAATGACTTAGATCAGTGGAGGTTAGTGTCTCTTCTTCACTCTGGGTGTGGCGTGTTTCCTACTGTGTGTTGAAGGGTACCTACCCTTTCAAGACAATTGAGGGATATTATTTGAAAGCTCATCCTTCACTTACAAAGAACAAGTGTTGGCTAAAGATGGAGGAAACTCCCTGGGCATCATAATGTCTTATTTAACACCTCCCTGGATTCCAAACCTTACTGTAAAACATTTCATGGATTTGAAACAGAATTAAACAAACCCAATTGTCTTATTGAGATGGAAGTATGATGCTAATATCTAATTATCAGCAACCTTAGAGTTAGTTTTCCACTCCACCTCTCAAAAGGAACTACTCAAAGGAATCTCTGATTTTAGGGGTCAGCAAGCTATGGCCTGCTGGCCAAATCCTGTGTACTGTCTGAGTCACCCCCATAAGGTTACATTTTTAAAATATAATTTTATTGATTTCAAAGAGGAAGGGAAAGGGAGAAAGAGATAGAAACATCAATGATGAGAGAGAATCATTGATCAGCTGCCTTCTACACGCTCCCCACTGGGGAACGAGCCCACATACAACCCGAGCATGTGCCCTTGACTGGAATCAAACCCGAGACCCTTCAGCCCACAGGCCCATGCTCTCTATCCACGGAGCAAAACTGGCTAAGGCTGGTTACATATTTTTGATGATTTCTCTCAGGCTATAGTGGCAGTGGTGGGTACTTATTAATGAAATCCATATATATATAGTCTTCTGTGACTAGCGCCTTTCATGTAGCGTAATGTTTTTAAGGTCTGTTCATGTTGTAGCACATTTCAATACTTTGTTCTTTTTTAGAACCAAATAATATCATTGAATGATGTTATATAAAGATGCTAAAGATGTACCCTGTAAGTGGGCCCTTAGGTTTTTTATCTCTTCACTGCAGGCTGAGAGCTATTAGTCAAAAGTCCATGATTGTTATAGCTGCTTCATGCCTTGGTATTTTAAGTTCACTATTTGGACCCCTTTGAAGATAGAGTTCACCAGTTGCTTTTTTTCCACCAGTGTATGGGTCACACTTTCCTTTTGCTTTGCATGTCATATAATTGTTGAAAACTGAACTTTATAAATAATATATTGTAACAGCAGTGGACATTGAAACTCCAGTCCCCTCCCCTGGGTATTGTTCTTGTTGTTTGCTTGGTCATTTATTTGCTCAGTGAATTGGATGGACTCATTTGGAAATGTCTATTGCATCCACAATGTGCAACCTTTGATATCCTCGTTCCTATTGTTTCCTCACTTGACCTTTTAACCTGGCTACATGTGGTATTGGCCCTGCATATGCATAAGCCACCTGTTGTTCAATGGATGTGCTTTGAGCCTGCTGTGCCACTTACATTTTTACTCTCTACCATTGTGTATATGTGATTGTAGGCTGCTATTACTGATCAGCGAATTTGCATGCATTTTTATGTTTGTTTTTGCTCCATGTTTAGCTAGGGACAAGTACCTGGGAGGTTTCGTCTCTAATTGCTTTTGAGAGGGCACAAGGTTGGAAATACACACATTTTCCCAGACTTCAAGGGATGAGTATAATTTTTAAGATTGGTTTCCTAGGAGTTACCCCTGGGTCAGAGTAGCTTATTGCTCAGTCAGTGTTTGAAGATGTATTGAAGTCTCTTGTGCCAGTGAGGCTCCTGCCTGTGTTGATGGGTCTGGAGAATTCTCTCACATCTGCTTCATCCCCTCCAGTGATCGCCACTGAATGAGTTCAGCTTAGCATATGTGCACAACCTTCCCAACCCCTGGAGTTGACTGATCCCACAGGACTCTTCTTGGTTGTCTTTCTGCCTAGTTCTCTCTATTAAGCTTCTAGCTGTTGTGCCGTTTGCTTGTATCATAGTCTACAACTTCCTCATATTGCTCTCTACCAAGATCTCCATTCATTTCAACAATTTCCCCCAGATAAGGAGTTCGCATTCTGTTCAAAATAAAGTGTGTTCTACCAGGCAGAGAGGTGGAGCTCTCTGTCCTTTGGGCCTTCTTTCTTCCTGGGAGGAATGTCTGCACCAGCAAAACAGAGCTGGGAACTGAGGACTCACTTCTCCTGCACTGTGGCCCTCTCTCTGAGTGGGCGTTGATGGTGGTGGGAGATAGCAGTCCTAGTCTCCTTTGTTTTGCTGCTACACATGTGGAATTTTTGCCCTACAAGCGAGCTAGTGGAATAGTTGGGCCCTAGTATTCTTTACCTGGTGTGTCTGAGGTAGAATTTCACTCTGTGAGTAGGGCTGGTGAAAAAGGGAGTCTAATACCCTCCATTCCACCTGCCTGAAATAGGGTTTCTGCTACGCGGGCTGGGGAGGGGAGCACGAGAAACATTGCTGCCAGCCTTCCTTCCAGGGATGAAAGCGTAGCTCCAGCCTAGGAGCTGGGTGAAGAGGGAGCCTCCAACTTCTTGGCTACTCCTGCCCAGAGAAGAGAGCTTCTGTAACACAGACCTGGGATGTATACATTTTAAAATATCATCTAAGGAAGCAGGTCATGGCTCAATGTCACAGACTCTTGCTGTTCTTACCAGGAATGAGTAGATTTCCTTGCATGGATGTTTCCACATTTGCTATACATGCTTCAGACTTAAAATGATTGTTTTAAAATAATTTCATCAGTAAAATTGCTTTTGTGTTGTGGAAGGTGTCTGCGGAAAGCCTCACTGTGCCATTCCAGAAATATGGTACCCTACTCTTTAGTTTTGTTATCAGAATGTACCACTTTTTGTTTTTCTTCTCCCCTGATTAAACTGCATAAGATTGAGAATTCAGGAAGATGAAGTTTAAGGAGTGTGATGAAATTGAAGATCCTTCACCATGTTGGCTGTTTTGCTAAAAGTGGGATTAATCTAATCTTACTCTAGGCTGATTATCCAAGCAGCTCTCCATCAGTCCCTAGTGGTTGGCTTCCTGTAAGCCCTCTTCAGTCTACCACAGCTGGAGCATTTTGCCTTCTGTTGTTGATACAGAATTTGAATGCAGAATAAAAACCCAAACTATTTTCCAACTTAAAGTAGACATCCAGACATGGTGAAGTGGTAATCAGAATGGAGATTCTGTGGCTTTCAGCCCTTTAATTATTCCTAGTACTGATTTCCATCATTTACAAAGGTAATTTCCAAAGAGGACTCTAAATACGTAATTTTCCCCCTGCTCTTGTCCCACTACTTTATGTAATTGTTTCCTGTATCTGTTAGAAACTGGGTTGCACCATTTTTAGCCATAATCAAGCCTCCAGAGAATGAGATATCAGCCATTTATCAGCAAATATTTTTAAAACATCTCATTTATTTTACCACAATCTCTCAATTTATAAAAAGTGTTCCAATTTCTTAAGAATTGATTTGGTTTAAAAAATAAAAATTCAACTGAATAAATTTGAAGATCTTATTGGCTTGATTCAGTGATTCATAAATCAGGCAGCATTGCATCTAGCCCTTAGAAAAGAGATGCTGAAACTGAAGATAAGTCTTGGTTTGTTGAGATGAGGCCTAGCACAAGTGACTCCATTTTGAATCTGTTGTCTTGCTTTCTAGAATTGACTAAACACATATCTTACTAATAAAATCCTAGGTGGTCCTCACACCGTCATGCCTGATGCCCTCATGCCATCACAAGATGGCTGCGTGCACAGCGGGTACTTGCAGGTGGGCGGGACTGGGCTGCAGGGAGCCTGCCTGGGAGTCCCACCTCCTCCCAGCTCCACATGCAGCCAGGCCTGGGGTCTCGCGGCTCTGCGCTGTGCGGGGAAGCCGGGCTGGTGGGTCCCCGCACAGTGCGGAGGCCTGGGGGTCTACAGCTATGGCCTACCTCTTTGGGGCAATCCATTGAGAAGCCCCAGATGGGTGAGCGGGGCGGGGCCTACCACTTTGGGGTGATCTAGCATGGGGCTCCCGGGCTGCGACAGGGCACAGGCCAAGCTGGGGGACTGCCCCCCTCCCACCCCGCAGTGCACAAATTTTGTGCACCAGGCCACTAATGTCTAATAAACATATATTTTCCCAAGTGTGTTGTTTATGCCTTAAAGTAATGTTGAAAAAATTGTACTCTTACTTTTGAATATAACATTTAATGGTGTAATTCAGTTTCATTTGTGGTAATTTTTTTGTTAATTTCCACGGAATGAATAATTACCTTTTTGTTTGCTTATTTTTCTATATACTGATCATTAATTCATCAACAAATTCTCCAGTGAAGGCTGAATTGTTTTCTGTCATTTAAAGATACCATGTAGATAAGTAGATAAAAAAAGCTGTGGTACATTTACACTATGGAATACTATGCAGCTGTAAAAAAAGTAAAGATCTCTTACCTTTTGAGACAGCATGGGGACCTTGAGAGTATTATGCTAAGCAAAATAAGCCAGTCAAAGACAAGTATTATATATGACCTCACTCATATGTGGAATCTAATGAACAAAATAAACTGATGAACAAAATAGATTCAGAGACATAGAAGCATAGAAAAGACTGTGGAATCTCAGAGGGAAAGTGGGGGAGGGTGGGTAGGTCTGAAGAGAGCAACCAAATAACTTGTATGTATATATGCATAACCCATGGACACAGACAATAGGGTGGTGAAGGCCTGGGTCTTGGCCAGAAGAGATCAATGGTGAAAAAAGGAATATATGTAATATTTTCAACAATAAGGATTTATTTAAAAAATAATAATAAATCCTTGCTACAAATTCTAAGTATTCCTTTTTTTTATTAAGTAAACTTTACTTTTTGAACAGGTTTAGATTTACAGAAAGAATGGAAAAGATAGTACAGAGAATTCATAGTACCTGTACCCAGTTAACCCTATACTTAATATCTTACATTAATATTATACATTTGTTACAATTAAATAATCAATGTTGATACATTATTGTTAACTAAAGTCCATGCTTTATTCATATCTCCTTAGACTTAATGTCCTTTTTTTTTTTTGTTCCAGGATCCCATCCATCACATTTAATTTGTCATGTTTTCTTAGGCTCCCTTTAGCTGTGACAGCTTTTCAGATTTTTCTTGTTTTTGATGACATTCACAGTTTTCAAGACTGCTGCTCAGGTATTTTATAGAATGTCACTCAGTTGGGATTTGTGTAATGTTTTTCTGATGATTAGACTGCTGTCATGGGTTTTTCAGAGAAAGATCTAAAAGGTAAAATGCCATATCAAGGGTGTTCTAACAATGCAGTCAAACTCCCACCATGAGAGTGAATGTGCTCTCAAATCTCTTGTCTGTGTCCCTTGTCATCATTTACTGGAAAGATGTCCCGTGTTATACATGTATGATGCATGTATAATATATACTAGAACTCTCTCTAAGATATATACTATTATACACGTAATATGTACTATTATACATGTGTATATGTGTGCATTAGAGAGTAGGAACAGGACAAATCAGAGAGTAAGAGTCAATGAATTAAGACCATAGAGTAATTATCAAATTAAGACCATAGAGTAATTATCAGTTTTAGGCATCTTTGTTTTACTTCTAAGAGGCAACAGAAATTGGTTTGCTATTTCTACTTCTCAGTGTCAAATTTCTAAAATAAAGAGTTGGGGTTAGGGTTTTGCTGAACCACAGAGATAGCAAAATTTTATTTTGATGTGAGTTTACGAGGACCAAGTGAGGTTTAGTAGGAATGTCTGTTCATCCCCAAAGCATTCCAAAAACTGCTTTCATTTCTGAAGAAGGTTAACCATGTCACATCACAATGTTTCTGTTAAAACATTCAGATGGTTTTTCTAGGACTCAAATTCTTAAATCATCATACTGACCTAAAATCTTTAGATGATTCGTGAAGATAATGCACTTATACGACATGAAGCAGAGAATTTAAAATGTAGTTAAGTCACTTGTAAATTGAATGTGTAGAAGGTAAACATTTCTATAAAGTGAGGTATAAAATTTATGGTTGACATTTTAATAATTTTTGGATTACATATATAATTTTTCCGTATTTTCATAATATGAAAAAGAAGGCATCTCTCTACATTATTTCAAATTAAAATATCTTTTTTTTTCACTAGAGAGAAGGGGGGGAATGTAAATTTTTTTACATTGCCATTAAAAAATTACAGCTGGGCCAGCGGCATAGTCACCATGAAAGAGTTCTCCAATACACAGGCAGCCTTGGAACGTTGCCCTTCACAGAGGACCATTTGTAATAATTAACGCATCTGTCAGCCTAAGAAAACATCTAACAAAGGCAGACCTTGCTGTGTAATTTACATGAAATAAGATTTTCTCATCCGAAGTTGTTCTTAAAAGCAAACACACCCAAAACTATATAAATGCCGACAGCCACCACAGCCTTTTTATATCTGTCAGCTTTGGGCACACTTAAGAGAAAAGCTGTCATTGGCTATTTCACGCCCAAGTATCCCCTGCTTTGATATATGACTATTAAAAAAATCGCCCTTCTGCTAAAAGGAATATTTGACTCCGGAGACTCAGATTTGAAAAGTCTTTGGAAAGCCACCTCGCCTTTACAAAATTTTAGGAATTATAATTAATTTAGACAAATATAAATTTTTAAACACTATATCCCAAATTTAATGTATGGAGTAAACACAGCTCTGGTGATGTTCTTTGTATCAAATATGTCTCATTTAAGGTTCCCACGTTTCCGGAGGGTGCTGCCACCCCAGGACAAGTCTGCTCTTCTTGCTCTTATCACACGATTGGTGCTGAGCAAGTGGACCCAGGTCGGCGGTTTTGTAGTTTTTTTCTTGTAAGTCAGGCTATGTTTCGTGCCTGGGGGAGTTGTTTCCCTTTCACTTAAGAATAAGAGTCCTTCAGTCTCCTTGCATTACTTTTGCTGTGATGCAGCCCTTTCAAAGCTCCCGCTGAGCCGTGGCTGGAGGCTGGGATCTTCTGGGAGCAGCGTCCTGAGCTGGAAGTAATCTCTGTTCATCTGTGCACGGAGGGACTGCAGTGCTACAGAGTCTTGGAAGGGATTTTAGGATCTAGTGCAATAACATGAGTTACAAAACACAGCGTACACACTTTCTATTTGTGATGGAATATGAAGTGTTCTATTTTATCACGTATATAGCTTCACAGATAGAGCATTGTTGATTGTGTCCCCACAATGCACATTCTACTTACCAGATTTTACTTAGCATAAAACAATGCTGTGACTTCATGAGAAATGATTCCTCAGACCTATCTTGTTTTAGAGCCCATCTGTTTATTCATGCATTTGATTATGACTTGTGCATACCAAGGCTGGAAGTGACTCCCAAATCCGGAGTTGTCAAGGAGGTCTGACCAGCCGCCTTCTCCCCTGACTGACCGCTGCCCGGCATCCCCAGTCCAAGGGAACTGCAAGAAGCCTGCACAGCTGGAAGCCACTCACCTTCCTCTGTGCAGCACCTATGCCAGGTCCCCTGGCCTGTCCAGCACCTTGCTGGGTGAATTAGCTGGACTGCTGTGCAGTCTCTTACTTTTCAGCCACCATCCAATCCTGTTAGCATCCTGGCCTTGTCACTTCTTGCTTTTAGGTGTTTTTGTTTTTTCCACCTCTGCCTAGAATTATGTGTCTCTTTTTATATCCTGGTAGTTGAGTGCTGGGAGTCCTGAGTACCCTGACTTCAGAGGAACTATATTGACCTGATAGCTTAGAGCCTCTCATTCTACAGAAGACCTAAATGAGTCTAAGAAAAATTAAGCTGCTCAGTATTGAAACACCTACTTAGCTTTGGGAAACAGAAATTGGAACTCAGGACTATATATTATAATATATATATATATATTGATTTTTTACAGAGAGGAAGGGAGAGGGACAGAGAGTTAGAAACATCGATGAGAGAGAAACATCGATGAGCTGCCTCCTGCACACCCCCTACCGGGGATGTGCCCGCAACCAGGGTACATGACCTTGACTGGAATCAAACCTGGGACCCTTCAGTCCGCAGGCCGACGCTCTATCCACTGAGCCAAACCAGTCAGGGCAGAACTCAGGTCTTTAAACTCACATTGCTTGTCTTGCTAGGATTTGGAAGACTTGATGCTTTCTTCTATTTACACATTCACTAATACAGGGCAGCCTAGGTCAGCGTCCAAGAGGATGGGCTCTGGAGCAGACTGCCCCAATTCAAAGCTACTTCTAGGTGTTAATGTTTGGACCATATTCAAGTCCTTTAACTGCTCTGTTCCTATTTTATCTGTAAAATAGGTATAATGAGAGCATCTCCTTCACAGAGCAGTTGCACAGGTACTGAGCATATAAGAATAAAGCACTAATAAATATTTCTGTAAATATTTGATTCTATTTTAAGGAAAATGGTAAAAGTGATTTGGTGGCAGGGATAAGTAAGGATCAGCCTACTTAGAGAAAGAAGAAGAAGGAAATGTACACACAAAATGTAGATAACACAGCACGCTAAGGTAGAGTGTGTTCAACAAGAGCCAAAGGAGAGAGCAGAATATGTGTGTGAGGGAATCCTGTTCCATGCTGTACTCCTCCATGGCTTCAGTTAACTTGAGCCCTAATTACAATATTTTGTGTGTAGCGTCTGCTTTTCATGATGTAAATATTTAATGTGTTGGGAAATTAGCTTAAGAAACGACATACTTTCTATGTTATATTCACACTAGAGGCCCAATGCATGAATTTCATGCAAGAATAGGCCTGCCTTCCCCTGGCTGCCAGCACCGGCTTCACTCTGGCACCCGGGACCCGGGCTTCCCTCGCAGCCCCAGCTTCGTCTGGAAGGTCGTCCGGAAGGATGCCCAGAAGGGTGTCCAGTCTAATTAGCATATTATGCTTTTATTATTATAGATTCTTGTCTACTTATCAATCATTTGTGAGTCAATCCCCTCACATTGCAGACACACGTTCTAGCATACCAGGTGGGGAATGCCATGGGTAGATTCGAATTTCTAGAAGATTACTCTAGTAGGGAATCAAACTCAGATTTTAGACACCTTTGGCTAAAAAAGGGGAAAGGATAGCTGGAATCAGAGTGTGACAGTGATGATGAAAATACCCAGATGTCCAACATCAGAAATCTCTACTATAAAATAAAAAGACTCTTATTTAGGGAAATAACCTTAGGTGTCATTGCTCTTTTAAATTTGATAGTTCACACCTTCTAAAAAGTGGCGGAGAAAATTTTCATGGAACAGAAAGGCAGAAATACAATCTAATTTGCTGCATGTACTAGACTAGGTTTGGGAAGGTAGAGGTCTTACTCTTCATCTTCTCTATTGGTGTTTACCTCCCCACGTGTCTGAGCCTGCCTGAGCGAGGACTGCATAAGTATAGGAAGAATCATAGAAGATACTGAGCGGTCAAGAAATTAAAACATATGGTATGTCCTTGATAGCCATTTAAACTTGAAAACAGATGAGGGAAATGTGCACACTGGCCTTACACAGGCTTATTGAAAACAGTTGCAAATATTCTCTGACCTCTTAAATATATCGTCACACAGGCATGATACAGCTCATGTTTGAAATTTCATTTTGAATGTTAAGAATAAATGACTTAACTAGAAATCACAGCCTGCAATTTAAACTCTATTGTTTAAATCAGTACTGTCCAACAGGAAATAATGCCAACCACAAATGTGAGCTGAATATACAATTTTAATTTTCTAGTTAAACACATTAAAAAGTAAAAAGAGATAAAATTAATGTAATAGTTTACATTTATTTAAGATAATATTAGCATGTCAACAAGTAATAAATATAGAAATGAATAATGAGATATTTTAAAATCTTAGTTGTCCTATTGTCTTTGGATTTTGGTATACAGTTTAAAAGCAGAGCATGTTGCAATCTCAAATTGACACATTTCAACCAAATAGCCACATATGGGTAGTGGTTACCATATTGGACAATATGGGTCAAAGTTAACTTTTTATGAACATTAATTTTCCAGATTGAAAAGATGCAATAAAATATATACTACTTATGTTTCTGTCTAAAAGTCTCATCCATTCAGATTATTAAAAATGCCGTACCCTATTTTGGAGTGTCCTTATAGAATGCTTTTAGAGTATAACACTTCATCTCACATCTTATCTCAAGCATGGGGAATTGCTTTCACATTAAATGTTGATATTTCAATATTTGTGAAGAGTGCATTGTACTTTTTATTATATTATATGTAACTGAATAAGTATTGAACTGAATGGACAGGTGGACAAAATGCCATTCTTTATAAACATTTAATTAAATAGGCATTGATTTTGGTTTCAGTTCTCTTATTTTGGAAGTATTATATGTAATTTCTGGCCTCCAACATTTCTGGCTCTTGAAAACTTCATAGGCTGTGGACACTGTGCCACTAATTCTAAATATAAATCCACCCTAAATCAAGCCATGTCTTTCCAGCTTGCTTGCAAAATACAGGGATGCCCCTATTCCTGTAGTTGTTAGTATAATTGTCACACATCACAGGCTTTCACCAAATTGAATTTGCTAACTTAAGTTTTGCCATCAGGATATTCTGCTTGCCTATTTTTACAGTATTGGTACATTTACCCAATTTTGTTAATTTGGAAACTGTTAATTTGTTTGCTGTTTCTGATTTAAGAGAGGCAAGGATTATGTCTGTTTTCTTCTCTACTGTATAACAAATGACTTAGTACATTGTAGATACTCAGTAAACCTTAAATAAATGAAGGGGAGGGGGGATGTTTGCTGTAAAGAGAAATTTAAAGCTCATTTTACCTACATGCAGAGTAGAGGTTGTCCATCTGGTAGGGAACCAAGATTACTCTGATCGGGACATACTCTACAAAATAATTCCCACATAGCTAGGGTTTCTGGTATTCAAGGCTAGAGAGCATTTTTTTAAACTTAAAGCTTGTAAAGCCATCTGGCAGTTTAGTATTAGTTTACATTTTATTAAGATCATTTATTGTTTCATTTAGTAATTTATCTTGTTTTTGTTTGTTTGTTTTCCTGAATGGTCTTATTCTTTGTATTATCTACTAGGGAACTTTTTGCTTTTTAAAAATTGTCTGCTTTTTCTCTTATTCTGCAAACCTGTGGTTCTCAATCTTGGCCCGTTTTGTTCTTCCCAGGGGATATTTGATAACGTCTGTCGAGATCTTTGTTTGTCACACTGGGTGTGGGGAGGATGCTACTTTGTTATCTATTGACCAGAGGAAAGGAGATGCTTCAAAAAAAATCATAAAATGGACAAGGTGGCTCCCAGCAGCAAAGAATTGTCCAACCCAAAATGTCCACAGTGCTGAGGTGGCAAAACCTCACTCTTAGTTCCCTTTAAAATCAGTGACCCCTGTTTTATCTTTAGAATGATTATTGAATTAAACAAAATATTGCTTCTGTTTATGATACGCCCTTTGCTCCATTGTAACTAATACTTTTCCAGTCTATAAAAAGCCTAGTTTAACAAAATTAACAGGTTGAATAGCAATGAACATTTATCACTATATTTTTTTAAAAGTCCTCTCTGTTTCTTCAAATGCTGCCAGATATAATGAGAGTTTTGATGACTATCATGCGATTCTAGCCATTTAATGTATCTCTGTTAATCTGTTTTATAGGTCCCTTTAGATGGAATATAATACTGCAGAAGCCGTTTCATCAAAAGGATTAATGCCTGCATTATCATTTCTGCAATAAAACAAAAAGCTAAGAGGGGGAGGCCACAGACACCTCAAACCTGGATTCCACAATTCCACATTAAGTGCTGGAGTTTTTATTACCCTGCTGTAGGAACGCCTTTGCCAATGCTTACAAGGAACTGCCTATCCCTGCTTCTCTGGGTCCTGTTTGATGGAGGTCTCCTAACACCGCTTCAGCCACAGCTACAGCACACTTTAGCCACAGAGCCAAGAGAGAATGTTATCCACCTGCCAGGGCGGCGCCTGCATTTCCAACGAGTTAAACGTGGCTGGGTATGGAATCAGTTTTTTGTGCTGGAAGAATACATGGGCTCCGAACCTCAGTACGTGGGAAAGGTAATGCCTGTTTCTTTTGACAACCACTCGATAGCAGGGGTGTTATGTGTTGTGTCTTGTGAGTGGATGTTTTGCGCAGGAGTTGGAACAAACCAGTGACTTGAACACTGGAAATGAAATTCAAGAAACCTGTTTTTCCTTTCTGACTCAGTGACCTGGGTAAGCTTTGGGGAATATAATTTAATCTATCTTTACTTGAATTATCCCTGGTTAATATATATTTTCTTTTTCTTTTTTACATTCTTTGCTAAACATAAAGTTAAATATATAAAAGTCTTTAAAAATGCTATTATAGCACATCATAGAGATCCTGAAATTGTTTACTTCTGAAAGAAAAAAATAAAAAAATCACCAGGTGTAAATATTCTAAATTGCTGTTAGTGTCCTTGAATGACCAAGATGTCTTTCTTCCTCTTCACCTTAAAAACATGACATATAATTAGAATTGTGGTTCTGAAGTATTTGACTTGGCTTGCTTATATGCTTTATAAATAATTTCTTTATTATATGCTTTGCAAGCTATTTGTGAAGCTATTTACGGTCAGGTGGAAAAATGTTGGAACCCAAATACGTACACATTGATCTTCAGCACAGCACACAATTTTCTAGTCATATTAGAAGTTTATGGACATTTTTTCACCACAAAATAGTTGATGGAAAATGTCTGTTTCAGCACATTTAAGCTTTACTGTTATTTTCTTTAAATAAAATAATTTTACCTATGTCTAGAATAGATAAAACTTATCAATGGCACTAGAAAACATTTTTTCCAGAACAGTAAATATTTCATTGTATTCTGATTTTAAATTTTCTAAAAGATTTTCTAAAAGATTTTGCCATGGTATGAACAAAAGAAAAAATAGATATGTGTAAAGAGAGTTTAAAAGAAGTCCAAGGACAGAAAAAGGAAGCCATAGTAAGAGGAGTATTAGTAGCTGATATATAGGAGAGCATGTCTCTTGAACATTAAATTCCTCTGAACTTTCTGGAATCCTAAACTAATGATAAACATAATGAGTCTTATGATTTCAATTTTAGGCCAAAGAAGAAAATCCATTCACAATCTTAATGTTTTGCAGAACATTTTTAGAATTCTTTTTGGAAAGGTATTCAAAGAATATTGAGTAATATGGTACAGAAAGTCCTTAAGTAGAAACCTTTGTTAAAAATGAAGACATACCCACGGCTGCCCTAGGTGTATGAGGTCACAGACAAATATTTCCTGTGGGACCCCTTCTACATATAAAATTTGAGTCATATCAATTCAGTCTTTGAGTACCATGCTGGCAATTCAGTTTCTTATAATCTTGCCAAAAATCTTCAGGGCCATTAAGAAGGAGCAATGTCCTTGACAGGATTCCCACCTACTAGGAATCAGTGACCTAGGACAACTCCTTAGGGCCAGTCCTAGTGCTCCACAGGGTATCTGGTGACCTCCAAAATTGAGCAGGAAGTCAGAGAGAGCCTTAATGGACACTGATGGGAGAAGTGGACACTGAGGCCCAAGCAGTTCCCGGCCAGCCCTGGGCACCACACCCCGATGGCATCACTGTCCACAAATAAACCTGGGCACAAGGACAGTCTTAGAAAATCTTGAGAAAAGTACTCCAAAACATGGAAGTCCCCTGGGGCTACTGCACATTGTCTCTACTTATACTATTTCTCCTTACAATCATGAGATATAATAATCACTAAAACATTTTTATGGTGAATTAAGTTCATGTTGTGCTGGTGAAACTTGTTAATTTAATCTAAGGATTGAGTTTTGAAATCCAAGACAAATGAAAGGTAGCACAGCTCTAAAACTGCCTCATGGGTGTCAGTTATCTCAACTGTGCTGATGACAGAAGATAGACAGGGAACAGAAGTTCCTGGTGAATGTCTGATGGAAAGGGAAACTCTGGTTTGGATTAAAGCAGATCAATAGCCTTTAGAGGCTCAATTTTGAGGTGAGAAAATGGACATTCTGTTGAAAAATTAATGAAACTACTTCTAGTCTGTCCTAAATAGAGTAGCATTTCACCTCCTAATGGACATAAGTAAAGTGGAGCTAGGAGTTGCTTATGCAAGTTTTGTTTAGTATTCCAGAATTCTACCTTTGTAATTGCTATGATAGAATGGAACTCATCCAACTCATTTAAAAGATTAGTTAGTATTTATAAATAGATTAAAAAGAAAGAGGTATGACTTTGAGCCTATTATTAAATTAAGACATTTTCACAGGCAGATGGCCCCACATCTGTAAGTTGTAATATGAACTCAGGGTTCTGAGGCATTGTGAGTTTCTAATGCAAATGAAACAACAGTTGCCAAAATCTTATTTTCACATGGAAAATGGTTAAAGTTTAATTAACTCTGTCTTGATGATTCTAGATGTGGGAATAGTAACAGGATAACATGGGGACCGATTTAAGCCATTATATGTGTGTAAACATATATAAATATATTTATGCTCTTGCTCTTTCTAGTAAGGCTTTGAGATAGTTTGTAGAAAAGTTAAGTATTATTAATAATAGAGTATACAGAACTAAAGAAAAAAAGCAAGTGCAAAAAAACTAAGCACAATAATCAGCCAAACTACTATAATTGAGCTTCAAATTTAACTTTGATTCTTTGCAATTAGAGCATCTATGGAAAACATTACTTTGTATACTTCCCATCATCCAAGCTTTATTTGATGAGAGAAAAATTTGATTTCCCTAGGTTCAAATATAAAATAATTTATTCATGTAGAAAGTTATGGGGGTAGGAGTGTTCTGAGCAGCTTAGTGGACATTAGCCTCAGCAATTGTTATATTAAAGGGAAGAAATGTTAATGTTGACATCCTTTCAAAAAGAACAAACTGTGGTAGTAGTCAGAGAGACATAGGAACTTTAGGTGTAGAGATGGAAGCCAAATTCACATAAGTGGGTAACACACCCCAGAAAAATTTACAGAGATTATGTGAGAACTCTGATATTCAGCTGCAAAGCAGATAAAGAAGAATTAGATAGTTTCATGGATAATAAATTAAAAGAAAGTTTTAAGAATAAGAAATGACAAATGTCAAACTCCACAAGTCAAATTAAATAACGACTGAAAAGCCTGTACTGGTTTGGGCAGTTAGTGAGCCAGAGGTGACCTTCATCAAATTGACTTTAATGGTTTTCTCTAGAGCTCAAAGAAGGGAAAAAGTGATGGGAACAGTGAATACATTTTAAAAGTGTAAATGAAAGAGATTGATCTATGATGTGCCCGGTGTGATGTGACAGATACTCTATTAGCTAGTGTTTTCCAGAGAAACAAAACCAATAGTGTGTGTATATGTGTATGTGTATGTGTGTGTGTGTGTGTGCATGTGTGTATGTGTGTGTGTGGAGATAGAGAGAGAGAGAGAGAGAGAGAGAGAGAGAGAGAGAGAGAGTTATTTAAGGAATTTGTCATATATGACTGTGTATATGCAAGTCCAAAATCTGCAGAGTAGGCTGGTAGGCTGGAGACTCAAGGAATCATTACAGATAAACTTAGTATAGCTATTCTAATTATAAAATATATATATTATACATATATGTGTGTATATACATAGGAGTATATACACACAATTATGGAATATATCTGTTCCAATTTATTCCAACTATGTATTCCAGAGCTGGGAAAACAATTATAGTTTGTATTTGCAGATATGTTGGGCCCACTGAGAGATGTACCAGAGCTAAAATCTGTTGACCACCTGACTTCCTTCAGCCCCTACTCTGACTGGTGGACCAACAGTGATCTTTTGCATCTTATGGAATTAGTGTCAGTTCAGAGCCAGTGTCCAGTAGTTTCCTAAAGGTCTGATTTTTTTTCATACCCCCCCCCCCCATGCACAGTAACCCTAGTAAAATCTTCCTAGGAAAGCTAGAAGAAAGATTAACTGTATACTTTTTTTTATAATTTATAGTGTAATGAGCCCCTTCCTCAAGGGGACCAGGCCTTTTTCCATTCAAGGGATTCTGGGTCTATAACTTGAGTCTGGGAATTGATGGAGGGGCTGTAAATCTCTGTCTTTATGATTCAGGTTAAACTTGTGTTTACTAGAACTTTTTGCTGATATAGATCAAGTAAGCATTTCATAGTCTTCCTATCAATTTCACTTCTAGGAACAGTGCCAGTACCATAGGTTTCAGCATATCCCAGTATTCAGAAAGCTGCTTTATCTCTGCTGTCCATTATAGCAGCCATAACCACCTTGCCTTTGACCATTGAATGCTGCCACCCCATCCCTGTCACCCCAGGATCCAATTATTCCTATTGCATGTAGATTTTCCAATTCCATGCGAGCAGTTCTCACTGGTCCTGGCCTTCAGAGAAAAGCCATCACAGAGCTCTTCAAAGATATAGGAGCTCCCCAAGTCATGGTGAAAGATATGTCCCCTGGAACCTCCCAGAGTGGGTGAGTAGGTCTTAAATGACAAATGTGTTGGTATTCCAATTCCCCTAAGCTTTTCAATTTCTTCCTCTGCAATAAGCCAAGGCAGGTCTGGAATTTCAAATGTATTCACTATGGGCAACCTTTTGCTCCATGTTTCAGCCAAACAAACTGTTGAATCACTTCCTAACCCCTAAGCTGCAACATTAACTACAGGAATTAAATGCAACATTAGATGCGGGATATTTGCTTAATTGGCCCACATCAATAAGTCCAATCTGATCCGACTTTATGTTTCTTCATTCAATATCTCACACTTTTGATATCTATTCTCACGTGTATTTTGGATTTCTGTCTGTATAAATTAGAAAAAGCAAGTCGTTCTTTTGGTGTGTGATGCATTTCCTTGTGGGTTATACTTTGTACTCATCTTTTAAGGGACTTCTGAGATTTGAGTGCACTTATAGATCTAGAGCAGTGGTCGGCAAACTCATTAGTTAACAGAGCCAAATATCAACAGTACAACGATTGAAATTTCTTTTGAGAGCCAAATTTTTTAAACTTAAACTTCTTCTAACACCACTTCTTCAAAATAGACTCGCCCAGGCCATGGTATTTTGTGGAAGAGCCACACTCAAGGGACCAAAGAGCCGCATGTGGCTCGAGAGCCGCAGTTTGCCGACCACGGATCTAGAGTAAAGAGGACGGGTAAGCATGGATTCATGATGAATCAGTAGAGTCTTGTATGACTGTTGACTCAAGGGAGGCCCTGAGGAATTCAGGGTTAATCTCCTCAGATGCAGATGGAGAGACAGCTTTGCTGGCCAACAAGACTCATCAGAATTTATGATTTTGATGTCCCCAGGTTCATCAGGGTCTTCCCATACATCTGAATCCCAACTTTCAGGACCCCATTCTTTCACCATCAATGCATTCACTTTAAAAGTAGACAATTCGCATTGCCATTCAATGACTCACAGGGTGAGATGCTGCGTTTGTTTTCAGCAATCTCAGTTCTGTGGCTCCAGGAGATAAAGTTCTCTCTCCAGCAGACATAGAGGTTGTCAGGTTATTTTTGTGGCACTTAAATTGGGAATTCAAATCCCTGAGTATATATGTTTCTTTTCACACTTTGTCCAGTGCTATGATCTGAAGGTCGTGTCTCCCCAAATTCATTTGTTGAAATTCTAATGCCTAAGGTAAGGATTTTAGGAAGCAGGGTCTTTAAGAGGTACACAAGATGGGGTCCTCCTCAATGGTACTAGGGCCTTTATAAACCAGATACACAGAGTTCCCCAGCTCCTCCTACCATGTGAAGACACAGCCAGAAGCCTGCAATCCCAAAGACAGCCAATATCAGGTCATTCGGGTACTCTGATCTTAGACTGTCAGCTTCCAGAACAATGAAAAGTAAATTTCTGTTGTTTATAGGACTGGCTCTATTGTATTTTGTTATAGCAGCTCAAACAAACTAGGCATGTAGGGACACTAGGCGCAACCAGCCATATGATTATAATCATGAGTTTGACAAAAATGTATCATATAAGTGATCACCCAGATTCTTAACTCTCATAAGTGTTTAATTAGAAGTATGCAATTGTGACATTTTGTATATCTCTGTTGCTAGACCACACTGTGGGCTACCAGCATTGTTTGTTTTTGTTTAACAAAATCCAACACAACTTTTATTGTTGAAAGTATTACATGTCTCCTTTTTTCCTGGATTAATACCATCCCCCCTCCACTACTCCTACCCCCATGGACAAGCCTCCACTGCCCTAGTGTCTGTGTCAATTGGTCATGCTAATATGCATGCATACAAGTCCTTTGGCTGATCTCTAACTGCTCCCTCCCTACCTTCTCCCCAGGGTTGGACAGTCTTCTTAATGCCACCTTGTCTCTGGATCCATTTTTGTTCATCATTTTATGTTAATCATTATATCCCACATATGAGTGAGATCATGTGATATTTATCTTTCTCCGGCTGGCTTATTTCGCTTAGCATAATGCTCTCCACTTCCATCCATGCTGTTGCAAATGGTAAAAGTCTCTTCTTTTTTATAGCAGTGTAGTATTCCATTGTGTAGATGCACCACAGTTTTTAATCCACTCATCTGCTGATGGACACTTTTTAACTACTGGAAACAAAGTCATTAGTACCTTTGAGCCTAATTAGATTAGAGAGTCATTTGCAGAAACCACGGAATCAATTAAGAGAACACATTCAAAAGATTTTGTGACTCTATAACCATTCCTAGTATCAAAATTTGTATCAGTTAGTGTTCACCGGAAAATCAAAATAAGTAGGATATACATAGATTTTATATTTATATTTATTTATTTTAAATATAGTTGTCTTGTTATTTTGGACGTGAAAGTCCAAAATCTTCAGGATAGGATGACAGGCAGGGGCCCAGAAAGAACTGTAGTTTGAACTGAAAGGTCTTCTTCTGGTAGATTCCTTACTGACTGGGAGAGGCCCATTCTTGTTTTATTAAGGTTTTCAGCTAATTGAATGAGGCCACTTCTCTTGTGCTGGGTAATCTGTTTTACTCAAAGTCCACCAACTTAAATGTTAATTTCATTAGAAACAAAAAAACACACCTTCACAATGACATCCAGAATAGTGTTTATCTGGGCACCTTGACCCAGCTAAATTAACACATACAATTAACTTTCACAGAAATAATAGACCCAGTCAGATGCTGATGAAGATGAGATGGCCAATTTGTGGAAGGAAGAAGTGCTGGTTGATTCTTAGGATTTAAGGAAAGTTACTTTTTAAAGATTTTCAGGTGGTGGAACTAACAGCAATGCGTTAGTTCTTTTTCTTTATCATCAAGACAGATAAGAAAGAAGAAAAAGGAGTAGATGATTGTATCAATTCATTATTTCAGAATTATAGGGCCAGTGTGATGGACTAGAGAGAAGGATACAAAAAAGGAGAAGTCTACCACAAACCAGGGTGGAACTACAAATACTAAGTTTCCACAGAGATTTAGTAGCAAAAATATATGCTTTTATATATATATGAAAGTCAAGGCAGTGGAAATATTTTTTTAATAACTATATGAATAATTTGGTTTTGGATTAGTAAAAAGAATAAGAGAAAAAGCAAAAATAAATATAGTAAGATAGTTTATTAAAATAGCTCTAATTGCAATACAAAAATAATTTGTCTATCTAAAGTGTCTTCTAAATTAACACACTATTAGGGCAAAAATCTGACTTCTATATAACACAAAGCACCCAATAAAAATGTAAATTATATTATAAAGTTATACTGACATGTTTAAAGATATTTTCATGGCTCAACTATTGTCTATATATCTATATATCCATCTATTTGGTGAGTCACGTAGCTTTAAGAAAAGCTCATAATGTAGTTTTCATGTTCAATTTATTCCTAAAGTGAAAACATTCAATATCAGAGTAATTCCTGTTCATTTGAGATTCAAGGTTCATTATACTAATTCAGTCTTCATACAGATTTAAAACTTTACACATCCTCTTGACTCCTGCCTCACTTACATATCTGAGAACCTTTGCAGTATATTCAAGTGCCCTATATCAAGGTCTTCTAATCCTTTCAATGCCAAATGTAGTGACCTGGCTGCTAATCAAAGCATCTTTAGCTACCTGCTCTTTCTGCAGCAAAACATCAGAAGGAACCTTTAGATAAGCCTGATATTTTAATGCACCACCTTGGTTCTTAAACATATCCCTGAATTTTATAGTTTCTCTCAAACAGCTGGGTATCTTTGAAATAGTCATCTTTGAATATGACTAGATAGCAATATGTACAAAAGGAAAATTGCTTGAAATGGAACTTGAACAACTAAATAACACAAGATAGTACTTTTCAAATAGTCAATGCCCACTGTATTCTAATTCTCTCTCCTTTACAAATTATTTTCTGCTTTTGGCATGCTTACTTTATAATAGCTATGCCATAAAACTTTAATGTGTTTACTTTAATTGAATTGGCAGAGCCTTGAATGAAATTTAACTATCTTTAAGTCAGTATATGAATTACTAAAGCCAGCATTTCAAACATAACATGCACAGCATGATTTGAGTACTCGCCTTAGCTGGTTTGGCTCAGTGGATAGAGTATCAGCCTGCAGACTGAAGAGTCCCAGGGTCGATTCCCATCAAGGGAACACGCCCAGGTTTCAGGCTCATTCCCCAGTAGGGAGCAGAAGGCAGTTGATCAATGATTCTCTCTCATCATTGATGCTTCTCTCTCTCTCTCTCCTCTCCCTTTCTCTCTGATATCAAGAAAATTAAAAAAAAAAATTAAAAATATTTGAGCACTATTTTTCTTTTTCTCCTTCTCCTTTTCCCTTCTTCCTCCTCCTGCTGTTTTCCCACCCTGTATCTAATATATTGCAGTCTTTTTTCTTCTAAAATATTTTGGTATTATTTATTAATTTTGCTTGACTATAGTTACTTAACAGTTGACTAAAATGTTAGGAAGCTTTGATTTAAATCACAAGTATTATAATCATTATCTACACAAAATTATTTAAGCACAAGTATGCCAATACATACTAATAATATAGTGTGATATCACATACCCAGGTTGTATATTCACCAGAAATATCTCAAGCCCATATGTCACAAACCTCACATTGCAGTTCATTGTGTGTGTGTGTGTGTGTGTGTGTGTGTGTGTGTGTGTGTGTGTATGTGTTACTGAAATCTTTTCTATAAAATATTAGTTGGATTCCTTGGAAATGGTGCTGTCTGAAGGCTAACAGTGACAGAAATCTATGACTTGCATATTATACCAGGTGATAAGAGATTTAACCTAAGGGAATTGTTAGAGAAGTACCATGGGAAAGGTCACCTGTATGAAAAGGTAACAGAAAAGTAGGGAATATAGAATGACCTAAATAATAAAAATGTCAATGTTCATATCTTTCAGCAACATTGACTTTCTGGATATATACACGGTTATCTGACTCAAACTTACTCTTGAAATATGAGTGGGTTCTTTTGGTGCACTTTGTAAGAAACATTCCTCATTCCTGACTCTGAGAAAAAGTGAAACAACTGTCATGGAAGGCACCATCTGCATGTATTTCCTTGTTAATGAAGTACCACGTATTTTATTGCTACTGATCGTTAATCAATATGACTAATACATGAAATTACTGGTATGAAAGCAATCATTTTCTACTCCTGAAACTTCCCATAGAAATGGCCTAAAGGACATTTCCTATATAACATATATTAGTGTAACCAATTTAGAGTAGACTCTCAATGTATACGCACACTCATTATTAAAGAATGCCATTGCTTTTGATGTTGTCTTATGTCAACTACTGAGAACTGTTAGTCTTTCACAGTTTCATGAATGCTGGAAGAAGACATGAGATACCTGGGTCAGAGAAATTAGGACGCTATCACTTACAGTACAATAAGCAGCACGAGCACCAGTGTAATTGTCAGTTTCCATACACCATAAGGGCGGAAAGGATGGGCCCAGGTGGATGCTGCCCATGCAGTGGGCTGCATTATGGGAAAGGAACTCTGATAATTCCTGCCCTTTGGTGGGAAAGGAGATATTACCTCTGGTTCCCTGGGTAGTAAGCATGCCTACCCTTTGCTTTGGATGAAGACACTATCTCAACTTTTCAAGGTGCTTTGCTATATGTTAAAAACATCATTTAGTGCTTTCTGTGTAAGACTTTCAGGAACATAAGGGATGATGGAAAATTGTCTCCCAATGCTATGTGATGTGTTCACTTACTAAAGCAACATCATCTAATGTAGTGATTTAGTAAAGTTAGAAATAATTTACTTTCTTCTGTCAATTAACTGACTTGCTTTGCCAGTAGACAAATTATGACCTCTCTCTCTCTCTCTCTCTCTCTCTCTCACTTTCTCTCTCTCTTTATCTTAAGCTTCATCAGAATGGACATCTCACTCCTTGAGAAAAGAAAAAATATATATAGGAGGAATCTATCATAATTTATGGATTAAGACACAGATTCCCATTTCCACTGTTACCCTGAGGTTGCCAAGAATCTCCCAGCATGCAAATGTCCCAATATCTGGTTCCCTTATCTAAGTATATCCATATGACCAGAACAACAGTATCATATGATCTTGAAGATATAGTCACAATAAGTAGGAATAGTATTACTAGAACTCATTGAGTTCACTTTGTTGAGAGTGCAGTGATGCCTATCATAAAGCGAGGATGAAACAAGTTTATTCAGGGTTTACACTGTATTGGGGAAGTTGGGTTAAACAAAATATATTTGTGTGAACAAATAAACAAAATCAAGACCAGAGTCTTAAAGCACACTAAGTATAAAATAAATGTTAATATGCACAGTGAAGAAAAATAATTTAAACACATTTAAAATACCCCAATTTTATTTTCTTGGTTGATTTAAACATTTATTATGTATGATGTCTGCCTCCTTTATCTTTATTGCAATAAACAATTACACATAAACTTTGCAATTTATGTAAAATTGAAAAGTGTGCATTTCATGAAAGAAATCTAGATTTCATATTTTGGAATGCTAATGTTCATTAGGGTATATTTTTATTAATATGTGTAAACATGGGCTTATTAATTTGTCGAGCATATTTCTAGTTTTTGCCTCCACTGATTAGATTTTTCTGTAACATGCAACCTCTGATTAAGTACCAAACTTAAGTTATCATATGGGGCACTGGATATACTTCAGAATAATTATTGAATATTTATTATTCAATCAGTTCTGAAGTATAACCACATTCATATTTCAAAAGTGATGCCTTCATTAATGGCTAGGAGTACATATTACTAAGTAATTTTTAATCAGAACAGTTATTAAGTTAATAATTAACTAAATAGGGGAATATTCCAGTTCAATGAAGTGAAATTATTACCTACAGAAAAATAATTATGTATACTCTCAATATACTAAGCTTCCTGGGTGAGAGTTCAGAAGAACAAATAATACATAAGTAAATGCATAAGAGCAGGGACCATGAGAATTTAGGGATGACTAAAGCAGAAGCTTACATAGGAAGGAAGAGTGGATGTTGTCAAGAGGAAAAATACAGGATTCAAACTGCTCCCCATTAAGTCCTAGGCTTTGATAATACAGAGCTTCAAAATCAGGTCACTCTCACTTGCTCTTTTGAGATTATTAGAATGCACGTCCCATGTGCCATTTGGGCAGGGTGTCCAGTCCTTTCCCACGTGGCTTGCACCTGTCCCTTGCAGCCGCTTCTGCAGACAGTGAAGGGCAGAGCACAGCAATGTCATTGTCCCAGTGCTGCCTGGCCTTGCAGTGCAGGTCTCCGCTGATTTTCCAAGGCCAGGGCTGCTCCTCCTGATACAAACAAACAAACACCCAAAAAACTGTTTTTCTCCGCAATAATCCAGTCAGGTGTAGAGTTTCTCCTGATGTTAGGGTGAAATTCTTAATAGCACCCATATTTACTTGCAAAAGTATCCCTGTTGGATGACAAATTATATGACCACCTTAATATACCCATCATTTAGATAACTTCTTGTCTTTAAAGGCTATGACCATATTGTTCCAGCTTTATTAAACCATAACATGCTTGCAGCTATTTTGCTGGAGGCATGCCCTTTGCAGTTGATTGGCAGAGCGTCCAGAATCAACTGTGTTCGAGGATTAATTAACGCCATTCTCCCAGGGTCTACAAAATTTTGATTTTGATACAGAATTTACCTGATCATTATTATATTTTTATACAGAATTTTCCTGATCATCATTTTTTTTTATTAGAGGTTCCTGTTAGTCTTATGCTCATTAGGCCTCAATCATGGATTCTACATACATTGTACATAATCACATGAGTAGCTTCCACATTACTACTAGAAAAGTATTGTGTTCTTTTATAAACTTTCAAATGAAATACATAGGGACAAAAGTGCAATCTAATTTTAAAGATTATTATCAGCCAGGATTTGGGCTGACCTTTGCCAAACCACAATGTCTTGTTAGAAAATGTTACTCTCACAATCAGTTGGAAGATTCTATACGATATATCTGTGTGACTAAAGTAGGCCATTGTATTCATTCTTTCCAGATCAAAGAAAAAGTTTGGGCCAAAAGCAAACCCTAGTCTTTTTAGAAGGGAGAAACTAATTAGAAAGTTTCTACTTAAATTTCTAGCTTTCAATATGTAAAAGTCAAAACTCCACCAAGTATATGCAAATAGTATGTGGGGACATAATTTAACTACAAGCTCTCTGGTTCCAACAGCTCTAGGAATTATTTACAACTTTTATAAAAGTTGGGTAGATGAAGAAGTCGGAAGAGGAGATAATGTAGTGGAGATGGTGTTTCAAGAAAAGTTTCTTAACAGAGAAGTATTTCTAGTGGTTAGCAAGTGACCTCTATTATTAGCGGGCATATGCAAATGTAGACTACAAGTTTTCTTGACCTGGGTTCATAGCAAAAAAAATAAATTATGGCAGGAGATATACATAGCCAAATAAATAATAAAAATTAATAAAATGAGCCTAGATCCTTAAAGTTGTAGCTTACTTGGATAACCCTGATGCTCTGGGATACCACTTTAGCTTCTGAGAAATGACAGCATACCCCATAACAGTGGAAGGTCATTCTCGCTGACTATAAAATGATTACTATGATGTACTTAAGAGGTAAAGATTAGGGCGCAGGAAATTATGGCTTTTATGCAAGGCTTAAGAAGGGAATGCATTTAAAAATGCCTGTGAGAGATGGGGTGATAGAGTAAATGTTAGAGTTGAGCTATATTATCAGCAACAGTTATACCCAGAATTTAATGATTTCTGAATTTTTCATGGAAAGTACTCAGGATTTATTTCCTTAATTCTCCCAGCACCCCAAGAGTGGAGTGCTGTGGTTTTCTGCACATGAAGGGTAACGAATGGAGATGTAGAGAAGTTCTGATACTTGTCCTGGGTAACTCATAATATTGGGGTGCCTAGTAGAAAAATAGGTTCTCCTAACTAGAATAGTGGGCAATGTGCCTGCCTCACCAGGGTAACATTTGACCGTGTTTAATATGCTTTCTGACACGGAAAGCATGTTAACAGAGAGTAAAGCAGGCTCCCAAATGATCCCTGGCTGTGGGTGAGGAGCTCTGGGAAGGCACGTAGCCTTACGCATATTAGATATTCTCATGATGTAACTTTCAAGGTGATAAAAAATGATGTCGAATGGGCTATCACTTAAGACATATGTTAATTTAGTGCCTGAAAGGACATCACCATTACTCAAGTATGGGGTAAAGAACATCTGGGGGAGTTTATGTTTCAGCAGAATGAAGAGCTTCAGAGCAGCAAACCTCACCAGACACCACTTCACATATTTGTAACAAGTCAGCAGTGTAGAGTGGTACTTCAGACATGCCCCTTCATTTTTATCTGGGGTGCTTTCTTCTCCCAGTATCAGAGATTCTCAGATTTCTTATATAAAAACAAACAAACAAACTGAACAATATAATCATTGAAGAGGTTTTGAAGTCTGCTTTGAATAGCCCCTTGGTTAGATCTTATGCTATTAAATTGTTATTTTTTGCTTACGTTCATGATAAAGTGTTTAAAAACTAATTCTCATGCTCCAACAAACTTTAAGATAAATCGAACAATTGTAATAAATGTTTATTTTACCTAGAAAGCGATTCCATGAAGCTTGACAGCAAAAGTTATGTGGAAAACAACCAATGTATATACCATTTGTCAAAACAACTTTTGAATACAATTTGGTGATGGTTATGGAAAAACAAATCTTGTAAATTGAAACAAATGAGTAAAATTTGTTATGTTATTCTCTTATTAGAAAGCAAAGGGGTGAAACAGACAAGCAAACACAACATTTCAATGTGTGTGCACAAAAATAGTCAAAATTAAATTTCAGGTCTGTTTCACCACACAACTGGGTAAGTGGCTTCATGAATAGAAGGGAGATTAAAGGGAGGCTGGGTGAGCTGTCATAGGTGAATGATTTCTAAGAAAATGGTCACAAACATTATTTTGTGAAATATGGCTGAAAGAAGATAATAAAACATAGTTCTAGGTTGCCAATTATACTCATTGAAGTGAGACCAACACATTGTAAAATAAAATAGCAACAAACTCCTATTCCTTTAATGCTGTGTGGATATGAGGGAACAATGTAGCTTTAAACAAGATTATGGGAGAGAGAAAAATTGAAGAAAAGTAACTTTAATAGATAGCATTGCTGAGTTTTACTCATGCTTTGTGCAGGGCAAAGTTCTGAGGCTTTTCACACATTGATTCCTTTACTCACAAGAGTTTAAACAAGGGGTTGTGAAATGCATGAAGCTGTGACCCACATGTTTAAATCCCAGAGCAGAATTGTAGTTAAAAGACAAGAAAAATTCCACATGATAAGAGAAGTTTGAAAATACTCAAATCCTTTACTTTCGGGTACAATGAATGAGCATACAATCCCCAAGTAATATTGAAGTCTTTGTAGTTTCTCTCTCATCTATGTGCTTTCCCCAAATACCTCTTTTGAAACCACAGCCTACCCGCTTTCTGAAAGGTGGTTTCCAGTTCTTGTTCTCTCTTACCCGCTTTTTGTTTGTTTAGAAATGCCCATCCCTGGCTGGTTTGGCTCAGTGGATAGAGCTTTGGCCCTTGGACTGAAGAGTCCTAGGTTCGATTCCTGTCAAGGGCACAGACTTCAGCTGCAGGCTCGATCCCTAGCCTGGGTCAGGGCATGCGCAGAAAGCAACCAATCCATGTATCTCTCTCACATTGATGTTTCTCTCTGTGTGTCTCTACCCCTCCTTTCAACTCTCTCTAAAACTCATTGAAAAATATCCTTAGGTGAGGATTAACCAAAAAAAAAATGCCAAATAGGTTTTCCACTTTGGGTCAAACTTAAAGGGAAGAGAAATAACTAAAGTGATCCAAGTCAGTTATTTTTGGATGGCAATAGAAAGGAAAGATTAGAAGCTTTTACTTTCGTTTGTGTCTTATCACATGTGTATTAATGTTGCAGAAATTACAAAAGAAAAACTTAAAGAAATTATGTAGGGGAGCCAAGGTCAACTGCTCTTATAAGTGGACTAGCATAGCCTCTACCTCTTTGAAATGAACCATATTGATTTGATCTAACAACAGCAATCAAAAAGTTAACATAGATTCATTTATGTCTCCCCAAGTACATACTATTTACTGTATATGATATATAGTGATATTGGATAATCATGTATAGTATGGAAATACTATATTTCAATAGCAATGGCAATTTAATATAATTTTTTTAAAAGATCATTACTTAGATGCTGAGTTTCTCCTAGAATTGACTTTGTCATAATGTAGAAAAAAAAAACTACAGCTTTCATTTATTAAGTGTCTCCTATGTAATGAGGTTAGAGTTAGAGGGTTCAAATAATACCATGAGTAGGGCTGTGGGAGGCTGCAACTCCAGATGAGTCCATCTTCAGGAGGAGTCACCCATGTTGCTGAACAGCTGTCAGGTTTTATTATAGCAGAAGTTACTTAGGTTTTATCATAATTGCTTAGAGTAAGTGTTCTAAAAAGAAGAAAATCAGATTTTCAGATCCCTTCTCAACAGAGCATGAGTGGATTTTGGTTAGGAAATGAGAATCTACATTTTTAAAAAATATGTATTTTTATTGATTTCAGAGAGGAAGGGAGAGGGAGAGAGAGATAGAAACACCAATGATGAGAGAGAATCATAGATCTGATGCCTCCTGCATGCCCCACACTGGGGATTGAGCCCACAACCCTGTGCATGTGCCCTGACTGGGAATCAAACCGTGACCTCCTGGTTCATAGGTTGATGCTCAACCACTGAGCTACACTGGTGGGGCAGATCTACATTTTAAACAGGAACCCTCATGCATCAGATATAGATGTCCCAGTAATCACACTTTGAGAAATATTAGCTTAGAGTTCAACAAAACACTGATTAGTGGTAAAATTTCCTCTTGGATTTAATTTTAGAGTCAGTGCACCTAGGGCAGATGAAGTTCCCAGAATATTTGCTGGTATTAAGGATGCACTCTCACCAGGGAATTTTAGGTTCCAAATTGTCAGATTTTTCAGAAACTCTCCATGGAATACCAAGTATTGAGAACAGACTGTGATTTCCTCAATTGCTCATAATGTACCACAGAAACGAGTTTGAAATTGTCACAGTGATTCAAGACTAAATTATTCCAGGTGTGTACAGCTTAAAAGGGTGATAATTGGATAGCAGATGAACCGACATACTAAGTAGAGAATGCATGTAATGATTATTTGAAAGTGTTTAACTGCTGCGATATGCAATAATAAGTTGAACTGGAACTTTCTATTACAAAACTACCTACTTGCTAGTAGATCACTAACTTTGTTTTATTTAATTAAGCCAATCTTTGTGAACCCCTACTGTGTGTCAGATTGTCTTTTAGACAGAGAACATAAAATAAGGAGCTCATAATCAAATGCATTTGAAATTATATAAGCACAACACACAATGTTGAAAGTTATGCAAATCTAGGATACAGATGGGTTATAGAAATGAGGGGTAAATTACAATACAATGGTGAGGTTCTAAGAATTTGGAAAAGGCGGTGGGGGAAGAAGGGGATGGACAAAACCCAGTGAGCTTTATGTATAAGGTAATAATTGATGTTAATTTTTGGTAATAGAAACTCAGCATTTAAATCAACTTGTAGAGGACAGGAAATAAATGGAGATACAGCAAAGAAAGCTGTGTCTACAAAGCATGGGTAAGTGGATCAAATGCGGATCTTCATCGAAACTCTAAGATGTTTAGAGCATCTGAAGGAGCACAAATGAAGAGATTAGGAAGGAAAAGAAATATTTTAGATGTGAGAGTGTTCCAGGTGAGCCACCACATAAGAGCTAGTCTGTACACAATATGTCACTTGGTTTGTTTTCTATGGAAAACAAAGTGCATTTCCTAGAGGGTTTAAAACAAAAGAGGGAAATTATCACATTTTCATTTTGGTAGACCTTCATGATAGGAACATGGAAGTACATTGAATGTGCATTGAACTTGAGGAAGGGAATTCATGAAGAGTTTGGCACAGACATCAGAGCTTGAACTAAGACATTAGCATTAGCATGGAGAGAGAAGTACAAATTAGAGATTTATTTTAGAATTAAAAGCAGCTGAACTTGAGTGAGGAAGATGGAGAAGGACGCAGAATTACTGGTTGGCATGATTTGTAGTGTAGTTGTGCAATGACATAAAGCTTAATCAATAGAAACACTTTTTAAAAATCATTTTGTTCGAGTTGCTAAATTCTGGCACCAGAGTTATGTTGGTAATAGATATGGACCACTAATCCCCAGCATATGTATATATTAACTCCAGCATATATATGTGTCAATAGCAGCCAGGAATCCTTAATTCATAAATTTACTAAACCTAAGAATTTGTTGACAAGGATTGAATCCATACTCTGTAATGAGAATTATATGCAAATTACTCTAGAGTTAATTCAAGCATGAGTATAAGCAACAAGCTATAAATTGTATATCTCATATGTATAAGTCATAAATAATGGAAAATTATAGTGTGTTTGGAATATTAATAGATCCATCTTTCTCCTGGATACACAGGTCTTCATTCTTGCATAGGCTACTCACGTCACAGTTCTATGCTGGGCTGTCATTCCTTTTTTTCATGGTCCTTATTATTATTTGCATAATGTTCTCACTAATGCTGTCTGAAGTAGTTTTGAAGCTTTTAAAAATATGTAGTATACAGGATTTTTATTTGTTTGTTTGTCTTCTATGCTCTGAAAAATCTGGGCTTGTTGTTTGTCATGTGAACCTAAATGCTTACATATAATAATATACACTCTCTTTTCTTGATTCTACTCTTATATATTTCTCCTTTCTCTCTCTTGATCATCAATTGTTTTATCTTTTTTTATATTTTATGCACTCAATATTTTTTCTTCCTTTGGCTACATTGTCATAACTCACTCTTTCACCAGGAAAAAATTAATCATGACTAGATTTTTTTTTATTTTTTTATTGTTTAAAGTATTACATGTAATAGTACATATATCTCCTTTTTTTCCCCCATTGACCTTCCCCCAGACTCCCCTACCCCTTGTCGCATGCCTTCATCCCACCCTCCACAGTGTCCTGTGTCCATCTGTTGTGCTTATATGCATGCATACAAGTCCTTTGATTGATCTCTTTCCCCCCCTCCCCAACACTCCCCTGATTTCCCGCTGTAAATTGACAGTCTGTTCGATGCTTTACTGCCTCTGTATCTATCTTTTTCTTCATCAGGTTATAATGTTCTTTATTTTCCATAAATGAGTGAGATTATGTGGTATTTTTCTTTCATTGTCTGGCTTATTTCACTTAACATAACACTCTCCAGGTCCATCCATGCTGCTGCAAATAGTAAGAATTCCTTCTTTTTTATAGCAGCGTAGAATTCCATTGTGTAGATGTACCATAGTTTTCTAATCCACTCATCTGCTGTTTCCAAATCTTAGCTATGGTGAATTGTGCTGCTATGAACATAGTGGTACATATATCCTTTCTAATTGGTAATTCTAGTTTCTTGGGATAT
Source organism: Ia io (assembly GCA_025583905.1). Classification (NCBI taxonomy): domain Eukaryota; kingdom Metazoa; phylum Chordata; class Mammalia; order Chiroptera; family Vespertilionidae; genus Ia; species Ia io. Next base: position 19,985,378 of record JAJQQW010000010.1, on the reverse strand, counting down.
ATTCCTAGAAGTGGGATTACTGGGTCAAATGGGAGTCCCATTTTTAGTTTTTTCAGGAAACTCCATACTGTTTTCAACAGTGTCTGCACCAGTAGATCTTGAACTAAGAATATATTCCTTAAATAATTATGGATATACTAAAACATTTCAGTAATCATCAGTACTTTTAATTTTGTGTGTCTTTTTCTAAAAGTTTCAGAACCTCTCATTTTTTTAAAGCCTTTATTCTCTTAGATCATGCATCGCTACAAGTCAAAAACAATAGCTGCAGTTTATTACGTATTCATACTGAGCCATATAATGAGAGAGGAAACAGACTTCTTCCTTGCCAGGTCTAGGTTTTCTCCCATGAGCAAGGTGAGTCCAGTGAGAATGTAGTGCAATAATTTATCTAGCTTGTTTCATATTATTGCCCTGAAAAAAAGGGTATCCCAAATGGCAATCCTCCCCAGATTGATATTTATCTAAAGAGTTAAATAAAAAGTCTCTCAGAAGGGGATGATAAGGAAGAACCACAAAACAAAATAGCTATCACACCCTACATTCTTTACTACACTAGTTGTAGCTCAGAGACATTGAGTGTGACTATTCCACACACATTATCCCTCTGTCAATAAAAAGAGAAAATGTTAGAAGGGTATTGAGCTGTTAAAATATGAATGAGATGAGAATAATTTTGGATATGTTGTGTGTTTTTTTATGAAGACCAGTCAGAAGTTCAATGTGTTAACTTTACTTGGAAGAAATGACTCAGAGATAGAGATTTGCAAGACAACAGCACGTAGGGGCAGTTGAAAACTGGAAGTGTATGTAAGCATCTACATGTAGCCGAAACTCAGCTTTGAATCCCTTTGACATGACCAGGTGCTTGGCACAAAGGTATACTGAATAAAAGTTCGATGAATAGCTAGGGCAAAGAGTATGGGGGAGTCTTTACTCTTACTATTTTTTTTTAGAAAAGATTTTCTCTTTTATTCATATTTCCTCATTATAGTTTTTAAAATTTTATTTTTTTTTAAATTAAACACATTGGGGTGACATTGGTTAATAAAAGTATATACGTTTCAGTGTAAAATTCTATGGTACATCACCTGTATATTGCATTGTGTTCCCACCACCCAAAGTCAAATCTTCTTCCATCACCATATATTTGAACCCATTACTACCCCCTTTAGCCTTTACTATCCCCTCCCCCAACCCTGAGCAGACACTTCTCCCAAGTCTTTACTTTTAGGTTTCAAATTTTCATTGATACTTGCATGTAAAATACAGACAAAAGGCTCAGATAAGGTTGCTTAAATGTTAGACATAATTAAGCAGAAAGATCTGTGAACTGTGCCTGAGTAGTAGATGCTTTCAGGATTTAGGCTTAAGTTGTTGGGGAGATGCCAGAAGACAGTTAAGAAGGGGATGCAGGGAGCAGCAGCTGTTCCTAAAGAGAAGCTCAGACATCATTTCTTCGCTTATGCATCTGAGCAGGTGGGTCTCCAACATTTAATCAAGTGGATTTCTAGCACCTTCATGAAAATACATTGCAAAAGTGATGAGTTATTCTGTAATTTGGGGAAAACACTTCCAAGATGAAAGCGATATTCTGCCTCCCAAAGTAAAAGGAAAAGTAAATGATGGTGAGCCATGAGAAAAAAAAGTCTTGGAGTACGGAGGATTCTGTGAATCAGATTTGATGTGAAAATGTCTCACACCGTGGCGTCTAACATCTTCCATCCACGTGCACTCTTCCAGGCTGCTTTTCACACATAGTTTAGCTGTTGGTTCCCAGGGTAATACTCCCACCTTACAGATTTTTAAGAAACAACTCTAAGAACATTAAATGGCCTTTTCGAGTTAAAAGCTAGTAACTGGGTTCAGGAAGAGAATGGAAATGTTTGGGTTAAAGTCTTAGGGGTCTTTCCACTTTTCCAGAACTGCTGTACTGTTGGGCCACTTTTCGTTGATCTATTTGCTAAATTGCCATGGGGTAGCAAAGCATACATTTTTATTAAATAGGTAATGAATTTAGTTGTCAAATTGTTCAAACCATTCAAATGTATAATTGTCCAGGTTTTTGGTTTGATTTTCAACTCAGAGTAGCTACAATATTCGAACAGGTAAACAGCCAGTAGGTTTCTCAACATTGTTTTTAATTTTGAAATTCTGTTTAGGCATGCTCTTATATTTGTATTGGCAATGCTACTTTCTAACAATAGTGAATGAGTGGGGTATATTACTTTCCTGTAGCTGCTGTTACAATTACCACAAATTTAGTGGCTTAAAACAATGTAAATTTAATATCTTATGGTTTTGTAGGTAAGAAGTCTGACAAGGTGCTGGGAGGGCAATGTTTCATCCAGAAGCTCTAGGGGGAATCAGTTTCCTTGTGTTTTCTAGCTTTTAAGGGCTGCCTGTATTCCTTGGCTTACGGCTGCAGCCATCCATCAATTGCCTGCTATCGTTCTCAGGTTATATTATTCTAGTTCTACTTTTCCATAGCCAATCTCTTTCTTTGACTCTCTTAAAGAACCTCTTGTTTACTTTGATCCCACTCTGATAATCTAGAATAATCTCTCCATCTCAAATGCTCAATTTAATCACATCTGCAAAATAGCCTTTTGCTAAGTAAGGTAACCTATTCAGGGTTTAGGCAAAGTAGCAAGTTAACAAATTCTAGGAATTAGGATGTGGGCATTTTGAGGAGAAGAGAGAGAGAGAGGGAGCGCTCATTGTTTTGTCTACCATACTGGGTTTTCATTTTCAAGATTATGGTTCCCAGGCATTTTCATATTTTATGTCTGTGCTGTTATATGATTTATTTGTGTTGATCCAACATCCCAAATTCAGTTTTTTTGTATTCTTATTTCTCTCCATCCTTTATTTTAGACTTCAATAACAAAAATTACAGGTGAGGATTATAGCTAAATATTAATTTTCCTCTGATAGCCCTTCTCTAAATTCAATATCCATTTCCTAAGTTGTCAAAAATAAAATTATTTTAGGTTAGGAAAATAACTGTATTAAATCAAGGCAATGAGCTATCCCAAAGCTGTCCTTTGGTATATTTGGCTGGGAGATACTAGTTTAGAAAACTAACTTTTTTTTTACATGAAATCTTGATTAAGGGAAACATTAAAAGGCCTTAAAACATCAATTAAAGCTTGATTAAATTTTACAACCCCGAAAGGCTAATAATACTTGCTTTTTCCAGATGACAAAGAAATATGCCCTGTATACATAAGGCTCATTAGCAATGTCATGACTCTAAAAATCTACATGTAGTAATTATTCTAAAATAGCTCAACCAAAAAAGAAAAAAATAGTTCTAAACTGAACCCAACAACAGAATTCCATTCGTCTGTCTTTCCATAAATGACTATCCACTAGAGAAAATGTTTTCCAATTTACCAATTTATGGCTTTCTGAAACAGTCTCCCATTTTCTAAGTTTTGAGAAGGTTCTATCTTGGACCAGCTCATAATATGATCATTATCATATGATATTGGAAATAAATCCTGTTTCTGCCCAGTGACTCTGCCTACCGCCCCTGGATGCAGCAATATGTAATTCTTTACTGCTTTCATCTTCAGCATGTTCCATGATCCTCAGCATTCAATCACCATAAGCAATAGGCGCAGTTTGGAGTATTAAGGCAAAGCTCAAAAATTGATATTTTTCTCCTAGAAGAGCACATGCATCAACTGATAAACAGTGAGCCAGAGTAAAAAGCATTTCCATTATTAGTTCAGTGCACCAGTCATACCATCCAGGATACTGTGTTTATTTTCCCCCTACAAATGCCTAATAGAATCCAGTTAATGGCTCTTACATGTCAATGCCAGCTGCCTCTATCCAAAAGTATGTAGTTGTTGCTAGTTTAATCTTAATTGATAGGAATGATGGAGACTCAGAATCAAACAATGGGTTTCTGAGACTTTACGAGAGGATTCTCACATAATCCTAATGAATTCTGGCAGCTGGCGATTGTACAGTTTAACCAGTGTCATAAATATAGTGAGGAGTTGAAACAGTGGTAAAGTTCCCTTTTATCATATCTGAAAGGTTTTAGTTTTCCATAATGTTAAATCAAGATCAGATTTTTAGACTCTTCTTCTGGGTTGTGTGTTGTGTGTGTATTTAGTACAAAAAAGAAGTAAAACCTTTTCAAAAATTAAACCTTTTTTTATAATATATTTTTTATTGATTTCAGAGAGGAAGGAAGAGGGAGAGACAGAGACCTCAGTGCTGCCTCCTGCCTGCCCTACACCAGGGATCAAGCCCACAACCAGTGCATGCGCCCTGACCGGTTCATAGGTCGATGCTCAACCACTGAGCCATGCCAGTCTGCCAAAAATTAAACCTTTTTTCATCAATATTTAATTCTAAATTGAGGTCACATCTAGAACACCTGATGATTGATCATCTGATTTTCTGTTGGTAATTGAGTTTTTGGTATATTTTAGTCCTATTACATTTGCTGTTTTCATGTATTAAATAATAAAAGGACAAATATTATGTAGCTCCTTAGTAATTTCCACAGTTAGCATACATCTTGTTCTTTACTTCTTTTCATAAGATTGAATGTTGTTAGGGCAGTTAATATTATGTGGCACAATATGAATAAGGCCAGATTAACTTAGCTACACAAGGTTAATGCATCTAATCATTTATATAAATTGGATCTTTATCCTTGATCTGCTGATGACTAATAAGATGGACTTTCTACTTTATTTTGCTGTCTGACTAGGTCTTTGTGAGCTAAATAAAAAGAACACTGCGATTCCAAATCACTCCAATTTTCCACAAGACACAAAAACACTTATAGAGCAGGAACACTTTTCAGCACCCAGAATGCAGTTCACCAGGAACCAAAACACTAATGGATAATTATACATAAACAGATATGGAAAGTTTATATGAACTATCTGCTATCATTTGCTTATTCAGAACACAGTAAATTATAGATTATTAAAGTTACCTATATCAAGTAATATTTGAGCCTCCATATAATTTTAATAACTTATTTTTAAATTTTATAACACATTTTTTTATCTGTTTGGAAAATTCACATTTGTCTTATTTTTCCCCCTGAACAGTTCCTCAAAAATTATAGTAAACTACCTTTCAACTAGGAAAGTTTGATTTTCTATAAGGCTTACCTTGGGTTAGCCAGTATGTACTTTATCTATATATATAAAAGGCTAATATGCAAAGTGTCCCCTTGGGTGTTCGACTGGGAGACCGGGAGTTTGATCGCTCGCTATAATGTGCACTGACCACCAGGGGGTGGCGCAGAACAAAGGAAGGCTCCAGCCGGCAGCCAGAAAGCCCTGATGGGACCCTACCCGTGCACGAATTTCGTGCACCTGGTCTTTAGTATGTAATAATGTACTTTCTATGTAAAAGAGTGATACTAGAAATTTATCCTTTACACATTTATGTCATCCATCTACAGGGAGCAGGAATCTTGATCTCGTTGTGGGATCTCCAGTGTAGGTCATCTGTCTGCACCATTCCTAGCATGGTATGTCTTTCCCCAGGCACTTGCAAACACACCATGCATCACATAACTTTTCCTTATAAAATAGAAAAAATATGAGCATTTTCACTCTTGAAAATTAATCAGAATTCAACTAACTTCGGAAATCATTTTCTAATAGTTTATTCAGTGACTTTATTTGAATGTATATTGAGAATTCACAATGTACCAGACAAGTAGGAAAATATTCATTCTCCTTACATTCATAGAAGCTAGGAAGGACAGTGCTATTAATCAAACTATCACACATGTTTATAATTTCAAGTTGCAGTAAAGACTGAAAAGGGAACATCCAGAGATTTATGTAAAGAAATAGCATGGGCACAGGTGGACTGTCATGCTGGGTGGGGAGTTGAGAGTGATTCTTGCCACTTTATTTACATATAAGGACCATTTTACTTGACTCTAAGGATTCTCTCTCTTCCTTCATCCTCACATTTCAATATCCATCCCTGTTAATTTTGTCTCCAGAAGAATGGTCATACATAATAATAATAAATAATAATAAGGTAATCATAGTTATTATTATTAAATTAAAATTATTGCAGAGGCATTATCTCTTTTACAAATAACCATCAAATTGAGTAGATTTTTGGGAATTAATTTACATATTGCTTTTATTGTTTTTGATGATTTAAAAATATTGCTTTTTTAAAATCTTTATTTTTGAGATTATTACAGATGTCCCTCTTTTTTTCCCCATAGCTCCCCTCCACCTGGTTCCCACCCCACCCCAGGCCTTCGCCACCCTGTTGCCTGTGTCTATAGGTAATGCATACATGTATATAAGATCTTTGTTTAATCTCTTCCTGCCCCCTATGCCCCCTTTCCTCTGAGAATCATCAGTGTGTTCCATTTCTATGCCTCTGATTCTATTTTATTCACCAGTTTATTCTGTTCATTAGATTTTTTATTTGTTTGATTTTTAGATTTAATTGTTGATAGATACGTATTTGTTGCCATTTTGTTGTTCATATTTTGTATCTTTTTCTTCTTCTTCCTTTTCTTAAAGAATACCCATCAGAATTTTATATAAGCATTTGGTGGTGCTGAACTCCTTTAGCTTTTTCTTATCTGTGAAGCTCTTTATCTGACCTTTAATTCTAAATGATAGCTTTGCTGGGTAGAGTAATCTTGGTTGAAATATTCATTACTTTGAATATTTCATTCCACTTACTTGTAGGTAACTTACTGTTTTTCTCTTGCTGCTTTTAATATTCTCTCTTTGTCTTTAGCCCTTGCCATTTTAATTATGATGTGTCTTGGTGTGGTCCTCTTTGGGTTCCTCTTGTTTGGGACTCTGTTCTTCCTGAACTTGTAAGTCTATTTCTTTCACTAGGTAGGGGAAGTTTTCTGTCATTATTTCTTAAAATAGGTTTTTAATATTTGGCTCTCTTTCTTCTTCTGGCACCCCCATAATGCAAATGTTGGTACACTTGAGGTTGTTCCAGAGGCTCCTTGCACTATCTTCATATTTTTGGATTCTTTTTTCTTTTTGTTCTTCTGATTGGGAGTTTTCTCCTTCTTGATATTTCAAATCTTTGATTTGATTCTTAGGATCCTCTAATGTACTGTTGAATCCTTGTGTATTATTCTCTATTACAGTCAGTGTATGCTTAATGTTTGACTGGTCCTTTTCCTTATTTATTTATTTATTTATTTATTTATTTATTTATTTATTTTTGCATTCTCACTAAGGTCCTTGAAAGTCTCACTAAGTCCCTTGGATGTTTCTAGAAGATTCTTGAGTAACCTTATAACTGGTTTTTAACTCTATATCCAGTAGTTTTCTTTCTTCCATTTCCTTCATTTGTGACATGTTTCTTTGTCTCCCCATTTTGGCTACTTCCCTGTTGTTTGTTTCTATGTATTGGGTAGAGCTGTTAAGTCTCCTTGAGTTGATAGAATGGCCTTGTGTAGTAGGCGTCTTATAAGGCCCAGTGGCTCAGCCTCCCCATTCACCTGAGGTGAACTCTCTAGGTGCACCCCTTTGTGGGCTGTGTGCACAGTCTTGTTGTAGTTGAGCCTCAATTTCTATTGGTGTCACTGGGAGGAAATGACCTTCAGGCCAATTGGCTGTGAGGACCAGCTGCAACTACAGTGGGAGAGTGGCTGTGGAGGAGACACCCCTATGAAGCAGGACTTGCTTCATTGTGGTTTTCGTGCTCACTGAGTCTGCCCTTTGAGTGTGTCACTTGTGGATATGTAGAGTTGTAATCTGGTATGGTCTGACACTGACCACTGGGTACACTGGCTCTTGGATTTCCAAGAAGGTGTAAAGTCAGCCACTGCCTGGAGCTACCCAGCAGGAGCTACAGAGAGATCTGCAGATTTCTCCTCTTTGAATCAGGTTTGCAAGTGCCCAGATGAGGCTCAGCTGTGAAGCAAGGCAGGCTGGTGCTGGTGCAGGGTCTTGGGGCTTTTATTGATAGGTTTGGGGCTCCTTGATCCAGCTGTAGCTTGTTTGACAGATTTTAGCCTAAGCAAAGACAGGCCATTCATATGCAAAAGCTGCTGCAGGCAGCTTGGGTGGGGCTATAAATTAGGTGGGGCAGGATCTTAGGGAATTAACAGGGTGGAGCAAATAGAAATGGTTGCCAGTCAACCCTGAGACCAGGAAGGTTGCAGCATGGGAACAATGACCACTGCCAGCACCTCCTTCTGGAAGAAAGCCACTCCTGAGTTGTTGCCTCGATGCCAGATAGTCCAGTTTCCAGCACTGGAGCTCCGAGGAAGTGGGAGCTAGTAAGTTCAGTTTGTGTGCTGGCCTTTTAAGAGGAGCAGCTGGATCTCCTGCAGCCTCTGTGTCACTGAGCCCTAATTTGCACTGGTTTTTACAGCCTGTAGTTCTTACTGCCCATAGGGACTTCTTTTCCCAGCTCTGGGACCCTGGGCTGGGGGGTTGGGGTGGGGCTGGGAACCCTTGCTCCTCTGGGTGGCCTCTCCAGAGGCCATCTCCCTCCAGATTAAAAAAAAAGTAGCCCACGTGGGTGCCGGCCCAGCCTGTTCCGAGCCTCAGCACCTCCTACTAGTCTCAGTGTGCTTCCTTCTTTACTTCTCTTGTAGGCCTTTCATTCAGCTAGCTTTCTGGCAGTTCTGTATTTCAGTTGTAATTCTGATGTGGTTGTGGGAGGCAGGGAGTACAGGCGTTTGCCTATGCCGCCATCTTGGTTCTCCTAAATAGATATTTTTATTCAGAGTAGATCCAAACTGGTGTTTGTAGAGAACCCATCTCTTTAAAAACTACCACAGAAATAAGAGATTCCATGTAACTGATTCATCTGAAACATCAGTGTCTGCTTCTCTGTGAATAACATTTCTGCAACATTTTGGAAGAAGATTTTAAGTCTTTCTATATCTGGTAAAAGTTGAGATAATAGAAAACAATGAGCTAGGAAATTGCTGTGAAAAAGCTCAAATATGCATGTAAATAATTGTAGTGAAACCACATCTCAGATAATAGACTTGATTGTTCAATAGACCTTGCTTGTTTCACTCTTGTAACGCTGAGACCAACCACATCCTTAGAAAAATTCCTGAAGCATAAATTACTCCATTTCACTCACAGAATTGAGGTATCCCAGTGGTTTGGAGGGAACTCTCCCTACTTTCCTGACGTATTGTTTGTTCTCCTCTGAACCAGCATGGTAAAGCTATGCACCCGTCCTATGTGCCTTATTGCACCTTGAACTTCTGCTGTCAGCATTTTGCACTGGGCGTCCTTCTTAGTATATTTTTATCTCTCCATTTAAATGTAATATCTTGATAAGCAAAAATCAGGACCACCTTTCTCAAAATTGAATCCCCTACACTTAACATACAATAAGGAATCAAGATGTATTTACTGCAATAATGCCATCCTTAGGCTGCAGAAACTTCTTTTATGCCTCATATCAATAATTCTAAATATGTATTTTAATAAATACATATAATCATTGCATATAATGTTTATATCTATCAATAATATATATTGTTTATATTTTTCTGTCTTCCTATCTATGAGATTTATCAAGTAATGAATATAAAGACTCAAGAAAGAAAATTCCTTGGCTAAGAAATTAATATTCTCTGTTAGTCAAGGCCAGTCATGTTTCATTAATTCTGTAAATTCTATATTCTGAGAACTGTAAATTCAGACATGAAAACCTTGAAACTGGTGTTTTTTTTTTTTTTTTTTTTTTTTTTTTTTTTGTTTTTTTTCTTCCTCTTTTCATACAAGCCTAATCAGTCAGTTCTGTTGTGGTAGTGTTTTGTTTTTGTTTTAATCTCAGTCTTCATAGCTAATTCACCATTTATTTTTATTTTTTGTTTCTTTTTAGATTTGGAACCAATAAGATTGGCAGGAAGATTGCTAATAAATACTCACTAAGCACACATAGTTCCTTTTCCATGCTTTAGGTGAATTTTTATAAAGATAAAATAATTGATAGAAATGTCTAATGGAAATTTTTAGAAAATTTAAATAATATAATAGGACACAAGGCAATGCATGCATTTGGACTTTCTGTTTACTAATTGTTAACCTAAAAAGAAAAAGCCAAAGGGAAAGGCAATAAGCATTTATTTGAGATCAAGGAATTGCAATTTGGGGTCACAGATTCAGGCAGAAACTCAAATTGTATCTTGATTACAGGGTGAAGGCGTGGTTTTATGAGAAAAGGAAGGGTAATAATTGGAAGAATAATAGAAAATAAAATAATTTCTATTGGTTTGAACAAGCTAGATTACTCTAGCTATACATGACTGGTAGCTGCTTCAAAAGAATGTCCATAATCATCAGTCTGCTTTCCTGTTAGCTTTACGTCAGTTGTAAGACATGTTTGTTTAGCTTACTCCAAAGTTCAAACATCCCAAAGGGTCAAGGAGCAAGGTGCACAAGTTCGTTCGTCTGAAATGGCTGCCCCAGCTCCATTTGAAAATGGCTCTGCTTATGTCAATTTTCACTTAATGCAAAAGTGCTTTTATATGACAGTGATGTTTTATGTTGCTGAGGTTGAGTAGTTTTATCTTGACTAGATTTTAAAAAGCGTTCAGTGTCTAAGTGGGAAAATAATATAATTCAATAAATATTATTGTCTGTTTTTTATTATTATTAATATTATTATTATTATTTAAAGTGGAGTCAAAGAGGTATATGTGCTTTAAACAGTAAGCTTAAAGGATGATTGTGATGTATAAGGTGAAACATTCTGGAAGAAAAAGGGACAAAACACTACTATATTATGAAATAAAAGTACACAATTATCTTTTTATATCTGTAGGCACTGCACAGTGTAGTTTTGAAGATAGTAACATTATATTTTCAATTCACAAAAATCTCAATCACCGTGTACCCTTCACTTGGCTAATAAATGTACCTTACCCTAATACTCAAAACTCACCTGCCAGGGCAGCTGAAGCATTTATGGGTCATAAAAGACTCAGGTGCTCCCACCCAACTCCTAGGCCTTTTGCAGTTAGGTGGGATCACATGATACTTCTGGCCAATGAGTGGTAAGTCAAAGTGGTGTGTTTAAGAACTCTCTTCCTCTGCATCAATAACTTGGAAGGCATGTGCTGAGATGCCAGAGCCAAATCTGCTCCATCTAGAGTTAGTCCATGGAAGAATACTCTCCTAGAATGCGCCCCCACCACATGACCAACTTGGTAGTTAAACTATTATTGTATCAAACCTCTTATATTTATGAGTTAGTGTTTTAGCCAAGACTACCCAAGCCTCTTTTAATATGCTACTGAAGACATGTTTTATCTCCATGATACACTTAATATCTTCTCTACCCTGACTTCTGTTGCAATCTGCTTTCCATGTCATAGTGTTTAGTTTATTCCTCCTAGCTTTGTAGAAAGCCGCCTATACATACCGGAGAGAATGAAGGCTTCAGGAAACTAGAGACCCTGTCTAATCATTGGAATACATACCCAAAACTAGCAAACTGTTTCCTTATTTATTCAACACTTACTTTTTTGAATACTTCTATGTACCAATTATTAAGCAAATTGTGACTTGTATAATTAAAAAAAATAGATAATGGGATATTTAAATGAATGATACCCAAGTGGAGAACATTCTTTCTGAATTTCATTAGTGTGAGTAGGAAGCAATTCTACAAAGTAGACAGGCATATGTACAGGGCTTGAGTCAGACAAGATCTTGATTTTTAGGTTCTGAATGCTCTGGGAGGTTGGTGAGCATGAGGGAGAATGCAACAAGATGGAATCACAAAAGTCAAATGTAGGTCATGCATGGCCTTGCAGAGTAAGAGAGTTGGATGCCATGCTACTGAATGTATAGTTGAAACTTATTAAAGTGGGCAATATAACCTAATTTCTGTTTTTATTTTTTTTATTTTTAAGTTCCTCTAGTCACTCTTTAAAATTACTGTCAGAAGATTGGCTAGGATGGAAGGAAAGAGACCAGCTGGGTCATTTTGTAGTACTTTAGGCATACGATAATGGTGTCTTTCTTTGTGATAGGAATGGAGCAAAAGACAAGGAGATGAAGTCCATATATTATTGGGATGTAAATCAGACTGCATCTACTGATAGTAATTTACATACATGGTATCAAAAGAAGAGAAACATAAAAATATCATTTGATTTTTAGGTGGCTTCTATGATGTGATTTTTAGATTTAAGTCAAAGTTACATGGTAAGACCAAGAAAATTATGGGATAGAAAGAAGGTCTATAGGCCTTAATATTCAGAGGTTATTTTTAAAAAGTAAAATAGCCAAATTGAATACTTTGGTCTATCAGTTTCATTCATGATATAATAAACTGTTCCTCATTTTTAATAGGATGTCTATAGTGAATAGTTGCATGGCTGTCCTATTTGCTCTAATGACAGAACCAAATTGTCTAGCTGAAGTTAGGATTCATCAAGCCACTACAAGGTTTAGAATGTCTTTCACTCCTCAGAGGCCATTGACAGACTCACTGTATTCCATCTGAGTAACATTTTTATTTTCTATTTTCCAGTATGTTGCTCTTTTTACTCACATTCTTTCCTTGGCATGTGATTTGCTCACTTGATAAAATGAAATTCTGAGGAGGATCCCTGAGAAGCCCTTGGTCACAGCTCTCTGGGCCATTGATTCAGCAGCTTCCATAGTGGCTTCTGTAGCAGACAGGCTTCTGAGGCCTGCATCCGCAGTTCTAAGGATGGTGTAGGAACACAGAGGCCATCTTTAGGTAAAAAAAAAAGTTACCTTTTCCTCTTATTAAGAAACATGTTTTTAATACTTTTTTGGGGGTGAGCTTTCATAGCCTCTTTTCTGGTAAGCACTCATCAATATTTATCATAAAGAGGAAATAGGAAGCAATTTATCTTGCCAAAACTGTGTCTGTTAAGTTACTTTTGATTTTGAAGATTGATGCACTTCTAACTAGTTTAATCAAAGGAAGCAAGTATATACTAATATATTGGAAAAAAACATAATACTTTCTTAATATCCAAGAAAAGCAGATAACCTAGAGTAAGAGTAAAAGCCAAAGCGAACAAGGTCCTCAGTTGAAAAAAAAAATCAAAGAAGCTCAGATATTCCTTTATCTGTTCATTCTCAATCTCTCACCCGCTTTAACCCTTTTCTTTTATTTGCTCCTTTAAGTGCATGACACTCTTGGCCCCAAAGTTTACATTTTCTCCATTAAATAGAAGGACATTTCTTGAGAGTAGTCTCTTTATGATCTTGTCCAAAATTCATAGATAATAGAATCTTTCCAAAATTTCAAAGCAAGTTATTATTATTCAAATAGAGATTAATGACTTTATTCAGCTCATTGCACAGTTAGGAGCATCTGGAGACCAGTTTATTTCCTTAGCAGGTGGATTAACGTTTTTATAGAGTGAGGTGACGTGACAGATATGGGGCCTTATGGTCTAGCTTAGGTTGTAGTTTTCCTCATCTTCAATGGCTACTGAAGTTGTGGTTGGAACAACTGAATTTGTATGGATTTTGATGTCCCTTGTGTCTGATTTTTGGTCCAATTATTTCAGTAAGCTGTCCAGGTTGTTGCTAGTCAAGGTTAAAGGGAGAAAGAGTTGCAAAAGAAGTGTGGTACAGGGAAAAAGAAGAGATAGGAAATAAGAGAAATGTATCTAGAGTCAATGCAGCTTAGGTCTAAATACACACTATAGCCCATATTGACCCAGGAGTTCACTCTTGCTCCAGTCTGATTCAGTTGGTGATGATGGGCCTTAGAGTAGAAACAGATGCTGGAATCTTCCTCTGCATATGGCAAGAGTCAATTTTCATAGTAACAAGGTATTCAGCATAGAGTAAACAAGGTCAATAAGTGTGGTTTCAATAACTCCATTTACTGTCTAAAATACTAACCTCTTTGGCTAACACAATGACATGTCAGTCAAAGTTGTCTACAAGTACAAAGGTTTGTTTCAAAGAAGAATGCAAATTAATGAAGCAGAACTGGTTAAATGCGGGTATTGCTGAGTAAGATATTCCTACACTGAATGCTAGTTAATCTAGAGAACTTTTGACATCTCATAAAAATTTTTCTATAAAGGCAAACAGGAAAAATTGCAAATTACTTGGCTTGTGCAAGCCTACATGCACCTGACTGCAATCACTCTGTTAGGGTTAGCAAGCATCACAAAGTGCTCCATTTACACTTTTAAATAAGTGTGTCTCCATTACTACTGACCACCTCGGAAGATCACATACTACAATCTGGGGAAACTCACATGGCTTCTTCCATTTTGCAATATAATCAGTGACCCCAATATCAATGAACAGCAATTTCAAAACATGACATATACAATTAATCTGATTCAGTCTAGCTATTAGCAGTGGCCAAACCTTAAGAGCAAATCATCCTATATAATAAAGATGTAATATGCAAATTGACCATCACATCCTCACAAAGATGGCTGCCTACGACCAGGCCAGCAGGGGGGTTAGTGAGGGATGACCAAACTACTAAACAGCAGGCTGTGTGGGGCAACCAGGCCGGCAGGGGGCCATGAGGGGTGACCAGGTCGGCAGGGGGGCAGTTGGGCATGACCAGGCTGGCAGCGGGGGGCAGTTAGAGGCAACCAGGCCGGCAGCGGGGGGCAGTTAGGGGCGATCAGGCCAACACGCAGAGGCAGTGAGGAGCAATCAGGCCAGCAGGGGGGGCAATTAGGGGCAACCAGGTAGGCAGGCAGGTGAGTGATTAGGATCTAGCTGTCCAGGATTGTGAAAGGGATGTCTAACTGCCGGTTTAGGCCCAGATTGGACAGGGTGCAGGCTGGACTGAGGGGTCCCCCCCACCCCATGCATAAATTTTGTGCACTGGGCCTCTAGTCTTTGTATAATTCTACAGAGACTATTGTATAATGGCCACTCTCCCACGTAATGAGATTAAACTAGATGTCTAGCAAGTAGGGTGCTATTACTGTATACAAATTCCTCAATCCACTTACCTTTAAAAAACTAATCACATATTATAGCTATTTGGTAGATCTTTTCAAGTAAGTTTGCCAGTTTGCCTTTTTTTGACCATCCATAAACATTCCATATGATACTGTAAGCTAAATAAGTATATACTGATTATTTGCTTTAATCTCTAGCGTAATGATCTGTTCACTGTGAAAGATCAAAGTAAGTTGAAAAAAGAATATAGCCAACATTTTGCTGGGACTCTATAAAGCCACAGATATTATATCATGATTATGTATGCAAGTAGCTGAAAGCCATTGTAGTCTTAATATGCATGGATGATATAATAAAGAGCATGATGAACATGGGCCTCAAACCATATCTAAGCAAGAGATAATGGTGACATTTGTCTAAATGTTGCATATATTCAACACATTTTGACAGATTTTATTAATGCAAATCATTTCCAGGGAATCAGTGTTCAGTTTTAGAGATAAAAATGTAAAATTTCATTTCTCTAGTTGAATTACATTTCCCTCATGCTATGTTAGCACTAACTTTCAAAAAAAATTGCTGCAATATGTATATCTCTATTTTGTGATAAGCTACTATATTCTTTCATTCTAAATTTAAAATGTTATTTTCATAGCAAACAATACAACAGAGTAATGTGTACTAACCACTCACTAAATAATTTTTTTTTAAGTAGGAAAGACAGTATGTCAAATTCCCTCTTTTTTCTTTGCAATGAGCTTGAACTGCAGTTAGTTAATGTCATCTTCTAATTAAATAAAATCAACTGTGAGAAAATTAAACAAATTGATTCACAATTAACGGTTGAGCAAACACTTCTACAGTTTTATCTCCTGCTTTAAGCTTTTGGAAACTTTCCCATTATTTTTGCTTCCTTACATTTACATTGAAGGTTATCATGATATTCATGAATGAGCATATAGTTATAACATTTTACTTCAGCTACATTAATTCAGTCTTATATATACATATTTAAAATTGGAAATATTCTGCATAAATATGATATATTTTAAAATGCATGCATCTTGTACATTTTTTTATCTGCTGAAATTCAGTACCATCAAACCTGGACATGTTTTGGGACTCTACCATAAGATTTTGAAATAGTCATGATGTGCTTGCTGTAATTTTTAAAAATTAAATGGTTCCATAGTAGGCCAGATAACTTGGAAGGCAAATAATGATACTATGAATAATTTAAACTTTTCTTACATTGTGAATTGTTTCTGTCTATGCTTCTGTTTGCATTGTAGGATGAGACTTTGCATGCTGTTATTTAACATCGATCCATCCATAGCTAGCACAAATTGGCCTGACCTATCTTAAATGAGCCAGTTATTTGTAACCTGTACCAATAACAAGGATTTGTCTATTGACCTTCATTACATATTCAATAGAATAAGCACACATATACACATTCTATGTAAAACCTAGATATACAAAGCTATTTAATATAACTGAGATATAATATGTAAATATGTGTGTATATTATATATACAGCCTGGAAATTTCTGTTTTTAAATCAACATGTACTCAATGAATTTTTGTTATTCTCCAAACATAAATGGTATTGAGAGGAGTTAAAAACAGGATTAGGCAGATAGGGCAAAGGGTGAAAGGAAGGAGAAAATATAGATGTGACCTTTGGAGCCAGCTAAAACTGTTGCAGGGTTCCAGGACAGGAGGAATAGGGAAACTGAGACAGAAAAGTTAAAAACAAGGCCAAACAATGTGGGCAAATTGCAGCCAGCTTGTAACTAACAAACCATTATCTTCCCCAGCCAAGGACACAGGAGCAAATGGTAAAAAACAAACAAACAAAACAAAACAAAACAAACAAACAAAAACTCCCTAATGAGAGAATACAGAAAGAGAAAAGGGTAAGGGGAAAAGAAAAAAAGGGCTGTTTTACTCCCTAAGCAGAGAAGCCAGCAGTCTCAAAAATTGGTAAGAAAAAGTTGCCAGTTGCTTCTCATGAATCCTGGGAAGGCCACAACCAAGTCAAAAAGGGACCTTGAGGATTGATCTGTACCAAAACAGTCAACAGAGGAATTTTGAAGCCTCTGGACAGGAGGGAGTATGACACCTCAGACCCCCACCCAACTTGCTCTTCAGATTAGCTGAGAGCCCATCTGTGCTTCATGAGCCAGATGATAGGTTTGCTTGATTTGCTATGTTGTTTTTTTCAATATAGGTGCATGCTTTAATTGCTTTAATAAATTGACTTTTCACAAGGCAGTCAAGGCCTCTCATATAAATTCATTTATGGAGGTTGGGGACAGCTCTCTCCCACTGGCTAAGGGGGCTGTCCTGTCTGGTAACATCTCTCTGGTGTCGTTGAGAGGTGCCTATAACAGTATTATGGGGTATTCCAAGCAGATATGAGACCAGAGTGCTTCCCTTGTTTTATTTGCATATTATTAAGGCAGATCCTTTCTTAAGATACAGAATCTTTTTTCTTTCTTTTTTTTTTTTAATATATTTTATTGATTTTTTACAGAGAGGAAGAGAGAGGGACAGAGAGTTAGAAACATCGATCAGCTGCCTCTTGCACACCCCCTACTGGGGATGTGCCCGCAACCAAGGTACATGCCCCTGACCGGAATTGAACCTGGGACCCTTGAGTCCGCAGGCCGACGCTCTATCCACTGAGCCAAACCGGTTTTGGCTCTTTTTTCTTTCTTTAGTTCATGATTCTTTCTAGAAGCTGAGACTGGAAAAAGAAGTATATTCAAATAAGAGAAACTTAAAAATGAGATTCACAAAAGGTATCTGGGCCTCCTCAAAAATATATTTTTTTAATATAAACATTAATTAGCTTTTGAAAAACAACAACAATCAGAAGGTTTAAGTTTTCAATTGCAGGATCTTACAACCAAGTTTTTTTTGTTTGTTTGTTTGATTGATTGTTTTGTTTTAGTGCTTTATTCTAAAAATTAGCTAAGAAATGGGAACTTAGCCTGTATTCCTTTTATGGATAACTATCACAGTCAATATGAGAAGTCGTAATACTAGAGACTCTTTAAGTACCTCACGTGTTATGGAACATTGCATAGATGTTTATTGGGATTTACACCCCATCCATGTCTGTTTACTTATTTATAATTTTAGCATTTAAGAAGAAGCATGCATGATTCTCTGGATGAATTCTTAAAATTTTGACACTTTGCTTTGACATACCCATATAATTTGGTCACCTCTCCTGACACCTTGTAACTTGGTATGAAATACAGCAAAATTTCCATGTGAATGAATCTATCAAATAAGGAAAACACTGTATTTGCATTTGCGTGCCATTTGTTATATTCATATAGGATCAGGGCTCACTTAGTAATTTAAAATAACTAAAACCAAGTTACAGTTCATGGACATTAGTTTATTTCCCACGTGAAAAAAAGGGTAGCATTGTTATTTTCATGCAAAGCAGAGAAAATAGTTTGAGAGTAATGAAATACCCTGCTCTATGTCACATATCAAACTAAGTAGCAAAGACTACACTAAAATTAAGATTTTTCAGTCTCCTTCCCCATTATCTAATTTTTTGAAACAATTTTTGTTGATTTCTGAGAGGACGGGAGAGGGAGAGAAATATAGAAACATCAATGATGAGAGAGAATCATTGATCGGCCTCCTCCTGCAGGCCCACACTAAGGATCGAGCCTGCAACCTAAGCACGTGCCCAGAATCTAACCATGACCTTCAGGTTTATAGGTAGATGCTCAAACACTGAGTCACACTGGCTGGGCCCCATTCTCTATTTTTAAATGTTATATGACCCCAAACCAAGTAAATATACTGTATTAAAGATACAGAATCATCTTTAATCCTTTTATGCCACTAAAGTCTATTACAATTCTCTATGGAATTGCACATAGACATTTTAACAGTTCTGTAAATCATCAGGGTAAAAGCTTTTTGCCTATAACTAGCTGTCAGCTGAAAGACAAACAAATTTAACTCGGAAAATAGAAGAAATGTATGGTGTAAGTTTGAGATACAATGATGAACTTTTCCATTCTGCTTATCTATCTCAATAGGTATTAAAAATATATTATTAATCCATCATTTTCTCTTTCATATCACAAATCATTTATTCTCCTTGTCATTTTGAAATGAATTTTTTAATCTACCAATTTTTCCAACTATTTGAGATCTATATTACAGTAAAATGCAAAAACTTTTCATCTTTCTTTTCTTTTGATGTTTAAAAATATAGTACAAACAATGTAAAAGGGAATTTACATGCCATTGTACTAGTATACCCAGTGTAGCATTTGCTGTTTAAACAGAAGCTCATAAAGCAGACATTTTCTGACCTCTCTAGATTTTTAATAATTAAAATAACTTTTCAAAAATACAATGTGTATTTTAATTACATCAATATATATGGACATTTTGAATACAATTAATTTTTAAACCATTAATCTGTATTTTGAAAATAGAGACTTGGCTTTATTGAGATGAAAACAAGCCAGGATTATAAACTCTAGTAGTTCGTTTAAATAAACAAATATATTGATTTTGTTTTCCAGACTCTAGTTTTCTTTATTTGGTAAATAAATTTATGCTCTCTCTATATATATGAAAAGTAAAATACTGTATGCAGTTTGATAGTATGTGAAAGAATGAGATTTAAATTGTATATAGATTATTAAACTTTTGTGCATATTTGCTTATTTTATGCATTTTCAGGACAGGTTAATATATCTTATAATTGCATATAATTTTTCAAAATAAAATAAAATTAAATTAATTGAGTGAGAACATTAGAATAGAAGGAAAATTAGAGTAAGAAAAAGTCTATGAAATCATGGATTGAGTTAGTATACAAAATCCAAGCCAGAAATTTTTTTTTCTTCTAAAAGTGGGTTTCACATGAGGCTCTAAGCTTGCTATCTGCTTTTAGAAATTCTGACATAGTTGTATGTTCAGACTTTCCAGAAGTTAAATGTGAGATGCGCACACATGCATGTATGCATACACGTAATTGTTTTTGCTCAGTAAAAAGACAAACTGTTCCTTTAAGTCAGGTAAGAAAATATCTCCCATTAATCTTTTTGAAGAGTGTACCCAGTAATGAAAACAATGGCCATCAACAATATCCTTGCAGTTAAAAAACTTTAGGCAAATATATCTTTATTATAAAGAATCTGGTAAGTTTTAAAGAGCATTTTTTGTAATATCCACCCCCCCCCCCCCCCCCGGTGGTTTATGTCTGTTAAAAACACTTTGTAAAACATTTCTATAAGATGTCAATTTTATGTGGTAGTGAATTAGTGTTCTATGCTGGCCTGACTTAGTCTAAGAAAGGATTTCCAGTATCTGGAACATATGGTGGGCCCACTGTCCTTCAAGCAATCCTTCTTAAATGCTGCTTATCTTCACTATCCTTCCTAGATACACAGATGGGAGCATGTTTGTGATTATTTCCCCTGAAAAGGAACTAGAGTTCAGAGAGTCGTTATTGAGGATTAATTGCCAATCATATACTTGAAAGTTAATCCAGGGCCTGGTAAGGACATATTTATGATTCAAAAGGTAATTTCACCTCTTCTCAGAGAGAGACTTCAAGGAGTCCTCAATGGCAAGCATTCCTCATAGACCTTTAGTATATGAAGGAATGGGAATTAGGCCCTAAAATTCTGAAGCAGGGACACAAAATATGAAAGTCTCTGGGGAGATGGACATACTCACACATATCAAATGATATGTGTATAATTTTAGATAGTACATTAAAAGAGACTTACAGTAATAGCATAGATGACAGAGAGCATTGCTGATCCAGGGCAAGGAAAATTTTGATACTGGATATAAATGGGAATAGTGAGTTTGTAATAAACCAGAGACAGACAATTCTGTTTCCTTATCCATGACTGGATAAGCAGAAAATGGGAGTAATAATGCATTAGCTGTTTGCACATTTTATTCTGAAAACTATCAGGGAAAATTAAAGGGGCAAGAGATCAGCTAAGATATAATTGGTTCTGGGGAAAAAAAGCAAACGAGTTCTATGAAGCAAAGAGCACTCATGATTTGGGTGAAATGGGGCTCTCACCCAGAATAAAAGCCTTGCTAAGTCAACCCTGGTTAAATTCAAGACTCATGAACTACACAAACTTAAAAGGACAGGGATTAATAGCCATAAATACTTAGTCCAACCTTCTCCTGGTCAAAGGAAAAAGGAGAAAAAGGTATTTTTGTGAAAACTTGCATGGAAAGAGGCTGAAAAGAAAAGGGGGACATTTATAAACTATTTATTTTATTAGCTTATGATGTAGTCACATTTATGCATCATGAGGAGTTCAGAAAATGCTAGGCTAATACTGACACACCCTCCATGATGGCAAAGTCATACTTTAACAAAACTATAAAAGAAAAAAATTAAGATAAAAACTTAGCATGTACATTTTTCACTAGTGCATTCTTAGTCAAAGAGCCTACATTATTATTTTAAATTGAGTGTATTAATAAGGATCAAATCTGTGAAAGTGAATGACATTAATGAATTAAGAGGAGAAGGTGGCCTCAAACACAGTAGGTGGAGAAAGGTGAACTATAAGCCTGAAAAGGAAATGGATGAGAGGTTCAGATGGGTAGAAGGAAAACCAGGTCAGTGTACAAGTAGTATCTCAAAGCCAATGACAGACGATTTTAAAAATTAAATGGTAAACAACATCAAAGGCTGATAGAGAAGACTGAAAACTTTCTTGCTGGATTAAGCCAGTCTGAGCACATGGATAACCATATTGAGCTGCCCAGGTAAAGGAATGGGCTAGAGGCTCTAAGTGATCTGAGCAGATTTAAAATAACCATTGCAGAGAATAGGCGAACAAGTTGACCAGATGCACAATTTAAGGTAATTTTTAAAAAGCATTCAGAGTAGTAATTATACATGCATTCATTAGCTTAACAAGTATTTTTTTAATAATCCTAGTGATCAAAGCAGTCTTCTGGGTGGTTGGGGCACATCTACACTAATAAAAGAGAAAGATGCAAATTGATTGTACCTTCGCGATGCCCACCAGCCAATCAGGAGTGAGTATGCAAATTAACCCAACAAAGATGGTGGGTTAATTTGCATACACAGGCGCTGAGCGGCCGGGGGTGGGCGTTCTGATGACACAGGCGTTCCGCACTGCTACAGCTGCTCTGGCCCTCTGGACAGCATGGGAAGGCGGAAAGGCAGCTCCGGGCTGGAGCTAAGGTGGTACCAGCAGCCAGGGGAAGGAAGGCCCATTCTTGCATGAATCTTCATGCATCATGCCTCTAGTTTGTATATAAAATAGACAATATCCCTGTCTTTTAGAAATTACAGTCTAGTAGGGTGGTTAAGAAAAAAAAAAAAAAAAGAAGAATGAATGCCAAACAAGAGATGCATGTTGAAAGGTGATTAGTGTCATTTAATAAACAAGTAAACCAGAGTGAGGAAGATCAGCAGTGTTTGAGGTGGCTTTGACAGGGATACTTAATTTTGGTGTCATATGAGCAATGGTATCGACTGCAGGAAGTAAGATTTGGTCATGTGGACAGCTAGGAATAGCACTCTAGGCAAGGAAACAGTCAGTGCAAATTCTGTGAGTTGGCAGGCTTGTGTGTATGGAACCCAGGGAGACAAGAGATTAGAGACAAGGTTAAGGAAACAGTGAGAATGGGCTGGAGGGGCCAAAAATCAGAGGGTCTTGAAAACTATCACAAGGATTTAGCTTTAACTAAGTGAAGTAAGAGGCATTTATATTGGCAACAACGTACATCAGTCCTTGCCTTTCTCCAGTAGTGTTCCATTTGTGGATCACATGCACTGAGAGTTGGCATTACAATAGGTTTTTAATAGTTACTACAAAAAGACAGAGTGTCAAAAGAATTGACTTTTGACAAGTGTCTTATGAAAATGCAGGACAATATGTTCTCAGCTTGGAAATGAACAGAGACAAGAAACGAATGATTGACTGTGCTGAAAGAAGAGGAAAATGGAATGGGGAATTTGATGAGGATATTTGTAGTTTTCATTCACTGATAAAAAGATAAATATGTTCAGTCTAGTCCCAGAATTCAAGGTGTGTGTTTTTTTAGCATTAGATTATCTGGTTCTTAGTCAAATCTTTACTGTTTCAAATAGAATTTATTACTTTGAGTTTCTTGGAAAAGAGGAGAAAAAAAATGACTCAGCCAAAAATATCTGAACACAGAATGATGCTTTTAATAATACATTTCAAAAAGAAACTAAATATTGTATTTTTGGATTTGATTTCAAATAAATCTAAATCTTTTTTTTTTGGCCTACTGGCCATTCATTCATTCATTGACTCATAAAACTAAATGACAACAAAAATAAAAACCATTTATTTAGCTACTAAGTACAAATAATTAAGATACATATTGGGAAATATTACCTTTAAAATTTTTAAGACACTCGCAGTCTGGAGATAAGGATAACTTGTGTATAAATAGTGGAGTTAATAATGTGTAAGTTGATAGAGACAAACACAACAAAGACATAGGAATGAATTAGGATTGGACAAAGATGCTAAGAGGATACAATATTAGAAGATGGGTTACCAGGTAGAATATTTTATTAGAAAATGCATCGTTCAGGACCATGTACCAAAATAAAGAAGTGATAACTATGACGTGTTACTTAAAATACATGCATTGAACTACACAGACACAGAATTTTAAGAATACAATCAAATGGATTCACAGAATTCTACATTGGTAAACTCTTTTGTTAGGAATAAACTAAACTAAAAATGTATTCTCATTTACCTTGAATAGCTAAGGCAAAATTGTGGTTTAGGGGGGCAGGTAAAAAAAAGAAATAAAGTTGTTGTATTCTAGATCTACTGCTCTAATTTTGAGCTGGTTGGACAATATGATACTTTTCTAGAAAGTCGGGTACTGATTTTATGATTTGCTATTTAAATTAATGTTTTAATTTATTATTTCCACGTTTATTTTTCATGTTGTGGTCAAGTATTTTTCCTTTATGTATGTGTCAATTACCACATTGGAAGAGTTGGCAGCACTGGAATTATTCAATGAAATGATTCTTTCCCATAGTGCTCAGAAGGTCAACCCACTGTGAATGCAACCAAATCCATTTCAAACGTTGATTTCCAATAACAATGTTTATTCTGACATATTCTCCTTGGCAATAGACTCATGATTAAATGAAATTGTTAGCTTCTAAATTACTGGACCTTTAGAAGGAATATTTACTTAGTGGGTTAAGAATTGGTTTTTAAGATTATTTTATTTACTTTGATAATGTGACAGCAATGAAAGAAAAAAATAATCATATTTTAATTAACAGTGAAATCTGACTGCATTTATTAATTTTAGTTAAATAAACCCTTGATATTCTCTGCAACTAACACATTACTCACATCAATGCTTAGAGAAAATGTGAAGATTACAGTTCTTTTTATACAGATTTAATATAAATATATCATTCTAAAATGTTATCTATAATATAAGGCAAGGGTTATTCATAAATTTATAGAAGCAAATTCCATTCTTTGACTGGCAGTAGGATCCCTTAACACTCATATATAGTTCCCATACAGGTACCATTAAAATGAAAAATGCTCACTTTTTAGGCATATGTATACTAAATCAAAAGCTCATTTTTTGTTTTAATATTTTTCTTCAACTTTATGATATTATTTTTGAAAGCACAATTAATAATATTCAAACAAGGCCAATCAGATACCCGTCAGTTATGAATGTGTTTTAAACTTTTTCTCAGAGTGCTCAATAAATAAGTGCTTCTATTTGTATCCACTTTGAATCAGCTTTCACAGAATCATACTTTAATCATAAAATATGAGCTTATGAGATGTTAATTATATTGGTTTTTTTTTTCAGTATTGTTGTGCTCACTAAATCTTGTCTCTATAGGCTAATGAAATATTTTATTTCATGATGAGTCTCTGGGCTAGTAGAGAAACATGAAATGTTATGGACACATTTTACATAATATTCTGTATTACAATAATTGACCACATGCTTCTAAATGAAAATTACTATGTCCAAACATATTATATACAGATGCTCAAACATACAGCTTAAAACTGGAGAATTTGTAATTTTTTTGATAGAATTTTAATTACATTGCAGAAAGGATATGGAAAAGAAATTTAATAAAGAACTGATTATCATCTTAAAATATAAATTTTGCCTGGTCGGTGTGGCTCAGTGATTGATCCCAGGCACTAAGAGGTCACAGGTTCTATTCTTGGTCAAAGCACATGTCTAGTTATAGGTTCAATCCCCAGTAGGGGGCGTACATGAGGCAGTCTATAGATGTTTCTCTTACATCGATGTTTCTATTTTTCATTCCCTCTACCTTCCTTTCTCTCTAAAATCAATAAAAACCTATTTTTAAAATATTATAAGATAAAAATATTATATTTTGTTAAAATATAATTAAACAAGGACTATGGCATTATCAAACACCGGTTTCAAAACAATTTTATGTAAATGAATATACAGACCTGTTTTCTGTATTTTCATTACAGATAATATCCCTTAAGTTTTAAAATTCTTTACAAAACAGCTGTTTTATTATTTAGAAGGTGGCTCTGTATTTTCATTACAGATAATATCCCTTAAGTTTTAAAATTCTTTACAAAACAGCTGTTTTATTATTTACTAGAGGCCCGATGCATGATGCACAAAATTCATGCAAGGGGCTCAGCCCTCATGGTTCTGACTGCCTCTCGGCCCCAGCTGCCTTTTGGCCCTACTCCCCACCCACTGGTCGTTCCTGAATGTTGTTCTGCCATCCGGTCTAATTAGCATATTATCTCTTTATTATATAGGATTAGAGAGTTGTTAAATAAGTTTTCTTTGAATGAGATATTTATTTAGAAAAAAATACAAAGAGCTCAAGCAAACATGTTTTGAACATGTCCATGTTATATTTATCAATTATTTATAGAGCAAATGAGTTTAAGATTTTTCTCTTGTACATGTTTAGAGAGATTTGATTCTTACTATAAATTTTAAATAATTTTTACAGACATAAATACTGTTGCATGAAGAAAAATATCTACTAAGTTAGAAACTGTAACCTTTTAAGCAAGTAGAGATTTATGTTTCTTGTATTAAAAAAAACACACACCTAGAGATGGTCTGGTCCAACAAGTCCAAGATAACATTAAAAATGTACTTTTAATTTTCCAGTTCATCAGCTTAAACTTTCTGCTTTCTCCTTTATGCTCATAAAGTAGTGTCTGTGTATCTACCATTATGTCAGCAATATATTGGAAAAGGGAAGAAAAAAAGAGGAAAATATGAAAGAAAAGCAGCAAAAAGTGCATACCAGATGAGTTTGTCCATTTAAAAAAGTTTTCCTAAACATCACCAAAGGTTTTGTTCATGTTTATCTCATTAGCCAAAATGGAATCCCATATCTACTCTTGGCTCTGAAGTACTATGGGGAGGTGAGCATTTTAATTAGGCAAACTGCTAGCCAAGACACAGCCCATTTATAATAGATTCCATTACTATGAAAGGATTATATTAATAAAGATGAAGGGGAAATGAATATTAAATAGGCCACTGGCAGTGACTGTCATACTCATCAACTTTGCAATCAGATCCAAAAGGCAAACTGAGATATTGTCAAAGGGATTGCTAAATATAGATGTTAAGGTTGACTTGGTAAAATTGTAGATAACATATCTCACTGTATTTTGTGATTTAATGCTCTGGAGTAATAGTTTCCTGAAAGCTGCAAGATAAAGTTAGAAAATTTAGAGGGTAGAGCCATTATATATAACTGCATTTTTACTCCCTATCTTCTAGCTATGTAGGCTTGGGCAAGTTATTTAATATTTCTTGACATTTATTTTCTAATTTATTCAATAAGAGAAATTTTAGAGAAATTGCATTATTTTGTGTAGATACACACATATCACATGACTTCCCATTTTTCTCAAATTTCATGTAATTAGTAATGATTTTTAATGACTGAATGAAATTTCAGAAATAGGAACTCTCAATGAAATTTTCCTGATTGTCATTTTTTCTAATGATATAAGAAAACAATTCTAAGTAAATAATATGTTGGGATTGTCATTTTTTCTAATGATATAAGAAAACAATTCTAAGTAAATAATATGTTGGGATTAAGAACCGCTACAGGCTCTGTTTTAAACTGAGTAGGTGTTCACTAAAATGTTAATATACTTTTATAGGCAAATGATATAGTAAAATGAATTATACATTGACTGTATTTATATGTATGGCAGGAAAAACATTCCTGCATCACTCTGGCCATCACTTGGACATGGAATGTAATAATCTTTGCTGCTTCTATATGGTGAGATGTGAGGTTCCTCCTGCTTGAGGAAATGTTTCCAGTCGGTAATAACTACCACATAAAGACTAGAGATTTGAGTCAGCGATAATTAGATCACTTTATACCTAGGAACAGTCATGGTGATGGACTGACTTTGAGTTGCCACAGCAAGAATCAAGAAGTCTGGTCCAGCCCCTTTCCTTTTGGTCTTGGTTAACCAGCTCAAAGCACATGCCTGTGTCTCGTCTTCCTGTTCTCTCAAAGATTTACTCATACCACATGATCTATTTTGTCTTGCAGAAAACACTTGATCTCAGGCAAATCCCAGTACACATAGATGTGGGCTCAGGCTATCAATCCTACATAATAAAAGGGTAATGTGTAAATTACCATCACTCCGCTACACCCACGATTGGGCCAGTGGGAGGTGCAGGGGGCGGGACTCGGGGTGGCCTGGGTGGCCGATTGGGCCGGCGGGACGCTGAGCCATGGCTGTGCTGCGGCACAGAAGGGGCCTCTGGGGCAGCGAGCCCACGTCCTGCTGCGGACCATCAAAAGCGGAGAGCGAAAGATGGGGAGCTAGCTGTCTGTCCGCTCCGGCACCAGGCCTTTCAAAAGCCTCTGCCACGCTGGTGGATCAGCGGACAGACAGCCAGCTCCCCCGCGATCGAAAGCAGGGAGCTGTGTGTCCACTCCAGCACCAGCGGACCCCCTGCCATCAAAAGCGGGGAGCAGGCTGCTAGCAGTGTCCACGGAGCGTGCTAGGCTTTGTGAGGCAGTGGATATGGCCTGGATGGCAGGTTAGGCCTAGGGGACCCTACACGTGCATGATTTAATCATGCACTGGGCCTCTAGTATAGAAATAAAAGCACAGAAGAACATTAAGCATAAGAAGAAGCAGAGGACAGGGGTTTGACCATAACTACTAGTAAACTGCAGTAATAACAGCAAAGAGCAAATCCATTCCAGTAACAATGGGGACAAGAAAGTAGGCATTAGCAGCTGGAAGGAAATAGTTGCTAAGGCTTAGTAGGGCTTACTTTTTGTTCAGTATGAAGCTCCTTACTTTTATTATCTTATTTAGATAACATTATTATTGGCTAATACTATTATTCCCATTTTACACATAGGAAGTTAACTATTTTGCCCAAGATCATAGCACCAAACTCAGGCCATTCAGTATCAAAGACTGCTTTTAAATGATATCCTACATTATCCTAATATATAAAAACCCAGAGTCTGTAACATCCACAACGACCAGAGGCTCCACCAACCGGAAGTCAGTACTGGATTGACGTGGCGACCCAGCACTGACTGCAAGGGGGCTGCGGATCAGGCCCGGACAGAGGCCTGGGGAGAGAGAAGCAGGGTCTGATCTGTAGCCTCCATGGCAGCTGTTGATCAGCACTTGGCTCTCTCTTTCGCTCCAGGCCTGGCCAGCAGCCACGCATCTCTTTCTCTCTGGCCTATGCTGGAGCTGCTGATCAGCTCTGCCTCTCTGATCAGGCACATTGATAGGCCCAGAGATGCTGACTGTCATAGAAACTGACCAAACAGAACCAAATCTGGGTGAAGTGCAAGGAGCCAATGGCTGCCTAGAAGGCGGAGCTTTTGACGCTGACTGGCATAGAAACTGACTAATCAGAACCTAATTTGGGTGAACTGCGAAGGCAGAATCTAAGGTGAGGGCTGAGGAGGGGTTTTAAGGGCAACAGCTGTTTGGTGTAAGGTGTAAGAAAGCAGTTCAATTTTTTAATGACTGGTTTGGCAGTATAATGCATATGGCTGGCTATCAGTCCAGATATAGGGATTATGTCTTTTTGTCTGCCAAGAGCATCTCCTCCTGATGAAAAAGGCTCCTCGCCCCCCCCCCCCCCCCCATTTAAGCAATCCTATCCTATATAATCTATCTATACAACTAAAAGGGTAATAAGCTAATTAGACCGTGTCAACCGGCCATCATCTGGATGTCTGACTTCCTTCTGGACAAAGCCATGGTGGTGGGGGCCAAGGCAGAGGCCATTAGGGGTGATCTGGCTGGCAGGGGAGAACAGTTGGGGGCAAGATCAGGCTGGCAGGGGAGGGCAGTTGGGGGAGAGATCAGGACAGCAGGAAGGGCAGTTAGGGGCAATCAGGCAGGCAGGCAGAGGCAATTAGGGGTGATCAGGCAGATAGGCAGAGAGGTTAGGGGCAATCAGGCAGGCAGGCAGAGGGGTTAGGGGCAATCAGGCAGGTAGGCAGAGGCAGTTAGGGGCAATCAGGCAGGCAGGCAGGTGAGCACTTAGGAGCCAGCTGTCCCAGATTGTGAGAGGGATCGGGCCTAAACTGGTGGTCGACATCCCCCAAGGGTTCCCCGATTTGAGAGGGTGCAGGCTGGGCTGAGGGACCCCCTTCCCATGCACGAATTTCATTCACCGGGCCACTAGTATCTGCATAAAATAAAAACAATAATAAAAGTGAAGCCTTAGACTATTGCTGAGTCTACTGCTTTAAGAGAAATCTAAATAGATCGACCTGTCCAAGTTTATGACTGGAAAATTTCATAACAGGTGAGAACCTGTAGGCAGAACTATCAGCAATTCCATCGATGCCTTTAACTGATATTGTTCACTAATAGTAAGATTTATCACAGACATTATGGAAGACACTTAAATGGCTACAGTACTCTTAGAGAAATGTCCTGGGAATATATGTTTCAGGCTGCTGCAGTTCTTCTCAGATCAAATCATATTTCTTGTGAAAATAGTGTAGTGTGAACTGATGGGGCTTCAAACCTGAAGAGATAGTTCAATGGGTTTGTATTCTGAATTGAAAAAAAAAGTCCATTTTTATTTACTCTTAGACTCATGTTTTGAATCATATAATATTAAAGGTAATGGGGATATTAGAAGATGGTGCCTCCAGTTTGTATTTTAAATGTCCATGCTTTATTTTTAAGGCCTGGATAAAAGGATGTGACAAAAAACATCTAGAACAATTTTCTCATGGTGGAACCCGAGGTCTACATGAACTGATATTTGAAGAAGAACTAATGAGAGTCAGCTAAAAAAGCTTAGTAAATGAAACTTGGTCTCCCACGCAAATGTCTAGCTGCAAAATGTAAATGGTGCCAGATAATGTACTATAGGTGGATTAACTTTTCAGGAGACCAACTGTGGTTCACCAAAGATATTCATTCTAATGATACAAAAGATCGAATTGCCCCTATAATTTTAAATGTTCTTTGTAAGAAAATATTCACTATCACTCTTCTTGAAATGCTGGCCCTGGAAATATTTTGTAAAGACTTACTATCTTACCAGAGTCATTTTAAAGAGGCCCCTGGCCAAAGATAGAATAGTTGAGTATGGTGAGGATGACGACACTGATAGACCAGAAGGTACCACAGCTGTTTGAATCCATAATGCTCCATTATGGCAGCTCTGCCTGGTCACGTTTGACAGATGCAGGGAACCTGTAGCATCGAGAGTGTGACGAGTACAATTTGAAACTGACATTGACAAGTCACTGCAGAGAGAGACAGATTACGAGGGAGCTCAGAATAAAAAGATTTTTAAGTCAACTGAAAAAAAAAAGATAATATCAATGATTCTTTACTCAGAGAATTCCAAGTAAGTAGGCAAATTTTCTTCATATTTATGAGAAACAACTTTTTTTTATGTATGAGTTGATGCTACAGTCATTAAAGACACAAAGTTATTAGGACTGTTTCAAGCAGAAAACTCTGCTCTCTGTACTCCATAAAATCAACCTGGGATGTAATATGCAAAATAAAAGTTATGTTGTTACTAGTAGTACAAACCATACATGATTTGTGGAGAAGGCACTGGAATTGCATTATCACTAGAGTATATATGTGTGTGTATATATATTTTAATTTTGAAAGCTTAAACTTACTCCAGATTTAATAAAGAAGAAAATTTCTAGTTTTGTTCCTTTTCCTCTACTGTTGTTGCTGCTACATGGCTAAATGTTATCATTGCTTTTCTTTTTTTTGTTTGTGGATAAGAAGTGCTTATTATGATTAAATGCATAGGATCAGGGAGAAGGAAAATTAGCAGTTATATACGATACTAAGGACAAAGCACAATTTATACCCCAACATTGAAGTTGCTTTTTGTTTCCTCAGACATAGGCCTTGGCCTTGTATTATAAGCTCAAGCTCCCTGATTGAAAAAGTTCACAAGCAGAAAAGTCATTTTTAAAACTCACTTTTTATAGCAAGTTTCCAGCTAAGGAAATATATCCACAATCTAGAATTGACTTTATATCATGTAATAACTTTTTAAATTCTTATTTTAAAATTGAAAACAATATTGTGAAGTGTGATCACTGTAGATTTTATAAGTATTCCTAAATAATCAGGTGTAATACTTTATATATAATGGATTAGCTTTAAAATTTAGATTTACTTGTTTTTTGTATTTACAATAGAAACAAAACAACTATTAAACATATATGCATTATCTGACATTTTCATATATGTTATAATAGAAAGAGTGAGAAAGATTTGTGTACTCATTAAAAATACAATAAATTTTTACTCATTGAACCAACTATACATAGCTATTCATTGCATGTAAAGGTAGGGAGATGAGAGTTTTCTTTCTATATTCAGGTGACATAATTACAATGATGTCATGGCATTTCAAGCTATTTATCAGATAGCTCTCCCATGGAGAAATATCATTCTTTGTCTTATCTATCATTGTTTACTTCAAAATTGCACAACCTATAGTCAAGTATTCATGGATAAGATAAATTACATTGAAGCTTTAATTTTTCAGGTTTACAACTCTTACTCATGACATAGAAAATGAAGAGATTTAAAATCCATTGCAAGCATGTAACTATAGCTTCATAAAATTTTATGTTCTACAAAATATAACGTGTTAAAAATGTGAAGTACAGAAAATATCTGACATTATTACCTCTTATGCCTACAGGTTTTGGGCCTTTTAAAAAGGTTAAATGTGAGGGGGAAAATACTTTTATTTTTGTTAAAAAAAACTTCCAAATAGGTTAAAATGAAATGGCGGGGGGGGAAACATAAAAGAGAAAGTGAATTATTTAGACTAAGTCAGACACATGAGGTTTTTTTTTTTCCAGTCTCACAACTTTTGAGCTGTGATATATTGGAGAAATATTTTAATATCCCCAGCTTTGGGCTCCTCATTGGCATTGCTAAGGAGGAAAAATATTATTAATGATGTCAAAGAAGACAATACTTATAAAATAATTAGTACATCTTTATAAATTATTTAAATAGAAAAGATTAGTATAATTATGAATAATCAAATGATCCCATTTCATTTGATATATATCGTTCTCTACCCACACAATAAAGCTTATGTCTACTAATTTTACTCTACGTTATTTTTCCTGTGTTGCTAATGGAGCTTGAAATTGATGTGGCCATTTGTAAGCCAGCATCGATTTATTCTCAGTCCCTGATGCCTTTTGGTGGTACTGACTTCTTCCTATATAAATTCTGTAACACATTTACATATGAAATCATAATGAAATATATTTAATATAATTCATCTTTCCTGCACCGGGCCTCTAGTATTTAATATAATTCATCTTAACAGCAACCATTAGGAAACTAGGTTGTTTTTATTTTTAAAGTTTTAAAATTGTATCGGCCAATGATATTTTGACTTATTAAACATTATAAGGCTGATTTCAATTCCAAGTGGCCCCAAAATAGGAGCAGGTAATTTTACTTGGTTTAATGGAAAGAACTCTGGGCAAAGAATTGGATAACCCAGTTTCTATTTTGATAGCTGTAATTAACTAGCTCTATAATATTAAGGAAATCACTTAGCCTTTTGGATTCTCAATTTCCTCATTTGTTAAAAGAAGTAATTGAAACAATGTTCTCCAAGGGTTTTTCAGTCCCAAAGGCCTGATTGGATGTCATTACAGAAGCCAGTGCTTTGACATTATATTCTGTTTTCTTTTTAAATCTATACCTCCTTCTTAACAATTCAAATCACACTAAAAATATTATTGGAATACCTGATCCCAGGGTGTTCCAATTTGGTTTAATTGATGCCTATGACCAACATACTTGGGTGACAGCCAGAGTGGCCATTCTCTCCAGTCCAGGAATTAATTGTGCAATGCGCTGGATTGCTCAGTTCAAGAGTCCTGGTAGAAATAGTTCTGGAACAAAAAAAGACATAGCCTAACCCTCTGTTAGGCAGCTTTTAAAGACAGTTTTTGTATGTGAACTGATATACATCTGAGCTGGCTACACAAATGCCTTATTATTCTCCTTCCCAGGAACAGGGTCAATAAATTTCAAGCATCATTAGCAGCAAGTATGTACTCAAAACCAACAAATTACATGGCAACTTCTCAGAGAAGGCTTCAGGATATAAAAGGGATGGCAAGTTTGTTATATCTTCAAGAACAGAAGGATCATAGAAGCGAAAGTACTCGACATTTTATAAGGCAATAAGTGAAGCCTGCTGTAAACTAAAATACAGTATTGTTTGTATTTTTTATGTCAGAGGAATCAAAACTAGGAATTAAAGAGAAATCATGTTCAGCACATTGGTTTCCCCCTAGAAGAGAGGGGAGTGACTTGGGCAGTAGCTAAGCTGTGTATTCATAAAGGTTCAAGCAGAGAACTTCAGAAGTGCTCTGTGAATCGTGATGCCTTTTCCACTGCATAGCTATGATTTTGAATTGGGGAAGGGGAGTAGGAGGAAACTCACACTGACCCTGCTTCATTCAACATATATTTTGTATAATGATGTCGCGGCTAACTTTCATTACAGGAAATTCTATGTTTAAAAAAATGCTTAGGATAGCTGGCTTAGAGAATACCTGCATGGAGCATGATGAAAGTACTGAATCCATGCATTTGATTCAAGTTTAATTAACTGTTATTATTTGAATGGCAGAGCAGAGGCCTATGCTACAACCTAAGTGTCTGTACAGTGAGAGAACACATTTCCTTTCACTTCCCACAACAATTTACCTGATGAAAGATCTGCCCTCAATCCTGAGCTCATCACACACTAGATCATTTGCTTAGTTTTCTCTCATTCAAAAGTTAAGATAGGGCCCTAGCTGGTTTGGCTCAGTGGATAGAGTGTGGGCCTGCAGACTGGAGGGTCCTTGGTTCGATTCAGGTAAAGGCCACATGCCTGGGCTGCAGGATCAATCCCCAGTAGGGGGTGTATAGCCGATCAATGATTCTCTCTCTCTCCCTCTCCCTTCCTCTCTGAAATTAAAAAGAAAAGAAAAAAATATATATATATAGTAGAGGCCTGGTGAACGAAACTCATGTACAGGGGTGTGTATCCCTCAGCCCAGCCTGCACCATCTCCAATCTGGGACCCCCAGGCAGTCGGACATCCCTCCCACAATCCAGGACTGCTGGCTCCCAACTGTCTGCCTGCTTGCCTGCCTGCCTGATTGCCCCTAACTGCTTCTGCCTGCCAGCCTGATCACCCCCTAACCACTCCCCTGCCAGCCTGATCAATGCCTCACTGCCCTCCCCTGATGACCTGGTCCCCCCAACTGCCCTCCTCTGCAGGCCTGGTCTCTCCCTACTGCCCTCCCCTGCTGGCCATCTTGTGTCAGCCATCTTGTGTCCACATGGGGGTGCATTTTTGACCACATGGGGGTGGCCATCTTGTGTGTTGGAGTGAGGGGGTGGCCATCTTGTGTGTTGGAGTGATGGGCAATTTGCATATTATCTCTTTATTATATAGGATATATATATATATATATATATTATGTTATATTATATAGGGGAGGGCAGTTGGGGGGACCAGGTCAGCAGGGGAGGGCAGTTAGGGCAGTTATTTGACCTTTATAAATGCAATAGCCTGAAATCAACTTACTTCACTCAGGCATCCAATAATATAAATTTGTGAAAAATAGTCAAAACTGAGCTTCTAGCACCTGGGAAAAGAT
The DNA here is from genome assembly GCA_025583905.1 of Ia io. Lineage (NCBI taxonomy): Eukaryota > Metazoa > Chordata > Mammalia > Chiroptera > Vespertilionidae > Ia > Ia io. The sequence continues at coordinate 19,950,200 of JAJQQW010000010.1, read as the reverse complement.
GTTTTTATTCTATTTTTTAATTTTTCTTTCCTCTTTATATTTGAAGTCAAAGTATTATCTCTTTGGAGGTTTCTTCAGAATCCTATTAGCCCTAGTGGGAAATAAGTGAGCCCTGAGGATGATTTCTTCCTTAATGTATCTATAATAAGATCTTTAAGAAAAAAAATCTCTGGTTTACCTGCACTCAGAAACAAGGCTCAACTTACTGCATTTCTTATACAGAACAGTTACTGCTTCTGTTTCTCTTTAACATATTGAAAGTAGCATTAAGATTACTCACATTCATACTATTTGGCAAAAAGTGAGTATTTAATACATACATATCATGCAAATAAGATAACATTTATTTATACAAAACTGAGAGATATGAATACTTAACAGTAAGTTTGACATAAAACAGCTTGACTCATAATGCAAAAAACACAATCTGTACTTGGATTTATTTTTTCTGTGTTTGTAATATCATAATTTCAAAATCCATTTAAAGTAGTTATTGTAAAGTGAGGAAAGGAAATAAAAGACTTCAATGAGGTGGTTTTCTGATTAAGACATAAAGCAATCCCTACAGTAATGCATGCTACAGAAAATGGGTCACCTTCAAACCACCTTTGAAAATAAGCAGATAACATCATTTCAGATTGCATTATCTAAAGAGCATTGTTACAGTATGTATATCTACATAGTCTTTTATTCAGTTTGCAAAGAAATGTCCATATGTGAGCAGATTAAAACACAAATACTCTTTTCTTTCATCTTTTTTCCCTGACATACAACATGTATACGTACACGCCTAAACATCCTCGCATTCTCACATCTACTTGTAAGGTCATTAGTTAATTGTGAGAACGAAAGTATACATGTTAGTGACTATTTTTCTAACTAAGTGGAGAGGGAAAGGAGGAAGGGGACTGGATAAAATAGGGCTCAGAGTAGAGTTGTACTCATAGGGTTGTTCTGAACATCAGTGGTTTTTGATTTGCAAAGCAGTTTTAGACTTACAAAGTGGTTTTAGACTCAAAGCCATTGGAAAATTGCCTAGCAAAAAAGTAGAAGCTTGATAGGGATTTCTGTAATTATTTCAGATCCAATTAGTTTTCTTGTGCCTATGAATATAAATTAATATAAGTGGAAACAAATCTGGCTTTACAGGGTTTATTTAGAGAGAAAGGAAGGGAAATTGATGTTATGAAGTTAAATTCTTTACAATAGCCTCCAAATTTTACAATGTAAATATTAAAATCCACATTTTACTAGTACATATGAGAATTCTAACATTTACGGAAATTTAGTAACTTAGACAGTAACATCCAGGTAACAAGTAATGGGTTTGGAATTTTAACTCCAAATGCCTGTCTGCTCATATTCATAGATTTTAGATCAGTCTGTGTTTTACATTTGAGTTAAGATTTGTATCTGACTGCTGTATTAGAGCTATTAAATGCTTAGGCAAAGAGGTTAGGGTGCAACATACAGCTTTTGAAATATAATTTTTACATTTTGAACTATTCGAATTTAGTTAAAACGATTTCTTTGATTGGAATTATAATGTTAGTATATCACTGATTAGTTTGAGAATTAAATAAAGCTTATAAAACTATTACAGATCTTGAGTAATTGCTAATAATAAAAGAAATAATGTGGAGAAATAAATACTAGCAATAACTAATTAACAAATCATATATACATATGTAACAATATATCATTTTATTAATGACCCATCATTTTTGTCCCTTTAAAACTACACTAAAACATAAAAATCTACCTAGTATTCTGAAAAATAACCACACTTGAAACCATGCATAAAATGCACTTTTATTTCAAAAACAGAGATTCCATTAGCCATGGTTTGATCAGAATAGTTTATTGTCTGGAAATGTTTTGTTACCTAAAAAATGGCTCTGTGAAAATGTGTTCTACAAGCTTTGGAAATGCAGGAAAGAAATTATTTTAACCTTCTCCTTCCATATTTTTTCCTTCTAAATCCAGGCACCATGCCAATGACCTCTCAAACTTTTGCAGAAATACCTGTTTTAATATATTGTGACACTCTCAAATGATATAATCTGGGTGAGCTCAAGTTGTAAAATATGACAATTTGAAAAAAAAAATAGGATGCCTCTCACATATAACCACACATACAATAATCAAGGACAAAAGGAAAGATGAAAGAGAATATCAGGTGGTTAGTATATTTTTTCTTTAGCAGTGTTAAATAACCAGCATTCAACTGAGTAAATTGAAAGATCAAATGGGCTTATTCAATGATTCATGAATCAGGTAGCTTCCCATACAGCAAACAGCAAGGAGCTCTGCCGAGCTGGAGAAGGTTTTTAAAGATGGAAAAGAAGCAGAAAAAGATGAGCAAAGTACTCATCATTTCATGCAAGATCACCCTCCTAAGGGGAAAGGAAGGAGTCTGTCTGGCAGGTGATCTCTCTAGTGCTGGCCAAGTAATTCCAGGTTGACTAGTTAAAGGTGACATTCCTGAGAGAGGTTGAGACAATTAGGTTAATTGACTGGGTTTGGTGATGTGGGGCATAGCACAAGATTCCATTTGGGGATGTATAATATATCCTAAAGCATTAGCTTTTGTTGCTCCCAAGTATGGTAAATAGCCTTTGTTCTTTGCTCCTCCTTAGCATACCTCTGGGGAAATGTGGGCCTTTTTGAAATGGGTTTCTACTTTCTCAAATAGAAGTTGAAATATTTCCAGATGATAAATAGCTTTGGGCCTGTAACCCAGGCAGGGGAGTTCTCAACTCACATTGGGCTGTTGAAGGGAATTCCCAACCTTGTAAAGTAGTATTCCTCTTGCTGGAATGGCAACAGCCAAGCGAGGAAGAACAAATGAGTCCCCTCCGGGAACAGAACGGAATAGATGTCAAATATTCTTCAGCATTCAGTGGCTTCAGAAAGAGAAAAAGTTTGCATGATTCCATTACTCAGACAGAGTTATAAATCATCTTTGGGTCTGGTCTTCCTTTGTCAATAAACAATGAGTTAAAAACAATCTAATGGCATTGTAGCAAGTAACAATGGCCACTGTGATATTCCTGAGAACAGAGTAGGCATTAACAGGAAACCTAAGCAACTATAAAAAACACTTAGTATTTTAGAAGGTAACCAAGGAGAATCTAGCAAAAGTCATTTGTTTTGTACATAATGAAATTTTTTCAGCCAAAGAAACTCACCCCAAAATGGCCTTATATTCATTTTTGCAAGTTTATCTGAATATACCCTGTATGTAAATAAAACAATTTCTCCTTTCAACAAACCCCATTCTCTCCCCATGCCTAGTAACCACCCCCTATCCTGGAAAATAGCAAATGAAAATAAAATCCCTGCTGGACATGGTAATATAAAAATATTTTATGTTCTTATGTACACTTTTTAACCCAGAGAAAAGGAGAATAAATTCCTTCTTTTGTACAGCGGTTTCTAAAATATAATCAGAGATATATGCTAGTAAGTACTTGACTTTAGATTAGCTTTCTCAAAACTTTTAAGCCCTAAAATTCAGTTTCACTTACACTCTGAAGCTAGTCCTCAGTATCTTTTTTAAGCCTCTTTTGGCATCTCATTTTCACGCTCCATCTGAGATGACTTGGAAAACAGCAGAAAATAACACCACTTCCACAAAACAACTGCCTGGACACCGCATATTTCTACATCCATCATTTATGGAACTCTGTTTCTAGGACAAATTTTATTTTAAGTGTCAATATTAGAAGGTGATTTTATTGGAGTTGGCTGTGTCAGTCAGTAAATAGTCATCACCTACGCAGAAATCTTTTTAAAAATAATTGAAATAAGAAATGCTGCTCGCTGTTATTTTTGAACTAGAGGCCCAGTGCATGAAATTCGTGCATGGGAGGGGGGATCCATCAGCCCAACCTGCACCCTCTCCAATCCAGGAGCCCTCAGGGGATGTCCTACTGATGGCTTAGGCCTGAGTGGACCTAAGCCGCAGTCTGGCCTCCCTCTGCAGGAGGTGACTGGGCTGATCAGGGTAAGGCGCTGCCCCCATCACTCTGCTGCTGCTGCCACTGCTGGCTGAAGCAGCCACCAAAGTGTTTTCATCAACACGGACTCAAGTCTCTTCACCGCAAAAAAATGACAACTTTCTTTAGGCATTTTCAAGATGTCTTTCATAGGATATGAGGATATTTCCTTCCTTTCTTTCCTCACCTGAGGATATTTTTCCATTGATTTTTAGAGAGCATGGAAGAGAGAGGGAAAGACAGAGAGAAACATTAATGTGAGAGGGACACTTCGATTGGTTGCCTCCTGCATGAGCCCTGACCTGTGCCCCAGCCAGGGAGGAGCCTGCAACCTAGGTACATGCCCTTGATCAGAATCGAACCCGGACCTTGCGGTTGGCAGGCTGAGGCTCTATCCACTGAGCCAAACCAACTAGGGCAGGATATGACATTTCTTAGCCTCTCCAGCAGCGGACCTTTATTTTACCTCCAGGAGTGAGGTGGAAAAACCCTAGATCACCTTCTTGGATTCTTATTACCCAAGCTACCAAGAACACTGAGAGTGGCGTACTGGGAGCTAAGCCAATGAGAGGTCAGAAAAGGTGTTTCCTGTGTAGCTCACACACAGAGGTGGGACTGCCAGCACACTGCAGCTGGCAGGCCCTGCTCTCTGCACCTGCCTTGCCCCGCCCACCAGACTGCCAGCCTTGCTGTGATAGGAGCCTGTGGCCCATGGGGGCGGGACCCAGAGGTGCTCCATGCACTTCTGGATGACCAGTAGTCCCTCTGGTGTTGTCAGCCCCAGGCTATTATTACTATAGATGGCTTTGAAGGAGTTATTAGCTTTCCATATGTATAGCTTAAAGCTTCTGTATAAAATGGCATCATGTGCTTTTGCTGAACACAACTCAGAGATGAGGCAAAGCACAAGAATTCCCCTTCTGCACCCTTTGCTTCTTTATGCAAATGAACTAAGCAGTAGCTTTGCAGTGTAAGCTAAGCCTGAATTAAATTCCCTTGCTGAAAGATTAAAAATAAAAAGTAAATTAATCTATAGAGATCAATTCCTGGAATCATTCAAGATTAAAAATTTTTATAAAAATTATCATGATTTTGATCTTAAAAATTACCCTTTTATTTTGGAACTAAAAAGTAGAACACACACATTCATCACATTTTTTATTAAGAGATAAGCAAAACCCATTGGCTTTCTTAAATGAATATAATACAGAAATTTAAAAATAATTTTGAATAATTTCAAATGACACTGAAAATCATTATAATATATTGTTATTGAAAGTATTTACTCATTTATCATTTTAAGAATCATGCATATATGTACATACAATCAGAACACAATTATATAGACATACAAGAAAATATATGAATATGTTAATATATGTGTACCATTTTAGATATGTATATATTCATATACATTTACTAACATGAATGTATATAACTGAAAGTGTATAAAAATGATCAAAAAAGATATCTCTAGGTAAGAGAGTTTCACTTTAGTTTATAACATTCTCTATTCAAGTTATTTAATATGTATTATGAAGAAAATTTTACAATACCCAACATCAGGAGAACACCATTTATTTAATACTAGAAGCCCGGTGCACGAAATTCGTGCACGGAGTGGGGTTGTCCCTCAGCCCAGCCTGTACCCTCTCCAATCTGGGACTCCTGGAAGGATGTCCGACTGCCCGTTTAGGCCCGATCCCTTACGGGCAGTCGGACATCCCTCTCATAATCCAGGACTGCTGGCTCCCAACTGCTTGCCTGCCTGCCTTCCTGATTGCCCCTAACTACTTCTGCCTGCCAGCCTGATCACCCCCTAACCAATCTGCTGCCAGCCTGGTTGATGCTTAACTGCTCCCCTGCCAGCCTGTTTGCCCCCAACTTCCCTCCTCTGCTGGCCTGGTCACCTCTAACTGCCCTCTCCTGCAGGGTTGATCACCTCCAACTGCCCTCCCTTGCAAGCCTGGTTCCTCACAACTGCCCTTCCTTGCAGGCCAGGTGCCTCCCAACTGCCCTCTCCTGCTGGCCATTTTGTAGAGGCCATCTTGTGTCCACATGGGGGCAGGATCTTTGACGACATGGGGGCAGACATATTGTGTGTTGGAGTGATGGTCAATATGCATATTACTCTTTTATTAGATAGGATAGAGGCCTGGTGCACGGGTGGGAGCCAGCTGGTTTGCCCTGAAGGGTGTCCCGGATCAGGGTGGGGTTCCCTTGGGGCGTGGGGTGGCCTGAGCGAGGGGCCTGTGGTGGTTTGCAGGTTGGCCACACCCCCTGGCGACCCAAGTGGAGGCCCTGGTATCTGGAATTTATTTTCCTTCTACAATTGAAACTTTGTAGCCTGAAGCGGAGCCAAGCCTTCTGCTCCCTCCGCGGTGGCAGCCATTTCTGTGGCAGTTAATTCACCTTCTACAATTGAAACTTTGTAGCCTTAAGCGGGTGAGCCCGGCCAGGGTGTGCGGAAAGCTTTGCTTCCCCTGTTGCAGCCGGCAACCCTGGCTTGCTCTCTCAAGCTCCATTCTGACGCCATTTCTGTTTGAATTTGTTTACCTTCTATAATTGAAACTTTGTAGCTTGAGTGGAGGCTTAGGCTTACAACAGCTATGGAAAGCTTGGCTTGCTCTGTTACCTGGGAAACCTTGCTCTCTGTTGCTGTAGCCATCTTGGCTGGGGTTAATTTGCATACTCGCCCTGATTGGCTGGTGGGCGTGGCTTGGCTGGTGGGCATGGCTTATGTAGCGGAGTGATGGTTAATTTGCATATTACCATTTTATTAGAGAGGATTAGATTGATTGTGAATAAACAAACACCTATAGTGTAAGCTAGCCACCTATGTGCCTGACTTAATCAGCACTGAATAACTGGTTTTGAATATTGCCTGCCAATGCAGGTTATTGCATGTGATCTCCTTTAAGGTATTATCCTGCAATGAGCTACTACTATAAAAATTCTAATCTTCTTAAGAGCTTTACATTAAACAAGTTCATTTTCAGTTCAAAATTTAACATATATTTTTAATTTTTATCATTGAAAGTATATGTCCCCCACTCTCCCCCATTGACTCCTTCTAGCCTGCCCTGTCCTGCCCCACCCCCCACCCCTGCCCCAAGCCTTCAAATATTTTTTGAAGTTTTAATTTCTAAAAAACTCAGATTTAAAATAGAAGGAAAAGGTGGAAGAGGAAGGAGTAGCAACACTGAATTTAATTTGGATTTTGGAGAGAGCTGAAAACACATTTGCTTTTTTTATTATGTCAGTTCAAAAAGAAAATGGTTCTGATTTTAGCTAAATGAAGATTTTTTGGTAACTACTTGGATCACATTGTAAAAACCTATTTAGAATTTTCACTCCATTTCCACAATATTACCACATATTTTCTTGAGCTGTTGACAAAATGGATACAGTTTATAAAGTCATTGCTTTTGCACTGAGCATTTGCCTGTCTCATATCTTTAGATGAATTTGAAAGCAAAAGCAATACCCAATGCGTTGGATATTTTTAATAGTATGGTTGGAATCTGTAATTTGAAATTTCTAGGTTCAAAGAAGATTTATCTACAGCTTGATTTTACGCTTGAACCTTCTTATACTTCACAGCAGTTTGTAAAGAATTGGGGGGAGAGAAGGGAGGCTTCCTCCTATCATTCACAGCATTTTTCTTAGACTTGAGTAAAATATACAGAAACTTTCAAAGAAAAATTAAAATCTAGTGCCCCCTTATTGTTTTCTCATTCTCTTAATTAGAAAACTTACTCAGGTCTAAATCCTTTGCTTATACTTATATACATATATACTTTCAGAGCAAATTTTGAGATCAATATAAATTTACAAAATGAATATATTTATTTTAATAACATTAATTTGAATGGTGATGTTATCTTACTGAACCTAAACTAAAATGTAGAGTTTAAGAGCAAAAGTATGTAAAATAAGTAAATAGGTACATGTGTTCAAAATTGTTGTATTTATGCATTCTCATGTATTTGGGGGCTGTACTTCTGACATCTGCAATGTACCGAGCAACAAGATGGGTTGAGAGAAGCTGGAATGAAGTACAGATATTGGATCTATCTCTTCGAGAAGTCAAGTAGATTCAAAGGTGAATGGTGAAATCTTTGGAATATATAGGTGTTCACCATATACTTTTCAAACTTTGGATTTTGTGTGTTTAAAATGTTTATAATTAAAAATTGGTGAACAAAAACAAACAGAAAAAAAAGAATCATATTATTGTGTTTGTTTACCTTTTCTGATTAAAAATAGTACTGCAAGTATGGCTTTTTAACCTAGAACCATATCTTTAATGGTCTCTCTCTCTCTCTCTCTCTCTCTCTCTCTCTCTCTCTCTCTCTCCTCCCTCCCTCTCCCTCTCTCTCCCTAAAGCTCCATTCTGACTTAGATAAGGGAGAGGGCACTGTTAAATACACCCTCTCTGGAGATGGCGCTGGCACCGTTTTTACCATTGATGAAACTACAGGGGACATTCATGCAATAAGGAGCCTGGATAGAGAAGAAAAACCTTTCTACACACTTCGTGCTCAGGCTGTGGACATAGAAACCAGGAAGCCCCTGGAGCCTGAATCAGAATTCATCATCAAAGTGCAGGATATTAATGATAATGAGCCAAAGTTTTTGGATGGACCATATGTTGCTAGTGTCCCAGAAATGTCTCCTGTGGGTGAGTAAACAAACCAAAATTCTATCAGATGCTACAAGACCCTTTTCACATTTATTTTCTGCAGGTTGATGTAAACATCTTATTTGTAACCCAGAAGAGTATTCTTTCACTGTAGAGGATACAACAGTTTCATTTATTTTTTTTTTCAATTTTCTTTCAATTTAACATTTCCTTTTTGCTGCATTCTAAATACATAAGTAGATAAATATATCTAGGACATATAACATTCTTTCCCATATTTATATTTCCCTGAACTCACAAAAGTCCTCACTGTGCACGGAAATTGATGTCATTACAATTCCAGATACCTATATAGCTGGAGGTAACCACCACACTCAACAAATACCAGATAGTAATTCTTGGCTGAAAGTATATTTTACACAGCATGTATCACATCTGAGCCTGAAGGTGGTCCAGAAAGGGGTGTGTTGCATCCTTTGTTGCCTTCATCAGAAATCCCAGAAGGGTGATATTGCTGCTGTAGGTCACCATAGTAGTTCAGCCATCACCCTAGGAAACAAATATGATTATGAAGTCAGTATTAGAGTAATTTTACAATTAAGCTTTTAGTATCATCTTCATTCTTTATAATTAATAATAATATAAAATCAGCCTGACCGGCATGGCTCAGTGATTGAGCATTGACCTATGAACCAGAAGGTCACAGTTCAATTCCCAGCAGAGCACATGCCCAGGTTATGGGCTCCATCCCCAATGTGGGGTGTGCAGGAGGCAGCCAATCAATGATTCTCTCTCATCAATGATGTGTCTATCACTCTCCCTCTCTCTTCATCTTTGAAATCAATAAAAATATATTTAAAAAAATAAAGTCACATCTCAATAACAACCTAAACTGATAAAGTCCTATAATATTTATTTTATGGTTCATGAGTTAAGGGTTCCAGCTTTACTGACAATTTTAAATTATAACGATTATTCCTCAGTCACCATTGCCAACCCCTCAACTTATTTCGAAGTAAATTTTAGTTTCTAGCTCTTTTGTAAGATAAAGTTACTCATCACTTCCAAGTAACAACTTGAAACTCCTATGTGAGCTGTTGCTAATATTTCCCAAGTCTGACATTCCTCAGGGGGCTTTTGCTGCCCTTACAACCATGGAAGACACACAAGGAACGTGGCCTAGAGTACCCTAAGGGCAGAAGCAGGCTACTGGCTCTAGGAGTTGTCACAGGGATTGATCATAAATGCATGCACTTGAAATTGTGTCTGTGACCTTTTCAGGCATTCAAAGACCATATTCCCTCCTTGACCTGAGAAATGAGCTCAGAGTACTTCACTTAGAAGTTTTGTATGTGTACTCAAGGCTGCATATCTGTTACTCGGCGTCTGCTACATTTTCCCAGCTGTCTCTTTTATGTGGTGCTATGGTTGCTAGAGATTTAGAAATACAGTCGGGAGAAGTTTTATTAGAAAAGTAGACCCTGAAAAGGGGAAGAGCAATTTCTTTAAATTGTGCTTTGATTTTACAGGGCGGGAAATGAAGGTAATATTTTGAGAAAAATGTATGGCTTTTAAGAAGACACTGCCCTTTTGTAATAAATGGTTTAACCTGCTTCTGACTTCATGAAAATTGGAGATATTTATGTGAATTCATGACCCTCAGCGACACTTTATTACCTGAACAGCATCCTTAAACCAACATACACACTTCTCTCCAGTATTAGAAAATTATCTTACAAAGGTTTTTGCTGTGCCAATTAGGATAAGGGTTAGCTACAGAGTCTGAGCCCTTAAATAAGGAGTTCACAGCTAGTGTTTGAAGAGAGAAATAAATCTGAAAAATTAGGCAAGTGGTAGGGGAGGGAGAACACAGTAGCTTTTGCATGTTATTGGGTTGAGATATGGTTTGCTGTGCTTCTGGGAGGTATTACGAAGATCTATAGAAACAAACATGTTGTATCTCCATAATATACTCATTCCAAATAAATACTAAAAAGCCTAAATACCACATCCAAATTAAATATTATAAATTTAATATCTACCAGGCACTAATTTTGCCATATCCCACAATCTTGCCTATACACACATAACTAAAAGCACAGGAGACCCAGCTGGATCTGTGGTGTTTGATGTTGTTTTTATACGGCCAACCTAAAGCTAACCAAAACCAACAGTGTACCCAGGCATCATACTGATGTTCCCAGAGCTCCTGAACTCCATTCCCAAGCATAGCCTTCTTACCCTATGGAAACACTTCACTGCTCTAAGTCACTTTGTCCAACAATTATTTTTAATTTTTCTTAGAATTTAATAATTTTTGATCAAGGCCAGATGCAGCTTACCATGTTATATTGGTCAGTACAGCTATTGTTTCAGTAAATCTCACCTTCAGTTTTATACATCTGTGTTTGAAATATTCTCTAGGAAATAACTATTCTTTCCCAATAATTGAGAATGTTCCTATTTCATTTTCAGTAAAAGAGAAGAATCACACAATCTAAAAATATATATAGTAAAATAGCTTATTTTTACTATAAAAATCAATAGATATTGAAATATTGAAACTGAGCTTATTATGCAAATGCCTATTTAGCAATATGGGAGTGTACATGTGAAAATGTGAACAATTAAACCTGGAATGAAGATTAACTAAAGTGAAAATTATAAAGAACAGAACTGTACAGAAGGGGAAATGGTGGTGAGCATGGTAGATAAAGATTTCAGAGGAAAATCAAGATTTGAGATCTGTAACACTGTGAAATATATTTGGTTCCTGAAAGTTTAAGAAAATTCTAGTGAATCTATGAATTGTTTAAGAGAAAGGTCACTTTGTTACTAACTTGTGTGACATCCAATAGGCCATGGAAGTAACATTCATAGTTAAAGTGCTTTTACTATGACCTAAGGAAATTACTTAATGATGCAGATATTCCCAACTCAGAGTTACTCCTTAGAGACAAATTTGGTCATTATGAATGCTGTTTTAATTCTTTAAGGTCACTAGAGTAACAAAGAGTTACAGTAATGTGCCCTCTTCCCTATCTGGTAATTTTGAATCAGTACGGTCTGTTTTAAGTTACTTTTCCTCTCAGAGTGCTGACAGGTCTAACATCTTCAAATCCATATTCATACTTGTATTATCTTCTTCTGCCTGAGGTAAGCCATTATAAGGCAGCTGATTTGGTTACTGGTAATCAGGTCTCTATGATACATTTTATTGATGTCAATTCTGAATCATAATTTATGTAGTAATACCTACCATTTTCTGAGCTATAGTTAGGGGCCAGAAGATATAAATAGAAATATCCATTCCCTACTTTATTTAATCATTATGAAAAATTCATGCAGTGTTTTTTTGTGTGGTTTTTTTTTTACTATTTGATCTTTATCTTCATATGAAAACTTAACCCTTATGTATCAGAAAGTACGAATGACTCCAAAGTTCTTTAGAATAAAATTAATTGCAATTTATTATACCTTTTTTTGGGGGGTTAGTGATTTTTTGTGGGGGCTTAAGTTCAGTTTGTTTGTTTGTTTAACTCAGCTGAGCTGGTCCTTTAGATATTACCCTTATTTATTTTAATTATTTCTTACTTTCTGGCCCAAAACTGTGTTTTGGACTTGTCTTACACTTTGTCTGCTCCAGTCCTTTAATATGATATTTTTCCAAGAAGCCCTCTTATATGAAGATTAATATTTAGAAGCCAAAACTGGGTTTTTATGTGTATTCTTTGATATTGGAGCGTCATTACACCCAGTCCCTTTCAATCGGCACAACAAAAGCATCTATCTAATCATATATATATATGTATATATATATATAAAGAGAGAGAGAGAGAGAGAGAGAAGATATTTGTGTGTCTTTTTACATATATTGAAAACCATGTTTTCATTCCAGTACCCCAACTCCAATCTAACACTATCATTTATTCCAGTTTTTCTTCACTCCTCTTATTTTTTCAATTTTTTTTTATTGATTAAGTTATTACATGTGTCCATATCTCCCCATTGCCCCCCCCCCACTGCCATACATGCCCTCACCCCCCAGTGTCTTGCATCCATTGGTCATGCTTATATGCATGCATACGAGTCCTTCGGTTGATCTCTTACCCGCCCCCCCCCAACCTTCCTGCTATAATTTGACAGTCTGTTTGATGCTTTTCTGCCTCTGTATCTATCTTTTTGTTCATCAGGTTATAATATTCTTTATTAACCATAAATGAGTGAGATCATGTGGTATTTTTCTTTCACTGACTGGCTTATTTCACTTAGCATAATGCTATAACTCTCTTTTCTGAGAGTGAGAAATCTGGTGCTTTTTATCTTGGATATATTTTCTTATTTGATCAAAGACCCTGTGTATAACCAATCTTTCATTGTCACCAACCCTTCAAACCCCTTGTATATGTCCTGAGGACTCCATTCCAGCTTTGACAATCTGAGCTGGCTATTTCCATTATTTTCTCTCTCTCACTGGAGGTTTTGCTCACTTCACTGGCGCTCTGAGTTCCCACCCACAGATGCCTTCCTCGCATCCACAGGTCTCTGATACCCATTGCTCACACTTCTGTGTGGACACCTTCCTCAGTCTGCTCCAGCACCTTGCTCTGGTCTATTGCAGCTGCAGCCCAACTCTTCCATTCCCATCTATATGCCAGCATCAAAGCCTACCTCTTCCCACCCCTGATAAGCTTGAGGACTGGATTTTTTCTAGAAGATCAGCAACGAGGAAGGAGTTACCTTTGATTCTTAAAGGGACTTGGAGTGTTCTTAGAACTGACAGCCCCTGGATTGTATTTTTACTGGTATAAACAGTGTTTAGAACCGTGGTCTTTCCTTCAGTTTTCCCTTCTCAATTTGTTGAGCTATCCAAATTGTTTTGTGAGAAGCCAAAGATGACCCAGGAAGTGTTTGATAAGGCCCAAATTCATTTTTCCCCCACAATACTGGTTTTTCATGCTGGACATTATCTTTTCTATTCTCCAGAAACCAGCAGGGCAAAAAGCCTAAGATGGAGAGGACCCAGTTAATAATCTTATTCCTTTTCTTTTCCCATAGAGTCACTCCCTCTGACAGGAACTCAATATTTACTACTGTTTTGGGTTTTGTTTTTTTTCTACAAACCGCACCAAATCTATTCAAAAACCTAATAGACTTTCTATTCCAATTCAAAATGTCTTTGGCGCAGAGCACTCTTTTACCTTAATGTGTGGAGACAAGCTGTTGATTTTTAAGAAACACCAATTATCAGATGACACTTCTGCGTTGGAATGTGCTGACTCACTGAAAAACCTTTGATGAAATGGAGCAGGGCCCTGTGATCCCTCCAGTGTCAGCGTGGTGTCCACAGCACAAGCATGGCCAAACGGTTTTCCCGGCCATGGGCTGTTATGACTGTGTGTTCAGGGAGCATTTTATTCCTCTGTTTGATTCCTATGATTTTATTAGTGGTACAATTGCAAAGGTAATGGTATTGACAGTTTTTTTATGGCTTCGAGAGAAGTGTATGAATTGTTTTTGTAGCAGCACAGTGTGTCCCCAAACATAAACCATGCTACACTGATAGTTGCTTTAGCAGCCACTGATCAGCAATAAATGTTAAAAATTAACAAGAAGTTTCTTTTTTTCCTCTAACAGCCAAATGACTCTGAGCGTTAAATATATGTTAGCAGGAGTTGCTTTTTGGCCACTGAGTACTGCAAAACATTAAACATATTTTCAAAGTATTACTCTTTCCCCAGCCTCCAAGTGGTTGTAAACATTAAATATGTTTTGTAAAAACTGCTTTGCCAGCTACTGGCAGGATAGCTGTGAGCATCATTTTTCTTTAAGGCCGTCTTCCAGCTGAGGGACTGTTTCTTTCTTATTTGCTCTATTCTGGTTAGTGTCTGTACACAGACACAGGCAAAAGGCTACCTCGGCCCAATTGTCTCTTGCTTTATGGCAAGTGCTCATGGGAGAGCAGTTGCACCTACATAAACCCTGCGGGCAATAGGAGTTTTGTGAGGTTCCATTGTTTGTACTGGGTATTCCATGTGGATGTCAGCTACATTTTCCAAAGCAATTTTTGTTTCTGTTTTTCATTGTGCTATGCGCTGAGGTCAGAAGATGGACTTAAACTAAGCTTGGTATTACAGATAATAACTTCAAGCAACCAGACACTGATGGATTGCACCCATCCATCAAGATGAAAGTAGTCCATCAAGTGAGCAGACTCAAAGACAGTCAAGATGGCAGGGCTACTAACGTAATGAGATCTTTAACCCAAACACGATGAAGGACTTGAAGTCTGTGTCTGTCCATAACTCAGTATGACAAGCTCATTGAATTCAAATTCAAACGCAGGGAAGAGCATGCCACTATATAAACATCTATGTAGGAGTTAACCTGGGAAATCTGTTTATTTTAACCAAATTCACCATAAAAACCAAGTGTGGCACTGGAGTCAATTGAAAAAAAAAAATTAAGCTTTGATTTTTATAGGATCCATGTGTTTTCCAAATCATGTCATATTGTATTTTGCCAATAGTATTATTCTAGGTGTATGTTTAACAGATTCAAATGAGATACCTATTAGTTACCAGATGATTTTAGGTACTAGGGGTAAAACAGTGAGAAAATCTGACCAAGCGTTTGTCCTCAGAAAGCATTCATTCTAAAGGTCTATTGCAGGGGAGCAAATGATGCTCCATCTTAAACCCAGCACAGCAGCTGTTTTTGTTAGAATACAGTAACACACATGCTCATTTATTTACCGATTGTCTGTGCCCGCTTTCACACTACAATGGCAGAGTTGGCAACAAGACTGAAGTGTCTGTTATTAATCCTTTTTAGGAAAATTTGTTGAGATATGAGTTAGTGGATTGAGTATCAGAGAAAGAGGTTAAGATAAGGTCCACAATTTAAATATACCTATGAAGAAAAAGTATTTACTTTAGGAAATAACCTCCTCAAAAACGCAAGAGAGAGAGAGAGAGAGAGAGAGAGAGAGAGAGAAAGAGGACAAACAGGAACAGAGATAAAATAAGGAGTGGAAGCAAGTCTCAGAATAACATGTGGAATAAAATCAGATGCTCCATTTAGCCCATGCTGAAAGGAATAGTTTTGACTTTATTAAAATTAGTTAAGTGCTGTTTTAACGTACTAGTAGTTCATGATAAAATATTTTTATTTCCCTGCAAAATATAAATTCTTCTTTCAGTTATGTAACCATATCTTTTTAAAATTAAAAGTTTAACTTTAAAAACTAAATCTAAGAAGACTGAAAGAGGACAACTTTCACATTGAAACATTCCTACCCTGAATGATTTTTCAGGATTCACAAGTTCTTTAACCTCGCTGATATGAGTGGTGGGGAAAAAATGGAAAAATTACTGAAAACAAATTTAATAACAACAGCCAGTATTAACATGCACTACACAATAACCGTTACAGGAAAGCTGTCCATAAAGTAAGGTCAGAGAGAGTTTAGGTTGTCACTATTTTCATTTTGACCAAGAAACTGAAACTTGAAAATAAGGAAATCAGAAGGTACAACTTTACAAATAATTAACAAAAAGAATATCAAAATGTGATGCAATTTGTTTAATTGGCCACAGCACTAGAAAGAAAAAAAAAAAACATATCAATTAAACTGTCATCCAGTTAATTTGTCTTGTAAAGAGAAACAATGTTATAGGATAATTTCTTGAAATGCTTTCATGGTAAGAAAGTGCCAAAATATCATTAGCTATTGTACATTTTAAATTAGACAAGAAAGAAATTGGTAGCAGCCTGAATATCCAAAGATTTGGTTTCATGCCCTTTTTTCCTCTTTTAGCCTATGTTTAGTCAAGTATATGCTGTTTAACAATGAAATGATTTATACTAAAAGCATTGTTATCACAAGAATTTACTAGAAACTTCATTATAAAAGGGGAAAACACACTTCCATTTTCCCAAATCTTCTTAAAAGATTTTTTTCTTCCCGTTCTGAAAGAATTTATCAACTTTATAGAAGATAAGTTCTATAATATAATATTATCTATTTATATTTAATTATATTTTTATAACTAATATTAAGTGCGTATTTAGCTAGAAGCCTTAATTTGAAGCAATTCACACATATGATTATGTTTATATTTCTATTGTCAAATATATTTATTTATTATTTAAACTGAGTTTCATTTTTCTTATTCTCACTTTTGCCTGATTAGTCAGAATAGATATTCTAGAATTATCCGATTTTATATACATTTTTACTACTTAAATTTCTTATCCCTGATTCTTTAAAAAAAAAATAATCTGGTGCATACTTAAACTAACAAAGCATTCTAAACACCAGAATACAAAAGGGGCTACGAACAATTGCTTTTCTAATCTGATCTCAACTCTGTACAAAAGGTTGCATAAATGGAATATATAGAAATTCTATTTTGTGTTTTGTTTTTTAAAATATGATTTGTGTGTCACCTGAACCAAAATAGGGCCCCACACCCAACTGGCAAAAATGTTGTCTTTATGTGTTAATTTCTAATGATAGGAGCAGGTTGAGAACTTTTAAACCTGGGAAAACTTTTAGAATTAAATGGTGTAGAGTGCTTTTACTACAGTAATAAGATTATTACTTGGTAAACAGAAAAAGAAGGAAGACTTTTAAAGATTATTTTGGGAGCTCCACATGTTTAATTTTCATGAAGGTAATTTTTGGAAAGTCTCTTTAAAAAGGATTAGTACAACTGAAAAGAGCAAGGCTAAAAGAGTGTTTGTAGAATACTGATAACAGCAGCAACAACAAAAAAGTGTCCTGATTTGGAAACAAAATGGACCCCTGAGTAAACAATGATTAATTATTTTTTTAGAAACATTTTGGAACCTCTGTTCTATGTGAAAATAGATTGGCATTTGATTAAGACATTACTAACTCCATTAATTTCAACCTGAATGACTATAGGCAAGTGATTTGACACTTACAAGCACCTATTTTCTCATTTATAAAATGGGGATACTTAAGGTTGTAGTTGGATTGAAGAACTTAATGTATAACAATCTAACATCACACCTAAAATAATTGGAACTGAATAATTAGTGCTCTAAGTCATTTTATCCGCCGCTACAGTTCTTGGATGTGAATGTCACAAGGGAACACATCGTATAATCGCTCTACTCAACATGAATTGCGTTGTCTGCTGGGGCAAGTACTTCTCCCAAACAAATCAAACTATGTCACTCACACAGCTTTCCGCTGTCTCCTTGTAAATTCCTGCTACTCTTCTGTTTGCAGTTAATAGAGGATAAAGTCTTTGTTCACAATCATAATCAAATAGTACCTTGAGAATAAAAGCTACCGAGACCAGCCAAACATTGATTCAATTAATAACTGATCTCTTCCTCCTTCAGAACATCAGTTGTTTATCCAGAAGCAACATCTCCCTTGTTTTATAATAAAAAAGCAAACAGATGCTCTGATAGTTATAAGCAACACACAGGGTTTCAGAATGCAGTCTCACTTCAGAATTTTCTCTTGTAATTGATGTCTATTTGCTTATAATTTTTTTCATAGTTTTGAGAGACATCATGTTGTGATTTTTATCAAACCTCCAAAAAATAAAGCTTCTATCATGTCTAATTTTTATTCCTAAAGTCAATAAATATAATATGAATTGTCCATAGATATATTAACCCTTTGCACTCGCTTGCTTTTTTCTCGATTCCTTTATTCTAAAGCTAACCGTGTCGAGTCACACTCGACATGCAAGTGCAAAAGGTTAAACCTGTATATTTCAAACCATGAGAATTAGAAAAAATGATATATAATTGTAATAAATAAATAATATAAGTGATAAAGAAAGCACTGCTTTAAAAGGCATCATTACACTGTAGGGACATACTTCTGTTGTCAAAAGTGTCCCAGTTTTGACAGCAAATTATATAATCCCTCTACTTCTATTTTTTTCATTGCTACATAATAATCAATTCACGCAATTCCCTTAAAATTCTTGTGCTCTCTTTATGTCATCAGCATTCTTTATCCTGTGGAACTCAGCATGAAATAATCTGTTCAAAGATTATTTCCGAATTGGAGCAGAGTTATGCAGGGATGGAAGGCAGGGAGGTCTCCTACCATGATAGAAAGAGCACTGACCTGGCTGTCAGGAGAAATGCTCAAGTGTGTTTAGAATAATGTTACTTGCCTTTCTTATCTCAGCTGCTGGTAGAATTCAAGTGCTTTGGGATTCAGTTTTCTCCTTTGTAAGAAGACAAGGTTGGAGTAGATAATCTATAAAAAATCCCTCTAAAACCTAATTCTGAGATTGTATAGAGACACATCTATTGATACAGACCTGTGTGCTATTATGTGTGAAAATACGAATATGGGCCCCAGCCTTAAACTTTTATGTTTCGTGACTAACTCACTTTTAGGGCTTCAGTTATGGGTGTGTAACCTGGGTATGTGCACAGGGCCCTGGGCGAGAAGGGCCCTGCATTCCGTTAAATCCCTGTTGTCCCCATCATGAGGTTTTAATCATTTTTGAACAAGGTGTCCCATATTTTAATTTTGCACTGGGCCCTGAAACTTTTTTTAGCTGGTCTTACCAATTCATTGATAAAACTTCTCTTTAGAAAATGACCAAATTAATAAGGGAATGATTAAGAAAATAATTTCTGCAGTTAATTATTAAATTCTAACTTGTTTTAAAAAACAGCACTTCAGTATTAACTCCTTTTTACTATTTCTGTAATTGTGTCTGTTCTTTATATGTTTAGGTACAGTTCATTTGCAAGTTGCTACACTAGTGAGTGTAATTCTAAAATAATGACACATCCCTAGGTGAACCTAGTGTGTTGGTATTGACTGCGGTGTTTTGGTTAAGTCAGAACTTTAATTGATAAACACCTTAAGTTCCTATATTCTTCCTACATACCAATATCAGAGAAAGGTACCACAACCACACATAAAATCACTATCTGGAAAAAAATAAAGTCAAGTTTGGATTTAAATATATGTCAACAATTGGCTGCATACAATTTTAAGAATAAATTAAATATTATGTATATACTAGAAGCCCGGTACACGAAATTCGTGCACGGAGTGGGGTTGTCCCTCAGCCCAGCCTGTACCCTCTACAATCTGGGACTCCCGGAGGGATGTCCGACTGCCCGTTTAGGCCCGATCCTGGGCAGCCTGATCACCCCCTAACCACTCTGCTGCCAGCCTGGTTGATGCTTAACTGCTCCCCTGCCAGCCTGTTTGCCCCCAACTTCCCTCCTCTGCCGGCCTGGTCACCTCTAACTGCCCTCTCCTGCAGGGTTGATCACCTCCAACTGCCCTCCTTGCAAGCCTGGTTCCTCACAACTGCCCTCCCTTGCAGGCCAAGTGCCTCCCAACTGCCCTCTCCTGTTGGCCATCTTGTAGTGGCCATCTTGTGTCCACATGGGGGCAGGATCTTTGACGACATGGGGGCAGACATATTGTGTGTTGGAGTGATGGTCAATATGCATATTACTCTTTTATTAGATAGGATAGAGGCCTGGTGCACGGGTGGGGGCCAGCTGGTTTGCCCTGAAGGGTGTCTCAGATCAGGGTAGGGGTTCCCTTGGGGCATGGGGTGGCCTGGGCGAGGGGCCTGTGGTGGTTTGCATGCCGGCCACACCCCCTGGCGACCCAAGCGGAGGCCCTGGTATCTGGAATTTATTTTCCATCTACAATTGAAACTTTGTAGCCTGGAGCGGAGCCAAGCCTGCTGCTCCCTCTGGGGTGGCAGCCATTTCTGTGGCAATTAATTCACCTTCTACAATTGAAATTTTGTAGCCTTAAGCGGGTGAGCCCCACCAGGGTGTGCAGAAAACTTTGCTTCCCCTGTTGCAGCCGGCAACCCTGGCTTGCTCTCTCAAGCTCCATTCTGACGCCATTTCTGTTTGAATTTGTTTACCTTCTATAATTGAAACTTTGTAGCTTGAGTGGAGGCTTAGGCCTGCAACGGCTATGGAAAGCTTGGCTTGCCCTGTTACCTGGGAAACCTTGCAATCTGTGGCTGTAGCCATCTTGGCTGGGATTAATTTGCATACTCGCCCTGATTGGCTGGTTGACGTGGCTTGGCTGGTGGGCGTGGCTTATGTAGCGGAGTGATGGTTAATTTGCATATTACCATTTTATTAGAGAGGATGCCTACTTACATTTTTACCATAGCTTTTTATTTTGTTTTGTTTTTTCAGCTAACCTCAAATAGAAAAAATATATGGAGAAACATATGGACTCTGTGTCCTGCTCATGTGTCACTCACACTAGTCCGTGCTAACTCACTAAAGGTCATGTGGGGGTTGACATTGATTTGAGAGGAAATATTGAGATTTTACATTGCCCCTACACCAGTGTGTTTTTTTGTTCTTTGTTCTTGTTGTTTGTTTGTTTTTCAGGCTAGTCTAGCAAATCACAAATAAACTATGCATAAACTTCCAGGAAAAAAAAAAAGACACCACTAAACAAATAAAAATGAGTGTTATGTTGCTAGTGTCTTGCAAAATATTTTAGAAATTTGAATATGTATCTGTTTTGTGTTTATATATAAATACATACATATGTATAAATTGATACATTATTATATATGTATGAACACATATTTCTCACAATTTCTCTTAAGATAACAAAGAAGTATGAGAAAAAAATACTAATAGAATACAACTGTAGTAGTCTCTATGGCTATAACACATTACCACAAACTTATTAGGTTAAAACAAAAATTTATCATCTTATAATGCTGGAGGTAAAATGTTTGCAATGGACTTATAGGTTAAATAAAAAACTGCCTTAATTCTGGAAGCTCTAATCTACTTCTTTGCCTTTACCTTCTAGAGACCAACTACATACCCCTTTCTCCATCTTAAAATCACATTGCTTCAACCTCTGCTTCCGTGCCACTCATCTCCTCTCTCACGCTAACCCTCCTCCTTACACATAGAAGTCTCTAGTGCTTACACTGGGCCCACTCAGATAACTCAAGTTCCTCTTTCCATCTCAGGATCCACAAATAGTCACATCTGCAACATCCTTTTTGCCATCTTAGATAATATACCTACAGGTTTCAGGTACTAGGATGTGGTCATTTGGGGAAACCATTATTTTGTCTACCACAATAGATATTCTTCAGTTTCCATATTTAAAAATAGTTTCCTTGTTGTTTAGAAGGAAACTAACTTAGGAGATGCAGCTGGCCACAGCAGTCTCCACATTGAAACTTGAGGATGGTACCATTGTTCATCCTGATTCAATCAATGTGGAGAGACTTCACAGAATCTTTCTACTAAATTCATTGTCACTTAATTTATGTGTTACTGCAAAGCCAAAGAATACCAACCAATTTGCCAAGAATATAGTGCAAATGTTTTGGTCCAAAGTGTTCTTTAAATTCACTGCATCTAAGCACACAGTCACTAATATAACCTTCATAGTGGAACAGACTTTGGGTCACGTTTCTTAATGGGAATGACCAGTCACATGTTTCAAGTTTGGTTTAAACAAAAATTGACAAGTTATTCATAATTTGAAACTTTGAACTAAAAAAAATTTTCATATAGTGAAAAGTGATGTTATTGATTTAAGTATGCATATTGGTTAAGTGACTCCATTATATTAATTTCTATATTTTTCATAAATGTTGAAAAATCACAGAAACCCTTATCTCTTTTCAAAAATTGTCAAGTAAGGTGTATTTCCTTTTGATGTTTAGATAATTAGGTTATTTCACATTTTTCTCTCAGAGATTATGTTGCTATCCTAAAGCTTGGCTGGAGGCAGGTGCCTGTAACGTTTTACCTACAAATAATCATAGAAAGATATTGCAAATTAGTGCAGCTTCTGGTAACTGAAATGACCTGCAGCTAGCTTGCGGGCAAAGGTGAATATTAAAATAGATGTACAAAAGTTCATTTAGAACTTCCATCCCTTTTGAAGTGAAGGGAACATTTATAACTGGGAAGTCTGACTCTATCAGGAGCATAATAGTTTCAAGAACAAATATAGGCTTAAAGATGGTTTACAGACAGTTCTGGAATTTTTGTTGTAATCTCAGATGAATTATTTTTTATTTTAAATAAGTGTGAAGGATAGTGAGAGAAAGAGATGGAGAGGGAGAAAGGGATCACATTTAGGTCAAATAAACATAAATTTCAAAGGTTTTAGTTCTGCAAAAAAAGTGATAATAAAATTAATACATTTTAAGCATAAACAGACTTGTACTCCCTCCAGGATGAAATCCAAAGCCCTAAAGAAGTTTGGCCTGTTTTTGGAATTTGAGACTGACTTTCAATAAATTATAGCTCTTTATATATAGCTTATAATATTTCTATTTATTGTAAGTATATATGAAATAATTTTTATATCTTGTCTCAGATATTTTTAATTATTAAAAAGAAAGAAAGAAAGAAAAAAAAAAACACCTGGGTTCATTGGGTAAAAACTAACAAAGCATATCCAAGGAAGAAATAAAGATTTGTAAGTCATTAGAATTGATATTTGAATATTTAGGTTTTCAGAGTTAAAAACATAAATGCAATTTTTATTTTTGTCTTAAATAAAAATTTCCATTTTTCCATTTTGTCTTAAATATAGCTATTTATGTACATTACTTTTTATACAACACCCTTCTTTGTACATTTTAGTAACTGAGATGCATTATTTGATTATTACTGAAATAATTTCTATAATCTTAAACTAATTTCTATGATGAATGGAAATGCTTTATTTTAATAAGGAAAAATAAGAAGGCAATAAAGTTAAGTAATACATTGAATGAAAGAAATTGAAAAAAATTATGTAAATATATATATATATATATATATATATATATATATATATATCAAAGGTTCTGTTAAGCCCTAAAAAATATTTGTGCTTATGAACTCCTCAGTATTGTAAAAATATGATTATCATATACTCTTGAAGAGAGTCAAAGACTCATAATACATAAAATTCAAAGTGCAGCTAATATTTTCTACTTTTTATGTACTATATATTCAAAGTATTTTTCTATGATTTTATATTTATATAGAAGATATATCAACTACATATATATATATATGTGTGTGTGTGTGTGTGTGTGTATATATATATATATATATATATATATATATATATATATATATATATATATATACATAATCTATTATTTTAGTACAACTTTTACTAGAGGCCGGGTGTACAAAATTCGTGCTTGGGGGGGGGGTGTCCCTCAACCCAGCCTGCACCCTCTCCAATCCAGGACTGCTGGCTCCCAACTGCTTGCCTGCCTGCCTGCCTGCCTGCCTGCCTGATTACCCCTAACTGCTTCTGCCTACCAGCCTGATCACCCCCTAACCATTCTCCTGCCAGCCTGATTGACACCTAACTGCATCCTTGCTGGCCCGATTGCCCCTAACTGCCCTCCCCTGACACTGGTCATCCCCAACTGCCCTCTCCTACTGGCCTGGTTGCCCCTAACTGTCCACCCCTACAGGCCTGGTTGCCCCTAACTGTCCTCCCCTGCAGGCCTGGTTGCCCCCAACTGCCCTCTCTGCTAATCCGGTCCCCCCAACTGCCCACCCCTGCTGGCCCGATTGACCCTAACTGCCCTCCCCTGCTGGCCTGGTCACCCCTAACTGCCCTCCCCTGCCAACCTGGTCACCCCTAACTGCCCTCCCTTGCTGGCCTGGTTGCCCCCAACTGCCCTCCTCTGCTGGCCCCGTCACTCCAACTGCCCTCTCCTGCAAGCCTGATTGCCCCCAACTGCCCTCCCCTTCAGGCCTGGTCCCACCCAACTGCCCTTCCCTTCAGGCCTGGTCCCCTACAAATGCCCTCCCCTGTAGGCCTGCCCTCCCCTGTAGGCCTGCCCCCCCCCAACTGCCCCTTCCTTCTGGCCTTGTCTCTCCCATCTGTCTTCCCCTGCAGGCCTAGTCCCCCCCAACTGCCCTCCCCTTCAGGCCTGATTGCCCACAACTGCCCTCCCCTGCCGGCCATCTTGTGGTGGCCATCTTATGTCCACATGGGGGCAGCCATCTTTGACCACATGGGGCGGCCATCTTGTGTGTTAGAGTGATGGTCAATTTGCATACTACCTATTTATTATATAGGATATATATATATATATACACACACATATATATACACTTGTTCTTTTATACCTTTTTCAATACATATGCAGCTAACTCATATTGTAGAGGGCTGTGTACTTTTCTATAACATGGACATACTGAAACTGATTAATCCATGTCCTTATTAAAGGATTTTTAAGTTGATTCTAGGTTTTGTTAGTATAAAGTGTTTCTGTGAACCGGTTTCATCATATGTCTTTGTTCCCATGTAAAAGTATCTGTATCTACCTGGGAGTGGAGTAGATTAGAATGTATTTACATTTTCCACTAGGTAGATATTTAAAATAGTCCAGAATTTTTCAAAGAATTTTTACTCAATCACTTGATCTCCTCCCAAATCTGGTGGAAGAAGAGAAGGAAATTAAGAAAGAAAAGCAAGGAAAGAAAAACTCTACTTCTTGAGGTATTGAATATGGGCTTGTGAGAAGAAACAGAATGAGGGTCAGAGTGTGGAGAAAAGTATAGTTAGAGGAAAAGTATGGTTTGCAATAACTAAAGTTACTTCCTTGTCAAATTTTGAACCAATATTTTTCTGATTATGAAATTTTTCCCATTTTCTAGAGGAAAATCCCCTTTAATATCACATCTTCATGACCTGACCCCCAGGACTTCCCTTGTTCTAGCACATTTCTCTGTTGTGCATTCATTTCATCACATGATTCTCAGCACTTACAGGAGTTCAGGGAACTCCTACACCACTATCTTGCTGACATAGCTTTCTCCTAGGCTGTTTTAATCCTACTTGGCAGTAAATTAAATGCTTTTAATTTTCTTTCTAAAATGATTTACTCCACTCACATACCAGTTGATTACCATAATTTATTTTCTTAAGGATTGATCTTTACTTTATTAATCTGTCACTTTGCAATACAGAAATCATTATAAATAGGGACAATTCCCTCAGATTCCAATTTCAGTACCAGGAAATAAATACCAAAACATCATAACTGGCCCTCAATACAAAACCTCATGATTTCTAAGTACTCTATTGAAGCGTATCCTTTTTGCTAAGGTTTCCCTGGGAACAACATAAAGCAGACTTTAGCTATCTTATTTTTCCCTCTCCCGTTCCTTTACAATTAACATGCATCTACTACAGGGCTTCATAGACCTTGTAGATATTTTTGTTTAAATGACTGGATCCTTTATGCTTCTTAAGGGGCATGAGGCCCAGTGCATGAAAATTCATGCACTGGAGGGGGAGCCCACAGCCCGGCCTGCCCCCTCTCACAGTCCGGGAGCCCTCAGGGGTGGGAGGTGACCCTGCGATCAGAGGAAGGCGATGTCCCCATTACACCTCTGCTGCTACCACTGCTGGCAGCGCAAGCCTCAGCCGGCCCTAGTTATCTGAGCCTCGGGCGGCCCTGGGCTACTGGGCAGCCACCATCCGAGAGGCTTGCCTGTGTCTTGGGCGTCAGCTGGGCAGCCGACAGCTGAGGTTTGCCTGTGCCTTGAGCCAGTCCTGGGTTGGCTGGGGGGCTGAGGGGACTGGGGGACTCCAGAGGCAGGTGTGTGGAGCAGCTGGACCCGCCTGGGGGCTGGCCCAGCCAAGCCACGCACCTGCCGCCCCAGCGGGGCTGAGGGGACTGGGCGCCACTATCTTGTGGCTGTGGGTGCCGCCATCTTTGAGAGCAAGGCAGTCAAGTAGCATATTCCCTCTTTATTAGATAGGATTCATCTTTGTATGCTTACCACATAGCATAGTGACTGAGACAAGGCATATATTTAATACATATGTCTGTTAAATGAATAAGTAGATAGATGAAAAATAGATGAATGAATAAATAAATAAATAAAAGCACCAAGGAAGTGGAAGACAAAGTTATGACTGTTTAAACATTTTCCCTCAACTAATTGAGAAATGTGAGGAAAAGAAGTCAAGAGGGAAATGATCCATTTTTATTTGCCAAAAATGCATTAGTTTTACCAAGAATCATTTCCCCCTGCTCTTCCCTTTCAGATTTGTAAAGTTTTAAAGCTTGCTAATGCCTGCTAAACCATGACTGAACTGAACAGACACTTTAATAGCACATAGTTTAATATAGAAATGTATAGAAAATGAAAGCAGATGTATCAAATTAGTCCACGATTCCATCACTTTAATTTTTTAAACTTTCTCGATAAATGGTAAACCATCCAAACATGATTAAAAGAGCTAGTTAGATGAGGAGGACAAAAAGAAGAAGGAAAGAATAAGTGGAAGTAGAGAATGAAATGAAAGGAGAAGAGGTAGAAAGTGGAGGAAAAAGAGAAGGAGGAAGCTTCTTTGATTTTCCACAAGCCTCTCTTCCCACCAGAAAACACGAGGCGCACGTATCTGAAGATACACACATGCACGTATAGTGTGCTGTTGTGGGCATATACATGAATATCTGTGCCTGTATCCTGTTTTAAAAAATTTAACAGGAGCATGTCTTATACCTGCATTTATGCATTAATATTCTATCGTGGACAGTTTTCCATATCAGTTCATACTTCCTTGTTCTTTCAAAAATCCAAATGCTGCACTGTGAGGCTATGGCATGATTTAGTTGAAGAGTTCCCTTCGAATGGACACTTTGTTCCCATTTTCCGTTTATGCTTTTATACACAGTAAATTATAATTTTAAAGTTATTTTTATTTTATAAAAAATAATGTGTGGTCACTTGGTACTTATTTTATAATATATTATTATTTAATGTTCACATCAGTCCGTTGTTATAGAGTTTGTATAAAGTTGCACAGAAAACATGCTTAATATATATATTTTTAAATAGATTTTTATTGATTTCAGAGAGGGAAAGAGAGGGAGAGAGAGATGGAAATAGCAATGATGAGAGAGAATCATTGATTGGCTGCCTCCTGCATGCCCCCCAATGGAGATCAAGCCCATGACCCAGGCATGTGCCCTGACCAGGAATCGAACCATAAACTCCTGGTTCATAGTTCGACACTCAACCACTGAGCTATGCCATTCGGGCTTAATAAATATTTTTAAACAAATGAATGAATAACTGAATCGTTACATCTGCTAAGATTAGGTAATTGATACTTAGCAAATTTTAGCAATTGTCCTCATGTTCAAGAAGGTATTAAGTAGTGAACACAGGGGTAGAATTTGTGACTTTGGACTCTTTATTTCTTGCCATCCTTAGAATGTGTGAATTTAACTATGAAGGTTAGATGTGTCTTAATTACCTACCTAAAGGAAGTGATATTGGGTGATATTTGACAAAAGCATTTTTATAGAAATCTCTTGCATCAACTCTGTATAAATATTCAGCTCACTGTGAATAGCATTATATTCAACTCACTCTGAATAGCATTATGCTTAAATATGAAGCAACTTTGCAAGAAACAATCTATACTCAGGTAACCACTATATTTCTACTGCAGCAGTAACCTGTATTAAGATAATAATGTACATTATTATTTGAAATAATTATATGATAGAAATCATCCCCGCAGCATGATTGGTGAAATATAGAAATCATCTTTATCCCTTATTCCTCTGCCAAATGAGTGAATAATCTTTATGAGATGCAAGCATCTTTTTATTATTATCAAAATGTTCCTGAAAAAGGTCATCCCCTAATATGATACACTTTTCTGAAATGTACCAGTTAAAGTTGTCTACCTCGGGCACCCCCAGAGTACAAAAAAAAAACAGTATGATAACAAGCTTGGTGTTCGCACATTGCATAAAAAGACTCTTGGGTTTTTCTCTTCCTGTTTAAAAACAATTTGAGACTTTGCCAATGAGTTAGGTAGTCTGAAGAAACACAGATAAAGGAATGCTTTAAAATGAACAGATGACAAAGGAAGGAAAAACCAGCAGTTTTACACGGGGAAAAGCTTTAAATGGTCTTCTACGCCTCTGCTTAATGCCCCTGAAGTTTCAGAGATGGATTTTGTTCATTTTGAAGTCAGCAAAATGCACGAATAACAGAACGTCAGTTCACCCTGCTCAGAGGGAAATTTGTAGTGGCAGATTTTTTTCTCCCATCATATCTAAAAGGGAAAAGGAAGTGGCATCACTGAAGGATAAGGGAACAGAGAGGATGTGTTTCTTTTTCATCTGGTGATTGGACTGACCCCAGTGCACTTCGCTGTGACTCAAAGAAGCACTTTACTAATTCAAAAAGGATCTTCAAGGATGAAATGATAATGGTCTCTAACACTTGCTTCTGGCCTCATACAGTTTTTATTGGGGAAAAAAAAATAGAGAGTCCCAGAGTAGCAAACAAAGGAAGACAGACAGGGAAATTGGCTTAGGAGGAACTAAGTTATATTAAAAAATGAGCAGGTCTACTTCCTTTAGGAATAAAATAAACAGACTAATTTTAGGATCAGATTTAGGATCCTTCTTGCTAAACTCATCTTGACATTATGAAAAGTACAAGGATAATGCTAACCCTATATTCATTTACCTCATTTATGATTTGAAGCTTTAAAAAAGAATTTAAAATAGTAGCACTCAAACCTTATAGTAATTCTGTATTTCTAAAATGTGGGGTAGTATGCCTTGTGTCTAGAATAAAAAATGTCTATTTTTTATTCCTCACATTTCCTGAGAATAAAGTCCTCAACAAATGCTGTTGATCAACTTTATGTTCCTCGAGGACAGACACAGAAGAAAGATGACAAGGCTCATGCTTTGGAGGAAAAGCTTTTTTTATATGTACCTAGTACCCAAAATGTGAGCAGCAGATGGGAGAATTAGGAAGAATCTGCAGTTCAAGTCTCTGCTGCAGAGGAAGTTTTTCCTTTACTGAAGCAAATTTGACTATTAAAACACTCAAGACATTCTTTTTTCCCCTCATTGCTTTTGCTGTTTCACGCACTTACTTTCCTACATGCTTTTGGAGTGTCGGATACCCAGGAAAAGGAGATACAGTTAAGGAGTGAACATACCACACAACTTCAAACTTGTCACAATACGATCCTGAGATGCCACGTTGTCTCTCGGCATGGCTTTTGTGTCAAATCACACAACGTGACCTTGACTTTGGGGATTCCTGCTAGGTAGTTCCCAGGTAACTAAAAGTTCCCCTAAAACTTTAAAATATCTCAAAGATATCTGACCTTAAAGGCAAGTAACTGTTCTTCAGTCAGAATCTTTCTATTTATTATAAATAAGATTTTTTACATGTCCATGAACATGTACATTTCACCAACTCGGGCTTTTGTCAGATTTTGCTACTTACTAATGTAATCCAAGTGCCTAAAACAGTACTTGGACCTTGTTGGTCTCAAAAAATATTTGTTGAGTGAATGGACAAATGAGTGAATGAATGAAAGTTTCATACAATAATCTGAATGTTTGTGCAGTCAGTGTGCGATATATGTATACATAATTATGTGTTTTAAATAATATATTATAATATTACTAAAAGAGAAATGAGAAACTGTAAAATAAATAAACGGTGTTCAAGATCTTCTAATTTATTTCTTGCAAAATGTGATGGAGATATTTACCTGAATATCATTGGAAGCATCAACGGTGGTGGTAGATGTAGAAATATTTCTTTCCTTAAAAAATTGCGGGGAAGTAATTTAGAAGCCTTAACCTGAACTCTAACCAATGCTGACTGTGAGAATGTTTGTCAGTGCTTGATCCTCATGTGACAGGCTTATAATGATCTTTAAATAGTAAATATAAACACTAATTAAAATTGTAGTGTATCCAAATGATTCCTCAGAGACAGTGTTGACTTTTAGATTTAATAAATTATGTATTTATCAGTCTGTTTTTTTCTGTGAATCAAGGCCATCTATGGTTGCATTTGGGAAGGGAGTGGTGACATCTACTGGTGGCAATAAATACTGCAAAAGGTTGAGGTTGGCGCATGGAAATGTGAGGGTTAATTATACAAGCCTGACAATTTTTCTAAGAGAAGCTAAGAGAAATTTGCATGAAAGAAGAGGCAAAATAGGCAAATGAATTAATGGCACATTTTAGGTAGAATTGAAACATTAATATATTTTTCTGTGCAATAAAATATATTTTAAATTGTCAAATCAGCAACAACAAAAAATGTCAAGAATAGGCTTACAACTGAACCATCTCTCTGAATCTTTGTGTTTTGGTAAGGAATATTAGTATGACAGTAAACACTTTAAGTAAATAGGATCAAACATTTGAGGTTTAAACCTTTAAACAATAATCACATTTCTATATAAAATATTTCACACATGTTAATTAGAAGAGATGTGACACAATCTCCATACTTTGAAACTGTAGATTCTTAGTGTTTGTTGTTGGGCCCTTTCTTTGTCAGAAAGGGAATAAATTGAATGTTGCACTTGAGATTCAGTTTCAGTCTCTTAAGATAACATACATTGTCAATCCCTCTTTATAAAAGCAAACCAGTGAACAAAAGAAAACATTGAAGTGGGGCTTCTGACCTGAGAAAACTAAGATGGATTCACTAATACGTGTGCTGTTCTCTTTAATGAAGTATTTATTGTGTATGTTCTAGATGCAAATTAGTGTAAGCAGATATCAAATAGTTCATTTTTGAAGAGTTGAAAGGCACAGGAGTGATACAATTTAGACAGGAATAAATTGGTGATATGATTGAGGAGCAGGCAACATTTTACAGTAATACAGAGAAGAGCTAATCAGAGTTCCCCACAGAAAAATACCAATGGCATAAATGTATCCTATATTTCATGTTTTTATATGAAATCTACATCCATCCATTTACCTACCTATTGAGAGATTTAGTTTAAGGAATTCGCTCACATGACGTGCTTACCCATAACTTATAGGGTAGGTCAGCAGGCCGGAAACTAAGGCAGGAGTTGATATGGAAAACTTCAGGCAGAATTTCTACTCCAGGAAACCTCAATTTTTATCTTAAAACCTTCTACTTATTGGATGAGGCTGATTCAAATTACTGAAAGAAATTTTGACTTGAACTCAACTGATTGTAGGTATTAACTCTATCTACAAAATATCTTCATAGCAACATCTACATTCATGTTTGACAAATAAGTAGGTACCATAGTCTAACCAACTTCAAACATAAAATTAACCATCATACCAACTGTCTCTAAGTTGGGAAGGAGGCAAGCGTGGTATTTGTTTAAAGAATGAGAAACATTTGAACTGTATGATTATTACAACAAATGCTGAAAAATTTAGAGGTAACGTGGGTAGTAATGCTGGACAGATTGTTATTTTTAGGGGTGAGTAGGCCAGTGTGGAGAGAATGTGTGTGGGTGAACCAGGACCAAACCCTGGAAAGGCAGGTTGAGTCTCCATCCTGGAAAGGAGCTGAAAAGGAATTGTTTTCCTGAAGGTAACCAGTAGACATTAAAGTTTTTCATCAATAAATAACATAATTAGATTTGTCTTTGGGGACAACAAATACCATATTTTACAGCATAAGTTGAACAAAAGACTAGAAATTAGTAAGGGCTTGGTCAAATGTTACTTAAACATTCTGAGTGAGAGACAGCATTTGACCGAATAACAATAGTAATAGCTGTATGGCAAGAAGAAGATATAGATGAGGGAAAACAAACAACCACAGGGGAATTAAACTGCTAAGCTCTGACTAGTTACATGAGGAGGAGAAAGATAAAGACAAATACTGAATAACTCTTCTTCTGACCTGAATTTTGAGCCCGGTGACAGTAAACACAGGAGGGAAGCATTTGGAAACCAAAATACCACATCCATCTCTAATAAAGTTGGTATTGGAAATTGTAGGTTATAATCTGCAGAGAGGGAGGTTTTCAAAAACAAAATACTAGCTCTAGAGAGATTTAGCCACTACCTGGGGTAGACTGGGTCACAGCCCCTGCCATTATCCCTCCCCTCAAATATACCAAGTGCATCAGTGGAAGAGCAGCAAATTCATGCTTCCTACTTGGGGTAAAGGACTGAGTAAGGAAGGGTGTGAGGTATGGAGCAAGGAAAGTCATGTGTCACCACTCTGACCCACCCCTGTAGCACTCTTTCCTTAGTATGAATTATTTCAGGGGATGCCATAAAGGAATTGTTCAATTCTTTTTCTATTTTAATTTTACTCCTATTTGTAACCGTGTGTGTGTGTGTGTGTGTGTGTGTGTGTGTGTGTGTGTGTGTATACATGTGTGTGTTTAAGACTAAAAAGAGGTGGGCAAGATAGATTAGGAGAGAGGAAAAAAAAAAATAAGGGACCAGGGCAGGGGTGGAGATATTGGAGAAGAAAGCAAGACTTGAGTACTTTCAACTAGCAAACATATGTACATTTAAATGTTCTACTACATAATAAAAAAGTGATTACCTCCATGATATACTAACTTATATTTGCATATTTCTTTATTTATCTATCTATTCACTAAATCATTTGAACATCTACGAATTCCAGGTGTAGGTGATACTGGACCTTAAGACAAATGATACTTTACCGCTAATATAATATCACATCAACTGTAATGATGATGATTTTATGCGTTCTGTCTACAAGAAATTTAGTGTTGTATGTCAGACATGCCATATACCCACACACATATAATTATCTTAGCCTCCTTTATACTAAGCACAGTGTCTGACAATTAGGAACTTAAGTTACATGTTTATTAAAGGAAATGGACTCAGGAAGACTTCAATTATAGAACAAGTTTATTTTTTCTACTCCACTGCCTTCACACAAGCTCCATTAAAATATTCTTGCCTTTGGATTACAACTTGAATATTGAACATATCTTGTGTTTTTTTGTTTTTGTTTTGTTTTTTTCCTAACAGGCCGTTTCCAAACGTTATTTTCTTTGGGTTCAAATCTTCCCTTGGCTCACAAATCAGGTCTTATTGGAAGCTAGCTTTGGAGAAGTTGGAATATAATTAGTTTCTTTCCTCTTCCTTATTCTTTCTAAAATCCTTCTTCTTTCCCTACTAACTGTCATGTTTTTGGTCTCTCCAATGCTGAGCTGGGAATGGGGAGTGGGTAAGGGAGAAATGCAGAGTTTTACAGAAGATTGTAATTGTAATCTTGATTGATGCTTTCTAGGTATGGCTAGCTCACAGTTCATAGAAAGTCCCTGCCCTGGAGGTCCAGTGGGCTGCTTGGAGGGACCATACTGGGGATAATGACTTTGTTCTCTGGCCTAGGAAGTGCTCCACTTGTTAGCATTTGCACTTATAGGTTCCACTTACACAGTTTTCACCACTTTTAGACATTCTTTTTAAATGAAATTCTTTTCAAAACAACTCAAGAATACTTCTATTTTAGACTCTCCACATCTAGCTCCCATAAGACAGCACCTTTACCCCACAGATGGCAGTACAGCACCTTCCTGCTGCAGTTCTAGTTCTCCAGTTCACTCCTTCTCACACCAGGCCCCATTTTTTTTTTTTTTTTTTTTGGTCCTCCCACCTATAAAATTCCTCAGGTGTGGGTCAGTGATCCTTCTGAGCCCCAAGCTCCCCAGTGTACTAGTTGAGCCCTCTCAAGCTTTCCAAAAGTATTCATTTGTCTTGAACACCATGGGGAGAGAGAAAGAAAAGCTGGAACACTGCATGGATGGTCTCTGACCTGGCTGCGCACTGGGGTCCCTCATCTGGGAGCCTTAAAACTGCTCGTGCCTGTGCTCCACCCTCAGAGGTTGAGATGTAGTGTTTCAGGTGTGGCCTGAGCCTTTTTAATGATGGTTCTGTGTAGTCAGTATTGACACAGCTGCTCTGAAATCACTTTTTCTACTGACACCCCTGAGAATGCTTTGTCCTAAGAAAACCTGGAGGGTGATGGTCCACTTGTGGCAGGCTGGTTTCGGTCACCCTTTAAGGGCAAAATTCCTTTCAAAACTTTACAAATATGGAAAGTTTGACACCTTTTATTCTTAGCGTTGGGACTTCAATCAAAACTTCAAGAAAGCAAGAATTCTACTAAAAAGCATGCTGCTGTGTGTTTGTTGAAGTGACCTAGTGCAGAGCTGATGGATAGGATAGGAGTTGTTGACATCCCAAGGACAAAAAATAAGGCTGCTTAACAATTTTCCAGTCCATTTCCTTTCCTGTGTATTATTTAGTTTTCACTCAAAAAATATATTAAGTATCTGGTTTTGAATATATATCCAAGGTACCTAATGTTTACTAAGATAAAAAAGTGTCAAAATTTACCATCTTAAAGTCACATACTTGCTTCTTAATTTTTTCTTGGAATATTATCTACCAGCTAATAATTTTGTCTGTACATATTTGGACACAGTTTCTTGCAATTCCTCTGACTTTTACAATGAGAGCTTTACAAAAACTACCCGGAATAGTTCTCTTTGTAAGTCTCAGGGTTTTGTTAGGCAATAGATTTTGCAATCAGGGTGTTTAAAGTAGTTCAACCCATGTAATATAACCACCATATTCCAAACAATTTAATATGACCACAGAAGCTATAAACTTTTTCAGGTAAAAAAAAATAAATAAAAATAAAAACAAGAAAAATATTTTTGAATTTGAATTCAGCTTAAAAAATATATAGCATGACTGTATTACACATGAGGATTAATATCTGAATAGTTATATAGTACCTCATATAAAGTAATTTTGCTTCCATTTTACAAGATGAGGAATGATTGTGATGAAAAGAACAAAGAAATACAAGTATAGATGAATGATTTCCTTGTAGTTAGGATAAATTATGGCAAAGTTAAATATTATGCATTCTTAGTTCATAGTTTTAAATTATATTTTGTTAATTTTCATAAGGAACCTCTCCAACATAAGTTTTTGATAACTTCAAACATGTTTAATTGTTCTTTTGTATCTTCTAACAGACCTTATTATAGTAGTTTATTAATAATAATTTTTAAAATGGTTGACAATAGTATTGTATCATTGCATATAGCAGCCCCTCTTTTATCAAATCTCAGGTAAAAATCAACTAGTGATCAATAATTATAGAATTCTAATAAGTATTTTAAAATAACCATCAAATTTATAGCCTCTAATTTATAGCCTGAGGATGATTTTGTTTTTATAAGATGTACTGAGGCCCAGTGCATGATTGAATCATGCACGTGTGGGGTCCCCTACACGCTTTCGCTTTTTGCGGTGGAGCTGGGTGCCTGTCCGCTGGTGCACCAGGCCTTTCAGAAGCCTTATGAAAGAGGCTTATGAAAGGCCTGGTGCCAGAGCAGACAGGCACCCAGCTCCCCCACTTTTGATGGTCCGTGGCTGCTGAGGGGGGCTACCCTGCTGTTGAGAAGGCGCAGGGGGCGGGAGGGGGGCTGCCGCAGACACCTGGCTACCCTGCCGTTGAGAGGCGCAGCTGGGTGTCCGCGGCAGGCCCCCTCAGCGGCCGCGGATCTGGCCGTTGAGAGGCACAGGGGGCGGGAGTCCCGCCCCCTGCGCCTCTCAACAGCAGGGTAGCCCCCCTCAGTGGCAGCGGATTCGTGCCTCTCAATGGCCGGATAGGCCACCCCGAGTCCCACCCCCCGCCTCCCGCCGCCCAATCGTGGGCATAGCGGAGTGATGGTAGTTTACATGTTACTCTATTATTAGATAGGATTTGGATTCGATACTGCTATGTATTAGAATTTAGATTCCAAATTTAATGAAGAGCTCAGGATTTTACTGAGGACCAGTTAGGCTAAGATAATAATGGAATGACCATCAGTGGAGAGAAACATTTATTATGTCTATCTGGGGCCTTTTTAAAGAGAAAATTTAATACTTCCTTAGGGGGAAGAAGACAACACATATGTTATTTTCATTTCCTGTAAATTAACTTTGCAACATAATTTATTTTAAATACTACCGGACACATTTTTAGGTTGTAGACTGTAACTAGGCAAAAGCCTTCAAGAAATATTCCTCAAGAACATTTTGATCCCAGAGAGAGAAGTTGCTAATTGTGTTTGAATTGTTGGGTCTTCTAGTTCCATTACCCTTTGGGATCTGAATTATTGAGGCCTCCAGAAGGGCAAACACTAGGGCTTATCAATGGCCTCTCACTTCGCATAGAAGAAGGAATGACTTTTGTTGTAGATAAGCGTCAGTGGTGGGTTTATGTAGTTAGATTTTTTAGAGTGGTGGAATCTGTACTTTAGCCTACCCTGCATCCTAGCATATTATTCTTCCTTTGATTTGAGGAATCAATATTCTTCCTTTTCATCCTAATTGGTTAGGCTCAGTGGATAGAGTGTCGCATTTGGAATGAAGGGTCCCCAGTTCAATTCAGGTCAAGGTTATGTACTTTAGTTGCAGGCTTTATCCCCTGCCCTGGTCAGGGTGTGTGCAGGAGGCAACCAAAAAATGTGTCTCTCTCACATCCATGGATATTTCTCTCTCCCTGTCTCTCTCTCTTTCCCTTCCTTCCACTCTCTCTAAAAATCACTGGGAAAATATCCTCAGGTGAGGATTAACAAAAAACAAATGAATAAACAAACAAACTTGCTTTTCTCGTGGGAACTGGCTCTTTCTCTCTTTTTCCAGTACTCCGTGGTGGCTTGCAGCAGAGGTCAAACCAATTTGGTCAATCAGCTGTAAGTTCAGGGATGGCACTCAATTCAGGCTAAAGTGACCTGAGCCAACCAGGCCCAGTTCTAAGGCTTAAATTGGAATTGTCTTGTAGGAAAGGGACGTTTTCTTTCTCCTAAAGTGGCTGAGAGACAACATGTTAACCGGGAGCCGCTGGCAGCTTTTCACTGTCTGAGAAATCAGGCACCACAGATGTAACCAGAGCCCCGAGGTGGAAAGCATGAGTCCAGATGACATCCGTGGAGCCTCTGGATCCGCTATGCTTGAAGCCAGACCATTCTTGACTTTTAGGTTATGTGAATCAATAAAGTCCATTTCCCCCTTAAGGCAGTTCGAGTTGATTTTCTATCACTTGTAGCCAGAAGAGTTCTGAATAATGCATCTAGGATGCTCTGCCTGCAAGTACATACACATTTTCCACATGGCAACTCATTTAGATAAGTGGTGGCCTGGGTGTTAAATGGGAAATGACTGCTAAGCATACTCCTATAGAAAGTAAATAGCAGAGAAGCATAGATTTTTCTAAACTCAAACAGTCTAGTTCTGTGTAAAATAACAGGTATTTTCTCTCTGTGACCAAAGATTTCCATTTGACCCCCATAGCATTTGGAATTTCAACACCTCTTGAAATGGGTAGGTTAAACATAAAACTATTTAAAAAATGATTTCTAGATTCCAGTTTATGATGATGTTATCACAAATGGGTGACAAAATGGGACAGCATTAGGAAAAAGCCATGCTTTTCCCCCCATAAGCTACATTGCCTTTTATCATGAGACTATTTCTTAACCTTTTTTTTTTTTTTTTTCTTTTGGGCTACAAAGGTCTCTAGGGAAATGAACCTGTAAGTTGAAGTAGAGTTTTGCAATGTTTATTTTTCTATTTTGACTGTCCTTTTTACGGTAAAATAAAACATGGACGATCCTATCACTGACTCTAAGCTTTAATTAGCATTGTTGTTACTGTGGTTATAAAGACACGAAAGGATACTGGTTTGAGAAATCTCAAATTATAGGAACCATTATTTTATTGCAACTAAATATTATTTTCTTTTTTAAAAAATACAGTTTTATTGATTTCAGAGAGAAATGGTGAGGGAGTGAGAGGTAGAAATATCAATGATGAGAGAGAATTATTGATCGGCTGCCTCCTGCATGCACCCTATACTGGGGATTGAGCATGAAAACCAGGCATGTGCCTTGACCAGGAAGTGAACCATGACCTCCTGGTTCATAGGTGGATGCTCAACCACTGAGCCACACTACCCGGGCTGAATATTTTCTTCTTGATCTTAATTGCAATGTGTGACAACTTATCTCTCACTATCA
Organism: Ia io; assembly: GCA_025583905.1. Taxonomy (NCBI): domain Eukaryota; kingdom Metazoa; phylum Chordata; class Mammalia; order Chiroptera; family Vespertilionidae; genus Ia; species Ia io. Next base: position 19,911,676 of record JAJQQW010000010.1, on the reverse strand, counting down.
GACAGTGCAAATTTGCAAACCAAATATAAAGTTTAAAAAATTGACTTTTCTATCTGAGAAATAGATCAGATTTACCTGGATGCCCTTCAGCATTGTCTGGTGTGAATAGTTTGGGATAGCCTGCAATCTGGTACATATCCAATGGGACGTTTACTAAATAAGTTAAATACAAGCAAAAGTGTGATGCAATCATAGAGGTATGGCTAAATGCTTTACCTTAGTAAATACTTATTGCTGGAGATACAACACATTCTGTATTCAAAAGACAGAAACAGGAAGGTAGATACTGGGATAATGGAATTATGGCTTCTTTAGACTCAGGTGGGCGATATTCAGACAGGTGAAATCTAAATGATTGAACAATAGAAGAGGGGTTTTCTTTATAGGTCTTATTTGGTCTGTTTGTTCTGAGAAGAGAATACAGACGAATAACAGGCACAAACAAAGAAAGAAACATAATTCTCCAACACTGAGCTCCAGAAAACGATTAAATCAGAGAAATCCTAGTAAAACAAATGTGTGCCATTTTTGGCCACTCTCACAGACAGTTACATGACTATACCCAACTAGACTATACCCACAATCTGATTTCAGAAACATTAGATAACAATACAGCCTTTTCTGGAAATTTATTGATGATAAAGAAAAAGGCCAGAATAACACTGTATGAAAGATAAGCACCCCTTCCCATATCCATGTCCTTTGTTTGGACTTTGTCCTACTACAGGCAGAAGAGACATCTCTGCTCCTTGATCTGGGGCTTGGTGATGTGATTTGCTGAGGTCAATGGCATGTTAAGAGATGACAGAAGTCGAAAAGATATCTGAGTACACAGCTGAGTTTTTCTTTTCATGCTCTGTAAATGCTACAAAGACAGATTCTGCCAGATACCTGTTAATATGTCAACTTGGGCCACAGAATGAAGACACATGGATCAGCCCTTAGCCCATCCCATAGAGGTGGCCAAGCACAGCTAGTCCCACAGTCTGGATGCACAGTCTGAAACAGCCTATCAGAGCAGCCCAGCTTGAATTTGCAGAGCCATGAGCATGAGAGTAGTTGCTTATTGAGTTGACAATGAATCGTGGGATATTTGTTACAAAGCATTACTGTGATAATAACCATTACAATTATTAACATACTAGAGGCCTGGTGCACGAAATTGTGCACTCGAGGGGGTCCCTCCAACCTGCACCCTCTTGGGCCTAAGCCGGCAGTCAGACATCTGTAGTGCTGCCACAGAGATGGGAGAGGCTCCCGCCAATGCCGCTGCACTTGCCAGCCGTGAGCCTGGCTTCTGGCTGAGCAGCGCTCCCCCTGTAGGAGGACACTGACCACCAGGGGCAGCTCCTGCGTAGATAGCAACCAGTTGTCCCACAGTTCAGTCTATTTGTATAGTAGCCTTTTATTATATAGGACAACTAACTTTGTAAGAATACCCTTTCAACTCTGTCTCTCCAAATTCCCAATTGCTGTACTAATCTGGCCCTTCTTTCCCTATTGCCCAGGGCTATGATGCTACTCTGCCAACCCACAACCTCTTAAGTAAAAGTAACCAAAAGCCCTCTCTGCTTTGCAGAGTTATTTCACCACTTTCCATCAACACAAATACCCCAAGTGCCATCCTTAGAGAAACACAAAGAAGTAATCCATCTTTTCAACAAGTCAAGAGAGGGGACACGTAAAACATTTTTCACTTAACTGGGGCAGTTAAAATGCATGAGTTACTCTTCTGAGCTTAAAACTTTTATCTTTATGTCCATTTTATAACAGAGAAAACTGAGGCTTACTGAGGAAGTGATATTAGCCTGGGCACTCAAAGTATTTGGGCAGAATATGTCTGAGCAGATATTTTTCCAGGCAGATACTAGAATCTACTACTAAAATATGATGATTCTAAGCCAAGAAGAGCAGCAGGGATTTTATTTTGAATCCCATTTCTACCAGTATCCTGACCTAGAGGCCATGAGTAGTCCTAAGGTTTGGATAAGGAAGCAAGCAAGTGGATATTTTTTGATTCCCACCTGGGATAGGGCTGGGGTAGGAACTCCCAGATACAGAGTAATCATATTTTACTTCCTGCGTTAAATTGGTTGCAGCAATCACACGCTTCTCTGAAGCTATTTCCATCATGCTTACAAGGCATGATACAGATTATCCCAGAGCCCACCTGCAGTCTGTCCCCTCCCTTTGCCAACGTGGGAGCAAATTATATTTCATGTGCTTGCCTTGCAGTTTCACACATGGTCTCCACTTAAATCTCACCCAGTGCTCTCAAGATTAGGGAGAAAATCATGCCCAGTTCTCCTTTCCTTTTCTATCTGGGTCACTGGCTTTGAGCTGCCATATCCTTCTCCTCCCTCCAGCCCCCTCTACCCACGCCCCCCAATCTTCACACCACCACCCCAATCCAAGCCACACAAGAGGTTTTTGGCAGAAAAATTTTCAGTTTAACACTTCTCTATTTGGGCCTTTTTTACAAAATGCCTCATTCACAAAATGTCATCTTCTAATATAACTGCAACACTGCAGGTTTTGTAGGGCATGGTGAGACTCTGTTGGACTTTATAAAATCGGTCTCCCAATAAATAACAGTACCGATGTAGGTTATCCTATGTAATAAAGATGTAATATGCAAGTGGTCGTTACGCCATGAAGCGTAAAGATGGACCACATAACGACCGGATCACGGATCAGCAGGAGGGTGGGGCAGCAAGCTACAAGTGGGCAGTGGAGAGCTACAGGAGGGGGCAGGGCAGCAAGCTATGGGGAAGCAGGGGTTGGAGGAAGCTAAAGGAGGGCGGCACTGAGTGACTGGCTACAAGCGGGCAGCAGAGAGCCACAGGAGGGGGCAGGGCAGCAAGCTATGGGGAGGAGGGGGAGCTATAAGAGGGCGGGACAGTGGGCAGAGAGCTATTGGAGGGCAGCAGCGAGCTTGTGGCGAGCTACTGGTGCATGGATTTGTGCGCAGGGCTGCTAGTATTTCTATAAAACTGAAGCTGTCTTTTGCAATAGCCCATTGACCACATCCACTGCTGATTTTCACAGAGCTGGGCTCTATCTAGACAAAGCCATCATTTCTTACTTCATATCTGTAAGTGATACAGAGCATCCTGAGAAAGGGGGGTGATGGTAACTGAGAAAGAGAAGGACACACTGGGCACCACCTGTGGACTCACATAGTGTCAGGCCCAAATTCTTATCATTGCCTAAACTCTGTGATTTAATAAACACAGTAAAAATGAATATCTTTCTTTGGGAGCTGGGGAAAAAAATGCAATCTGAAGAGTTATGTTCTGTAAATCAAGCCAGACAACAGAGTGAGAAAATGACTCTTCTGTGATTATTTTTCAACACCTCTTAACACCTTTCACTTCCCTGGAGAGTAAGGTGACAAGAAGAACTTCAGAGTTGTCTAGTTCTCTCATTTGAGTATCTGTTTATTATTCTGGGCTATTAACGTGTTGCCATCTTATAAAGCATGTGTCAAAACCTCATTAATTTGGACACAGAGCATTACAAACTTCAACTTTTGCTAAATGTGTAAAAATAAGAGTTTGCTCAATGAATAAATATGTCAAGAACATTAAAAGGCACAGCAGATCTTATGAAAAGACCTTCACCTGTCTGCTTCATTAATTATATACACTTTGGAAAATATTCTACTCCAATAAATTAACTTAAACTAGTTTAGAACACTAATTTGTATTCTAAAACTACCTAAAGTACTAGTCTTTTAAAAGGATTTAAGCATTATGTAAAGGTTAGTAGTTTAAATAATTTTATAAATATAAATGTTTGCATATAGTAACATATTATCAGATTTTAAAACTTTTATTTCTATCTATTGTTTTACTTTCTCCTTCAGAGTCTTCTTTTCTTTCAAATTTTAATATTGAGAATCAAGTATTTGCTAGACAGTGAATTTAGAAAGAAACATACATTTAGAAGGCTCTCATATGTTTTAGCTTATTTAAAATAAAAGCTTATTTAAAAAATACTCTGACAAAAAAATGCATTTTAAATCTTGTGGTTATAAGTGCTATAAAAATAAAGCAGGAAAAGGGAAGAGAAAAAAAAGGTGACTGGTAGGTATTTTGTTTTTTAAATGTCCAGCTTTATTGAGATATAATTGATACATAACATATAACACTATAAAATAAGGTATGCAATGTGATTATCTGATATATATGTTGATTATAGTCACCATACCATACATTAGAGCCCAGAATACCCTTTGACTAACATCTTATTTTCTCCTCCTTGTAACCTCAGGAAACCACCATTTTAGTCTCTGTTTCTATTTCTATGAGTTTGACTTACTTAGATTCCAGATATAAATGAAATCATACAGTATTGATTGTTCTGTATCTGACTTATTTCACTTAACACAATGCCTATTAGGTTCACCCCTGTTGTTGCAAATGGCAGGATTTCCTTCTTTTTATAGCTGAATAATATTCTACTGTGTGTGTATTACATTTTCTTTATCCTTTCATTTATAGACAGGCCCTTAGGTTATTTCCCTATTTTGGCTATTGTGAATAATGCTACAATAAACATGAGAATACAGATATCTCTTTTGAGTTAGTGATTTTATTTATTTTGCGGATATATGCAGAAATGGGATTGCTGAATCCCATTCTGGTAGTTCTACAGTGAATTTGTTGAGGAACTGCCATACTGTTTTCCATAGTGGTTAAAACAATTTACATCCCCACCAGCGGTACACAGAGTTTGCTTCCCTCCACATCCTTGCCAACTCTTGCTATCTCTTGTCTTGTTTATTATGGCCATTCTAACAGGTATAAGGTGTTATCTCTTAGTGGTTTTGATTTGGATTTCCCTGATTATTAGTGATGTGTAACACCACTCATCTACCTGTTGGCTATTTGTATATCCCCTTTGGAAAAATACCTATCAAGTTCTTTTGTCCATTTTAAAGTCAAATTATTTGTTTTTTCACTATTGAGTTGTATGTGTTATATATATATATAAAAAGTATATGTATATATATTTACATATATATATATACATATATATATGTATATATATATACATATATATTTTTTTCAAGTTATAGTGATGATAGTGCAAGTAATATGCAGATAGGGCAAAATTGTTAAGGGAATAATTAAACCTCATCATGAATATAAATGACTGAAGGACTGTGATATTATTTGCCAAGCCTGTAATAGGTGCAAACAGATGGAGTTAAGGGTAAACATCTGCTTCCTTTGGAACTCAAATTTGTTGGAAAATCACACCTATAGGTAGGATTTAAAGTGAGGTTGCAGACTTGATAAAAACAGCATCCTGCATCCTGCATCCTGCACTCACCACCCAAAGTCTATTTCTGCCACTGTTTATCCTCTCTTTGCACTCTTCCACCCCCCAGCCCCTTTTTCCCTCTGGCAATCACCGTATTGTTGTCTATGTCTGTTTTTTTGTTTTTTGTTTGTTTGTTTTGTTTTACTTAAACCCTTTACCTTTGACCCAGCCTCCAAATTAGGGTCTGGATTGACCACATTGAGGACCCTTTTAATGAATCGCATCAAGTATCTACTTTCAGGGGCACTAGGCCAGGTTCTCTGGTTATCATGGGAGATGCAAACATAAACCAGATTGCCCTTGCCTTCAAGCGATGTACAAGCCAGGAGTGAAGCTAACTTCGTACATTAAGATCTGTAAAACAAGGTAGTGTGCAGTAAATAATTTAATGTAAGTAAAGAGTGCTGTGGAAGTACAAGGGAGGAGAAAATTCACTCTAGCCCGAAAGGTCACAGATAAATCTATGGTGGTTATTGAGAGGCATACAGGGCAGGGGTCCAGGGGGAAACAAAGGCAGGTGGAACATAGCAGACAAGGCAATTTGAGCCAGCTTAACCACAGAAACCAACCATGCTGAAATTATGGAATGCTTTGGAACACAAAGTGGGAGGCATGGGGAACTGAGGGAGGCCCTGCAGCAACAAGGCGAACTGCGGCACAGGGGCAGAGAAAGTTCAGGTCCCTTGCTAGGAAAGAACAATGAAGGACTCAATCAGGTGGCGACACAGGTAGCTCTAGAGCAGGCTTGTGGCCAATACATCCCCCTATAGCATAAGGCTTCATGGGCAGCCCTTTATTGCCCCCTCCCTGTGTGGGGAGTCTGAATCTGTTTGTAATAAATTTTCCACACTTTGCGTAAATCTTCTGGTCCACGGAGCTCATTCTTCAGCATCACCAGGCACGACCCTGGGAAAGAAATGCTCGGCTCACCGTTCCAGTTATCAGTTATAATACTTAAATTTAGATTGCAAGGATAAATTTACAGGAAATATAGAAAGAGTAGGAGAGAAGAACCCCCCGGTGAAGAGTATGGATTAAATCATAGAGGTAGAAAGGGAAGCGGGAACTGAGAAGTAAAGTCTTTCTGCAAAATAGGGCAAATAGTGGGACAAAGGCTGGTGAGGTTAAGCCACAGAAATGCCTTTTCCTGTCCTCATCTCTTAGATCCAATAATTTTTGTTTGTGTTCCCAGGAGAAAGTCAAGTTGTATGGTAGCCTTTTCACTTATCAAATTTATTTTTTCCTTCTTCAAATTATTTCTTCAAATATTGCTCTATATTTCATGATCACAAGTATGGATTACTTCTATAATTTCTTCTCACAATAAACCAACCTTTTGATTAATTCTGAAGATTTAAGCAGTTGTTGAATATTTAAACCAGTACTTTTAAGACATTAGGTCACGCTTGTCATTAAGAAAGAACATGTCAATTTTCTGATGACTTTAATAAAAAAATATCAAAGCTATTATAAACATTAAGTAGCATATAACCTATCCAGTTTTCTTTACCATTTTAATGATGTTGTGTTCTATAATTTAATAATTGTGTATAAGTACTTAAAAAGTCAATCTTTTGGAATTATTTGATTAGTGTCAGAGTAAGGGAATATATAGTCTAATGCATTGCAAATGATGAAATCTAGGTGAGCCATATTTACACTTATTTTTTAAATGTTCTGATAAGTATTTTGTAATGCTGAGTTTTTACCTTATAAATTATGCCAGAAATATTTGTGACATTTTATAAACAACATTTTTATTGCAGAATATGTATACATAACTAACATAATATGTTTGTGTTTCAATGATTGTTTCAGACTTGTCTTAAATACAATGAGAAAAAAAATACCTGACAAATCTCTGTTAGCTTTAGTTTTGGGTAACTCAGAAACTTTGAGGCATATAGGATAGGCTAATGATTCTGTCCCTAGGAACTTCAGATCGGCTTTGTCAGTAAATTTTCATTCAACATAATGACATTCTGTGCTTCATTTCTCTTCAGTAACATAAGGCATCACTTGGGAGATTTTTTGTTAGCAAAATATAAAAGAGATTGATAACATAAGCTGTGAGAATGCCAGAAGCTTTCTAGATGTCCAAAGTCATACTAGTATGCAGCCAATATTTCTGACCAATAAATGTCAACTCCTGGATTGATAGTGAAAATGTCTCTCCATCAGATTTACAGAGAAAATCTGTGACCATCAGTTGAGGGGTCATTGAAAATGACAATGCCTTCCAATGGAGCTTATTTACAGGTGTGTGTGTGTGTGTGTGTGTGTGTGTGTGTGTGTGTGTTAGGGTATTTTTTTCTCCTCATTAAGGAGCATTTCAGTTGTTCATATTTTCTGGAAATTTCCTTTGAAAGAACATAAATTTTATGTTGATTTTTTAATAAATATATTTATTTTATTTATTTCAGAGAGGAAAGGAGAGGGAGAGAGAGAGAGAAACGTCAATGATGAGAAAGAACCATGATTGGCTGCCTCCTGCACATCCCCCATTGGGGACCAAGCCCACAACCTGGGCATGTGCCCCTGGCTGGAATCGAACTCAGGACCCTTCAGTCCACAGGCCAACACTCTATCCACTAATCCAGTGGTCGGCAAACTCATTAGTCAACAGAGCCAAATATCAACAGTACAACGATTGAAATTTCTTTTGAGAGCCGAAAACCAACTTCTGCGCATGGGCCACGAAGTTTCAATCGCACTGTACATGCCCGCATGTGGTATTTTGTGGAAGAGCCACACTCAAGGGGCCAAAGAGCCGCATGTGGCTCGCGAGCCGCAGTTTGCCGACCACTGCACTAAGTCAAACCAGCTAGGGCTGAATTTCTTTTCAAGATGTTTTCAGGTTTACTCAAATATTATTTAATATTTTGGTAATTTTGTATTTTTCAGTTATTCTATAAGTAAGGATAGGAAACTAAAAGATCAGCTTATTTGCTTTTGACTTTTTCTCCTGTCTTCCTTTAAAGTTTTGATTCAATCCAGCCACATACTCTTTCCTCATTTCCAAATAGGAAATGGAATATTGATTGGTTTGAATAAAACTTTTACTGTCTTACATAAGATAAATTTAGCTACTTTGCCCGCATCCAAATATAGATGACTTAATCCAACAATTGACCACTAATTATTGTGTAGTCCATGGAGAGGCTTGAAGAGTGTTATTTTATAAAAAGGACCAACAGGAAATAAGGCAAACATCACTAATTGCAATTGTGTTTGCCTCACTAGCCATATTATTCACCTGCCTGCATAATTTGCCTATTTAAGAAATGTTGATAGAGCCCTGTTGGAGTAGCTCAGTTGATTACAGTGTCATCCCATTATGCCAATGTTACAGATTCGATACTGGGCAGAGCACATACAAGAATAAGCCAATGAATATATAAAAAAGTGGAACAGCATATCAATCTCTCTTTCCCCTTTCCTCTCTCTAAAAAAATAATAAATTAAAAAAATTTTAAATGTTGATGCGATAAAGATATTAGAGAAAAGAACATTGGGTTGAGAATAAAGAGATTTAGTTTCTTCTCCCAACACTCATAGTAATAGGGCACATGGGGTGTAATCAATGAAGATTCTTTGGCTGTTTTCCTCATTTCAAAAATTAAAAATTGCTAAAAAGGGATTTTATCTTAAGTAACTTCTAGCTCAAAAGGTCTGATTCTATGCAGGGTCCAATGTTAATATTTTTGTTGAATTTCCAAAATATAGGCTTGGGCCTTAAACATCCACATTTGTAAATTAAATTTGTTTTCAATGTACAAAGGGAATTGGAATCTAGTATCAAATACCTAAGGGTGCATTTCCAGAGCTCTTAGTCTTCTCCTAGTTCTACTTTATATTATGTTATCTGCCCTAAAGTGAATGGGTATAAGTATGTTTGATTTTGAGCTATGAATTGTCATTATGATATATGAAGGATATAGCTGTGAGCCATTTTGGAGGGAAAATAGTTTAGATATAGACACATATCATAGCTTTTGAACTTAATGGAATCCTAGTCTACGTTCTATGAAGATGGGTCAAAAGTCAGATTTTTTTTTTCATTTTTAAGTTGCTTCTTCATTTTGTTGTATTTCTTTAATATGAAACTATATTATTTTTTAAATGAGCTTAAGTTCTTTTTTGTTTTTTTGTTTTTTACTTTTTCCCCTAAATACCACTACTTACTAGTACATTTACTTTATAAGCTAAACTTGAAAATGGCCTTGTATACTTAGTGCCATTTTTTTTTAAATGAGCTTTACTGAGCTATCCGACTTTTCAACTATATAATCACCAGCATTCTCTTACTTTGTGTACGCCTCTTCTATAACACCAGCATATGTAGAGTCACTCTATCTCTAAAACTGTGCTTTAATGGGTGTGGAACAGGTCTATATTTCATAACATGCTAATGTAAATGAACAAATGTAAAACACATAACTATTTTTATCCCTCCACACTGAACGTGATCTCAATGTAAGTTAGTATAGTAAAAGCACATGAGAAGCATACCAATTGAAATTATTTCTTAAATAATTATATGAAAGACTGCAGTTTTCTTTATTCTTCTTATTTTTATTAACTATTACACCAAATAATTGACTTTATACATCTATTCAGGCTTCCAGTCATAAAAAAGAAACACAGTATTCAGTTATTTTAAGCAACCATTTATTAAATATTTTTGGTGTTTGCAGTTCTAGATGATGTACCTGGGAGGGGGGAGATGAGTGAGGAAAATAAATATTGACACTTAAGTAAAATAAACTAGTTGTTTAGCTCTTGAAATATAAAGAAATACACATAATACACACACACACACACACACACACATAGACAAATGTGAGAGTTTAATTTGGCAAAGGGAAAAAAATGCAACATTATTACTGGAATTAATTCATTTAGGTGTCAGTTACTTAAATTTCCTTCTCCTATTTCCTGAAACATTGAATGAAGCTTTGAGATTTATATTTTGTTGGTCAAATGTAGCTTATATTATAACGGTTAGTATCTTAGAATGCCTCTGATACTTCGCCTCATTCCATAGGCTATAAAAGTCAAACCTGGCCAGTGTGGAGTAACGGATATGCTAAGGGAGGCAGCTCTAGCCCCTGATGTTAGCACAAAAAGGAGTTTAGGCAAAGGCAGCTGTTCTCCATCACATGTACTGAGAAACATGGTATTGCTTTAATGGATACGGTTACTTCCTATAGCAGAGAGTATGAGAAAAGAGAAAAAAAAAACACCACATATTTTTGATGCCTAGAATGCAAAAGACAGGAGAATATGCCTTCGTGATTGCGTGATGGCATGTGTTATCAAGTCTGCACATATGTGAAAGCATAGACTGAGCAGAAGCTTTTTTAGGTAAAATATTTTGTTCACATTACCTCTGTAAAAGCAGCTTCAGAAGTCTAGCTTCAGAACATATTACTGGTAATATTTTTCTTCCAAAAGATAAGCCCCACAAAGGCGGTGTCTCTTCGGGTGCAGGGAGCTGCAGCTTTCCTAAAACCGGTGGTGACAGGGCAGGAGTGTGTTCTGAGAGTGGTGGGGCTCCTGATCAGAATTGCAATATTCCTCTGCAGTGAGCCAGGCACCAAATCTCCCTCTCCCCACTATTTTTTTGGGGGAAATTATAATAATATTTAAGAGGAAAATATCCCTTATACATTTTTTTGGGGGTTCAGAAATTAAGACCACAAGTACTTTCAATGATCCAATTCTACTTTTAAAAAAATTCTGGTATCATTTTTCTCTTTCATTTATTGAAAAACTATTTTAATAAATAAAATATAAAAATTTTATGTACAATGAAGTGTGCTGATATTTGTTTCCTAATTAAAATATGAGAGTAGTATCTTAAATATATTTATTTTCTATCAGAAATATTTAATCAAATATGTCTTGTTATTTTAAATATGTAATGCTTATTTAGAAATAAATTAATTATCTAATATTAATTCATTTGCATATGCAAGGATATACATTATCTTCTTGTTTATAATAGTAATGAATAACATCAACTAGGTGACCATTAATAATGGATTGGCTTTAATAGTATAATTATTTATTTGGGAAAATATTGTATATTTATTAAAAGTATGTCACCCAATAATATTTAAAAACTGAATGCTTATCACTCTATATTGTTAAATTTTCAAAAAGCAGTTTATAATTTTTATGAATAGAATGATTTAAATTTCGTTAAATTTATTATTAATAGGCATTGCTGCCCTTAGCCAGTTTGGCTTGGTGGATAGAGCATTGACCTGGGGACCAAAGAGTTCCAGATTCCATTATGGTCAAGGGCAGGTACTTAGGTTTCAGGCTCCTCCCCAGCCAGGACCCTGGTCAGGGCACATGGAGGAGGCAACCAATTGATGTGTTTCTCTCACATCAATATTTCTCTCTCTTTCCCTCTCTCTTCCACTCTCTCTGAAAATCAATGGAAAAATATCCTCGGGTAAGAATTAAAAAAAAAAAAAAAAGCATTGCTTATATTCTAAATAAGATACACATTTACTGGTAGGGAAATATTAACTGGTCTATCACAATGGAATGAATTTTTCCTTCAGCTACTTATTCATAATAGTAAATTTATTTTATTTTTTATTTTGATGATGCATTTATTTTCCATCTACATTAAATAATTATAAATGTCATGTTGAAATATTTTATCAATCATACCAAATAGTGTCTAAAATTTGCTCTCAGTAAGGGGTAAAATAATGGGGAAATGAAGGAGATTCAAAGCATTATTATCAGGAAAAAATTCTAAGTGGGAGGATAAAAATAGAGCACAATAGAAACATAAATGGAAAGTCCCAGATATTTTCAAGTTTAAAAAAAATAAAAAATAAAATTATTCAATTAGATCAGTGCACATGTATGAAAATCCTACCCAAGAACTTTCTATTCCTTACATATCACATTTGGTCACATAAATATTGATATTAATAAATTACTGATGTTATCATATCACAATACATGACCAGAGGTAATTGAGTCATGGATCTGGTAGCCACAATTCTGGCTCCTTACTTCATGGGCAAAGACAATTAAACTATTGCCAAACCTGTAACATGTTCACAGCCCATGATACAATGATCAGAAGGCTCCTCAAACAAATAACTTCTGACCACATACCTAGAGGATAACTTCCAAAGTTTTTTATAAGTGAAAATGTGCATCACCATAAGAGTGATCATATTTAAATTAAAATCAAGATAGAAACATATAAAGTAAATATTTTATAGAAATTTATGTAAAGTGAAATAAAGTTGATAATTGCATCAATGTTTAATTTCATTGATTATCACACTAATCAGAGTCTTTTGTCTAGAATCAAAACATATTTTCATATAGTGAGATCTGAAGTTTTTATTCAAAAATGTCCATTTTAGAGGTGAAAAACTAAGATTAGATTATGTTGCTTAACTATTATCATTAGTTAATCAATTGGGAGAATTTGGATTAGAAGGCATATGAAATCTAGTAATTGAATTTTGTTAGCTACAACACAGTTCTGCCCTGATAAATTGTATTACAATGAATTTAGCAAAACAAGTGGACTTTCAAATCCTGTTTTTTTGTGTGTAACAATTACTAAAATCAAACCTCAGCCTACATCACTACAGCATTTAACTACAGCAACATAAAAGGAACAAAATTTTAATATTAAATCACAGTCCTGAAACATAAACAATACACATTTCTCTATTGGCTAAGATTATTTCAACAATAATGGCTACAATTACTGTCAAATCTTAGTTGCATGTGCTTTCTATCATTATACATGTGGATTTGTGAGCACTTTTGCAAATATTGCAGCATCAAGTGGCATCATAATGTCTCTGAATTTATGAATTAATCAATAATCAATGCCACTTCATTCCAGTGAACTTCTATAAAAAAGTTCTAGGCTGTATTATAATAAATTTTCCAGAGATATGACCTCAAGATAGCCCTTGATGTTATAAAAGTTTGTCTCCTTCCTTGGAACTAAGAGTAGAAATGCACACTCTTCTGTAGACTTCACAGGGCTTGATACGTCAGGGCTGCCAATATGCTAGTAATTGATTTATTGTACTCTTTTGCCACTGGCACTAAGAGTTCTCAAGGATTTGAAGCCGCTCCTTTGATTTCTGTAACAGAGAGCAAAGCTGCATCACTGTCATACTGTTGACAGGATGGGATGTTGAGCCTTTTGCCTGAGTCAAAATCCTATATAATAAAAGGCTAATATGCAAATTGTCCCCTCAACTGGGAGGTCAACCAGGGGACAGGGCTGGCTGGTCAATCCCCCTCAGCCCCACCTCCTGGGCAGGCCGGCCAGCCCCCACCCATGCACGAATTTGTGCACTGGGCCTCTAAGTATATCATAAAGCTTCATTATAAACTTTTAACATTGGTTAATCAAAAATATTTTAAGCTAAACTCGTTATTTTGTATAAATTTACTTATTCAAGAGATGTGTATTAAGTACTTTAAATAACAAGCTCTATAGCAGGTACAGGAATTCCAAAAAGAACTGTGAGCAGTCTTTTTTCTGTATGCTGTGCTTGCTGCGCAGTAGAAACACGAGAGATGTGAAACAAGATGCTCTTTGAACATATGGAAATGACTTCCTGGGAGAGGATCTGCTGAGGCCAGTCTTTAGTTTGGGCTGCAGTTCACTTTGGTGATGGAGGGCATTTCTGATATCCATAACACAGTATACAAAGAGCAGGGTATGAATGAACACTGTGTCTTAGGGAAGTAATACTCTATTGAGGCAGAGTAAAGTGGTAGATAAAAAGTGTGGCACTAGGTGAACCTGGAAATGTAGATAGGGAGGTTCACAAAGGAAGCATTAAATAGAGTGCTTGCATTTTTAAAAGACAAATGTGGCTAAAAGTATACAGGGTGGATGGTAATTGATTGTGACAGGCAACCAGGGGATTATTAAATATTATAACTCTAAAATCCAGGTGGAAATAGTAAAATTTTAAAGGAAAATAGTGAAAGGATGAAGAGGACAAACATAATTTATCAATGTATATTCAATAGAGATGGGACTAGGTGTAAACACTAAGTGATTTTAAAAAAAATGTTTAGAATGTAACTAAGAAATTGAGTGTACCTTGTTCTAGTTAACTAGTAGTTTAGTGATTTAAATTATTGGGAAATATAGCTGACGATCCAGTTCCTGGTGCCTAAGGGAGCATATGAGGAAGGTGGTAGAGTCAGGCATATAGAGTGAGAGACAAAAGTTGCCATGTGTGAAAAGGGGTCTGTAAAGACCACTAAGAAATGGTGATCACTGAAAAAAGGCGAGAACTGTGAATAAATGGTGCTGAGGAAACCAACCACAGTTGGAAGCAACTTGAAGAAGAAACTTCATTTCAACCAATTAAATACCCTCAGAGAAGACAAACAGGAAAGATCAGAGAAACAGAACCAGTAATGGGAAGCTGAAGGAATACAGTTGTGGGCCTATACTGTGCTAACAGGAAGTACTACGATGATGAGGGAAAGCAAGATTTCAACAAAAGGAAAAGGATGATGGAAATATTCTGTGAAAGTGTAACAGTGAAAGGGCTTGTCTGTAGTACTCCCAAGGGTAGACTAGATTATGGGAAGAGGCTGAGATGCAGAAACTAGAAGCAGATGATTTATGTACTTAGTTTATACTTTGCAAACCTTTTGTGGAATTTAGATATATGTTTCCAATTCTTAGATGAGATGCTCAGAGTTCACCAAAAATTCATTGTCCAAGTTCTCATTTTTGTTGGACCATGGATACAACAAATTTCCCTGAAGAGGAGGTCTGATGAAGCTGAAGAGTTAAGTTTATAATGAAAAAATGTCGAAGGATATCAATCAGACTGTGAACAGTCTTGAAAGAGTTCAGACTGAATGCAGTGATTCATGGCACAGGACTGAAGAATTTGGACAGAGCAGTGATAATGTTCAAAATCCTGTAACCAAACGATTAATCTGCAATAATGACTAAGTTATTTTGAAAATAGTTAAGATTGGGTATTGTTTCAATTTGTACAACATATTTACTGCAATTAGAAGGAAACCAATGAAATCTTACCCCTTATTGTAAAGATGAAGAATTTTAACAACCATTTCACATGGACTCCCTATGTGCCAGCTATTATTCTAAGCAATTTATATGCATTAACTCACAAATGCGTTTCATGAGATCCTGGTTATTTATACTCTCATTTTGGATTAGAAATAACAGAAGGTTAGAGGGTTTAAGTGAATTGCCAACATGGTGTTAATTTGTAAGTTACAGAAATGCCAATATAAATCAAAGTATAAAATTTCAAACAAAAAGGAATTTATGGTCTCATATCATCAAAACGCTTGGAGGTTAAGCTTCATCAGGGTTTGATCAAGAGTCCCCATTTATTTTTCCTGGGATTCCCAAGTTTGTGCCTCTTGTGAGTGACTATCTGTAGCCACTTTCCCCCCAAGGTGTTGCAGTAGGTAATGAAGTTCCACACATTTGCACACCCATGTCCAGAGAAAAAGAGGAAGAGGGCATTTCTTAGAAGGTCTCAGCAAACATCTCTGGTTTTATTAACTTGGAATGGGTTATATTTACAATCCTTAATCAACCATTATTAACCAGAAAAAAGTCTGTGTTTTTTAATTTAGACTTGAGCCAAACACCTTAAAAAGAGTTAAGCTTCATCTAACATGTAAGGAACTATGAGGAACATAGTGATATATGAATAGGTATACACTGAGTGGCCAGATTATTATGCGTTCAGAGATCATAATAATCTGGCCACTCAGTGTATAAACACTTTTTAACCTTAGGTGGGATTAATTTGGGGCAATCACTACACCATCCACTGAAATCACATTATCTTTACAGAATTAAAATAACTTGCAAAAGATCATATATTTCATTACAGAGCTGGTTCTACAATTCAGTAATTCTGACTTATGGCCTTCACACACACACAAACACACACACACACAAATACACTCAATTTGTATTTTTTCCTCCATTAAAACTAGATAGACAGATAGATAATGGAAATAGAGTGAGAAAGACATGATGGATACATGGGATAGATGAATGGATGAATGGATGCATGGATTCATGACTTGATTAATAGGTAGAAAGATCTTTCTTACCCTTAACATGAAAGAATCATCCAACCAAATAAAAACAAGTTTAGGCGTGTATGGTGTGTATTAGATAAGCTAATTAATCACATTAACCATCCTTAACACCTTGCTTAAAGGCATTTGAATCAGATGGGTTTTATTTATTCTTCAAGAATACAGCACTGCACAGAAAGAAAAAAAAAAAGCAAAGTTTACTGAGTTATAGCTTAGAGCCACTGAGTGAATGAATTCCAAACCAGTATCTTTCATCATGAATTTTATGGAATTTCCTGTGAAAATAATTTTCAAATGACACTCGGCACAAAGGAGGCAACTTGTACCATCACTGGAAATCGGAATTCAGTAGGTGTCACTGAGAGCAGACATTAGCATTTGTACTGATGTTCCTGGTATAGAATTCTTGGCACACAAAGGAGAGATAAAAGGCTCATAAAAATGGATTCACTTATCCATCAAAGTACAGTTGACTCACAAGGTATAAATATGTATAGTTTAAAGTTTTTAGGACACAGCTAGGATGGGATTTTATAACCTTACAGTGCTTTTGGGTTCTTGGGCTGAATAACAAATCATAAGTTGTTGTCACAGCATTAGGGTTGCTGGGGGACACTGTGAGGCCAGGCTGAGCAGAGTCGGAATTGGGTTCAGAGAGAAACCAAATTTCCTGCTCTGACCTCGAAGTACATTTGAAGGGGGCATTACTGCTACTCTGGGAGATTGTTATGACATAAGTCCTTTCTAATCATTAAAAGTTCTGGTTATTTCAGACAGATTTAACAAGTATACAAACTCTTCTTTCTTGAGTCGCTAACGAAGTGATCCAACCATCCTAGTCTCGTTTGCATTTTGATACATTTTAAATAAGTATTCTCGAAATATCATTTTCTAACATACGGATGATAAATTCTAGATCAGTATAAGAACATCGAGGGGTGGGACTTGAGGATAAGGAATCATGATAGTGTTACACATTTGGGAGTTGTCACCCTGTGTGTGGTGCAGGAGAAGAGAAAGTGAGTTCGTATGTATTTATTTTATTTACATACACTTCAAAGCACATACTATGTGGAAAATGCATACTTTCCTTAAAAATATTAACTAATTTAATACTGCTGAAAATGGATACTATTTTTTTTTTTTTTTTTGCTTTCTTTTGCTTATGGGGAATCTAAAACAGAGAGGTTAACTAATTAGCTTGAGGTCACACAGTTGGCTAGTGATTGATGTAGGATTCAAACCTAGGCACTAGGGCTCCAGAAACAAAGATGGCTTTCACAATGGCAAGCAATGCAACCTTTTCTGTTAAGGAAAGTTTCTAGAGAAATTATATGGGGCTGAGCTTCTCAGTCCTTGGGTACTCATTAGACTTATCTGCCAAGATTGTAAAAAGTTCTGACACTTGGCACACCCAGAACAATGAAATTAGACTTTCTGATGGGGGCTCAGGAATTGGTATTCTTCGTCCTTGTAGATGCCTTATATGCAGCCCTTGTGGGAGATAAAGAAGTCAGAAGGAGGATCGAAGTGGGCAGTGCGGTGAAATCTAACGTGAAGTGGATTAAAGGACCCAGTTACTTTAAATACTAAACTCACCTGCTGTGCATCTATGCTTAGTTTTACTTTATAATTAAATTCTGCTTTAGCAGACCTCCAATATCTTTGTGGAATCTCAAACATGCACACACACACACACACACACACACACACACTATCTGGCTTGGCTCTAAAAACCTTTCTGCTTTACATTTCTCTGCTGTTGATGCCTTTTTTATGTAATAATATGTACATATATTTTCAAATTCTGTTTGAGAAGCAATTTCTATGTATTTATGATTCTCTACCTAACTCTAAGTGTATTATTTCTTGTTTATAATGCAATGTATACATAAAGTAAAAGCAAATAGGAAATGATATGCCATGTGAAATTCCTCTCTCTTTTCCTGTTTATTCATCAGTGTGAAGGGTTAATGTTATTCACAAAGATATTTATATTAAATCCCCCTGGGTTTACATTGCATATTGTGGCTACGTCTTACTTATGGGGTTTTTTAAATGCAATGTCACTCATTTTTGGTTCTGCTTTCTGAAGTGAGAACTTCGATACATTTGAAATTCAAGACAAGTTAAACTCCCAATTTAGTGTTTTAAAATCCTGTAAAGGCCATAACTAGCTACTGGATCACCCATTTAGAGTGTTGTGTATACAGTATTTGTGTCCATTGTGTGTATATATGAGTACTATAAGTATCAAACCGATCAACTTTTGTTTGGGGCTTACTTCATGATAGACACCACATGTACAAAGAATGAATGTGGAAGGACTATTGAGGTAAATGGTTTTATCATTCACAAGAGTACAGAAGGGTGGAAAAAAATATCTCTACTTCTTGCAGAAAAACTAGGATTCCTAGAAAAGACGGTGGAGCTGGGACATCAAGGCCGAGTAGGATTTCCGTCCTTCATTAGCAACATATTAATTAATTTCTTTCTAGTTTGATATTTTTGTTTTTACTTCATTCTCAAGTCAGAATAGTAGCATTGAACAGGACATTAAGAGGAGGTACCCACTTAAAAAGTTGTAGGAGGCAGAGACCAAAGGGATGGTTACCAGAAGGGAAGGGATGGATAATATCATGATAAGTTTACAAGGTGACACATGATTACTAGATTTAGTGGAGTGATCAAATGGTAAGATATAAAAATGCCAAACAACTATTCTGTGCACTTGAAACTGAAATCCTATCTAATAAAGAGGGAATATGCTAATTGACCCTCACACCATCGCAAAGATGGTGGTGTCCACAGCCAATAAAGAGGGAATATGCTAATTGACTGCCCCACCCTCAAAGATGGCAGTGCCCACAGCTATAAGATGGTGGCACTCAGTCCCCTCAGCCTCGCCGGGGCTGCAGGTGCGCGGCAGGGCCAGGCCTGCCTGCCTCTGGAGTTCTCCAGTTACCTCAGCCCCCCAGCTGCCCAAGGCCAACCTGAGGCGCAGGCAAGTCTTGGATGGCAGCTGCTCAGCCACACAGGGCCGGCCTGAAGTACAGGCAAGCCTTGGATGGCAGCTGCCTGGCTACCCAGGGCCAGCCCAAGGCACAGGTAACCAGGGACAGCTGAGGTTTGTGCTGCCGGCAGTGGCAGTAGCAGAGGTGTGATGGGGCATCGCCTTCCCCTGATTGCCAGGTCGCCTCCCACACCTGAGGGCTCCCAGACTGTGAGAGGGGGCAGGCAGGGCTGAGGGATCCCCCCCTCCAGTGCATGAATTTTCTTTTCTTTTTTTTTTAAAAAATATATTTTATTGATTTTTCACAGAGAGGAAGGGAGAGGGATAGAGAGCTAGAAACATCGATGAGAGAGAGACATCGACCAGCTGCCTCCTCCACACCCCCCACCGGGGGATGTGCCCACAACCAACGTACATGCCCTTGACCGGAATCGAACCTGGGACCTTCCAGTCCGCAGACCGACGCTCTATCCACTGAGCCAAACCGGTTTCGGCCAGTGCATGAATTTTCATGCACCGGGCCTCTAGTAACCAATATAAGTTTGTATACAACTATACTTAATAAAAAGTCAAAAAAAGTTTTTAAACACTCAACTATGACTATCCTATATAATAAGAGCCCAGCAACTGAATGGCAGAATGATTGGAACAACAGAACACAGCCCCTCGCCCTGGCGGGCACCGCCCCTGATCAGCCCCCATGGGGGCAGGACAACTGGACCCCACCAGTGCACAAATTTGTGCAATGGGCCTCTAGTAAATATGTAAGACTAAAAAAAAACTCCCTTCAATTTCTCTTAGTACATAAGTAATATGACCAAGTGTCAAAAAAAAATGAGAATTGCTACAGATAATTAGGATTGTCTTTAATGTTCTATGTCAATGAACCTTTGGGTTAATGCAGGGTAGAGACATAGAGGTGGTCTCACAGTTATGTTTGCAATTATTTTGGGTTCCTCAATTTCTCAAATATTATCCTAATTAAAGGTTTCCTAATGCTGATATGTAATTGTTGATTTTTAAATTGCAATAGCAAATTACTTACACCTTTGAAAGTTCAATAAGCCTTTAAACCTTTTAACTTTTCTATTGATATCCTAATCATGAAATTAAAGCATCCGTAGTAAGCAGAAGAGCTAATGTAAGCAGTGGCATGTTCTCTATGGTGTACAAATCAATAAAATTATTGTGATGACTTTTAGTTCAATGATCTAGCTACTGGAAATGGACACAGCTTTTAAAATTGATATTTAAAGCATGTATCATTTGCACAAAGTATATCATTGCCTAACATTTTGGTTATAATGGTTAAATTATTCTCATTGACATTATATGCTCACAGAGTAATGCCAAATTCCCCCAAAAAGTAGTCCAGCAGATAACTTACATGGCCTTGATCTCAATGAAATAAAAATGCTAGAGTCATATCTTCTTATTTTCCAGGTGCATATGTGCTCCAGGTCAAGGCCACAGATGCAGATGACCCAACCTATGGAAACAGTGCTAGAGTCGTTTACAGCATCCTTCAGGGACAACCTTATTTCTCTATTGATCCCAAGACAGGTAAATTTTTTATTAGAAACAACATTACCACCATGCCTTCAAATATTTCAACTTTCATTAAATCTTGGCATGGGAAGTTGCCTATTCTAATACTACAATAAAGTTTGCATGCACTGCAATTAAGCAAAGGAAGATAGGATCTTACCTCACTGTTGCAGAACTATTTCCTTTGGATTGACCTTTGTGTAAATATAAATCTTTTTACATATGTGTGTCAACTCCACATTTGCTAGTTAGAATTCTCTGTATGATTTAACTTTAAATTTTCAAAAGTCCTTGCTTTCTTTTATTTTTTTATTCTTCTGGCTAAAACAGGCCTTTATTTCAGGTTTTCTTGGTTGGGTTCAGTCATGTTCAGTTTTGGGCCTTGTTGACATATGATATGGTAAGATCATGGAGCTTCTATTGCTATTTTCATCAAAGGTTATGGATGATGGACTTGGATTAATAAAGTTTTATGCTTCTAGTAGGGAAAAGATAGGGTTGGAAAACTGGAAACACCAAACTAGTCTATGTTTTTAAAACCAGTCTCATTTTTAAGTCAAGCCATTTAAATTGTTTTCAAAAGCAAATATATAAGAATCTATGGGAAGTCTAGAAAGGGAAGAAGGGTAGACAGAAATATTTTGTATTCATTTTAAAATAAAATGAGGTCCCCATGCTTCACAGAATCTGTTTTACATACTGGATAGGAGATATATCAACAAATATTGAAGGGAAGTTATAAAATATTATACATCCTTTTATCAGGCGGAAGCATGACGGGTTATGTTTTTCTTATATTATTACTTATCTTTCCCAAATGTACCATAGTGGGTAATCTAATAGGAATAGAAGTATGAACAATACATGTGTCTTAGACCTTTTTCAAGCTCTAAGAAGTGCTTCTTAGAGACAGAGGGGATGGAGGAAAGAGAAAAGAAGTGAGAGATTGGTGAAGTATTAGAGTACAGTTATTGGCTTGCAGTGATGATAGACTAGGTGAGTTTATGTACTCAGATTAAATATGGGAGCAGAAAGATGAAGGACTTGACATTGGTGACATAACTATAGATGGAGCCAATATCTATCTTTAAGAAAACACAAGATAAAATCATACAAAGATGAACTTAAGCAGAAAGCATGGTAAAAATATAATTATTAAAGTGAAGTTAATATTAGACAGATAAAATCATATGAGTCAAAACACTTGCACTCCCCTTGACTTTACTTGTTAATTACCAACCTCAGATAAACTCTAATGTCTTTAGAAAATATTATATCATAGAAAAGTAGTATATTTATAATATGGCTTATAATTGTGTGTTTGTATTTTTACATAATGATTATTATTTAGAACTGAAGATGAAACAATTCTGGCATAAACTATGGAATAGATTTTTTGAAGCATTGATTTTCACTGGAGACAGAAGTCTTGATACTAACAATACCTCAGACCACTAGACAGGAAAAGAGTGGATGATGAAACGCTTCATTAATAAAATGATAACTAGTTTTTCATGCACAGAAACCATTAAGAAGACTTCTTGTCAAATTTATCACCTTGTGGTTAATAAGAGTAAATAAAAAATCAAGCATAATTGCAATTTCTCAGAAATAGTCTCCATTTGTTCCAGCCATATAGCTTTCTTTTATGATTCCTTTTGCTGTTATTAAATAAAATGCATAAGAAACTATTATCTTAAAAGTTTCCACATATGAGTGTAGAATACAGTTATAAACAATTTTTAAAGACTCTCATCTAAACTTCTAGTGCCTAAGATTTATGAAGAGATAAATATAACCATTTATTTTTAATTTAAAATAAGAAAAAAAATTAAAGATTTCTTTATTGACACTGTTGTGTGACAAACATTATTTGGATTAACTCTGAAATATTTTTTTTCAAATTTAGTATTCAAATATTCATGTATATGCCTCAAAATATCATTAAAAATGTTTTTAAACACACAAATAGAGATAAATATATAAAATATTAAATAACATGTATACTTTTAATTAATTTTTATAACTTATTATATATGTATTATAATAGCATGTTATGCTATATGACATACATTTTTACACTTAACATTTAATTGGAAGAACATTCACAATTTATAAAACATCAAACAACAGACATTGTAATATTTTACTTAGTGTAAGAAATCAGGATCCTAAATATCTCCATATAATTGATTTTAGAATTATTTAATTGAAGAAAACAAACATTACTATGAATTACTTACCCTATGTCTTAAATTATATTTAAGATTATTTTAAATTATTTAAAATTTTCCCTGAATGATTTCAAAAACTAGTCTGACATGGATAACTAGATACTGCTACTATGTGTATCATGTGGTGATATATTGTATTTTCCTAAATTATCTGAGCCCCAACTTGGGAGTACATTATGATATAATTTATCTAAACTTAATTTTTCATTTCTCTGAACTTTAAAAATTTTATTGTGGCAAAATATACATAATAAAATTACCATCTTAGCCATTTTAAGTGTACAATTCAATGGCATTAAGCACATTGACATTGTTGTGCAACCATTATGACCATCTATCTTCAGAACTTTTTGACAATATCATGTTCACTGTCAAACATAATGTGCATTTATGAGTGTTTATTTTATGTATTTAAACATGAATGTCTAGATTTCATATGAAAACAGTTAAGTGAGAATGGGGTTCCATGCATAAGATACTCCCCCCACCTTTATCCTTTATTCACAATTCTGATGGTTTGTGCTCTGAGAACCTCTCCTAGCTTATGTTCAGGGAAGTCTGATAAAGGTTGCTGAGAGAAATCACTCTTTCTCGAGATTTTTGCTTTTTAAATTTGACTATCACCTGTATTTCAGGAATTATAATCTTCAAGGCTGTGTCCTAAATGAAACCTTCTGCCATATCCTGACTGATAATAATTTTTTCAGGACTTTAAAAATGTGTTGGAAGCAAAATAAGTCAGTCAGAGAAAGATAAATATCACATGATCTCACTCATTTGTGGATTATAATGAACAACATAAACTGATGAACAAAAACAGATCCAGAGTCAAAGAAGCATCGATCAGATGCTAAAACCTCAGAGGGAAGGTAGGGGAGGTGGGGGTAATGGGGAGAGATCAATCAAAGGACTTGTATGCATGCATATAAGCATAACCAATGGACACAGACACCAGGAGGGTGAGGGCATGAATGGAAGTTGGGGTGGGGGAGGCAATGAGGGGATAAGAGCACATATGTAATACCTTAATTAATAAAGAAAAATAAAATGAAAAAATAAAAATGTATTGGTGTTTAGAGCCCCATATTAAAAGAAAAACATTGCCCAGAGTTTATATTTTGAGTTATATTTTATAGCAACTATATAAATACGTAAGAATGCTTTATTATTTGAAAATGCTTTTGATATTAATTCAGAGTTAAGTCTTACAGGATTCAGACACCTCAGTTGGTGCTGGTGAGAGAGATGTAACATTTTTCTTCACAAGCAAAAAAAGAGCATTTGCTCCAGAAAACAATCACTATTTCCCACCCCATTAATACAAGGACTAATACGAACTTAACAAGAAAGGAAAAACAATAGATGGCGATAAATGTAAGGAAGGGAATGTGTTAAGGGAATAGACAAGTATTAAGATGAAACAACATGTTACCTATTTTAAAATATTTTGCATATCTGTGGTAAAATTACATGACTAAAAACGTTCTGCAGACAATGGTTTCCTTGTGAGAACCATTGCCACACTTTGTGAGAACTCTGTGTGAACTGCACTTGCCTAATTTTAAAAGTCATGGAACTTTAGCAGACAGAACTGAGAATGTTTGACCTTGAGAGGAAAGTGCTCTGGGGGGATGTGCTACATGCCTTTAGGAAGCTGTAGAGCTGTCAAGTACAAGAAGAACTAGCCGTATTCTGTGCTGCTGGAGAAATCGGCTATCAATGGCTGCTATGAATTCCAGGAAGAAAAAAATTTCATTTTATATAAGAAAAGATGTTAGTACTTGTTCATAAATGAGAGTAGTGCTTTGTGAGATTATGTGCTTTAAATTGCTGGGAATGCTAAAGCAGATGATGAGTAATGAGCAAACGTTTTATCCGGTTGTTCAAATGACAGGATTTCCTTGTTTCTCATGACTGAATAATATTATATTCTATGTATCCAGTCTTCTTTATCCAGTCATCCACAGATGGATACTTAGGATATTTCTATATTTTAGCTTTTAAGAATAATGGTGCAATGAACATGGGGGTACAGATATTCTATGAGTTTCTGTTTTTATTTACTTTTATTTTTACTATATTTATTTTCTCTAGATATATGTCCAGAAGTAGGATTGTGGACCATAAGGTAGCTCTAATTTTAATTTTTTGAGGAACCTGCATGCTGTTTTTCATAATGGCTGCACCAATTTTCTTCTCCACCCACAGTGTACAAGGGTTCATCTTCTCAACTTCCTTCCAACACTTACTACCTCTTGTCTTTATGATGACAGCCATTCTTACATCTGGGATACCTTAGTGCGCTTTTGGTTTGACTTTCCATAATGGTTATTGATGTCAAGCACCTTTGCATGTGGCTATTTGTATAACTTCATTGCAAAAAAGTTTATTTAGTTACTCTGCCCATTTTTAACAGTTTGTTGTTGTTGTTGTTGTTGTTGTTGAGTTATATGAGTCTTTCCTATTTTGGATAACAATACTTTATCAAATATAGATGTGTAAATATTTTCTCCCATTCTATAGATTGTTTTTTAATTTTGCTGACTGATTCTTTTGCTGGGCAGAAGCTGTTTAGTTTGATATAGTTCTGCTTGTTGATTTTCAAGATGCTTCCCAGAAAGTTTATTTATCTTTGAAAAGCACTGTGACTTCCTTCCCCCAGTGTGGTCTGTTTTGATACCACCCTTCCCATAGCAGGATGCTGTGGCCATCTGGGCTCTCCCTGGGTGCTCTGAAGGGCTGTGCTCCCCTGCTTTGCCTCCCTGGGATACACCAACCTGTGTTATTTCCAGGTATGCTTTCTCTACTTCTCTGAGATTGCAGCTCTAAAGCTTTGCCCAAGAGTAATTTTCTGACACCATATTTAACAGCACTTGATTTCTTTCTCCTCATAGCACTAATCACCATCTGAAATTAGCTTAATTATTTAAGTACTTCTTTATGGCCTCCTCACCACCCCACATGAACACATAGCCATTAGATGTGCATTCCACACAAAAATCTTGTACAGAGACTGTATTAATTATTGTCCCAGATGGAAACAGATGGCACCCCATTGGGCAATTTGAGATTCATTTAATAAGAGAGCTCTTTATTAAAGTGTGAGCAGACTGTAGGGAAACCATGGGGACAGGGCAGAATCTGGAAGAAGAATACAAGTACATGCAGTAGCCACACTGGGGCTGAAGGAATGATAAGGGCCTGGAGACATTGCAGGGTGAGGGACTGTGACAGGAAATAGGGGGGTTTCCATGAAAAGAAAAAACCCAACCTCATTCTCCTTTATACCATCCCATCTCCTAGCAATTGGCCTGAGGCAGTGGTCGGCAAACTCATTAGTCAACAGAGCCAAATATCAACAGTACAACGATTGAAATTTCTTTTGAGAGCCAAATTTTTTAAACTTAAACTCCTTCTAACGCCACTTCTTCAAAATAGACTTGCCCAGGCCGTGGTATTTTGTAGAAGAGCCACACTCAAGGGGCCAAAGAGCCGCATGTGGCTCGCGAGCCGCAGTTTGCCGACCACGGGCCTAAGGCAACCAGAAGCCAGAAAACAGATAGAGGTCTAGTAAAGTGTATGAAATGGGTCTGGAGGAATAAAAGAAAGAGTGTTTGCTATTATACCTTCAAACCTAATAACCGTGCCTGAATGAAGCATATTTTAGTACAAATGCTCACTGAATCTAGTGTCACATGTCTCAGTCCTACCCTCAATTCAAGAAAAGTTTATATAAATATCCTGGATTATCACATGTAATACTTTCTTTCTCATATGTAGTATGGCATTATTTTTAGCTCACTTTGTTTTCAGCATATTTAACACATTTTTACAAAATAGGCTGATATCCACCCAGATTAAGTATCTTGTATATAACATGTGGTGATTGCAGATGGTGAATATATCCCCTGGAAGACTAGCATCCCTGGATGTATATTTTTTTTTAAGTTTATAATTCCCTCAGCCATATATTTCCATTAATTTTGGCAGAAATAAAATCCACTTTCCTCATTCTTGTTTTTACTCTAATTATCATCTTAATTATATATGTTGGAAAGTTCATCAGGTTTAACACACTCAAATCCTACTAGGATCCAATGAATACTTACCTATCTGCTCTTTTTTTCCCCCCAATAAATAGGATGTATTCCAGATTAATTAAAGTTTGTGGTATCACTCCTACAAATACTGTTCCATAAAATGCATGTGTGTGTTTGTTTGTTTTTCTTTTTAGGCTGCAGCTATTATTATACAAGGTTGTCACTGTATCTTTATATACAACTATTGAAAAATAGAGATGGACTCATGAACTGAGGCCTAGGACCTGAAAGAACAGAATGCAGCATTTCTTTCTGCTGGTTACATTCCACTAGCACTTTAGCCGGGTCCTTGGCAAGGTTCCTCCCTGCTCAAGACCATGCAATGTACTTCTGTTTGTTTGGCTTTAAATGTTAAGCAGTTAATAAGCAGTGTGTATCTAGAAAAAGAGTAACTTCTAGAAAAGTAGGTTTGTTTTCCTTCAGGCAGATTCAATGGACCACAATGTTTAAAGATTATCTTCTCACATTCAACTTTGCCTGAATCCCTAGATTCAACTCTAAAAATTTAAATCCTACCAATGCCATATTTTATTTCCTGGGGCCAGGGGTTTTAAGTGGGAATGGTTGTGGGGAGCAGAAGCACATCATACTCATCAATGAGATTTCTTTGAAACTACACGAAGGGCCCTGTTTGCTCTCTAACTTCTAACACGCCTTCCAGTTGAGCAGAAGTCCACCGGAAGTGGGGCTGGAAGGAGCAGAGAGGTGGCCTACCAGACTCAGGATGGAGCAGGAGGGCGGGGCAGTTTGAGGTCATGAGGGCAATTGTAACAAATCAGCAGAAAAAAAATCTAGGCTTAAATAAGTCTGTTAATTCTTATCTGCTCTCTTTAATAGCAACCTAATATATATGTGTGTGTATATATAACACATTTATACATTTTCGTATTGGAAATATTCATATTAGAAATGAATTGAGTACTATATATATATTTTTTTTTCATATTGAAAATTAATTGAGTAAAGATAGATCTGATCAACAACAGGACAACACAACATGCATATTAATTAAAACCCAGGCATTTATCTAAAAGTATAAGCTCCGTAACGCAGGCAGAAGTCATATAGCTTAAGGCATGCAGGACAGGCCATTGAGGTGAAGAGATGAAAACTTTTAGTTAAGAGACTTGGGAATGAAACATTAGGAAACTGAGATGAAGAGAGGAAAAACGATTGGAATAAAAGTCAGTGCCAATGCATGAATAAAGCAGCAGTAGCAAAAAACGGAGCTTGCCTTTTTTGCAACTATTTCCTGGCAAGGGTTAGAAGAAATCTTAGATTGTAGTTAAATTTGAATTAGCAGCAAAACAACATTTGGTAAATCGATAGAGGAAAGAATAAATTAAATGGGGATTGATATTCAGCTTATGATTCAGAGGTTGTGTTTTGTGTCTGTGTCTGAGAGTTGATATTATCTTTGTCCTCATATGTGCTACTTTATTTAAGGAACAACACTATCAAAGACACATGGGTTTAAGACAAATCCTCTGCAATCTTTTGCTAAAACTATTGGCTGTATATTGGAATTTGGCATAAAATTTATTTATATTTTGTTATTTTCAACAAATACAGAAGGTTTTAGTTATTTCACTATGAATAAATATAAATAGAAATTAATTCTACACTTGGGCACAGAGCGGAAAACAAATAGGATATGTATATATGTATATATACTATATGATTCATGATCATAAATTTAATTATTTATAGACTCATTCATTTATTCAGCCAATCTTTCAATTAGTCAGTTATTCTAACTGAATTCCTTCTAAATGGCAGGCACTATTCTAAATGATGATAAGAGAGACAAGGTCTCTGTAATGACAAAGTTTCATAAGATTTAAGTAAAAAACTAGTGGCTAAAATAATTAAGAGGAATCTCTAAAAGACAAAATAAAATATATGAAGGAGATAATTAGTGTGTTTAAAATAGTAATGTATTTATCCTAAAAAAGAAATTAAGAATGAAGAAGAAAATGGTCATCTTTAGAAATCTCTCACTCAGTGTAATCACTTAATGTTTTTAGTATATTTATCTGTAATTGCTGAACGTTTTCATTCTCTTTTAAAGACAGAATCATTCTGTATAAATAACCACTGACATGGTTGACTAATGAATGACCACCTTTTATAGCTAATGCATTATTCTTCAACCATATTCCACAGTGCTACACATTTCATTATATGGCTGTCACTATAACATGTTTATGTCCTAACCATACTTTGGGTGTTTCAATTTTTAAAAGACACATAATTTTTGTTGTTGTGTCTTTGCTAGTGAATCTAGGTAGAATCATTTTCTTGTTGTGGACTATTTTATTTTAGAAATTACAACTTGTGTTATTTATCTTTTGTTATTTTTTTTCCCTTAAGGTGTTATTAGAACAGCTTTGCCAAACATGGACAGGGAGGTCAAAGAACAATACCAAGTCCTCATCCAAGCCAAGGACATGGGCGGACAACTGGGCGGGTTAGCCGGAACGACAATAGTCAACATCACCCTCACCGATGTCAATGACAATCCACCTCGATTTCCCAAAAGTATGTTCTTTCCTGTTAAGTTTGAATTAGTGCAGCTTTTTAAAAATGCTCTTACATTTCATCCAATACTACAGGAATTGCAATAATTTTTCAGATACTTTTGGTCTTTGATAAGCATAGAGTAATGGATAAAAATTAAATGACTTCAGATTTTCTGTTTTCCATTAGAACCATGCACAGTGTGACTTTAATAGAAAATACCATAAATGAGTCAAAACTTGAACAAATAAGTCTTATGCTATCAATTTCTGTGAAAGTAAAATATTCACAACAGATTGGGATATTGCTCTAATTCATTAATTGAAAAGTAATACACTTGACAATTGCAAAGTAATTTAAGACATATTTCACATATATGCCACCATGTTATTTGCTATATCATTTAATTACCATAAGAATTCTCTGCCTTCTCTTTAGCGATTATGAGTTGAGTCATCCTCATATACATTTTTTTATCAGAGAGATTAAAGTGATGCTATTTACATTACTTTAATTCTACTTTTTTTTTAGTTTTGCAATAGGTAAACATTGCTATAGTTTTGATGATAATAGAACGATTCATATATGTACCTTCTCTGTTACTCAGTTTCTCATTGAAAATGAATACTTCTCACTTGTGTTTTATCTAGTTTTCTTTTGCAGTGTTACATTTAATAGCCATTGGTACCTGTTCAATTTCTGATACTTTTTCAAGAATTAGTTCAGTGTTCTTGGGACTTTTAATACAGAAACTACATGTTTCTATTTCTGGTTAAATAAGAAACTCAAGCAAATCGCTAGGTACTCATTTGCAGGGACAGTTTAAAAAAAACAACAGAATTATTCTCTTCTTCTGACTCCTGAAGCAGAGTTTAAGTTCATCTAATAAAGTTGTGTAACACTGAGAATATTTAATGAAATGGACATTTTATTCCTTCAGTTATGTGGTTTTCCATATTTTACTACTTTGTCATTTTTTTCCTTAAGTTTATTATCCATTTTTATGGGAATATATTTACTCAGTGATCATACATTTTAATTGCCAATGTTATGAGTGGCAATTAGAAATCATCACACTTTAGCCCTAAGTGGTTTGGCTCAGTGGATAGAGCATAGGGCCTGTGGACTGAAAGGTCCCAGGTTTGATTCTGGTCAAGGGCATGTACCTTGGTTGTGGGTACATTCCCAGTAGGAGGTGTGCAGGAGGTGGCTGACCGATGTTTCTCTCTCATCAATATTTCTAACTCTCTATCCCTCTCCCTTCCTCTCTGTAAAAAATCAATAGAATATATTTTTTTAAAAAAAGAAAGAAATCATCACACTTCAGCAAATGCAACATATAAATGAAAAATGGCTGGATATCATTTGTTATGGTTAACAACACAGAGAGTCTTAGAGCAATACTTTCCCTTACTTTGCTATTAAGGGAAACAGAAAAATATATATAAATGTTAAAAAGGAGAAAGAAATATGCATTTGATTATCTAGCACATGAGAATAATAAAGAATATGTTCCCAAACCAGCAAGCACGGCTGTTGTTTTTTCCTACTGCATATATGTGTCCAGTTGTAATAGCTAATTGAGGAAGATGGTTTAGGACAGTGGTCGGCAAACTCATTAGTCAATGGAGCCAAATGTCAACAGTACAACGATTGAAATTTCTTTTGAGAGCCAAATTTTTTAAACTTAAATTTCTTCTAATGCCACTTCTTCAAAGTAGACTCGCACAGGCCATGGTATTTTGTGGAAGAGCCACACTCAAGGGGCCAAAGAGCCGCATGTGGCTCACGAGCCGCAGTTTGCCGACCACGGGTTTAGGAGATAACCCTGCTTTTGATACAAAGTGGCATTGGGAACCTGGGTCCTCTTTTGGGTTTTGTGCATATAAAATATGTTCCATCTAGAGTATAGGAAATAGAAGACGTCTGACTAAAGAGTGTCAGTATTCTTATTCACAAGGAGGATAGTGGAGCTTTTTTCAGATGAGGAATATAAAACTCAGCCAATGAAAGGATAGAACTCCTGCGGGTATGGATGAAGGGTGGCTTGTCAAAGTCCAGGAAGGCCCTGGGTGCAGGGAAATGAAAATGTCTCAAGGGGAGAGGAACTAGTATGCTCAGGAAACCAGGATGGAGTGCAAAGGCCCCCTGAAGCAGGAAGGTCACTTCCAAGTCTCACCTAGTGAAAGGGAATCTGGAAAAGGCAGTAGGCCTATTGGAACATTGCATTCCTTCTAACTTGACTTAATATGAAAATCAAAAAGTTGTTACTTTCTTTTACCTGTTGCTCTAAAACCATTCGTTAGAACACAGCTGCAAAAGAGTTGCATGACATACGTTGAATTGTCACCATAAACAGAGAAAGGAGAGGGCAGAATATATATACCAAGTAGATCCCTGTGATCAATTATTTTCTGCTTGTGTTACATGCATATTTGAACTGTAGTCTGAACTTTAACAGGTGAGAGATATTTTTAAATCATGAGAAGAAAGGGAGCGTTCACATTTTGCATGAATAAAAAATTAATCCCCTTGAAATGTTACATGCCTTTGTGTCAAGCCCTTTTTACTGTGCTGTCATTTTGAATTACATCCTTCAGGGGAAAAGACAGAATCCATTTATAAACAGAAAGCCATCTCTTTAGAAGCCAATGTTCTTTTTTGCAGGAATATTTCTCACAGGGAGTAATTAAACTGCATATATGACATAAAATTACAAACTGAAATAACGGCCTTTTGAATGTAAAAGTCAAGGTAACATATATTCCATCCATAAATAGTAACTAGCTAAATTTGTTCATGCCTGTTAAGCAATTATGCTGAAAAAAAATATATCGTCCTTCAGAGGAACATCATGAATTACATTTTTCATTGCTTTAAAGGCACAAGATAATTTTTTTTTTAATTTACTAATCATATTTTGGGATTTTTGTGTGCACATTTACATATATGTGACATTGTTAAATACCTATTACATCCATTTTTCTATAAATCTGTTAGAGATAAAAATAAAAAGCATATTTATTTGTATCATTCAAATATAAATTGTTTGCTATTTTATTGTTGTAAAATAGATGGTTTGTGAGATATCAGAGCTTCCTACGATATGCTCAGTGTGACAATGATATCGACTCATACATTACTATGTGTCATGCACTATGCAAACTGCCTTGCATATATGTTTCCATTTGATTGTTATTATGAAAGTATAGCACTAGCTCAATTTTAGAAATAAAACAGCAAGGCTATCTGATTAAAAAATCTTAAGAAACTTTCCCAAGATCACATGGCAACTAGGTGAGAAAACCAAGACCTAATTTTATGCAGGAACTTCTGACCTCTAACATTTGATCACTCTCCTTCTTAGAAGGCAATTTTTGAGGACTGTGTTTAGCCAAAAAAATCCTGCACATATCCCAGAAAACTGTCCATAAAAAAGGCAGTAATACTGTTTCATAAATATAAATAATTCCTGGCATGTTAAAAGAGCTCAGGTCAGTCATATGAAGGCGAAATATTTTCTTTGAAAAATCTTTTCCATAGAGTTATGAAGCTGCCATCTACTCTAGTAAAAGATATCTGTAGCAGGTCTCCATCTGTTAAAATAAGCATGTTGACTGTTTCCAATATTTGAATTTTAAATGACTATCTAACAAGCTGATCTAAATTATGCATTATGAAATCAAATCAATTAAGTGATGTGCTTAATTCACATAAAGCAAAATATCCACACTTTTCCCACTTGGTCTTTTTCTGCTGTATACTAATTTTATAATGAATATAAAAATGACTTAAGTGAAATGAAGCAATTTACTCAGACTAAAAATATATACTGATTGTTAAGATAATTTCCCTAGTATTATTTAAAAGCTTATTTATTTTATTATCTTTGCAGTCTATGAAAATTACATTATAGTCCATTAAAAATTCCTGCATCTTTTATATATTATATATACAAGGCAAACTATAAGACAAATATCTACATACATGTAATATCTATATTACAACTGCAATAATACTCCAAAATAGAAATATGATCAAAATAATTATTGCCATACATAAGATAATGGTAATTAGATTTAACTGGGATCATCCTATATAGTAAAAGGCTAATATGCAAATCAACCAAAAGGCAGAACAATCAGTCTCTGTGACGTGCACTGACCACCAGGGGGGAAGATGCTCAATGCAGCAGCTGCCCCCTGGTGGTCAGTGCGCTCCCACAGGGGGAGTGCCACTCAGCCAGATGCCCTGAGCTGGGCTCACAGCTGGCGAGCGCAGTGGCAGGAGCCTCTCCCACCTTCGCTGCAGCATTAAGGATGTCCAACTGCTGGCTTAGGCCCACTCCCCATGTGGTGTCAGTAGGACATCCCCTGAGAGTTCCTGAACTGGGAGATGGTGCAGGCCTGGCTGAGTGAACACCCACCCCCCCGAGTGTACAAATTTCATGCACCGGGCCTCTAGTTAAGAAAATATTTATGAATAACATATAATTTGAAAAGAAATATAAAGTAAGAATTTAATAATAAAAAAGGATATTGGTTATAGACTGCCACAACTCTTAAATATAAACATGCATTTATGTATCTCTGTGTGGTTTAGAATACAGGGGCAATATCTTATATCAGTATCTTAGGAAAGTAACTTTGATAACTTGGTAAAGGCTGAAG
Source organism: Ia io (assembly GCA_025583905.1). Lineage (NCBI taxonomy): Eukaryota > Metazoa > Chordata > Mammalia > Chiroptera > Vespertilionidae > Ia > Ia io. Next base: position 19,877,127 of record JAJQQW010000010.1, on the reverse strand, counting down.
TAGAGTGTAAATGTTACACAAACTCAGGGCAGTTGTTTGGAGGAGATACACAGAGGCAGAACTGAGTAATATTTCAGTAGCAGAATGGAAAGGACTTAGTTAGATATGGGATTCAGAGATATGTGAGATAAAGAGCCTGTGAAGAAAAAATTGAGTAGAAAGGTGGTTTCTCAGCTGCTATGATGACATTTGAGTAGAGATGAGCAGGAGATGATTGAAAATAGAGGGATTCTCAAAGAAAAGTCTGAGTCAAAGAAAAATTTCTGGCGGACATAAACATAGAAGTGATAAGTGCAGTCTGAGGCATGGATAAAATTAGGCAGATTATAGAAGACATAACTCTCTTTACATTTTAGATACAAGGAAATCCAGGAAAGAGAATGAACAAAAATATAAGGAAAACATGAAATCTAACCAGGTAAAAACTGTAATGCAGGGTGGGACAAAAGTAGGCCTACAGTTGTTCATATGGAAAATAATACAATACTTAATTAATAATAAAACCAGAATAAAATCTGTGCTTTGCACACTCACAACTGCAAATCTACTTTGCCCTACCTTGTGCATAGACTTCTGATGGGTGGGTAATTTTTAATTATAGAGGTGAAGGCATCATAAAGTCACCATTTGTTTCAAATGTCTGTATTTCATATTTGCCTTATCATTCGTCTTAGTGTGTTCATAAAGAAAAAGAAATTGGACTTCTAAAACATTTCTTTAGAAGAGTTAAACAGATTGTAAGCAAAACCAAAAACCATAGAAATAAAACATTTTGTTCATAAGAAATATATCACATTAACAAATACTAGAGAAAATAAATTATATCATTCAGTGAATAATGTTGCATTAATTGCTAGTTTTATTGAAGTGTAAATGCAAAAAAGTCTATATCAATATTTTGTATTGCATTAAAAGAATAAACAATTTTAATCCCTTCCTTCCAGAAGCTCTCTATATAATGGGGAGATGGTTAAGTTAGTGGGAAATCATACTATCTAAAGTAAAATAAGTGATAACCTTACACACCCAATGATATATGAATGTATAAGATGGACACCCAAATAACTACAGAGTAGACCTGAGAGGATTTTAAAGAAAATAGTACCAGCACTGATTTCTGAAACCTGCAAGAATTAGACAGTGTGAGAACAAATGTGTACCAAAATATTTTAGACCATTGCAAAACCATGATGTATTATTAAAGAATTGTGAAAAAATGACAATGAAAGACAAGAAAATAATTTAACAAAAATTAGCTGTAAGCTATCTTTGAAAGAATGGGGAACATAATTTATGCAAAGGGAGATGAGGAGTAGTAGGCAAATGAATCATTTTAGGCATAAGCAATAAAATTGGAAGAGATATGGAGCATTCAAATAATAAAAGACATGCAATTACAGAAAATGTAAACCATTGTGTACATATACAATATATGAATATGTGATGGATATTTAGAAATAAAATGTGCAAATCAATTAATTAGGTGTAGTTAAAATTTTTAGTTTGGCTAACAGAAACCAAAATATTATGAGAGAAAACACTATCACCAAATTTAATTTTTCTAGACTCATAATATTTCAAAAAATATTTGTGAGTCCCTGGCCTGTGTTTCTAAGTGGTTAGAGCATAAACCTGCGTACCTGATGGTCACAGGTTCAATTCCTGGTCAAGGGCATGTACGTGTGTTGCAGGTCCAATCCCCACCTCTGGATGGGGTGCATTTGGGAGGCAACCTATTGTATCTCTGTCACAGTCACATTGAGGTTTTTTTCTCTCTCTCTCCTCCCCCCTCCCTTCCCTTCTCTCTTCCACTCTCTAAAATCAATGGGGAAAATATTTGTGAGAAATAAAAGCTTTTGGTGAATAAATATCACCTTGTATATTTCAATTCCAAATATTTTTCAGGAGTTTAGTTTATAAGATGCTAAATTTACTGATAATTTGGGATAAAGTTTTATGGGGCTTGTGTGTGTGTGTGTGTGTGTGTGTGTGTGTGTGTGTGTGTGTGAAATTATTGGGCAATATCACTCACAACTCCTAGAGAAGTATCCATCTACTGGGTTTTGTTAGATAGATCAGAAATTATATTGACAAGGACAAAAGAAGAGTTTGCATATTTAATGGAGCTTTTAAAGAAATATTAAATGTATGCCAGAAAAATGGATGAACAATGGAAATCTATTGCTGTATTTGAAATGTTGTGAACTCTTGCCAACTCTTCATCATGTTTACTATTATGTAATGGAGAGAGTGGTTAGTATATAAATCATATTAATTAAAAATAGATATTTTTGAGAATCAGAAACACTTTTCATTCTGGCATTCATTAAGTTTGTTTTTCATTGCTCATTTGTAATTGGTTTGTTTGGGATTTCCAATGCAATTTCTTGAAAAAATATTATTAAAAAATTCATTTTGCAAGGAAATATAGATATGTGTTTATTAAATTTACACATTTGTAGAACTACAGTATTAAACATAAAAAGTTTGTACTTGAAAGCTAGAAGCTAGTTAATAAGGATGGGAGAATTGGAAGGACAGAAGAGGTATAATAAATGTGGATTCAAAAACAGAAGTCATTTTATCTTTAGAGTTATATCTCTTTACCAGAACACTCTTACATCTCCTAATTCTCTTTTCTCTATATCTTCATTGATTTTGCTCAATAAGCACCGAAAAGTGAAACTTTTACCAAGTCAATCCTACCTACTCAATCCACCTTTAATTGGAATTTGCATTCATTAGTGTAGCTGATTTAAGAAAAAAAAAATGAATGTCTTGCACTAAAATAAAATAAAATACCTTCTATATTAACCCAATATTGTCTCTATTTGACTAACACTCAGACAGTAAAACCAAGTGAAATGAATTGGGAAGACCAAATGAGAGATTGCTCAGAAATGTCACTTGATTGGTTCAACTCACTGCCTGTGAGTGCCCAGTTGTACACTCCTCAGTTTCTTCATTTGTAGACGGGCAGAGTGATGTGCTGGAGCTGGCTCTCCCAGAACCTTAGATCCAGTTGTGTCCATCTCCCAACCCTGTGTTCAGTGATGCCACACTGGCATAAACACTACAATGAAGGGCTTACAACTGTCCTCCCTCCCTCTCTGACCTTATTATTAAACATTTACTAGGATATCCCTGATTGAGAATTATAATAATAGTATCTACCTTACAGTCTTCATATGAGGATGAGATTAATTTATAAAAGAAAGTGTTTAGAAAAGTTCCTGGAAAATAGGAAGCACTGTACAAATAATTGCTATTCTTCTTGTAATGTATTGTGCCTATTCTACTTAAAGAGTACTATCTAGTTTAAAAGTTCTTTCTTTTGTATTGATTTTCTAAAAGTTGATGCATTTTCTTCCACCAGTCCTCTTCATGATAGAAGGAAGGACATTTCTACTAAGAGTGACAGACATGTCCCCCTTTACCCTTGCCATGCAGAAAAGACTGCAGGTGGGGGAGGGTGGGAAGAGCAGACACATGGAAGACAGTTAGCAGGCAATTGCAGGGATACATACAAGAACTGTGAGTTATTTAATCTATCTTTGATGGTGGCAAAGATGGTTAAAATGGCAGTATGGATAGATTGGAGTTATTTTTAAGAGGTAAAACAATCAGCAATTTTAATGAATGTGCTTTGAAAAAGAGGATTCTAGTTTTGGAGACAGAGAGATTGTAATGGTACTTGTGGAGACAGTGAATATTAAAAAGGGTCTTCTTCTGGAGGCATAGCAGGTCCATGAGCTTAGTTTTGAATATGTCCAGGCAGAAATGCCTTGGAGATATCCCGGTGAATTACTGGAATCAGATGATGCTTTGTCATGTATAAAACTCAAATATGTATATAGGCTGGAATTAAAATATAAAGAAGTTTTAGCACGAATATAGAAAATGAAGTCAAGGGACTGATGAAACTCTTGGAAAGAAAAAAAGGCTTGGATAAAACAGCCTGAGATAATGGTTCCTGATCATGATTGCAAAGCAGAACAGCAGGCAGTTTAGTCAATCCTGCTGTTCAGGTCTAAACTCAGAACAATTAAATTAGAATCCCTTGGGCAGTCTCTTTATTTCTTTTATTTTAAACTTTCTACATCATTCCAATATGCAGCCAAATTTTAGAATTACTTATCCAGATTATCTTTGAGAACACCAACAAAGGAAGCCAAAAAGAAAGATGTGGTTGGAGGAAAACCAGAAAGATAGAGCGTCACGGATTTTAAGGAACAATGTGTTTCAGGAAAGATGGAATACACACGAGTATTCAATGCTGCTTATAATGAATTCAACTAAAAAAGTTGTCACTGGGTTTATGGACAAGGTTGTCATGGAGATCTCAGGGGAAACTGATTTTAATAGAGTGACTGGTTCAAACACTAGATTAAAGCTGCTTTGTGGAGTGATTATCTGGTAGGAATGGGTAACAATGACTATTTTTGAGAAGTTCTGCTGGAAAAGAAAAAGCAAATCAGGAGGCTGGCTAGGATCAGATTTAGGGACAATGGAAATGTTTTGTAATGTGAGCAAATATGAGCAGCTTGCAACTATTTGGAAGTATCTCGTTTGAGAAGAAAGTACTGAAGACTCTTTAGTGAGTAGTATGATACTTACAAATTGCTGGAGTTTAATAAGAGGAAACAGACTAAAAGGTCATCTCAGTTGAAGTTGGAGAGAAGGAGGAGGAAGGTACACAGGTATAACAATAGATTAATGTTGAATTTTCCACGGGAAGCCATGATAAAATGGATACCACATAGCCAAGGGTGGCCCCAGAACAAAACCGAATTTTCAATTGAAATGTCAGGATGCACTTTAGACTCTTGAAAAAATCTATCACGACAACTCTATTTGTATCCTTTTAAAGCACTTTTTATGGGGTGTGGAATGGAGGGAAACTGTGTGAAAGATTTCTTTGGAGAAGCCATGCTGAATCCTTATCTGGTAAAAGTAAGAATTAGGGCTGCCCTTCTCTCGCCTCTCAGGTCTGGAGAGGGAAGCCTTTCCTTCAACATGGACCAGTAATATAGTCCAATACACTCTCCCAAAACATGGGTAAAATTCATGGACTGATGCCTGCCTCATGCTTAAAAATGTTAACGTGTTTTGAGAAAGAGCAATACAGAAGAACAGATTTTCTTTTAGGAAAGTAATGACAGCCAACAAAAGAAGAAGGAGTTAGAAATGTGTAAGCAGAAAGGAAAACCAGCCCTGAGTCATTTTAAGACTTAGTGAAGAGATTTTCTTCAGTGAGACTCTGTGTGTGGAATGAATGGCTTGGAGAAGCAGAGCTTAAGGAGAACATTATATCAAATTACAGGGAATGCCTTTGTCAGGGTCTGCAGTAGGAAAAGCTTCAAGAGCCCTCAAAAATGCCACCAAGAAGAGTCAGTCCCAGAGAGATAAAAACTATCCACTAAAGTAAGAACAGCCCAGGCCCCTAGCTTTGCTGCCTCCTATGATTTGGCAAAAACACCCTGGCAAGCAAAGGATGAGACAGAGGAAGCCTGCCAAGCCACTCAGACCCCAATTCCATCTGCTATTGGCCCAGTTTGGCTTGGAGATTGGTAGTAGACAGGAGTTGTCTTACTTTTGTATGTGGATTGAAATACTGATTACTACGATAGACTGGACAATTCTGATGCCCAAACCTAGATTTGGGGAAATTAAATTGAACATCAGACTGTCTATCTATATAAAAGCCTAAGCAACCATCGCAACCAAACAGACAACTGAACAGGCTGTGTGGGGTTACCAGGCCGGCAGGGGGGTTAGTGAGGGGCAACCAAACAACCGAGCAGCAGGCTGTGTGGGGCAACCAGGCTGGCGGTGGAAGGGGGATAGTTGGGGGCGATCAGGCTGGCAGGCAGAGAGACCATTAGGGGCAATCAGGCCAGCAGGGGGGGAAGTGAGGGGCAATCAGGCTGGCAGGCAGAGGCAGTTAGGGGTGATCAGGCTGGCAGGGGGGGCAGTTAGGGGCGATCAGGCAGGCAGGCAGGCAGGCAGGTGAGCGGTTAGGAGCCAGCAGTACAAGATTGTGAGAGGGATGTCCGGCTGCCAGCTTAGGACCGATTCCAGGGATCAGGCCTAAACGGGCAGTCGGACATCCCCCGAGGGGTCCCGGATTGGAGAGGGTGCAGGCTGGGCTGAGGGAACCCTCCCCCCTCCATGCACGAATTTCGTGCACCAGGCCTCTAGTTATTTAATAATGGGTAAAAAAGACAAAGCTTACCGTCAGTGAAGAAAGTTTAAAGAGCAGTAGGAGACAAAGAAAAGCACATTTTTATTACATTTGCATGCTGTGCTTTTATAAACTGACAGTAACACATGTGAGATGGTTTGAAGGTTCAGAACGCTGAGCTATCTTCTATGTGCTATGATTATATTTTCTTGTGAAATATGAAACAAAAAAGAGAAATGAAATAGTAAAAATTGTAAAACAGAGTTTTGGGGAGAGTTGGTCACTTTAAGAGTCTTGATGAAATGGTTACCTTCACTAGTTTGCATATTTTGCAGCCAATCTTTTTATATATATATATAATTTCAGAGAAGAAGGGAGAGCGAGAGACATAGAATCATTGAGAAAGAATCATTGATTGGTTGCCTCCTGCATGCCCCCCACTGGGTGTGGAGCCACAGCCCAGGAATCAAATCGTGAGCTCCTGGTTCATAGGTGAGCTCCTGGCTCAACCACTGAGCCACTCTTGCCAAGCTGTAGCCAATTTTGAAGGTGCATTTGAGGTTAGTGATCAAAATTGATTCCTCAGCCTAGCCGGCATGGCTCAGTGGTTGAGTGTTGACTTGTGAACCATGAGATCACAGTTCGATTCCAGGTCAGGGCCCATGGCCAGGTTGCAGGTTTCGGCTCAGAGATCTGTGCTCAATCAAGGAGCAACGCCAGGTGGAACCCCTTACTTTTAATAAAAGGATGGGGTTTCTTTGCAACCAGTCCTCATCCTTATGTATGATATAAAAGCCACCTTATTAACATAACTAAAGAAAACTTAATAGCTCTCATAGGGTTTTAGGAACTCTGTGCCAAAAGTCAGGGCCTGAGGAATACCTAATATAAATATTTCTTATTTTAGATCACATTACACTCCCCCACTAGACTAGAAATGCCATCAGAACAAACACAATCTTTTTTTGTTTGGTTGGTTGCTTTTTCTTTATCATTCCATGGAGGAGGCTATTAAAAATTGTAGTTGAATCAAATATGAGTCATCTCAATTATTGGAAGATTTAACAATTAATATATTATCCAAAGAATCTAAAAAGATCAAGGCAATATCTAGCCCTAAATTTTTGTGTTGTGTTTAGCAGCTCAGAATTTAATAGTTTGGATATAATTTCTCATTGCTCTGAGAAAAGAAATATTGCTATCATTAAATAGAATTTATAGAACTGAATCCATTAATATGCTGAAGATTGTGCACATGGTAATTCATATTCATGTACATGTTTAATTAAAATCAATCTGGGCAATTATAACCTTTATAAAGGTGAAGTGATTTAGCCAATACAGTAAAACTCTTGATGCAAATGCTTGACACTTCCACAGATTTGCTCATCTCAGATTCATTCCATGAGCTGGAGTGGAGTTCTCTGCCATTACTGAGACATTCCATTCACTTATGTTTAGTATGCTTGACTAAAATACAGCTTGAATCCAACTTTTTACAAATCAGACTAGTTCTTCCTTGTAGATTATTTTTCTATTACTTTAATTCAGACTTATTGAAAACACACAAAGCTACAGGCTTTTCAGTAAATGGAAGGTATAACATGTTCTTCAACCACCAATATATTTTTATTCTTGAAATTTTCAATTTTCAAGTTATGGGAAAGTGTTTCAGTTAAAATTAGCATCACTGTACACAACTTTTTAACACCTCCCTTTCTTTCACCTTCATGCCTCTATAGGCAGCTTCCTGTTGATTATTGTCATTCCTATAGGAAAATATTATAATACTAGAGGCCCAGTGCACAAAATCATGTGCCAGTAGGGTCCCTAGGCCTCGCCTGTGATCAGGACCATCTTTGGCCCTTTCACCAGTCTCCAGTCCCACCCCGCTGCCGACACCCACCCCTGTTCCCCTTCGCCATCTGGCGATCTATCGGAGCCTGCGGGCGGGGGGGAGGGACCAAGAGGTCTGCATTCTGCCTGCTCGCCAGTCCCCAGTCCCGCCCTGCCACCACCCACCCCAGTTCCCCATGGTTCCCTGTTGGCCATCCAGCAATCGGAGCCTGTGGGCTGGGGGAGGGACCGAGAGGTGGTCAATGCACCTCCTAGTGACTGGTCAATCAGCCGTTATGGTCACTGGCCTTTTATTATATAGGATAAATATAGAGTTATCTACAAAAATGTTATTTAAAAAATAACTAGCAATATTAGATATTTCTCACTGAGTTTTGTGCACAATTGCATGGGACTTTTCAAACACAAATCTACAAGTTAGGTAGGAATAATAAAAATGATAATAATAAAATTATACTTATTAGTATCCTAGTTTTACAGATTAGGGAAAAAAAAGATTAAATATGTTGCCTAAAGACAAAGAGCTAATAAGAGGCTATAACAGGTATACCATTTATACAAAGTTTCTTTTTACTCATAAAGATAGATTTTTTGCTTTCATTTCCTGATTATTTTTTAAGATAAGGTAAAATCATTTCATGCAATGTTATATTTGCTTTAGAAATTAAACCAAAAATATCAATAAAGCAGCAATTTTTTCTATGTAATTAGATGGTAAATCTCAGACACACATTTGCAAACATGGAGGATTGCTATCAGAAACAGCTAATGCCTGCATTCAATCACTGAATCAACAGTTTGTAGTAATACACATTTATTTTCTAAAGTTTAATAAAAATGTGTATTTCAAATAATTGTTTATTTGGGTGGTCTCAATATATATTTCAAGTTCTTAAAACTATTTAACATTCTTAATAATTTGAAATAAATTCTAATTAAACCTTCCAATACTTCTAGGACTCTAGTTAGTTGGTTTTTTTTAATACATTTTTATTGATTTCAGAGAGGAAGGGAGAGGGAGAGATAGAGAGATAATCATTGACTGGCTGCCTCCTGGACACCGCACACTGGGGATCGAGCCTGCAACCCAGGCATGTGCCCTGACTGGGAATCAAACTGTGACCTCCTGCTTCATAGGTCGAAGCTCAACCACTGAGCCACACGAGCTGGGCAGGAATCAAGTATTTTTAAATACTATTTACCTCCAAATTAGTTACGTGTCTTATAGATAATTTTTAAGTGCAGTTGAACATTAACTTTTCATATATTGTTTTTGAGTAACTTTAGATTACTTGTTACTATACTAGTATAAGCATAAAATAAAACGTATATCAAAAGATAATTTGTAGTAGATTATTTCATCTTTTTATTTGTTATTCTTATCACTGAATGTTTTTACAATACTGTATAATTCACTTTATTTTTTAGATTCTATAATCTTTATTTCTTAGTAAATTATAACAATTAATTTATATTTTGTTAAGTAAATATATCTATTATGGTGTTTTTATCAATACTTTAAAATTTCTTCAAAGGAAAAAAAGGGGGAATATAACGTATATGTTTTGTCCTTTGGTATCAATGAATGCCCTTGATATGCACACACACACACACACACACACACACACAGTGAGTCATAATAATCAAAGTGTAATTTTTTAAACAGCATGAATACTGAGAGGATACTTACTTAGCCTATAACTGAGTAATAGATACCTTTACTTTGGAATGAACATGGAATAGAATTTGTAAGAAGGTACAGAATTTCTTTATTAAATTTCAACTTAGTTTACTACATGCAATTTTCTCCTTCTCCACAGGAACAGGGTTATTTTGTTAAGCATAGCATGTATATTTGATGAATATGTAAGTACACATTTTGATTGAGCCTGTGAACAATTGCTTGTCACCTGCTTTATTTCTTAATGTGTGTTGTACAGGTAGCGCCATTAAGATATTTCATATGCGTCAAAAGTAGGGCGCCCAGAAGATGTTGGCAGTGTAATTACATAGTACATCATAAGTGGCCCGACTTTGGCACAGGGGAAGATTACTTCGGTTTTGAATTAATCTGAATGACCCCGGCTTTATTGCTGTTGAGTTTCTAGAAATGATAATGTCAAGTCATCGGAAATAAAACGACAGAACCTAAACAATCTGACATGACTAATGCATAGTTTTTCTGCCTTGTTCCTTATTCCGTAGATGTTTTATCAACTGCAATATTTTATTGAGAAATTCTTATCTTAATAAATGTGTCTTCCACCTTCCTGAAATGTATTTCTGTTATGTAAAGAACAGAAAGTACAGTGCTCTGTATATGTGTGTCTTATGTGTACTAAAACCTCAATGCATGTGAAAGATGTAGGTGTTGAATCACTGTTTTACTTCTCTTATATCTTAATTTTTGTAGGGCATGTTATTGGAATACTATGGAATCAAAATTTATTTGGACAATGCTACCACTTCAATTTATAAGCTTTCCAATGCCATTATGAAATTTTCAGGCATACTGTATGCTCGCAACTTAAAAACAAAACAAAACAAAACAAAAAAACTGCTGCTGAACTTATAGTGATCGAGTACCAAAAGAAATAGTTGTCTTCACATTTATTGTTATTGGCCTTACAAAATGTGCTTTTTCAAAACATCAAGTTCATATCTCAGCATATTGTCTTGGAAAGGTGGGGCACTCTTTCATCTATAATGTGCATTATCTGATGTTCTTCTGGTCACCTTTCGGAGTTTTAAAAATTCTTCTGACATTGGAGGCTCTCGATTCTGGGTGAACTCTTCACCTGCACTAACCATAATTCCTAAGTGATGACACCAGACAAGATTATCTCCCTTGACTTTTTATTCTTGTATTTTTGCTTTCAAATGTTCACATGGAAAGCTAACTCACAAACCTAACATGTAACTTGAAATTCTTCCCTTGATCAGATAGAGCCGTGGTCGGCAAACTGTGGCTCATGAGCCACATGCGGCTCTTTGGCCCCTTGAGTGTGGCTCTTCCACAAAATACCACAGCCTGGGTGAGTCTATTTTGAAGAAGTGGCGTTAGAAGAAGTTTAAGTTTAAAAAATTTGGCTCTCAAAAGAAATTTCTATCGTCGTACTGTTGATATTTGGCTCTGTTGACTAATGAGTTTGCCGACCACTGAGATAGAGTAAACAGAAATATCCATGATTTTTTAAAGTTAGATGCCCATATTTTTCTCGAGATTCCATTCAACATCCACAACCACACCCCTTCCCCACTCCAGGGGGGCATCACCATCACTACCCAGGTCTGCTGGTGGCTGTGTTTGAAATCTGGAAACCATTAGACTTGACAGCTCTCTATCTCTCTCAGCTCTCTACCTGCAAACTATATCTTTGATAATTATTTCGTCATAAGCCTCCTAATTATATCTTTGATAATTATTCCGTCATAAGCCTCCTAATTATATATCCTGTTGGAGGAGGATTTACAATCCATTATTCAACACAGAACTCAATTGCTCCATTTTACTAGGAAAAATTTAAGTCTTTCCCTAACAAGTATTAATGTTAGACCATGACAATTCATACTATAGATTCAAGGTTTTTAGTGTTTCTTCAGGTTCTTTATCACCATCACAAACTGAGAGGCAAAGAATATGGGGATCTCTTTGATAAACCATATTTCTATTAAATAGACATTAAGAAAAGAAGGCCCAGCCAGTGTTGCTCAGTGGTTGAGCATAGACCTAAGAAACCGGAGGTCACAGTTCAATTGTAGGTCAGGGCACATGCCTGGTTTGTGGGCTCCATCCCCAGTGTGGGATGTGCAGGAGGCAGCCAATCAATGACTCTCACTCATCATTGATGTTTCTATCTCTCTCTGTCTCTCCATTCCTCTCTGAAATCAATTAAAAAAAAAAAAAAAAAGAAAAAGGGATAACAAAAATAGCTCACATATTTATACCTAATCTTTTCTATTTGGAATTTGTCCCTGAGAAGTTTAGTATAACTTAAAATAATGGTATCACACACTTTCTTGGAACATTAGACAGGAATTCAGGCATCCTCACATTTGCCAATATCCCAGGAGTGCTTCACTAGGATCAGGATTTAATATGGCCATTGGAAACGACTACACTCCATAGAAAGTTGGTTGCAAAAGTCCCATGAGGTATTACTTATGTAATCATGGTTATTTAAACTCAGGAAAATTCCCTTTGAATATCTGTCTTCAGTCTTCCTGTAGACAATGTAAAATGTGATTTTATTCTTTCTCTTTGCAATGGTTGCCTCAAGTTCAGACCCTACTTTAATCCTCAGACACTGAGTGTCTCTAGATGACAGCCACTGTATTAAGTGTTTAGGGAATAAAACCTAATAAAATATAAGTCTAGCCTAAGAGAAGTGGCTAGTTTGACTTCTTAAATCAAAATTATTTTACAATGTTTATAATAACACTTTATCATTGCCACTTGGAGTATTTTTATTTATTTATACTTATTTGTTTATTTCTTAAATTTGTTCTTCATATATTCTCTGGAGGCTGGCATACTATTAAAAATTTATTAAATTAATTAGTTAAACAAGTATTTTATATCACTGCAAAATGGTAAAATATACTTTCTATCCTTTACATGGAACCAAAGAAGTTTTAGGTAAGTATTTAGCTCTCTTGAGACTAAATATATTGCATGCCCCACTGAGGTTATGTCCATTGGAAAAATAAGGCTAATTTTAACATTGTAGGAGCAACTGGTGGGTATCTTTTTTTGAGGGGAAGGGCAGATGCCAAATTTTAAAGGCTACCAGGTCAAGTGAAATGACCAAATATTGAAACTTATTGTGAAAGAACTATAAGTCCAATATAAATAATTGGAAAGAAAAAAATAAACTATTTGGCAGACTCTTCATAAACTGTTGATTGTTTTTTTTCCTTATTTTGATTTGAACGGACTGCTATTTAATTCATTAATATATACTTTGATAAGATGTCAGTGAAATAGCTTATACTATATTTTTTCTTCATGTTATATCTTACAAAATTTTGAAAAGTCTTTTAAACAATGTACATGTTTTCATTTTTGTGGGATATTATAATTTTTTATGATTCTGGTATATTTTATATAGGTAGGGATTTTTCTAGTTTTTCTGACTCAGTATGAAGTTAATTGTAATGTCAGTGCTCCACCTGCTGGTGAAAATATAAGCATTTTATTTTATTTTATTTTTTTTATGCTAAAAATATGGGAGCTAGAACTTTATATCCTAATTGTAAAAGTTTGTAAAAGTGACTAGCAGGATACCCAGTACAAATTTACTAAACATAAGTTGAATATTAGTCTATAATATACTGTACTTAATTCCATCATAAATTAAAATTGGAATGCAGTTACCTATATATAATCACATTGCATGTCATTTTTAGTTTAATGATTTATCCTAATTGAGTAAGTAGTCTAGCTAATTATATATTTATATTATTTTATATACATCTCATATTTATTTATTCTAGAAAACATAGCCTTTATTTTCCATAAATATTTAAATATATGTCTATCTTCTATCATCTATTTAATATATATATATATATGTGTATATATATATTATATCATGCATTCTTTTGTATTAATTCCAATTTAATTTCATGGATATTACCACCTTCACATTAATATTAGGTACTCTCTGATGCTGTTAATATATAAAATATTTCCTCACACTAACTTTAATTTAACACACACTACTATTTATAATACCCAATTAAAATTCTAGGAAAAGATCAATTACTCCTAATTTTAATCCTTAACTTGACAACTTATTGCCTTTCATTTTTAAAAAATATACTTTAAATTTTATTTACTTTCTATAAATAAATCCTATAGAGTTTATTTTTCCAGCCTAGGAATCTTATTACATACTTTACTAACTCTACTGTCAACACAATTTCTATATGTCCCATCAGGCATCTTCCATCTGAAAGTTCCTGAATCTTCTCCTATTGGCTCAGCTATTGGAAGAATAAGAGCTGTGGATCCTGACTTTGGACAAAATGCAGAAATTGAATATAATATTGTTCCAGGAGATGGGGGAAATTTGTTTGACATCGTCACAGATGAGGATACACAAGAAGGCGTCATCAAATTAAAAAAGGTACATAGACAAGTTTTTAGACAGTTGACTACCCAATAATAATTAAAGAACAGAAAGACTAAAACTTGAGAATGACAGCAATTTTAATTTCCCTTCAGTTAGCAATATTTCAAATAAAAAAAGACCAGTTGTTTATAAAGTATTCACTCCCACTTACACTTTTTTTCTGTGATTCAACAGGTATATATTTTTGTTGAAACAATCAGGCCTATTAGTTTGATTAAATCATTAAAAAGTCTACCAGAGTTTAACTGATTTTCAGTTTTTATTGTGACAATTGTAGATTTAAAAATTAATGTAAAAATAAGATGTAGAAGTAAATTTTATCCCCACCAGGCTTGGTCTTGCCCCTTTTATGGCTTTTCTGAGAATACAAATACCTAACTCACACAATGTTGGTGAGCATTGATATCATAGTGGAGGAATCCTGATGTGGGCAAGCTCTACTACTGGAGGAGTGGAATAAGTGAGAACAATAAGCCAATTAAAAAGCACTGTCAACAGTGCTAAATTCAAGTTTGAAAAACATAAAGCAGGGTGAAGGGATAACCAGCATAATGGAGGGTGTTGGCAATCTCATTATGGTCAGAAAAGACTTCTTTATTCGGATGAAACTGAATCAGAGACAAGCAGTGAGGTTTTCTTGTTACTGATTAAGAAATTTTGTCAATTAAATAATGGGATGAATACTTAAACTATGTAAAAGGACAAATCAATATCTTGTGAGATTTCTCAAATAGTTCCATATCACTTCTACAAAAAGTATTTATTGGGAACTAATAAGTAATGATATCAAGTTTAAGATAAAGAATGCTGAAATAATAGACTCTTTATTTTAAAATAAATAAAACTTTTAGGAAATAAAAAACAAACGTTATTACCTTGATGTTACTTGTTATTTCATTTCACATAAACATAGCTGTGATCCCATTGAATCCAACGAAGAATTATTTTCTTTTTTCTTAAAAACATGAGATAAGCCGGGCCAGGGTGGCTCAGTGGTTGAGTGTTGACCCATAAACCAGGAGGTCAAGTTTCAATTCCTGGTCAGGTCACATGCCAGGGTTGTGGGTTCTATTCCCATTGTAGGTCGTGGAGGAGGCAGCTGGTCAATGATTCTCTCTCATCATTGATGTTTCTATCTCTCTATCTCCCTTCCTTTCTGAAATCAATAAAAATATATTTAAAAAACAAATAAAAACATAAGAGATAAAACACTTCATTCTTCACCAGGACTCTAATAAGTAGGTTAAGTTCTCAACTGATCCCATTGGACATTTATATTTTACTTATGCCTGTCAGTCTCTAAAACTCATTTCTTTCTGTAGTCTTAAATGGCAAGGAAGTGAGTTCACATGATTTGGTAGCAGAGCGCCATCATATGGTTAATTTTTTATATATAGGCAAATATACACCTGAATTTAAATTTAAAATACTGTTCTATTTAGCTAGTCTGTCATGCAGAATTTCAAAGAAAATTAAGTGTTTATTACTTGTTTCTACAAACAATATGTTCTTGTTTTTGCAAAGTTTTGTCTTCATCCTTTTGTTTTGGTTTTTTGTTTGTTTTTTTTAGCATCTGCCTAACTCCCTCATTCAGTCTCATCAACTCTAAATTAGCTCCAAATTGACATGGGGCAGATTGGTTGCTGCCTTGTAGACATTTCTGTATGTTGCATAGACTTTTCAAACTCAAAATGTCTAAAGCTGAATTCCCTCTCTTCTCTCAACACAAGCACACCTGCTTATGTTTTCTTCTACCTGGATAAGGCCCCACCTCCTCTCCAGTTCCTTAAACCAGAAATCAAGGGTTTTTCTTATGCTGCTTCCATTGCCATTGGCCTCCCCTTGCAAAGTAAAACATGAAGCCCAGCCACTGATTTCTCCTGACTAGGGTTAATATTTCTTCATGGATTAAGTTACATCCCTCCTCATTACTCCTTTCCACTACTGCCATGGCTGTTCTCTGAGCTTTACACCTTACCTTCATCCAACTGGTTGATAGCAGATTCTTTTCTTTGTGGCTTTAAGACTGAAGTCCCTATGTTTTTGCTAGCTATTGGTCAATGTTAAGTCTCATTTCCTATAGGTACCCTTAAACAGTTGCCAGGAGGACTCCTACACTCACAAGTTTACTCAAGACCTAAGAAAATCACCTGTAGTACGTCTTTCTTTATAAGTTCACATGATTAGATCAGAGCTTTCAAGTAAAGTCTTCCTTTTAATTAACTCAACATCCAATAAGAATCTTAATTATATTTGCATAATTATTTTTTCCATAAAACAGCAAATTCATGGGGTGGTATCCCATTCAATTCACAGGCCTCTTGCACATTCAAGGACAGGGGATTATACAAAAGTACAGGTCACTGGGACAGGGGTCTTATGGATATCTTGGAATTCTCTCTACCAATGCCTGTTTTTTCCAATTCCTCAAAATATAACTCTAGCTATGCATTTCCACTCAACATTGTCTAGAAACATGATGAGTTCCAGAAGAACTCGGGAAGTTATTCTCTTGTATATGACATTGAGTAAATTAGCTCACCTTTATAATTATGGAGTTCTGTCATAGAATTTTTTTTTTCCAGCAAATGAAATCCTGGCTGTTCTATTTTTATTTCAAACATCAGAGTTTTTGTTGATTGTAAAGTAGATGAATTTCATTCCTTGACACCACCCCATGTTTCCCTCCACAAAAAAAGTGGAGGGTAGTCAGTGATATGGGTTGGATAAAGTCACCTAGAGAGAGATCAGTGTTATTTGTCTTTCTGAACTACTCAGTTTTTAAAAAGTGGCATTGCCTAAGGGTCAGGGTCATGAAGAAATAAGGCCTTCTAGGATATTATTGTAACATTTCTTCTATAATTTTCTCTAGTTCTTTGATCATTGCAGGATATCAGTGTTCAGTTGTAAAAAAGAAAAGAAAAGAAAAGAAAAATATGTATGTACAGAAAGGTTCTTTCATCTCACTGTATATCTCCCTGACCACCAAGTGTTTGCCTGCTATGATAAGTAAATAGATCTTAAAAGGCATAGGTTATGTCTGATTTCCTTAAAAAATGTATGAAAGGTGTGAGAATTCTCCCTTCATTTCTAGGCTTGAAATGGACTTTAAAGTGGAGAGTCAAGCCTGGCAGTTGTGGCTCAGTGGATGAGCATCCACCTATGAATCTGGAGGTCACAACAGTTCCATTCCTTCCCACACTCAGGTCACAGCACATGCCTGGGTTGTGAACTCAACAACCCCCAGTAGGGGATGTTCAGGAGGCAGCTGATCAATGATTCTCTCTCATCAATGATGTTTCTATCTCTCTTTCCTTTTTCCTCCCTCTCTGAAATCAATAAAATATATTAAAGTGAAGAGTCAAATCCATCAGATAGCTGTGGAATTTTAAACAAATCGGTAAATAAAACGGAGGTCTTATCTGGAAAAAAATGTGCCTAATCATATAGATAATCAGAGGTATTTCCATCTCCAGGAGAAAGTAGAGAGCGAAATGAGGAACAATTGGTACTAACTCCTGCATTCTAGGTTAAAAGTTAATTCTGGGACATAAAAAAGGAAGTAGAAGCCAGGGCAGCTCAAAATAATTTCTAGGCAAGAACTCAAGGTGATAAAGTCAAAATAGACTTCCCCTAGAAGTTAGGGATCATTATAGTAGAAAAATCATGTTGTTTAACATTCACTGACCATATAGAGCGAACAAAAGCAAATATACTTTCCTATGTTCTTTACTTTGGATTAGCTAGTACTCTATCATATACATCTGTCTGTCTCAGATTTCCCCTGAACACTTCAAATGACATGGTACTTAGTACTTCTTCTAACAACTCATTCTTTAAACAAAATAACATGTTTCTCTCTGAGTTTGTTGACTACAAAGAGAAGAGCAAACCTTAATTGTCATTGTATCTTACTGTCCTCAAGATGGCTAGGTGACCCCCACATAGGGGGTCACCTATTACTTAATTTAATATTTTTAAATTAATTAAGTTTGAATGGTTTAATTTGTTAAACATACCTTAATTTTCAAAATCTGAAGTTACCATTTTAATAACTTAAATTGTTATTAATTCTGTAAGAGACTAATAGAATAAGTCTAAGTGATATTTAACATGATAGCTTTCAACGTGTGAAAATACATGTCCTGTCTTGCTTTGATCTTCTTCATTCTGGGCTAAACATTTCCAGTTGTATTTGTGGCAATTTCCTGTTTTTCTCCTGAATAATGTTTTGCAATCTGTCTTGCAAATATGAGTTTCGTAAGTTGCTACCTTTAACAAAACAAGGTGCTGGCCAATCAAAACAAAAGCATCAGAGGATTATCTCCTCTACTTTTTCAAGACATAACCAATAACTATAATATCAACCATGGCATGTGAGTACGACATTCCTTACTTTTATTGGCTTCATGATAAATATAGACCCCTAACAGGAAAGAGATAGAAATGGAAGAAAATTGATATTATATGTAAATAGTTATGAGATGAGTAACTAAAAATATTTTAAAAAGTAAAAGAAAGCATTAAGTATAAAGCAGATAAAAATATGAATAAAAAATGGATGAATAAAATAAAACAAAAGGAATAATTAGAGGAAAAGTAAGCAGATCCCTCGGAATAAAAATTACTGTGAAAAAAACTATGTCAAGTCCAAGAGGAATTACTGTTTTGCTATAATAACCTTCATGGAATTGTGATAGTTTTTGAAGATTTCACAGTCATTTTTAGATTTTCTTTTTCCATCCTTAGAGAAAACACATAAAACAACAATCTTGTCCTTGAAAGAGAGAAATAGACTTCCTTTATTTCCCCAAGGTGTACTGAGGTAAAGAACAGATGGGTCCACACAGCAATTAGCTAGGAAGTCTAGCAAGTCCTAGGAGTCATGCCAGAAGGAATTAATTTAGAAAGTGAAAGTTGTAAAGGTCCCAGTAAATCTTGAAGTTAATGTTAATTTCACATTGTCTTAACTTTTCATAGGTGGTCAGAAGTCAGATTCATTGACCTTAACGTTTTCATTTATTTAAAATTTCACAGCAACACCATATTTTCAGAATAAAATACTTTTAGTTATTGGGAACATAAAACTAATAGTCAGGAAAAAAAGTGAATATAAGTAGTAAAAAAGTTAAAATAGAGAATCAGTGACAAATGACTTCCAAATATATTTCAGTTTTCTTTCATTTGATTATATATGTTTAAAACCTTAATTATTGGTAAAAAAATATTTGACAATGCCTAATAATTCTAGTGTCTAGTAATTATATGTTCAATGCTGAGAAAACAAAACACGAAAACTATTTTCATAATTAACACTGTGCAAGTTTTGTAAATCTTGATACAGTCCTTTTTTCCAGTGAAAAGATCTACACATTTAAAAGTGTTTAATATAAAATTATATTTTCGTCAAAATAGGCAAAATAGTCCAAGAAGAAGAAACATATATTCTTATACCAAGTTTTTCAGTGGAATCTAAGGAGTATCTTTAATTATCCAGTTTCAATTTTGTGTTCTAATTACTGCTAAATTCCACTAGGTGTCAGCATTGTATAAGAGCAGAAAATATTTCCCATAAGAGTTGCTCTTTTGCTGTTTTACCTGCTCAGATAAAACGAACAAACCCTCCTTAGCATGGATGCGCACATATATGTCATTATTAGTGTATGCAACTGCTTATCGTTACAAGTTACCCAGAGCCTTCTACAAGGGGGCGATTCTTTTCTTAGCCTCCCCTTACCCATTAAGTGTCAAGGACCATGAGATACTGAAACCAAGGCCATTTGTATTCACTTGCAAATGATCTGAAGCCTTGTTCACCATCTCTGAGCATTCCGTGAATGCACCTCCTCACGTTTGGTTTGTCCTCGCTACAGCCATTGGATTTTGAAACAAAGAAGGCGTATACGTTTAAAGTGGAGGCCTCCAACCTTCACCTGGACCACCGGTTTCACTCCGCGGGCCCCTTCAAAGACACGGCCACAGTGAAGATCAGCGTGCTGGACGTGGAGGAGCCGCCCGTCTTCAGCAAGCCGCTGTACACCATGGAGGTGTACGAAGACACTCCAGTGGGCACCATCATCGGCGCCGTCACTGCACAAGACCTCGATGTGGGCAGTAGTGCTGTTAGGTAAGATAAAAAAAAAAAAAAAACTTCTTTACTTTTTCTGCAGAAAAAGAAATGAAAGCATTTAAAAGATACTCTGTCCAAACCTACAGGGAAATATAGGGGCTTCTCATAGATATTAGTGGAAAAGCCATAGGATTTGAACAAACACCTCTGACAATAAATCCTTGCAAGGGCATTTGGTAGTGGTGTGATGTGGGACATGCCACTCAAGCTAACCAATCTCAACTTTCATCTATAAAAGGGATTTAATAATACAACCTCAAAGGCTGATTCTCGTGATTAATGATAAGATATTTTACAGTGCCTGGAATAAAATAGGCATTTAATCCACTTTTCTAAAGTCTCTGCCTTTCACCCAAAGTCGGGTTTGGAAAAACGTTTGCAATCGGCAGTTCCTTTTCTTGCTGTCACAGTTGTGTCTGCTGATGGAAGCACCGTTGGAGTCAGGCCTTGGATAAGTTGAATTATGGAATTTCTCAAAACCCACACTTTTCCAGGAGCTTCTATTGACATACGGCTGCAGGGTAGTGTGTCCACCAAGCAATCAATGGAGTAAGAAAGTGTAAGAAATCTCTCTCCCCATCCCCTCAAACCTATAAATTCCACTTGCACTACTGAAACCCGGTGGGGTTTACCCATTTCTTCACTCAAACATTGATCCTGCAACATATTTTGAGACTTGTTCTACTTCAACTTTGCTTTTTATCTACCTTTAAATTCCTTGCCACATGCCCACATACCGCCTGCCTACACAAAGTATACAAGAACAATACCAAAGAAGCATTAAGTTGGCTTTTATAAAAAATAGGAGCCCGTTGCACGAAGTTTCGTGCAATAGACTTTTCCTTCACCTGGCTGCCGGCACCAGTTATCCGCCAGCAGCAGTTTTCCTCTGGCCACCCGCCGATCAGAGCGCCTCCCGCCAGCACGATCGGCCACCCCGAGAGGAACTCCTATCTGGAGGCGCTCCGATCGGGCAGGTGGCCAGAGGAAAACTGCTGCTGGCGGAAAACTGGTGCCAGCAGCCACGCAATCGGGCACCCCGAGTTCTACCACCAGCGTCTTCCGCAGCACCAGCCGTTTAAGCCGGCGGGAGGAGCGGGGGTCAGGGACTCGCGAGTCCCCGCCCCCCTGCTCCTACCGCCAGCCAATCGGCCACCCTGAGTCCCGCCCCCCGCGCCTCCAGCCAGCCCAATCGTGGGCGAAGCTGAGTGATGGTAATTTGCATATTACCATTTTATTAGGTATGATATTTATTATTACATTTTAAAAATCTTTATTGTTGTAAAGTATTACATAAGAATGCAAAACACTACTCTATTGATATAGGGAAATATATACAGACAGACACATATAGCATAAGATTTTATGCCATGGGGTAATTAATGGGGAAAAAATGGATTAACCATAAAGCCATAGCCTCAACATATTCATAGCATATAGGAAAAACACAGGAAATGTCTTGAGAGTGTGAGATCTGCTCTTTGTATTCATCTGAATCCATCCTCCAAAGTGGCTTGAATATGTTCCTTCTTGAAGCATGTCTGTCTGTGATCAGGAGAGAACCCTAAAGAAAAACATTTGTTTTGGGAAAGGGAAGACAAATAGCAATTGCTGAGTGCCCCTACGTGTCAGGTCGAATGCTGGCTAATTTACTCATTGGATTCAAGTTGTTGTTCTACATGTCCATATACCAACATGATTCACTTCCAGTTACACTCCAGGAAACTGTATTTATTACCAGTGTCTGTAGGGGCATTCTCAAGAAGCTGCCATGTTAGCAGTTGTTACATACTAAGTCATTCATCAATCTTGTTCCCGAAGCCCCTGTTGATAATTATGAAAGTGGGAAATGTCCAGTGAGTCCATTTACGGGTACTTTCAAGAATATAAACAGCTGCAGAAGGAATATTGAAGGTTGTAAAGGAAGTAATATGAAAGTAAATAAATATGGATTGAAACTCTCTACAGTGTTATAAATGAGAGACTTTTGGGACATAGTGGAACACGTTACTTGGAGAACATGCTAGGTTGTTTAAATTTACTGTAGGTTCTATTTTTGAGGACTGATAAAGCATGTTTATATCAAAATATTAATAAATTATGATTTAATTTAATACTTGAAAAGGAAAATCAGAGAGTCTATAAGTAAAATTTTACATTCGGTAAAGATAAGGTAAGCATTACTAACTTTCAAATATAAGGAAATGGTTAGAGTCAAAACCCTCGTGTGAGAAATAAAGGAAAGCTACATTTTAGAGAAACTCTCCATCTATAAATCAATTTTTTTTAATGTCACAGGAGCTAGTGTCTGACAAGTGCTATTTTATATGAAATGAAGTAATGTCCCCAGTCTTCCTTTCTAAAGGGTGCTGACTCACTAAAGCTGTAGACCCAGATGGATCCCCACGAGGGGTTGTCAAAAGATAAAACGGCCTTTGAGTCAACATGAAAGTTGTCTTTCTTCCATGTGCATGGAGTAAACAATAAGCTTGAATCATCAGTTGAGGAAACACAGGGTATGAATCATCTTTTCCTGGTCTGGAAATATGTTTGCTGACTTAAGATTGATAGTAAAAATATGTTGTGTAAAATAAGCATCAAAATGTAAAATTACTTGACATATTTAGATAGGGTCTGTTTGTTTCACTTTATTTTGCTTAACTGTTTTTTCACAGGGTTATTTTGTGAGGTATTTATTTAGGACTCTGCTATTCTATACTACTGGGCATTTATTAATATTACAATTTTTTCATCACTGCACACAGCAAAGAGCCAGAATGCAGTGACATTAATCAAGGATTCGAAGAGTTGAGAAGAAAGGTTCAGTTGGTTGTAATGAATCCAAATATGCCCATCTCTGATCTCTCCTGCCCAGACCTTAATTTTTTTCATCTTGTGGAATTTTTACTCAATATTATTTTGTATTGTTGTGGAGCGGATGCGAGTGAATGACCACTGGAGCCCAGACCAAATTAAAATTTAGGGAGCCTTTATTAGCCGGGTGGCCAGGCGACCCGGCGACTGCTCTGCCATTCTTCACACAGGGAGACCAGAGAGCAGCAGCGACCCTTTGTGCAGGACCGCTTTTAAGCACATTAACCACATCCGGTTTTTGCAGAACAAGTAACCCAATTTCGAAACAGTTTTTCCCAAGCAACGTCAGGATCATGCCAATGACGAACATGTTATTCACAGGGTCATCCTGTTCTCCAGAAAGCTGACAGTGTTCTATGAAAGAAGGCCTACATGCTGGGAAGGGGCCATGAGTCCCTATCTCAAGGCTTGGCCTAGTATCAGCACCGACATCTCTATCTGGGGCATAGTCTACGGCCTCAGCAGTGCTCAAAAATTCCCACTCTCTAACAGTATTAGTTTCAAGTGTACAGCATAGTAGTTAGACAATCATATCCTTTACAAAGTGATCCACCCAATGTTTCAAGTAACCACCTGCATCGTACATAGCTATTACAATATTATTGATTATGTTACATATACTGTACTTTACATCCCTATGACTATTTTGTAAGGACCAGTTTTTACTTATTCATTTCTTCACCTTTTTTTCCTGCTCCCCCAACGCCTCTTCCCTCTGGCAATCATTAATTAATCCTCTGTATCTATGAGTCAGTTTCTATTTTGTTTGTTAGCTCATTTTCTTCTTTAGTTCCTACATATAAATGAAATCATGTGGCATTTGTCTTTCTCTGTCTGACTTATTTTGCTTATCATGATACCTTCTACATCCAGCCATCACATATGGAAAGATTTCATTCTTTTTTATAGCCAAGTAATTTTCCATTGTATATATGTACCACTATTTTTAATCAATTCATCTACCGATGGGCACTTGGGTGGCTTCCATATCTTGGCTATAAATAATGCTGCAATGAACATAGGACTGCATGTGTTCTTCAGAATTAGTGTTTTGGGTTTCTTAAACTTGGCATTTGGAAGGATGTAATATTCAAATATATCTCTAAAGAAAGAGAAATACATCAGAATCAAATATTATTAAAATTATACGTGCTGTGTTTTTATTTCCCTCCAATTGCTTGAGCTTTCCTCATTTATTATTGAGAGGAGTTAAAAACAGGATTAGGCAGACAGGGCAAGGGGTGAAAGGAAGAAGGAAATATGGATGTGACCTTTGGAGCCAGCTAAAACTGTTCCAGGGTTCCAGGGCAGGAGGAATAGGGAAACTGAGACAGGAAAGTTAAAACAAGGCCAAATAATGTGGTCAATTTTCAGCCAGCTTGTAACTAACAAGCCATTCTCTTCCCCAGCCAAGGACACCCAAGCAAATGCTTAAAAAACCTCCCTAATGAGAGAATACAGGAAAGGAGGGGAATCGGGGGGAAGGAAAAAAGGGCAGTTTTGCTCCCTAAGCAGAGAAGCCAGCAGTCTCAAGGCTTGGCAAGATACAGTTACCAGGTGCTTTTCATGAATCCTGGGAAGGCCACAACAAAGTAAAAAAGGGACCTTGAGGATTGATCTGTACCAAAACAGTCAGCAGAGGAATTTTGAAGCCTCTGGACAGGAGGGTGCCTGATGCCTCAGACCCCCACCCAGCCTGCTCTTCAGATTAGCTGAGAGCCCATCTGTGCTTCATAAGCCAAATGTACAGATTCACTTGCTTTGCTGTTGCTTTTTTTCCAATGAAGGTGCACGCTTTAGTTGCTTGAACAAATTGGCTTTTCACAACGCAGTCAAGGTCTCTCCTATGAATTCATTTATATGAGAAGACAAGGACTAAGGTTGGGGACAGCCCTCTCTCTCCCACTGGCTCAGGGGGCTGTCCTGTCCAGTCACACGTCTCTGGTGTCGGTAGAAGTGCCTATAACATTATTACTTTTTAACAAATGAATATTTCTACTGACCTGAATCATTATCCCTACATCTTTATAGCTTAAAGAATGAGATGTAATATTTTCAGAATAACTATACCTTCAAATATGTTATACAAAATGTGTCTGAGAATTGAGTTGGATCAAAGTTAGCTTTTCCATTAAATGTGAGAAAGTTATTAGGCAAAAAAAAAAAAAAAAGTAAGAGGAATGCTTACCGAATAAAGAGAATAAAACTTTTTAAAAGCATTTCTGAAAACTAATTTACAGAAAAGTAATAAAATTGTACTCTGTCAAGTAACCTATACAGATTAACTTAATGTTTTAATTTTTGATTTCTATTCAGTTGTTAAGACAGGTTTCTTAGCAACAGTCACTATACATACATCTACAAATTATATATTTGCTTCATTTTATATAGGTCATGAACATTTTTTTGTTTTTTATTTGAATCTCATATTTCATCTACTCATCAAATAAGTATAAGTTAAAGTATGTATTTAAGGATTTGGCTCATTTAAGCAGGTGAGTTAGGCCAAATTAGAGCTTTCATATTATATTCTTGTGATTAGTTTCAATTAAAATATCATTCTACCCTAAGATTGAATATGGACTGTCACAAAACCAATATACACATTGGTGGTTCACTCTGAGGGTATACATCTTAAAAATTATCTAGACATTTTAGAACTAGGTCATATATTCTCTGAATTGTCCAAGAAATGTAAGGGAGGTTCCACTGTCAGTCATTGATGATCATCCTTTATAATAAAAGCCTAAAATGCAAATCGACCTAACAGTGGAACAACTGGTCGGCGGGTGGCAGGGCTGGTGAGAGGGTGGCACCAGGCTAGCCAAGGTGGGTGCCAGCGGACAGAGGGAGGGGATGGTGATCAGGGGTGGTGGCAACCGGTGGCAGTGGAGGGGCTATGGGGGGCACCGGCTGCTTGCCAGTCAGCGCCGTCCCCCGATCAGTCTGCCGGTTGCCTCCCACAGAGGGAGGCCACGGGCAGCAGTGGGGCCAGAGTTGCCCCCTGGTGGTCAGTGCGCTTCCACAGGGGGAGCGCCACAAGCCAGGCTGATGGCTGGTGAGAGCAGCAGCTGTGGCGTAGCCTCTCCCACCTCCATGGCAGTGCTAAGAATGTCCAACTGTGGCTTAGGCTGCGGGGAGTGGGCCTAAACTGTCAGTCAGATATCCCTTGAGGGATCCTTGGCTGTGAGAGGGCGCAGGCTGGACTGAGGTCACACACACCTCCCCCCCCCCCCCCCAGTGCACGAATTTTCATGCACCGGGCCTCTAGTTTCTTATAAATATCAACTCATTGCTATATTGGGAAAATTATCACAATAAAAAATGGTGGTTGTCTCACATTTACCATTCAGTCAGGCACCAGGATTAGTCAGTCACATAAAGGTAGGACATCAGGAAAATGCCAAGGCCTAGTACTAGATCTATAGTCTTCGAGTCTGACCAGCTGTGGGAAGAAGCTGAAGATGTACAGCTGAGTGTAAAATGTTCAAATAAGTTTCAGGTAACTCCCGAAGAAGGCAGTGAACTTTCTGTGAGAATAACCTCTGGAGAAAAGGAGGTATCAAACCTCACAAAATGACAGAGGTAAAAATTAGATGCCAGCAAATAGTAAATGAGAGCCGAGCAAAAGCATCACAGTGTGGAATTGGGCTGGATATTGGTGCTCATGGTTTCTACTTCTGGGGATTGTGTGGGAGCTTTGTGACTCAGGTATTTTAAAGTTGAAGGCTGTGTATGTCACAACTTGGTTCTAGAACTAAGCAAACATTTGTATGGTAGGAATGTTTTGGGGGAAGGTAATACACCATTATTAATAACTAGAGGCTCGTTGCACAAAGATTCGTGCAATAAGCCTTCCTTCCCCTGGCTGCCGGCACTGGTTTTCCTCCAGCACCTGGGACCTAGGCCTTTGCTCTGGCCGTCACCTTTCATGTTTGCTCCAGCCAGAGTCTTCAGTCTTCAGTCTTCACTCCAGCTAGAGCGCTGCTCCTGTATCTCCCTCCACCCTCGCCCTCCCCCTCATAGCAGGCGTCCTGCCCCGCCTGGCCGCTTCACGCCTGCATGCATGCTGCCCTGAGGCCTGGAGCGTCTGGGGGCAGGGGATGCCTCCATCTTTGTTGGGTTAATTTGCATACTCACTCCTGATTGGCTGGTGGGCACTGTGAAGTGACTGTCAATTTGCATATTTCTCTTTTATTAGAGGAAAAAAATAATACATATACTCTCTCTCTCTCTCTCTCTCTCTCTCTCACACACACACACACACACATAATTCTATGCCAAAGCACATATATCTTCTCTCATATCATCTTTAGGAGAACACTAACTATTGCACTGTTTGGTGGGTATTATTTTCCAAATATTATAGGAGACAGAGAGAACAGGCATGAGTGGGTAATTTCTAACTTGATTGTTCAAGGTAAGTGAAGGAATTAGTATATCACTCTAGTTACCTCTGTTCAGAAAGTCAGCATCTTTACGTGTTATTTCACTGCCTCTCAGTGGTGGTTGATTTATAGAATCAAATTCTATGTCAGTGTTAGTCTGAATTAAATACATGAATTTGCTTACTAAAGTTGCAAGATAATTGGATTTGGATTGATAAATGCATAGAAGCATTAAACAAAAATATAGACACAGCATTTTATGGATACATTATGTACGTTTTTTGAATTTTTTAATGTTTCCAGAAAAACTTAAAATTACAATAAAAAATAACGTGTGTACAGTGAGTCATTGTACAAGGATATATTTCATTTTGAATCAGTTTTATAAATTATTACATTGCTGTAAGTTATAATTAACTAGATGTAAAGTGATTAATTGTCTGAATTTTGTCTGGGATTGAAGAGTTTTCTGGAATTTAGTGTTTTCAGTACGAAAACGAAGAAAGTCCTTAAGAAACCAAAAGTAGATGATTGTCCTAAATAATACATTCTTAAAACCCTAAATGTGTTGTCTTGAAGGAGAAATATTTAGCTCTTAGGTAGGTAGAGAAAATAAAATCTGTGCATTGAACTTAATATAGTATTTAAGTAACAGCATTCAATTTTGACGTAGATTTTGGCAAGTATAAGGCAGTTTATTTACTTTCTGTGCACATGGTTGTCTTTCTTCCCCAAGGCCCTTTGAATTTCCTGAGACTAGCTTTATTCATCTCTGTTGCCAGGGATCTGGGATTTTGCAGACACTTCCCAGTGAAACAAACATAAATGGTGAAAATTATCTTTTTAAAATTATTTTAAAAATAAAAACCTACCATTTATTGTTCCTGGAAATTTTCCAAAAGCATATAGTAAATGGAAGAGACATTTATTAAAGAAAATCTACTAAAACATTTTAAGAATGGCGGGAGACTGTGGCACATGACACAGGACCTGAGCCCTCCCTCCCTCTCCCATCTCCCATCTCCCATCTCCCAACTCAGCTGGATAGAAAACCCACTCTGGCCGAAACCGGTGTGGCTCAGTGGATAGAGCGTCGGCCTGCGGACTCAAGGGTCCCGGGTTCGATTCCGGTCAAGGGCATGTACCTTGGTTGCGGGCACATCCCCAGTGGGGGGTGTGCAAGAGGCAGCTGATCGATGCTTCTCTCTCATCAATGTTTCTAACTCTCTATCCCTCTCTCTTCCTCTCTGTAAAAAATCAATAAAAAAAAAAAAAAAAAAAAGAAAAGAAAACCCACTCTGGCCTGGTTGAGAACACATGACTCCTCTGCCCTCAGCTCCCAATGAGATGTAACGTCTCACCAAGCGGGGCAGGGTTTCTCATCCCCCCATCTCTGAGTCTCAGCGGACAAATTCCTGGTGAGTGTGGTTGGGAGATGGGCAGCTCACTTCCCCCACCCAACCCCACTGGAAGGACACAGGCTCTACCCCTGGCAGGCAGATAACATGGGGCCTAGTCACTCACTCCATTTCGCTAGTTCCTGGGAAGCCAAAATGAGATCACCCTCTGCCTTCAACCATGTCTGGAACCGTGACTCAGAGAATTTCCCAGGGTTATAAAAAGTACATAAGAATAGAAAACTCAGCCTAGCTAGCATGGCTCAGTGGTTGAGAGTCGACCTATGAACCAGGAAGTCCATGCAGTTTGATTCCCAGTGAGGGCACATGCCTGGGTTGCAGTGTGGGGTGTGCAGGAGGCAGCCCATCAGTGATTCTCTCTCATCATTGATGTTTCTATCTCTCTATCCCTCTCCCTTCCTCTCTGAAATCAATAAAAATCTATATTTTTTTAAAAAAAGAATAGAGAACTCAGAAGATCTTCTGAAGATACTTGCTTTTCTTTATTTTTCAGCTTTAATAGATATAAAATTATAAAAGGCAATAATTATAACAATTTTTATTGGGCTTTTGAATATATAGATGTAATATAGATAAAATATATGTAAACATATGTATACATATATACTTAATAGAACATAGCTACATAGAAATAAAATTTCTATATTTGACTAGAATTAAGCTAATATGAATCAGAATACAATGTTAAGCTGTATATGGTAAAACCCAGAGCCAAACACTAAGGAAATAACTCAAAAATGTAGTAAAAATTATAAAAATAATTAAGATTATACTAGAAATATTTACTTATTGAAAAATAAATTTAACATAGGAGAAATATAAGATCCTAACCCCACACATCACAATTTTTGTCTCATACAAGTGAAATTTCCAAATAATTGGAGCTTACCTCATTAAATGAAAAATATGTGAACTAATAAGTTTAAATTTAAAAAAACTGCTATATTGTTGCACAACTTTGTGAATATGCCAAAATGATTTGGGTTAAATGAGGGAATTATATGTATGTGACTATAGATATTATTGAAATAGGTTATGAAAAAATAATTTTATGTTTGTAAAGTGATAATTTATTGGAGTGCTTGGAGTAGAGTATGTTTGTAGAGGTCAGAACAAGACTGCTGGTAGGAAACAGTAATTGAAAAATATTTTGCCCTAGCTGGTTTGGCTCAGTGCATAAAGCATCAGCTTGCAGACTGAAGGGTCCTGGGTTCAATTCCTGTCAAGGGTACATGCCTGGGTTGCGGGCTCGATCCCCAGTAGGGGGTGTGCACGAAGTAGCCAATCAATGACACTCTCTCATCATTGATGTTTCTATCTCTCTCTCCTTTTCCCCTTCTCTCTGAAATCAATAAAAATATATTCAATTAAAAAAAGTATTGCATTCTATGCAAAGTAAGAGAGATAGGTTTCATTCTAATAGTAACAGGATCTCAGCATTGTAAAGTACTTTCAGAATCTCCAACCATGCTTAAATTTGTTCTACTCCATCAGTACCAAGCATTTGGATGGTCAATTTTTCATTACTCATGCTTACTGTTCCCTGTGGATACTCGTTATGACCTTGGGCAGCTCTGACATGTCTTTGTTACATTTATCTGAATTCATAATTTCTATGGATTCAATTCCCCTGTCTTATCTCCATTCCACTGGAATGTAACAAGTAAATCTAATACCTGCTTTACATCAGCATCCTTAAGAAGTCAAAGGCAGCTGGCATATCCTTCTGTCTCCTTCCTGCAGCCGGCATATTCCTAGTTATTTCAAGTACTTCTCATAACCCATTGAATCAAATCTCTTTATATCCCTTTATACCCCTTTATACTCTAGTCTCTCGGCAAGATTCTGGTATACAGGAAATGCTTACAGTCTGGTCCCCTTTAAATACACCTGACACTGAACAGGACGCCTTTCCATCACAAAGCCACTCACAACATACCTACATTCTTTCTGATTGGGACAATTTAGATGCGCCAGTTCAACTCTTATGAACATCTTCGGGGTGGGGGTGTGTGGAAACCATAGCACCCAGAGAAAACCAATACAGACAGGGAGAGAAGTGCAAACTCGCCACACACATGGCCCTTGACAGCATCAATTCTGCTTTCTCACCAATGTTATAACAAAACGGCATGGAACAAAACAGCGGCACTGCCCATTTCTCCATACTGGATATTACCAGTATTTTAAATTTTCACAAATCTTTAAATCACAGTTGAACAATGGAAAAAAATAAATATAACCATGATAGGCCTTAAATGTGATTAACTTTTGATCCATACCCTTTTATACCCTTTGATAGTGTTCATTGCCCACAGGATCATATCCCATCTCCTTATTATAACTTATGACTTAAATCACTTACCTTTTTTCAAGTTATTGTGCCTCTCGGATATGTTTCCATAATCCCCAACAACTTGTAGTCGGTTCCCTAACACAAACTCCATGGCTTTGCTACTAAACGACTTTTGAAACTTCCTGAAAAACCTTTCTTCCTCTCCTCACTTTGTCTGCCTCACTCTTCTCCTCAAAAATTCCTTTACCACCTTCCAATCTCAGCCCAACATCACCTGCAGGAAAGTCTGTCTGAACCAATAGGCTTGCACTGCATGTCTTTTCTTTGCACTCTCTACTGTCTTTGTTCTTCTAGCAGATGTTGAAATCTGATTATATGTGTCTGTCCAGCAAAATACTTCATTGGTGGGATTGTACTTTATTTATTTTTATATGCCTCAATCCTAGTATGGGGTCTAAAACATAGTGGATACTGAGCAAATATTTGCTAAATTGTACAGTTGAACACAATCTGCACCAACATTCTTCCAAAAATGCTATAGTCACTAAAGAAATTCCGTAGCAATTTTTGTCTTAATTTAGGCATGGATATTGAGTAAAGGTTCTGAAAAGGGCTACTGTGAGAAAATGCTTTCTTGTCCAGAAAAGATTATGTGATAGAGAGGATTAAACTCATTATACCCTGTGCTCCCTGACTTTCAAAGGTGCCTTAACTTCATTTATGGTTTTTGAAAACATTCTTATGAGACAGGGTACAACATTGATATCATTAAACATCAATGCATTCTCACCCCTCAAATCAACAAGAGAATTATCAAAGGCAGATTAGCAGCATGACTCATACCCTGATCCTATAATTCTCAGCTATCTTCTGGTTCAGAAATCAGTTTCTAACAAATATTGACAAGAATTATAAATCTCATCTATGGTATAAAAGCAAAGTAATTTTGATTTAGCACCAAAATGACATCCAAACTGCCCTAGTTTCCAATGACCAGCTTGTCTGCTATTTTGAAATAGATACCTTAACAAACTTACCATGATGAACAAATAGATCACTTCCTGTGGCCTGGTGATTTAGATGGGCTAATTATGAAGATGTCATCTGCTTTCACCCATGGTTTGTAGTGACCTTGCCTTGATTCAGCTGGCCAGAATAATGGTGATAAATATATGGTGCGTTGAGCCTTTTGGTTAGCAAAGCCCTTTCATGTAAAATGTTTAGTTAAAATTGGTATTACTATATAATAATAAATATAAGAAAAACTATTGATGACCTGGTTCAAATATCAGCTCTAAAACTTTCTAACTAGGTGAACTTGGGAGAATTTCTTAATGTCTCTATGCTTCAGTGTCCTCATATATGAAATGGGAAGATTAATAATACTCACTTTTAGGGCTTTTGTGGGGTTTTAATAAATAAATATACATAAACATTTGGAACAATGTCCAGTAAATGGTAAAATTTCAAAATGTTTATTATTATGATTGAAAATATATGTTTGAAAATAATTATATATGTATACACATACATGTATATATATATATATATCTGTGTGTGTGCCACTATATTTCTCTCGTTACCTAAAGATTTATATAAATTCAATTTTTGTGTTTTTTTTTATTATTTTTCTTGGATTTTTTAGTCCAGTAGCTAGAATGGCAGTGTCTGTTATTCCCAAGAAGGTTAGCTAATAAAGAAGATAAAAAAAGACAGTATTAGCCAAGGTCACTGTTGTGTTTTTTTTTTTAAAGGTGTCCAGATCTATAGAACAATAAACAACAATGGCCCTTTTGTATGTGTTTGGGGGAAAGATTTCTGTGCATTTACCACAGTGTCAGTTTAAAAATGTCCCCTCAATTTCCTTAATATGATGCCCCTTTCCCTATCTGTGAATACAAAGATTCTACTTCTGCTCGGGCCGAAGTCCTTTGCAGCTGTTTCCAGATGTCTCTCCCACCCCCAGCTCTTCCCAAAGCCACCATTAAGGGATTTTTTTACTGCTTGAAATGTTTTAATATTCAGCAGGTTAAGGAAACCCATGGTCAGCTTCAGAATTTTAGTCTCTGCTGAGCTTTCAAGGTGTCAAGACCCTAAAATAATATGAACAGCAGGAACACTAAATCTTTCATTATTTCCCCTTTCCCCTTGAGCATACTGACTTTGCAATAAAGAAGCTGTCATTTACACTCTTCTTTATTGCAAGGTGGGTAATAGCTACAGGGAGAAAAAATAAGGAACTGTGTCAAGTTAGCCTGACTGCCGTTATGATTAATGTGTAATCATTGTGCATTTGCATCTACTCTTTTTTATATACAGGTACTTCATAGACTGGAAGAGTGATGGGGACAGCTACTTTACAATAGATGGAAATGAAGGAACCATCGCCACTAATGAATTGCTAGACAGAGAAAGCACTGCACAGTATAATTTCTCCATAATTGCGCGTAAAGTTAGTAAGTATGGCATAGACGGAATCAATGTTATACTGCAGCTTTTGGATTTAACACTCTTAAACGAGTCCCTGCTGGGGTGTTTTTCATTTTTGGACTGACAGCTGAGTGCTCTCCTGGGGAAACTCCGAAAGCTGTTCCTTTCCCTCAGAGCGTCAGTCCGGAGAGGTTGTGACAGCTGCCAGCGAGCCCTGTTTGCAGGGTTGCATGAATATCCAGTGCTGCATTTCGTTGTGTGACCTCATCCCTTTCCACGCTGTACCCTCAAAATCCCACCAGACTCCCCACTTCTCTTCCACATCGGATCCCTGTATATGATTGGGAGCTTCATTGGCCAGGCAGGAGGAAGTAATTATAACATAAAATCACCCATTCTGAAATATTTTCTGAAATTGAAGACTGCATTTTAAAAATCATCCCTCTTCTTTCTCTCTGCTTTCATTAGAATCTAATTTTTAAATGAATATCGCTTTGGAATACACAGGAGTTTTAAGTATTCTTCTTCAAGGAGTCACTCAGAATCTATAGGGTGCTTACAAAGGATTGCTTGTGTTGATTCCTGCCTGCCCCAGAAGAGAATCCCCTAGACTGTGTGATTATAGGTCTTCTTTGTTTGGCTGGATGATCAAAGGTATTATCACATCTTCCTAAAGTAACAGATTAGGTGTGTGTGGTGCCATCTGGCTATCAGTATAGCCGTTTGCAACAGAAGTGTATCTTTCCAGTCCTTCTGCCTATGGTCTCTTGAAAGATTTGGGGAAATCCCTTCTAAATATCTTTCAGTTTGTTTTGTGCCTATTTCATTTTGTGCATGCGGTACAAATACTTTGGCAGCTAATTTCACCTCTCGTGTGTGTGTGTGTGTGTGTGGTGGTGTGTGTGTGTGTGTGTGTGTGTGTGTGTGTGTGTGTGTGTGTCTCGGGGCGGTGGGGAAGCAAGAGCTGGCTGTGAATGTTTCTGTTTGAGGGTTTTTTGATCAATCTCAACTCACTGGGGGGTAAAGAAGAAACAGTTTTGTTTATCTTCAGCAACTGCTTCAAAACATGAATAATCAGACACCTATTCCCAGGCCTTGGTGATGTCTTTAGCACTTTCATTCCCTTCAGGTTATTCTGGTTACTAAAGGTAAGACTGACATAAACACAAATGTAGCTTCTGCCTTGTACATTGGAACAGTGACCTGTCATGTAAGAAGACTGGCTACCCTGAGGCTACCACACTAGAGAGGCCGCGTGACGGTGGTCAGGCTGACCATCCAAGGTCAGCTCAGCCTTCTAACCATGCCTGCCAGTGTTCTCAAAGTGTGAATGAAACCTGGAACCTCTAGTCCAGGCCACTTGCTAGCTGAATGCTGCAACATAACTTCTGTCACTACCACGTGAAATGCAATCTATTACCCAGCCGAAGCCTGCCCAGGTTCTTACCCACAAAGTTGTGAGAAATACGAAAAGTGTAATTATTTCAAGCAACTACACGTTGTTTTACACAGCAAATAGATAACTGCAGAACTCAATGACACTATAAATTAGAACCATGATTCTTTGCTTGAGGGGATAGATTCTCTAGTCGGTTAGAGTGGAAAAGAGATAGGGAGATACAAATGCACCAATCTCCCTTTTCTGTCCCCATATAGTATTTGGTCGCCATTGCATCTATGACTAAAATGGATTGGCAGTAAGGCATTTGCCCAAATGCTGTCTTCTCCTGTGATTTTTTTTAGTTACTTAATGCTGGTGGTGGTGGTTGGAGAGGAGAGAGTATCTCTCATTCCATCTGCATAGGAAATTGATATGAGCACCAGCAGAAGACCTTATAGCTTTTTAATTCCAGCATCCCCCTTGTGCAACAGGCATCTTCTTTGGTGATTTAATAGCATACTTTTTCAGTTTCAGTTCCTTTCTGCTGTACTAACTTGACCCTGAGGAAATTCACACATCTTTGTCTTGCTAAGTAGGCACATTGCAGGCTACTCTTCTACTGCATCCTTTGTTCTGCCATCTCCTGCCCTCCTTGCTCAGTTAGGCTCTGAACACAGATAAGCCAGTCTGAGCAGAGATATTATCAGCAGAACAGAATGCCTGTCTCCCCTGGAGTCCCTGCCCCCATTCTCTTTGTTTTCCTGAAGCCTCCTTTCACACTTGTCATCTTTCCTCCCTCCAGTATCACGTCCTATCACAGTTACATATGCTATTCTGCATTCCTTCCATGCTTTCTTTCAATTATTTCATTCATCCAGAATGTTGGGGACAGTTTAACCATGTTGTACATAGAACATTAGCTTTCGTTTCCTAAGATATTGGACAATATAGTGAAAATGAGTTGTCTAAGATATGGAGTATAGGACTTGGACATAGTGACAACTGACCAGAGGCAGTCTCTTCAAATAACTTCTACTCATCAAAGACATAGTATCCATAGATTATTAATTAGAATACTGCCCATTCTAACCTATACCTTCTTATAAATGCACACACAAAACTTGTGCATGTTTTTTGAAGTAGGAGTAGTAGGCCCTGTACCTTAACTCCGGGCGAAAGTGTAGATAGTGCATTGATCTGATCACCTGTATTATAGCTCTAGAGCAGTGGTTCTCAACCTTTCTAATGCTGCGACCCTTTAATACAGTTCCTCATGTTGTGGTGACCCCCAACCATAAAATTATTTTTGTTGCTACTTCATAACTGTAATTTTGCTACTATTAATGAATCATAATGTAAATATCTGTGTTTTCCGATGGTCTTAGGCGACTCTGCTAGCGGTTCTCAACCTGTGGGTCACGAACCTAAGACCATCGGAAAACACAGATATTTACATTACAATTCATTAACAGTAGCAAAATTACAGTTATAAAGTAGCAACGAAAATAATTTTGTGGTTGGGGATCACCACAACATGAGGAACTGTATTAAAGGGTCGCGGCATTAGAAAGGTTGAGAACCACTGCTCTAGAGGATGTCTTTCTTCCCAATGGCTACCCAGGCCATAAAACCATCATCATGCTATGAGGGCACTTGTAGGAGCATGTCTGGCATCTAAATCAGAGTGTTGAGCTTCAACTATTTGGTAAATGGAAGGAGACTATGGATCTTTATGGTGGAAGCAAGGGTCATTGATCCTCAAAGACTTAGATTTTTCAAACTTAGGGAATGCTATTTTTAAAATTATTAATATAATCAGGGTACATGCTGGCTCTGCCAAACCAACCCACTGAGTTAGTATTTACTTAAATGAAAATTAGGAGACCCAAGTGTGTAGAGTGTCATAAGTTATGTTGGCCCTTACTGGAACATATGCAGAACTGTGACTTAGACCCATAAACTATATGTACAAAAAATAAAAGAGTAAGCTAACATTTCTAACATCTCTATCTACCCACGGTCTATTCTAGTATTTATTTAAAGACCACTGTGTAGATGGATTTTAGAACCCTTGAGAAGCCTGCTGGAGTAAACACTATATTTCTGTGTGAAAAATAAAGAGGCTAAACACACACTCTGCATTAATTAAATATTCTGCAATAAGAAGAGCTTATTGTGGCCCTGGCCAGTTTGCTCAGTGGTTAGCATGTCAGCCCACAGCCTCCAGGTCAAGGGATTCTACTGCAGTTGCAGGTTCCCCGCCCTTGGTCAAGGCCATGCAGAAGGCAACCAATCAATGTGTCTCTCTCACGTTGATGTTTCTCCTTTTCTTCCCCTCTTCCCTCCCTTCTACTCTCTCTAAAAATCATCCTCAGGTGAGGATTAAAAAAAAAAAAAAAAGGAATAGCTTATTCTGGGCTTTATTTTGCTTGAATTCACAGAGTTTAAAAGTAAACTTTATTCATATTCTAATGCATAAGGCTATTTTCATTGATTGAACTAGCCAGCTGAGCAGAAAACTATCACCATACTGAATGACTGAGAAATAAATAGCCCATTCTTGCCCTGCCAAGAAGAACAAAATTGTATAAATATACCTTATTGCAGTTTGAACTAGCATATGTTGGTCCCTGAATCTTCTATAAAAACTGTCAGGTGAAATGAAATGGTACAATGATTGAACAACTTCCAATTAATTAAAAAGCAGTCATTAATCAGTGTTGCTATAGTTGGGGATCCAAATAATTTTATTAGAGTTCTAGTAATTTTTTTATGCATTACTACTTTGCTGTTTTTATGGTGCTAATCTTGAGACTTTTTAAAGAGACAGAAGCTCCAAAAATTCATTTCATTCAAATTATCAGAAATTTTCAACATAAAAATATTTCTATTTTATTTTGCTATTACTATAATAAATATCATTAGGGAAAATAACTAAGAATAACTACATTAAAACCCTTGAACATGTTTTATATAATTGCAAAATAAACAGATGACACCAAAGATAATTCTTTTCTTAGTCATGTAATTATCTGATGATAATGGATTATTTCTAGTCATAGGTCAAAAATCAGTGAATTGACTTACAAAATACTATATTTGGAGGAAATTTTCTGTGTATACATATCATTATGACTTGCAATTACATTGTTAGGTAATTAATTTTTAAGTCCATTTGGCATATAAATCTATTTTGTTATAAATTTTTTTAATTCAACATAATGCAAGTGATATGATTTTCATATGTACAGAAAAGTCAAACTTTAGACTTACTATACTTCAGGCTCAACATTAATTCATACATTTGTTTTTATAAACTTTCATACAATATATTACATGCAAAGCAATATTTGTTTTTGGGTTATGGAAAACTAAGACTGAAGTTTATTATTGAGAATAGTAACATTTACAAGTAGTTAGAAGTTAGCTAAAATAAAGAATTTTAATAAACTATAACTATGCAAATTATGCTGAATTATAGAGACTTCAGATTTAAGTGTGCTCTCATATAACCTCCAAGTGGAGGTTGCAAAAGATTATGACTAGGGAGCAAAACAGTGGAATCGGTCATATGAATAGTTACTCTTAGAGTGCAGATGACTTTTGAGGACTTAATATAAACATTGATTTTAATTCTAGATTGAAGTTATGTTTTCCCTTCTATTGCTCAAATAATTTCCCTCTCTTTCTTTTCATGGATACCTTACTTTACATGTGAGTCTAGGTTTTTTTTATCTACAGTTCTGTAATTCACCCCCCGCCCTCCGAAGTAACTATATGAAACTATTTTGTATTTTCAAAAAAAGGTAAGTTTGATTATACTAGTCCAGTATTGGCAACATTTCAGTAGTACTTGTAAGAGTAATATTTTGAAAAGAGAATCACTTCATTTATATAATTTATATAACGGTAAAAGTTCATGCCACTTCATAAAGTCTTGCAATGTATCATTTACATGGAAATAATAATCATTAACACCAATATAATCATAAACTTAATTTAGAAATGATACCATTTTTCTTCACTAATATATGCTGTGTAAATATAATGGAATTCAAATTTATGTTGTAATACCTTATATTTCATTTTAGACTTACTCAACTGCTTATGGTATACTACCCTAATTAAACTGCAACAGTACTTTAAATCAGTATAATTGCTCCATCAAAATCACATACACAATGGTAATGCTACCCTTATTTTTCTTTTTCTTAAT
The DNA here is from genome assembly GCA_025583905.1 of Ia io. NCBI lineage: Eukaryota > Metazoa > Chordata > Mammalia > Chiroptera > Vespertilionidae > Ia > Ia io. The sequence continues at coordinate 19,837,816 of JAJQQW010000010.1, read as the reverse complement.
TAATATCCAATTTTCTTAGGAAATTAAACTTCATGATGAGCTCTCACCTGAAGGTTGAAATTTGGATTTAAATAAAAGGGTATATACATAAAACTCCTTTTAAGCATCACATGCCAAAAATGGAATGCAAAACAAGGCAACATTTTTACATGGAAAATTTATTGACATCATGCACTATATTTTATTTCATTCATTTGTAAAATAGATGTTCTCAAAAAACTTAGCGACCTTCTCAAGTATGAAATTTTTAATATTAAGGACATCATCATATCTGTCTCTTATGCCCAAGATGTCATACTCTGCAACAAATGGATATGTTCATAATTAATAAAGTAATAAATTGGTTGGCTTTGTACTTGTGTGAAATAAATAATGTTACATCTTAAGTGAAAATATTTATATCATAACATTTATTTTTTTCAACAAATTTATACTTAAAATGAATATAAAATATCAGTGACATTTTTACTAATTTATTTATTTACTTATTTATTGCTACATATGTTGGTTCAGTGCATAAGGTTCACAAAGAAAAAAATGTTCATAGATGGGCATCAGACAAAGTAAACCAGCAATAAGAATAGCATGTTGTAATGTTAATATGGAAAATAAGCAAGACATTGTGCGTTCACACAGAAAGGTACAAGGGAAATCCTCACTGTAGGATATGTTTTTCAGTGATTCTAGAGAGAGAAGAAGGGAGAGGGAGAGAGACAGAGAAAAACATAGATGTGACAGAGAAACTTTGATTGGTTGCCTCCCAAACACACCCCGAGAGGGATTGAACCCACAACCTGGCTATGTGCCCTAACAGGGAATCCAACCCATGACCCTTCAGTGCATGGCACAACACTCTAACCAACTGAGTCACACTAACCAGGACATCAGCAAGTAATTTACTTCTACCTCCTTACATCTGTTTAATTTTATTTCTAAAAAACCATCTCTCTTTCATTCTCTTTGTAATTTATCATCATTCTTTCCAGGAAAAATCTTTTTGAGAGAGTTATTTAAATATGTAAATGAGATTCTACCCAATAATGTTTTAATTATGTGGATACAACATAAAAAAATGTATGTTTTATCCAGTGAAAAATATTACTATTGGTGATTGGTTCTATGAACTAACCCTGGTAGGATGGTGACCGTCATGATAAACTACCAGCTAAAAGGATGACCTTACTTTGGTGGGTGGTGAGTTTCAGGAATAAACACTGGTGTAGTGCACTGTTAGTTCTCTGAGAGTGAAACATTGGTACTTCCCTTACTCATCTCCTTCTCATTTATACTCAACACAACACCTTACTGGGTCATCGGGATTCCAAATGAAGGCTGAATTTTAAAAAAATGCTATTTTCAGTATAAGCAATAACTGACCAAATTTTTTTAATTATCTTTTCTCTTTTTATATTTTAACAGGTAACACATTATTAACCAGCAAAGTCAGCATATTGATTAATGTCCTAGATGTTAATGAATTTCCACCAGAAATAGCTGTGCCATATGAAACATCTGTGTGTGAAAATGCCAAACCAGGACAGGTATCTTATCAATATTGTTAATTAATAGTGTATAAAGGCCTATTATATGCATGTGCTTTAGGTTGTAAGACCATACATGAATATGTACACACACAGTAATGAAAGTTTCTGTCAATGTCTTCGGATTTATGTTGGTGATCATGGGCCTCCAGGTTTTTTTCTACCTTATTATAAATGAATGAATGAGTAAAATAAAATAAAATAATGGTTATCAGGCATAAACTAATAAGTGTATTTCATGCAAAAAGATTATGAGTAAACCAATCTGTTCACCTAGGTCCCAAAGGAAAAAAAATATGTTGGTATCCTTTAATTTGCTCTATATTTAAAACACCTTTAAGTAGTGTAACTACTCCTTTAAGAAAATATGAAGTTTTAATTTTTACTTGAAAAAAATCTTAACATTTAAAAAGAGCATATTTTTGGAAAAGGGCATTCTTTAATCTATAGTGTTTATTTCATTTTGACTGTCTTCTTTGCTGGATAGGACATTTGTCTCATAGTTTTAAACCTGTGATGTCCATTACCATCGGGCTATTAAATTAAACTTAATTTAATTAAAAAAAGAATCCATGATCTGACTTATGCTTGCCCTAGTTCAAGTGTGTGACGGCTGTGTGGTAGGTGTGAGTGGCTGTCATTTTGGTCAGGGAAAATACAGAAACGTCTAGTGGACTATGCTGTTCTAATCCTTCTTTTGATAATTGAGGGGAAACTATTAATTTTATTTCAGCATGACTAGTTTAGTCACATTTTTCCAAGTGGTAAACACCTTAAATGTACCCACAATTTACATAGGATGAGCCCAGTGCCTGTTTTAGTGTCTGAAATAGTAGATGCTGCATCAATGTTTATGAAAAATACACAACCTGATTTAGTTATTTGGGGGAGTTATAAGAAGTTAACTTAGTCGTTTTCTACTCTCCAGATCCCTCCTCTCCATCCCCAAAAGTCAATCCTTTATTTTTAAGTAATTAGGGACATTAATTATTTCATATCAATCGGAAACTTGCAATGCACTAAATGAAAGCTTTTTGAAAATAGAACCCTACTTAAGGCTTCTGTGTTTACCTAGTAAAATTTATTTATCTTTCCTGAATTATAATTGAATATGTATGTCTATATGTATGTATGTATCAAAATAAGAAATAGAAAAGGGAAAAAGATGAGGCTGTGTATACCAGTAAACTTTTATATATTGGATCAGTAAAGATTTATATGGGAGTTATTTTCCCTTAGGGCAATTATTCCCGAGTGATAATTCCAAGTAAGTGA